>CM077151.1:206872106-207472106 GCA_039583875.1 Platanthera guangdongensis | reverse complement strand
CAACTTTAAAAGCTTCCGCTAGAATGCTCTGTGTAGGACGAGTAGTCTTAATTGGATAGTTTGAATATTCTTATGTAACCTTTCCAACTGTCTGTGGTATATGGCGTCGGGTTCCAGCTGGACCTTCTGTTATTTGCCATGTGACGGATGTGGGTGTTACAATTTGGTATCAGACTTCTGGTTACGGTCAGACTTAAATGAATTCGTGGGCGAATTCTTTTAAGGGGTGGTGAGCATATGTGTGCGTAATCATTATAACATTTAAAAGAACCCATGAATGTCCACGTAGGAATGAAAAATACTCGTGTTTGAGGAACCTGCGCGTTCCTATAATTGTTTTTTGCAATTTTGTTTGGTCACTTATTGGTGTTTTGTACGACTATAGGTGACCGGGAATGGCACAGAGCCGACAGAACATTTGGTTTCTGAGGATTATAGTGCACCCAGCGAGGTGCTTGAGACCCCTCCTTCATGTGGAACCATAAGAAGAATCGTTGAAGTGGTGCTCGCTGTGACCAGTGCACAGCAGGGAAGCAACGTGAAACCTTTTGTCCCTGAGCTGACTTCAATGTCGAATGGTGTGTTGGATCAAAGGACTTTAAGAAGTCCAGTAGGCTAGCAGTTGAACATGTCCTTAGTGCAGGGTACACACTCAATCGACGAGTATTTGCAGGCATTCCTTTTCATAAGCCGCTACCCATGCTTTGAATTGGAGAACGAACAGTCTATAGTTGATAGATTCTATAATGGGCTGCGTGGTGAGCTGCGAATCCTACTGCTAGGACCAAAACTATTGGGATTCCGAGCCTTGGTGGAGTCGGCTAGATCTTTGGAAGTATATTTGGGGAGGATTCACCCGATGCCAGTAAGTAGGGTATCGAACTTTGCAAATCCTAGGAGGACTGCATCCCGCAGAACGTCGAAAGAGGGGGCTAGGTCTGGGACTAGCAAAGTTATGCACAACTGTCGAGCTTGTGGCAAGAAAGGGCACTTTGCCCGAGAATGTTGGGATGGTGCTCAGAAGATTAATGAAGCTATGTCAGGAGCAGGTGAGGACTCTAGTACTAAGAAACCACAGTTCAAAGGGCCAAGTTCAAAGTCAGATGCCCGCAGATGGAATAAGAAGCTGAAGACTTCGAACTCAGCCCCTTCGTCTGGTGCGTTGGGGGCAACCACAAGTCGAGACCCAGGAGCTTGCTATATCTGCGGAAAAGTGGGGCATTTTTCCCGTAGATGTTGGAGCGGACGCTTAATGTTCGAGAGGAAGCCTAATGTGTACAGGCTGGGTCAGCAAGATGCCAGAAAGCACGCGGTCGTGGTGACAGGTAAGGTTTAAAATTCTAGCATTTAACTTTAGACACTTGTTGCCTTTGTGCATATTAGCCTAGAACCACTTGTGCTAAGCTTTGTTTTGAATTTCGTTTATCCGGCGGGAGCACCGTTCGTTTAAGGGGGCTTCGCGTCTCCGTTTGCCCAAAGGAATTGTTTTGCACGTCGGAATACCTCTTTCGATGGCAAAAGACGTTTCAGAGGTGCTGTTGTCTTATGGTACTCGATGCGCGCGGATAGAATCTGTTGCATTTAGGTCTGGATTGTGAGTCAAATGTTTGATTTGCAAGCGTTGTTACTACCGCTAGGAGAGTTCAACATGATCTTTAGTATGGTCAGGCTCTCAGAGCAGCAGGAATACGTTGATCGAAGTTGCTAGTGGGTCAGTTGAGAGCTAGTCATGAGACGACATTTACGGGCGTGAGAGGGGTCGAGTAAGACGTTGATGTCTGCCCCTCATGTGGTTAAGGTGGTTCGGTGTAGTGCCAAACCGGTGTCACGCTCTCCGTGTCGTATAGCGCCAAAAGAGATGGCAGAGTTAAAGGTGCAACTGCAAGAGTTGTTGGAGCAAGGATATGTGCATCCAAGTTCGTCGCCTTGGAGCGCACCGATTCTTTTCGTTAAGAAGGACGATGGGAGTTGCGACTCTGCATCGACTACCGGGAATTGAACAAGTTTATGGAAAAGAATAAGTATCCGATTCCGAAGATTGACGATCTATTTGATCAGTTGGTTGGGTCAACGGTATATTCGAAGCTAGATCTGAAGTCCGGTTATTATCAGTTGAGGATAAGGGAAAGCGACATCCCAAAGACAGTATTCAGTACGCGGTTTGGGCATTACGAGTTCACGGTCATGCCGTTCGGGTGGATGAATTCGCCATCCGTATTTATGGATCTGATGAACAGGACGTTCAGAGAGTACCTGGATCGTTTCGTGATAGTATTTATCGATGATATCCTGGTGTACTCGCAGTGCGAGGAGGATCACTACAATCATGTACACATGGTGTTGGAGACGTTGAGGAGGAATCAATTGTATGCTAAGTTCTCCAAGTGCGAATTCTAGTTATCCTCGATAGCATTCTTTGGTCAGGTTGTCAGTGGAGAAGGGATAGATGTGGATCCGGTGAAGATAGTGGCGATACGAGAGTGGCCTGCTTTGACTACAGTGACAGAGGTCCGGAGTTTTCTGGGGCTTGCTGGATACTACAGGTGCTTCGTAGAGAACTTCTCGCAGATAGCGCTACCACTCACGACATTGACTAGGAAGAATAAGAAGTTTGTGTGGTCTCCGGAGTGCGAACTGGCTTTTTAAGAGTTGAAGAGGCGGTTGACCACGACGCTTATTTTATGTTCGCCAGTTGGAACCGAAGGGTTCGAGATCTATAGTGATGCTTCGGGTAGTGGTTTGGGCTGTGTTCTGCTACAGCATGGGAGAGTGATAGCCTATGGTTCACGACAATTGAAGGTTCATGAGAGGAATTATCTGGTCCATGACTTAGAGTTAGCGGTCGTGATATTTGCTCTAAAGCTTTGGAGGCACTACTTGTACGGTGTGAAGGTCGATATTTACACCGATCTTAAGAGCTTGAAGTACCTATTGGACCAAAAGGATCTGAACATGAGGAAGCAGAGGTGGATGGAGTTCTTAGTGGACTACACCTTCAAGATACATTATGTGTCTGAGAAGGGAAATGTAGTGGCGGATGCGTTGAGTCGCAGGACTCCGGCGCAGGCCAACTGGTTATCGGTACATGATTAGAGATTGATCCATGAGTTGGAGGCTCTAGAGATATCTTGTGTCGACAAGCAATCTAGTGCTGAGGCAAAACTATTTTGGACAGAGGTGCAGTGTGACCTAGCTGATAGAGTTCGGCGGGATTTGGTTCAGGATAATAACATGAAGCAGATCTTGGATGAATCATTGGATGAGTCAAATTCCCAGTTTGTGGTTGAGGATGGTTTGCTAAGGAAGGACGGTCGCCTATGCATTCCTAGTGCGGATAATCTTCGGGAGGAATTGATGTATGAGGCTCATCATACCAAGTACTCAATCCACCCGGGAAGCACGAAGATGTACGAGACTTGAAGAAATTATTCTGGTGGCCAGGTTTGAAGAGGGATATAGCACTTTTGTGGCCAAGTGCTGTAACTTGTGCATTAGTGAAGGAGGAATGCCAGAAGCCCGGAGGTTTCTTGAAATACCTACCTATCCCAGAATGGAAATTCGACGGCATATCTATGGATTTTGTGCATGGTTTGCCAAAGTCACAGAAGGGAAACGACGTCACTTGGGTGGTCGTAGATAGGTTGACAAAGGTGTCGCACTTTATTCTGGTCAGAAAGGAAGATCCGGTGGAAAAGTTAGCCAAACTCTATATGGAGAATATTGTACGATTGCATGATGTGCCCCGCAGTATTGTTAGTGATCGAGATGGACGCTTCACGTCGAATGACTGGAGGTTGGTGCATAGTCTGTTGGGTACCAAGCTAAAGTTCAGTACAGCCATTCACCCGCAAACAGATGGCCAGACCGAGAGGGTCAACCGGGCGATGGAAGACATGCTTCGCATGTGCGTCCTAGATTTCGGAAAGCATTGGGAGGATCACCTGTATATGGTGGAGTTTGCGTATAACAATAGCTTTCAGGCGAGTATTGGTATGGCGCCTTTCGATGCCTTGTACGGGAAGAAGTGTCGTACGCCGTTGTCTTGGTTGGAGGCAGGCGAATCGAAGTTGTATAAACATTAAGCAGTGGAAGATGCCACCTCGGTGATACGGACAATTCAAAAACGACTGAAGATCGCTCAGGATAGACAATCAATGTACTATAACGCCAAGCATAGGAACGTGGAGTTCAATGCTGGCGACATGGTATATCTAAAAATCAAGCCGTTCAAGGGTGTATCGCGGGTTCGACGCTTAAAGAAGTTGAGTCCGAGATACCTTGGACCGTTTGAAATCCTAGAGCATGTTGGTGAGGCGGCGTATAGATTGAAGCTGTCGGCAGAATTAAGTGAGCTACATGACGTGTTCCACGTGTCGGTATTGCGTACCGGTTGATTATGAGTTGACAACAAGTACCGGTTGATTATGAGTTGAAAACAAGAGTCAAGCCAGTATGTATTGAAGATGTTGCAGTCAAACGACTCCGCAATAAGGAGGTCCGAATGGTTAAAGTCCGTTGGGATAACTGCGAACGTGAGGACCTTTCTTCGGAGCGAGAGCAAGCTATGTTGGAGGAATACCCCGAGTTATTCCACTCAGGTATTATTTAGGTTTGCGTACCTTTGCATAATTTCGGGACTAAATTCCTGAAGTGGGGGAGATTTGTAACGCCCCGAAAATTGTATTTGAGTCGGTCGCGTAAAAAGGGATTTTTGGTGCCTATATAGGGGTACACGGCCTAGGACACGGGCGTGTCCAAGGTCGTGTCTGGCTGGTGTTTTGGCCATTTTCAAGCCGAGAAGGACACGACCAGGAACACGGCTAGATGACACGGGCGTGTCATTGGACACGGGCGTGTGCCTACCCGTGTCAGCACCCGTGTTCAGTTGGGTCGTGTCGGTTGGCGTGGAAGTTATGCGTGACACGCCCCCGGTCACGGGCGTGTCGAGGAACCCGACACGGGCGTGTTAGGTGGGATACAGGCGTGTCTTTGCCCGTGTGTATTTTCTTCGTTCGACGATCGTGCCTGGATGGAGGCACACGGCCTGGGACACGGCCGTGTGCCAAGCCGTGTTCGGCCCAGGTTTGGAGATTTTTGAGCGGATCTGAGCCGTTCATTTTCTTTAAATAAGATCCAACGGCCCAGATGGTTTCCTGCTCTGTTAAGGCTGGGAATAGGGGAGTTAATCCTTCATTTCTCTCCAACCATTCTCTCTCTCAAGGAGTTGGAAAGAGGAGGAATAAGGAAGGGTTTTCCGGCCGCCGACGGAGCATCGGAGCACCGTTTTGAGATCTGAGAGCGGATCCGTGGAGGAAAGTACGTTGCGAAGAGTTCTGTCTGTGTAGTTTTTCCATGGCGCCAAAGCAGACTACAAGGGTAACGATTCTCTACTTGAGCATGTGAAGCTCTTTCTTTCTGCATAAGGAATCCCGCTCCCGCGAGTGTGCGGTGAGTGCGTGGTGTTCCTTGGGGTTGATGTGAATAGTCCCCCTTTGTGTTGCATATAGAGTCCGGAATCGCAAGTACGGACATAGGCATTGTGTGTGAAGCCTACCCAGACATGTTGGTCTGGATCGGTGATGTTGCATTTGTATGATTTTCCGGAGAAGACTCCGTGCTTTGGGTTTTCGGGTTTCTACGTGGTAGATTGCAGCAGGGATCCTTGGAGGTTAGCTCCAAGGCGCACCCGGAAAACTGAGCGGAATCGTTGTTCTGCTAATTTGGCGGTCTGGGAACCGGCCTTGAACATAACTGGGTTATGTGATTGTTTGGAAAATTTTGGGATCCGAGAGAAGCTTGACCCGCGCATAGGACTTAAATTGACTAGGCGGCGTGAGCAACGAGCAAGTGGAATCGGACCTAGGCTATGTGGTTCAGTGCGAGAGACCCGAAGACGGGGACTGGCCGTTGGCATAGTCGGGAGCCTTAGACGGTGGTCAGAAAGGCTAAATGCTCACATGGTTGCCATCTTTGGGATGGTGGTGAAGACGCTGAATTGTCAGGATTCACCGTTAATGTGCCCTGAGTGCACGTGGTGTTTGACCGTGCGAGCCTACACTTGTGGCATAGTATAATTGCGCTTAATTTTTTTATTGGGCTAATGATATGCAGGGAAAGAGCACCGCCGTCCCGAGTAGGGGGCATGGTTGTTATAATTTGGTTGGCTTTTGGCTGACCGTTGCTTTGTTTGCCACCATGTGGTGGAATGTTGCTTGCAGGTGCTGCGGAGCCAAGTACCAAATAGCGGGCTGGAGCCCATATTGCTGTGCTGGCCCTAGAAGGCCAAAGCGAATAGTTGTTTTTATTTTATCATGTGTGGCCGGCCTGCGAGCCGATGTATGTAAGACATGTCTCTATTAAGTGAATATTTGTAAGGCCCTAAGGCCATGTACCTTTTCAGTGTATTTGAGTTTCACTCATATGGTTGTGGTCGTGGACATTCATATTTATTGGATTTAAGTTTTGGGTTCTTTCAACTTTAAAAACTTTCGCTAGAATGCTCTGTGTAGGACGAGTAGTCTTAATTGGATAGTTTGAATATTCTTATGTAACCTTTCCGACTGTCTATGGTATATGGCGTTGGGTTCCAGCTGGACCTTCTGTTATATGCCATGTGATGGATGGGGGTGTTACACGAGCCTTCGGACCTGCCAGCTAGATGAGAGCGTGCGCAGCGGGTCTACCTGGGGCCGAGCCGAGCTCGGGGTGTCGAGGAAGTTTTCTCAAACCAAACCTATCCCCCACAGGCGAGCCTTCAGACCTGCCAGCTAGATGAGAGCCTACACAGCGGGTCTACCCAGGGCCGAGCCGAGCTCGGGGTGCCGATAAAGTTTTCTCAAACCAAACCTATCCCCCATAGGTGAGCCTTCGGACCTGCCAGCTAGATGAGAGCTTGCGCGGAGGGTCTACCTGGGGTCGAGCCGAGCTCGGGGTGCCGATGAAGTTTTCTCAAACCAAACCTATCCACCACAGGAGAGCCTTCAGACCTGCCAGCTAGATGAGAGCCTGCGCAGCGGGTCTACCTGGGGCCGAGCCGAGCTCGGGGTACCGATGAAGTTTCCTCAAACCAAACCTATCCCCCACAGGCGAGCCTTCGGACCTGCCAGCTAGATGAGAGCCTGCGCAACGGGTCTACCTGGGGCCGAGCCGAGCTCGAGGTGCCGATGAAGTTTTCTCAAACCAAACCTATCCCCTACAGGCGAGCCTTCGGACCTGCCAGCTAGATGAGAGCCTGCGCAACGGGTATACCTGGGGTCGAGCTGAGCTCGGGGTGCCGATGAAGTTTCCTCAAACCAAACCTATCCCACACATGCGAGCCTTCGGACCTGCCAGCTAGATGAGAGCCTGCGCAGCGGGTCTACCTGGAGCCGAGCTAAGCTCGGGGTGCTGATGAAGTTTTCTCAAACCAAACCTATCCCCCCAGGCGAGCCTGCGGACCTGCCAGCTAGATGAGAGCCTGCGCAGCGGGTCTACCTGGGGCCGAGCCGAGCTCGGTGTGCCGATGAAGTTTTCTCAAACCAAACCTATCCCCCACAGGCGAGCCTTCGGACCTGCCAGCTAGATGAGATCCTGCACAGCGGGTCTACCTGGGGCCGAGCCGAGCTCGGGGTGTCGATGAAGTTTTCTCAAACCAAACCTATCCCCCACAGGCGAGCCTTCAGACCTGCCATCTAGATGAGAGCCTGCGCAACGGGTCTACCTGGGGCCGAGCCGAGCTCGGGGTGTCGATGAAGTTTTCTCAAACCAAACCTATCCCCCACAGGAGAGCCTTCGGACCTGCCAGCTAGATGAGAGCCTGTGCAGTGGGTCTACCTGGGGCCGAGCAGAGCTCGGGGTATTGCAAAACACATAATTACATCCTATCATAAGAATTTCACAATAGACAAGAGAAAAACAGGCCAATTGATGTAGCATAATGAGTTTGATTTTGAATACATAATTACATCCACCCCATTTCACGGGTAGAAGCGTTTTAGGTCATCACCGCTCCAGGTGTGGCTTAAGGCCCTCCCCTCCACGTCCTGGAGGTTGTAAACCCTGTTCCAAGGACTTTCTTCACTATGTAAGGTCTTTCCCAATTCCGGTTGAGCTTGCCCACGGGAGCGTACCTTACTGCCGCGTCAACCTTCCTCTGCACCAGATCTCCTTCGACGAACTACTTGACCCTGACATGCTTATTGAAATACTTGGCCATCCGCCGCTTGATCTCTTCCTGCCTGATGGCTGCCACGTCCCGCAGCTCTTCCACCATGTCTAGCGAGAGGTGTAACCCCTCCTCATTCTCCAACCTCCAAGTCTCATCTCCTTCACCCGCGGCTGTGACCCGCGGGGACCTAACCTCGAACTCCACTGGTAGGACCTCCTCACACACGTGAGAATGCTTGAAGGGGGTCTCACCGGTGGCCGTGTTCGGGGTCATTCGTAAGGCCCACAGGACCGAGGGGAGCTGCTCCACCCAATTTCCCTTTAAGTTTTCCACTTTCTTCTTGAGCAGGTTCACAATAATCTTGTGTGCCACTTCCACCTGGCCGTTGCTCCGGGGGTGGTGGACAGAGCCAAATCTGAGGTCTATCCCTAGTTGGGCGCAGAAGCCGATGAACTCTTCATAGGCAAATTGGGGACCGTTATCTGTCACTATCGCTTGAGGCAGCCCGTGTCTGCATATGATCTCCCCCCCAGATGAAGTTCCTTATGACTTGCGAGGTGACCTTGGCCAAGGCCTTAACCTCCAGCCACTTTGAAAAGTAATCGACCATGACCAGGAGGAACCTCCTCTGCCCACTAGCCGGAGGAAAAGGCCCAACTAAATCCATCCCCCAGATAGCGAATGGCCACGGTGCCGCGATGCTTCGGAGCCTTTGAGCTACCAAGAGCTGGAGGGGGGAGCAGAGCTGGCACTTTTGACACCTCCTTGCAAACTCCGCGGTATCCTTCCTTAGGGTGGGCTAGAAGTATCCCGCCTAACCACCCTTGGCTCCAACATCCTACCCCCAGAATGACTGCCGCACTTGCCCGAGTGCACCTCTCCCAAGATCCTTGGGATCTCTTATTCGATTACACATCTTGCCAGGAGCCCTGACAACATCTTACGATGCAACCCCCCTTCTATCATTAGGTAATGAGCTACCTTGCGCCTGAAGCTCTTTGCATCCTTAACCTCCTCTGTCAGCTTGCATGTGGTCAGGAAGGTTACCAATGGGTCCACCCACGAGGATCGCCGACCTACCTCCATTAACTCCCCTTCCTCAATGGCTGGCCGAAAAAGTTCAGTCAGGGTCCCTCCTCCCCAAGGTCCAAACTTCGCCAATCGATCAGAGGCCGTGCTCTCCTCCCTGGGACATGCTGGATTGAGAATGATAGAAACCCACCGATGATCGCCCTTACCTTGGAGAGGTATTTTATGAGGGTAGGTTCCCGAGCTTCAAACTTTCCTCGGATCTGAGACACTACTACCATTGAGTCGGTGAAGGCCTCCACATACTGAATATCAAGCTCCTTTGCCAAGCGAAGGCCGGCGATCACGACCTCATACTCTGCTTGGTTGTGGGTCACCGGAAAGTGGTAATCCACCGCCTGCTCTATCGCAACTCCCTGGGTGCTTATCAACACCACTCCTCCCCCGAGGGAATGTTTTCCCGAGGCCCCATCAACCATCATCTTCCACGCTTCCTGTGGCTGCTGCTCTCCCTCCTCGACTTCAACAACATAGTCTGCCAGAAAGTATGCCACTGCTTGCGCCTTGATGGAGAGTCTCGGAACAAAAGAGATGTCGAACTCACTTAGTTCAATGGACCACTTGGCAAGTCTTCCCGAGTGCTCTACCCCTTCAAAGATCTTGTGAAGAGGATGGTCGGTCACCACCCTAATCGAGTGTGCTTGAAAATACGACCAAAGTTTCCTTGCTGAGATGACTAAAGTGTAAGCCAGCTTTTCAAGGATGGGGTAGCAGAGCTCTGCCTTCTTCAAGATCCGACTAACATAGTAGATCGGCAGTTGCTTCTTTCCTTCTTCCCTTACTAAGACGGAGCTCACCGCCTCCGCTCCTACTCCAAGGTATAAGGTCAGGTCCTCCCCTTCTTTTGGGCTCTGAAGCAGAGGAGCCTGGGAGAGCTTTCTCTTCAGCCATTGGAAGGCTTCTTCGCACTCGGCGGTCCACTCAAACCTTTGGTTCCCTCGCAGCACCTTGAAGAATGAAGAACACTTGTCTCCTGACCTGGAGAGGAACATGCGCAGCCCAGCCAATTTGCCTGTCAAACGTTGGACCTCCTTGGCATCGTGACGTGATTCCAAATCCAGGATGGCCCTCACCTTGTCCGAGTTAGGATCCACCCCTGCCGGAGTCAAGAGATGCCCAAGGAACTTCCCGCGGCTGGCCCCGAAGACACACTTCAAGGGATTCAGCCTCATCTTGAATCTCCGCAGGGTGGCGAACGTCTCTTCTAGATCTTTCAGGTGTGAATCCACGCACTTGCTCTTGATCATCAGGTCGTCGACATAGACCTCCAAGTTTCTCACCCTTTGATCTCGGAAGACCCGATCCATCATGCGTTGGTATGTAGCCCCTGCGTACTTCAACCCAAAGGGCATCATTTTATAACTGAAGCATCCCTCCCTCGTGATGAAGGAAACATCCTTGACATCAGGAGGGTGCATCCAGATCGGGTGATAACCCGAAAAAGCATCCAAAAAGCTCATAATAGAAAAATCGACGGCTGAATCAACCAGCGCGTCAATCCGAGGCAGGGGGTAGCAATCCTTAGGGTATGATTTATTTAACAAAGAGAAATCGATACACATTCGCCATTTACCACCCCATTTTTTAACCATTACCACATTGGAGATCCAGCTTGGATACTGGATCTCTGAGATGAAGCCGGCCTCCAGGAGTTTCCTGACCTCTTCGCGGATGGTTTCCTCCAACTTGGTGGCGATGGCTCTCATCTTTTGGCGTATGGGGCGAGTGCGTGGGTCCAGGTTCAGGCGATGGCAGGCCACGTCCGAGTCGATACCTGGCATGTCTGCCAAGCTCCAAGCGAAGATGTCGGTGTTGCTTTGAATGCAGGCCCACACTCTCTCCCGGGCCTCGGGACTTAAGCCCCCGCTGACCCGCACCCTCTGCACCTGCCCTGCGCTGGTGAAGACCTCCAGCTCCACTACTTCCTCGGCCAGCTCCAGCCGCGACTGCTCCCAGCCGACCCTTGCTTCTTCCTCCAGCTCCAACTCCTCCCTTCTTACCTCCTCCTCGATCTCCATTGCCTCCTCCGACCCCTCCTGCTGCTGCTCGACTTCCACGCCCCTCTGGGCCTCTCTCTCAGCTCCTCCTGCTTCTTGCTCTTCTACCTCCATCGTCCCCTCCGGGCTCTCCTGCTGCTGCTCAGCCTCCATGCCCCTCTGGGCCTCTCTCTCAGCTTTCTCTTGCTCCTCCGCAGTCTTCTTCCTCACCTCCTCTAGGCTCATACCCTCTACTTTGACGTCCTCCTCCTACTCTGCCATCTCCCTCTCTTTCTCTTCTGCCTCGGCCATCCAGGACACGGCGTTGACCATCATCACATAACATTGCCTTGCCACCTTCGGATCCCCCCTGACCCTAACCTGCACCCCTCCGTTATTGAACTTAAGACATTGGTGGAAAGAGGAGGGGATGCAGCAAAAGGCGCTGATGAGAGTACGCCCAAAGATGGTGTTGTAACTGCTCGGAGCGTCCACTATCATGAACCTACAGTTCTGTGATACGCCTCCCAACTTTACATGCAGCCCTACTCCTTCTTCTATTTCCTTCCTCTCTCTAGAGAATCCGAACAGCGGTCCATCTGAAGCCAAGATCCTTTTCCCCTCAACCCCCATCTCATCGAAGGCCTTCTTGAAGATAACATTTACTGAGCTCCTGTTTTCTACCAGTATCCTTGAGACTGTGAAATTCTCCACCGCCGTCTGGATCACCAGGGCGTCACAGAACGAATCTTCATAGTTCGGCATGTCCGCTGACGAGAAGGTAATCTTTTATTCCGACGGGGGAGCCTGGGTGGTAGAGGCGACCCCCCTTCGGTACATGGTTTGAAGGCTCCCCTTGCGGGTTACCTTGATGCCCACTCCTCCATGGATCACCCCAATTCCCCCCCCCCCCCCCCGAGTTCCCACATCTACCCGATCTTCACATCTATCCTCCATCTCCACCTGTTGTACCTCCACGATCCTAACCGACGGATCCTGCCTCCCTGCTCCTCTTGCTTCTCTCATCTCTAAGAACTCAGGGCAGGTGGCCGTTGCGTGACCCTCCTCTTGGTAGAAGTCACAAAAGAGCAACGCCACCCTATCCCTTCTTCCATCTCCTCCTCCTCTTCTCCCTACTCCTCGAACTCCTCTCCTCGCTCCTCTTCCTCTGCCCACCTCCATGGCCTCTTGCGGCTACGGGACATGACCCCTTGGCTCCTGCCTCCACGCCGGTTGGTCGAACCTCCTGGGTTCCCGTAAGTTATCTCTTCCCTGATAGCCTCCTCCTTGGCCCTGGGGGCGACCTTCCTGGGGCCTCCAACCCAACTGGTTGTTCGGCTCCCGGGCCCCCATCCCTACTACTTCTCATGTCTTCGGGGCTATTCCCTCCTTCTTTCTTCTCTTTGCTCCCTCTGCTCCCTCAGCTCCTTCTGCTTTCCTGCTGCAGGTTCTTTCACATCATCTTCTGCCAGCCTGGACAGCTTCCTGGCGAACGCTGGATTTGCTCTCTCGAAGTCTATCTCTTTTGTCGCCCTCTCCATGAGCTCCTCAAAGGAGAGGGGGTCACTCTTTTTAACTCCATACTGAAGAATCCCGGCCTCAGCCCCAGGGTAAAGGCGAGCATCAGTGTGTACCCTGGGACCTCCTGGACTAGGAGGATCTCTTCCTGAAATCGATCAACATAGTGACCCAGTGTCTCATCCGGCTTCTGCCTCACCACAAACAGGCACTCCTCCTCCTTCTTCCGCTTCTTTGATGTTGAGAATCTCAATAGGAAACTTCTTCGCAGATCTTCAAAACAATAGATTGACCTTGCTGGCAACTGGTGGAACCAGTCCCAAGCCTTCTCCTTCAATGTGATGGCAAATAGCCGACACTTGAAAGCATCCGTCATCTGCCTTATCGAAACGACATCTTCAAACTACTGTACGTGATGTACAAGGTCATCCTTTCCTGAGTAGTAGGACATGTCAGGCTCTCGGAACCCCTCCGGTACCGGAGCTGAGATGATGAGCTCGCTGAAAGGGCTCACGCCTCCTGTCTGGCGAGATTGCACGTCCCGCGGCCTCGGCTGGCTGGCCCGATTCGCGAGACCGTTTCCAGGGAAGAGTTCTCGCACTACTGCCTCCCTCTTGCCCAAATCTGTCAAAGCCTCCTTGCTCGGGCGCTGGCCAGGGAAGATCTCCCGCACGGCCACGTCCCTCTCGCCAGCCTCTACCGGGACCTCCTTCCCCGGACGGTGTCCAGGGGCGTTCTCGCCCAAGTGCGGGACCTCCTCTATCGGAACCTGAGGTGTGGCCCACTCACTTCGGGCCGAGAAGGCCAAGCTGATGGTATGCAGGACTTCTCGCCTGAAATCATCCAGCATCTTCCTCGTCGCTTCCTCTCCCCGTGTGGGGGAGCCTCCAGAACTAGACCCTTCACCTTCCCCTTCAGCCATGGGACAAAACTCAAGGCTTTCTTGTATCAGCTGCTTTCCACGCTCACTGCACCAGAACTGTTGAAGCCAAAAATGACCTCAACGGGAGTTCAAAATAGGGGTGTAGCCAACACCTACTTCTCTCGAGCCTCGACCCTTGACTAGATTCAAAGGACCTAAGACTGACCCAAAGCCTCAGCAGGGAGGTCCCACCTCACACCCGGAAGATCTCTGAGAGCTTCCCCTCCAAAGCCAAAAGCTGGGCTAGGAGCTCCTCAGAAAGCACTGGAGATTGGAAGATTATGAAAGCTTGCTTTCTAAGGAGCCCTTATGGGTCTTTTTATAGCCTTTTGTTGACCTGAGATTAGTTAAATACCCTTAGTTGATCTGCCAATAGCCAAATCCCGCTATTTATCCTGAGGATATAAGGGTAATTTTACCTGAGGGTAATTAGGTCATTTTACCTAGGGCCCTGGGCCCCACTCGGCGAGAACTCTGAGCCGAGAGCGACCTACAGAGCCCGGCGGAAGCGGTCCCGCCTACTTATAGGCGAGAGCTCCTCCAAGATAGGAGCTTGACGCAAGCACAAGCGTTCCCGCCCACTCATGGGCGGGAACTTCTTTAGGGCGGGAGCTCCTCTATCTGGCCTAATCCTGATCGGTGTTCTCCTGGTCCGACTCAGCGAATATGGGGTTGTACAACTCGACTTATTGATCTAGGATTCATGATAAAGAGTTCATCATGCATTTTTCTTGCCATTTGGTCATGTCCACCTTATCTCATCAACAGTTAACACCTGCAAGCCTCATCCAGGTACTTGTAGTTTAGTTCATTATGATATGCATGCTGCTCACTCTTTTCTCTTCGTAGTGATCAGCAGATGCTTGCAAGCTTCTTCACAGGTACTTGCAAACTACTTCCACATATTTTATCTGCTCCTAACTCTTTACTCGCAGAGATCAGCAGACACTTGCAATCTTCTTCACAGGTACTTGCAAGCTACTTCCACATATTTTGTCTGCTCCTAACTCTTTACTTGTAGAGATCAGCAGACACTTGCAAGCTTCTTCACAGGTACTTGCAAGCTACTTCCAGATATTTTGTCTGCTCCTAACTCTTTACTTGCAGAGATCAGCAGACACTTGCAAGCTTCTTCACAGGTACTTGCAAGCTACTTCCACAAATTTTGCCTGCTCCTAACTCTTTTCTTGCAGAAATCAGCAGACACTTTCAAGTTTCTTCACAGGTACTTGCAATCTACTTTTATATCCCATTTTTGCTTCTAACATCTCTTTTGCAGAAAGCAGCAGACGCTTGCAAGCCTCCATCAGGTACTTGCAAGTTATTATGCTCCTATGTTTTCTTCTCACTTTCATTTTGCAGGACTCAGTAGAAGATACATCTTCTTCGTTTTGCGAAGTCAAACCCATGTACGCACAAGGTGTACCTCACAAGCATGCCTATATTCACTTTTCCTACGCAGGAAAAAGACAGGCAGTAACAACCTTGTTAGGAAAGACATCAGGTTCTATCTCACCTTGTCTCCTCTTCCTTTGGGGTGGATCACGATTTTCGTGGGTCTCCAACTTTTTCGAAGTTTCCTTCGGAACTTAAAAAAAGTGCGGGGATTATGTTAACCCAGAAATCGATGATCCTTCCCAAGGTAGCCAGCTAGTTAGTTGCGACCTTCAAATTCTCCATGGAGTTCGCGATAAGTCCATAGTGTAGGCAGACAGATTTCTCTATCCGCCCAGGTCATGTAGCAACCGCATGCCCTGCGGGACGGCGTGTTGTTCCCATAGCTCAACCTCGCAGGCCGCGCGGTTAGGCCCGCTAACCGCGCAACATTTTTTTCCTTACAGGAGGAAATCCAAAGTAAACATGGGGTGATCTATGCGATCTATCCCTTCAGTCCGCCAGGTCGCCCAGCCAGCGTCAACCCTGGACCAATTCTACCGCCGCGGGCTCGGCGGACTCGCGCTCCGGCTCGCCATCAGAGGGTTTCCTCCCCTACAGGGGCGGCCTGCTCCTCAGGCTACCTCTTCTTCCTTCCTAGTGGCGGCCTGCTCCTCAGGCTACCACCCAGGGGCGGCCTGCTCCTCAGGACGCCCCATCAGCAGCCCTAGGGTGCGGCCAGCTTCCCAGGCCGCCTCCCTTGCTGGCCCTTTGGTGGACTCCAGTGCCCATGCCGCCTCCCTTGCTGGCTGCCCACCAGGGGCGGCCTCCCTGCTCCAAGCCACCTACCAGGGGTGGTGAAAGTGCAGCTAGATCTGATATACTCTAGAGGGGGTGAATAGAGTATATGGTGCTTTGAAACTTTTTAAAACAATTGTTGTAATGAGAGTGAGCAGGGAAACAATAATAAATCTAATCACAGCACTAAGTTAAACAAAAACTAAGCACAAAAAAATCAAGGCCAGAAACAAACATAAACACAAGCAAAACCAGAAGACACAAGGAAATATAGTGGTTCCCCTAAACTTGGGTACATCCACTCTTCTACCACCCTAGGTAGGAATCCACTGCAGGATGAGTTGATCAGGTGTCCTGGGCACCAATGAGCTTTTGATAAGGTGCTCAAAAACCAAAGCAGATTTTTTGATCAGGTGTCTTGCCACCAATGAGCTTTTGATAAGGTGCTCAAAAACCAAGCTCAAACTTTTGAAGGGAGTTTGAGAAACCCTTTACAGAGAGGGGGTGAGAGAGTGATGGAAGTCTTCTCTTTCTCAAACAACTGAGAAGACTATGTGGATTGTTGATGTCAAAGCTCTCCCTGAATCCTTGAGATCTTCAGGAAGAAAAGCTTTGCTGAGGGTGATAGGCCTTCAAAGATTGAGCTCCAGCAATAGATGATTTCAGCAATAGCTGAAATGTTGAATGTCTGGAGTCTTGAAATATGTTGGCCTTGAACACTTTGAAACTAAAGAGATCTGAAGATTTGAGAAAGCTTGATCTCCTTGGATGAGTGTTCTTGAGAATTCTTTTTGACAGAATATTTTGAATGTCTCTCTGTTATCTGTGTGTCTCACTCTGTATTCTGTATTCTGTTCTGATCATTGATTAAAAAAAATTCTTCTCTTTTATTCTCTGATACAGAATAGAATAACATTCTCTTTCAAGTATAGCCGTTGGCCTGCATTAATTGCATCCTTAATTGCACAATCTCTTCTGGAGGAAAGTCCACAGAAATATTTCTTGAAAAATCCTTTGAAACTTGGTCCAGAAATGAATGAAAACGGCTAGGAAATCTCTGAATTAATTGCAGAATAACTCCTTAACTGATTTGAATTTGAATTTAGAAACATCCTGGAGGTTATCTGAAATCGTCGAACTGAGCTCTGCTATCGTCGAGCTGAGCTCAGCGATCTGGAAATATACAGCAGCAAAATATCGTCGATCTGAGCTCAAAGATCGTCGAACTGAGCTCAGAGATAAAGATCCAAAGCAGAGTCAAAATCGTCGACCTGAGCTCACCGATCGTCGAATGGAGTTCGACGATATAATGAAGTTGAGCTCAGCGATCGTCGAATGGAGTTCGACGATCTGTCGAAGTTGAGCTAGACGATCGTCGACCGGAGTTCGACGAATCGTCGTGCTGAGCTCGACGATATGACTTGGTCTTCAAACACAAAATCTTGGTCTTCAGGGCAGCTTCCAAACCTAGACTTCTAACCCTTAGACTCAATTCTAATTGACCTATTAAGCTATACAGGAGGTCAAGCAAAGGTTCCTAGAGACATAGTGATCCTGACCCAAATTAGTAATAGGGTGTTCCAACAATCTCCCCCTATTTGGGTTAGGATTACTATTTACAGACTTTGGAAGAATTTAAATAACAACATACAATCAGCAAAACAGAAAAACAACAGCTAGACATTGCAGAATCACAGAGATATATAGCATCCAGATAGTAATCAGAAATCACAGAAATTGTCACCTTACAATATCATTTCTTCTCCTTGCCCTTAACAAGTTTAATCTCTCTGTTAGAATTGAGGGCTTCCTTGTTTGATCTGGTATCATCTGCTGCACCCAAATATGTTTTCTTTTTAGGCCTGGGAACCACAGCTTCAGGATGTAATTCCATGTACCTGTCAGAATCAAAGAATTTACTTGAAGCATATCTCTCTAGCTCTTTCTGTCTCTGTTCAGACATTGTTGAAATGTTGGAAGAATCTATTCCTTGCTCTCTAGCATTTTTAATCTGATCCAGTGCAGCTAGTTCTTTTAACCTTGCAGTCCAAGCAGCTGGATTATTTTCAGGATCCTCAAAAGGTACAGGTGGCTCATATCTGTTAGAGGGATTGTCTTGAGGAGGCCTGACAGACACAGTATCTTTCAGCTTGTAAGAGAAAGGACCAGATGTTGTATCAGTTGAAATTTGTCTTTCCCTGAAATATGGGTGTTACTTGGAGTACCCTTTGGAGTAAACTTGAAGATCTATTTGATTTCCTCTATATCCTCCTCTCCTAGAATGAGAACCCCTGGATTGGTTTTCCCTGTGGTAAGATCTGGCATGAGGCTGATAGGGAGCCTGACTTCTGGCTGGGGGTTGAGCTGCAGAGCTTCCACCTACACCTGCATCAGGAGGAGGTGGTGGAGGAGGATGAGAGTGCTGGAATTGGGATAAACCCTTCTCATATTTTCTTTTCTTTTTCATTGCCTTCAGCTGATTCTTAGAGTATTGCATCCAGTGTTCAGTGATAGGGCAGTCATGTAAAATGTAATATGGAATATCATTGTTATCCTTAACTTTGGTAGGAGGTACCCTCTTCATGGCTTTGCTCCTTGCCTTTCTTTTTCTGGCAATGGTAGCAGAAGAGTCATCAGAGTCTGTTCTAAATTCATCACTTTCAGAACTCTGGTCATCATAGAGAGCATCTATTTTCTTCATTAGATCCTTCTTGAGTTGTACAGAAGTAGATGAGGCAGAGGTTGTAGCAGTAGGTGTTGAAATGGTAACAGCAGAGACAACAGCAGATATTGAAGCAGAAGCAGAAATGACAGCAGCAGATTTTAAAGGTGTTGCACTAGGAGTAGAAGTAGAAACAACAGCAGCAACAGATACTGGAGAGGTGACAACAGCAGTAACAACAGATTCACTAACAACAATAGAAACAGAAGGAATATCATCAAGGACTGCAGAAGGCTCAAATTCAGGTGCCTCTGTCATAAGAATGTCCTTGGAAATTGGTTCATCAGAAACAACAGGAACTTCAGCAGCAGTAAAGGTAATAATATCAGAAGCAACAATAACACATTCTTCAGAAGAAGCAGCAGCATCAACAATTTCAGCAGCAGCAAATACTGAATTTACAAAGGAGGTGATAATGCTTGGGTCACAGCAAGAAAATGGCATAAGTGCCTTGGATAAATCTTCTGGAGGCTGGACAGCATTGACCTCTGGCAGACAGCTGAAGTAAGCAGAATCAAAAACTGATAGCAAAGACCTGAGGTCTATTGCAAGGACTGCAACAGGAGGAACTTGTGCTTGAGGCACAACAACAGCATCAAGAGGAGGAGCAGTAGAAGAAGCAGTAATAACAGCAGCAGCAGACATGCTTACAGAAACAGCAGCAGCAGCAGCATGAAGATTCACTTCATATGGCATCTCCCCCTGCCTAGATTCAGACAAGTCTGGATCAAGGCATACTGCTGTAGGTGCTGCCTGAGGGAAGAGGGAAGAGAGCCTGGCAGAGAGAGCTGCCACTGACAGGTGGAGTGGAGCCAAGGAGGTCTCCAACAGCAGAGAGAGCCTGGGGGCAAGCAGCTCATACAACCTGTCAGCAAGGGCTGGGAGGTCTACTTGCTCAAGGGCTGGAGCAGAGGTAGAAGAGATAGGAGCAGCTGAGGGTTCTGGTAGTGGAAAGCTGGAGAATGGTGGAAGGGATGGCTGAGGTGTTGCCAAGGTTGAAATGGAGGATAGAGGGATGGAGATAGATGGGGTAAATGTTGGTTGGTCAATGATTTGGTGTAGAAGGTCTTGAAAGGAGGTGGAGAATGAGGGTAGCTCAGGAGGAGATGATGGGGAATCATCCATAAAGGAATCATCAAGTAGGGTGAAGGATGGATGAGAGGGTGATGAAGTGACATCTGGTGGAGGGTAGGAGAATAATGGGTGGAATTGTTCTTCTGGTGGTGGTAGATTAGGTACTGGAGATGGTGTGGATGTTGGAGATGGGCTGGATATGATGATGGTGGATGGAGCTGGAATGGTAGATGGTATGGGAAGGGATGGATTTGGAGGAGGAGGAGGAGAGGCAACAACAGCAGCCAGGTCATCTGCAGGGGCAGAGACCTGTGGAGGAGTGACTCTTAGAGTCCTTGTGCCTGAAGGAGTACTGGAGGAGGGCCTGCTGGGCTTGCTGATTTGTCTGTCCCACTTTCCAAAGAGGGCACAAGACAGTCTCTTGGAGGCATTTATATGAATTCCAGAGGACACCAGCAAGGCAGGGCACCTGTGCTGCAGAAACACTCCAATGATTCTCCCAAAGTTAACAAAACTTTTGTTGATTTTCTTTTTGATGAGGTCAAAGAAAACTTCTCCCCAATTCAGATTCTTCTTGTCCACAAGAGCTCCCATGAGGCAGAGCTGATACCTTGAAATTGTATCATGGGCAGAGTGCTTTGCCAGTAGCACTTTCCCAACAACATCTGCCATAAATCTGTACTCCACAGATAGGTTCCTTTTGAAGAGCTTGCTAGGGTTTCCCTCTGAATGACCCATTCTGGCAAGCAGTTCAGAATACTCATCTCCAGATAAATCAGCAGTATCTTCTCCATTTCTCAACTCAAAAACTTCTGATAGAATGGTTGGGGTCAAGGGTACTTGAGTTCCAGCTATAGACCCAACAATGGTAGAGTTATCTTGATTATGGGCAGTATAAACCCACTCCTTTATCTCATCAGATGCCAGCTTGATCCTGGTGGTCATTATGGCAGTCAAGTTCTGGTCTTTGAATAATCCCAATATATCTTGAAAAACCTGGTCAGTTGTGCTGAATGATTCCAGGTCGATGTCAAAACCAGCATCAAACTTCATAGCAGCAAGAACAACAACTGACACATCCATGGGTACCTGCAAAAATTCAACAAACAAAACGACCAAGTGTAGAACTGTTTGGAGGGAAATAAAATTCTTGCAGAGAAATCGAAAGCGCAAAAGAGAACGACAATGAAAAATGAGTTTTATATTAGGGTTCGACGCAAAATTGGAAAGATCGTTGGACTCAGTTCGACGATCGAGGATTCTAAAGGAATCTGAAGAGTCTTCAACATCGTCGATCTCCGTTCGACGATATTGGAGAGCGTCGAGCTCCGTTCGACGATCGTTCAGAGAACATAATCGTCGAGCGCCGTTCGACGATCGTTGACTGGAAGAGATAGTTCATACTATCTGAGAAACGCTGAACTCAGTTCGACGATTTTTGGAAATCGTCGATCTCCGTTCGACGATCTTGGGGCAAATCGTCGAGCGCAGTTCAGAGATCAGAAAAATTCTAGACACTAAGAAAAATCAGAATGTTTGCCTAGTCTTGGTCAATTTTTAAGCTTTCAAAATCTTGGATATTATTTAAAACTTCCTCCATCTAACATTCCTAACAGATTTAGGAAGAAGGTGTGTTTCTTTTCATCCAATGGCTTGGTGAAAATATCTCCCCTTTGTAAATCAGTTGGGATATAGTGTAGTTCAATTTTATTCTTTTCAACATTATCCCTTAAGAAATGATGCCTAATCTTTATGTGTTTTGTCCTACTATGGAGGACTGGATTTTGAGCTATGGAAATAGCACTGGTGTTATCACAAAAGATTTTAGACTTCTCTAAGTTGTAGCCATAGTCTAGGAGTTGGTTTTGAATCCACAAGATTTGTGAACAACAACTGCCTGCAGCCATATATTCAGCTTCAGCAGTTGAAGTTGACACAGATGTTTGTTTCTTACAAAACCAGGAGACAAGTCTGTCACCAAGGAACTGACAAGTTCCACTAGTGCTTTTCCTGTCAATTCTGCATCCAGCATAATCAGCATCTGAGAATCCAGTTAAATCAAATGCTGAATCTTTTGGATACCAGAGACCTAGATTTGGACAACTTTTAACATACCTGAGAATCCTCTTTACTAATGTTAGGTGTGACTCTCTAGGGCTAACTTGGAACCTAGTACATATACATGTAGCAAACATTATATCTGGTCTACTAGCTGTAAGATACAGTAAAGAGCCAATCATTGCTCTATATATTGTCTGATCAACAGGTTTCCCTTGTTCATCAGCATCCAATACAGCATTAGTAGGCATGGGTGTTTTCATACAAGATGCTTCAGACATGCCAAATTTCTTAACCAGTTCATTTGCATATTTGGTTTGAGAAATAAAGATGCCTTCAGCATGTTGTTTGACTTGCAATCCTAGGAAGAAGGATAGCTCACCCATGCTACTCATCTCAAATTTAGAATGCATCAAGTTAGGAAACCTTCTGCACAATTTGGAGTCAGTAGAACCAAAAATGATATCGTCTACATAAATCTGTACTAGTAGGGTATGGGACTTATGGGTTCTAATGAAAAGAGTTTGGTCTACTCTACCCCTTATAAAACCATTTTCCAAGAGAAAGCATGCTAGTGTCTCATACCATGCTCTAGGAGCTTGCATGAGACCATATAATGCTTTATTCAGTCTAAAACATAATCAGGATAAGTAGGAGAGATAAAACCTGGAGGTTGTCTGACATAAACTTCCTCTTTGATGTCTCCATTTAGGAATGCACTTTTGACATCCATCTGATATACCTTGAAGCCTTTATGAGCTGCATAAGCTAGAAATATTCTGATGGCTTTCAATCTTGCAACAGGTGCAAAAGTCTGGTCGTAGTCTATCCCTTCTTCTTGAGAGTATCCCTGAGCAACTAGCCTTGCCTTGTTTCTTACAATTACTCCTTGATCATCCAGTTTGTTTCTGAATACCCATTTTGTTCCAACAATAGAGTGATCCTTAGGCTTTGGCACTAGTTCCCATACTTTGTTCCTCTCAAATTGATGCAACTCCTCTTGCATTGCAATGATCCAATGTGGATCTTGCTCTGCATCTTGAATGGACTGAGGTTCAATTTGAGATAGGAAGCAGGTGTGCAACAGGTTTTGGTTGACCTGATTTCTGGTTTGCACACCAGCTGAGATTTCTCCAATTATTTGGGAAATTGGATGGTCTCTTGATGTTACTAAATCAACAGGGGGTGTTGATTGTTCACCAAGCTGTGTTGTTGTTTCCTCTTGTGGTACAACAACTGGCTCTTCAAGTTGTTCTTCAATGTGTTGAGCATTCCCTTCATCTTCACTGCTTTCATCCTCTTGAGTAACCTGTAACTTGTTCAAGTCTTCAACTAGATAATGTTCCTGCAAAGGTTCTATGGTAGAAGAATTCTTCTCCTTGAAAGACATGTTAGTTTCATCAAATGAAATGTGAACAGATTCCTCAATTTTCAAAGATGATTTATTATAGACCCTATAGGCCTTGCTGATCATGGAGTATCCCAGAAACACTCCTTCATCAGCTTTGGCTTGAAATTTTGCTAAATATTTCTTGTCATTATTGTGAATGTAGCAAATACAACCAAAGACTCTAAAATAGTCAACTTTAGGTTTCTTCCCTTTGAGTAATTCATAGGGAGTCTTTCCCTTTAGTTTATGTATCAGACTTCTGTTCAGCACATAGTTGGAGGTGTTCACTGCCTCTGCCCAGAAGGATAGAGGTAGATGAGCATCTGACAACAATGTAGTGGCAGATTCAATAAGGGTTCTATTTTTCCTTTCAGCTACCCCGTTTTGTTGAGGAGTTCTAGGAGCTGAGAAAGTATGCCTGATCCCTTCACTCTGACAGAACTCTTGCATAAGAAGAGAATCAAACTCTGTCCCATGATCACTTCTGATCCGGGCAATGTGAGTATTGAACTCAATCTGTATACATTTGAGAAACTCTGTCAGACACTTAAAGTTATCAGACTTCTTCCTTAGAAAGAACACCCAAGTGAATCTAGAGAAGTCATCTACAACTACTAAAGTGTAGGATTTCCCTCCTAGGCTTTGTACTGTGATGGGTCCAAAAAGATCCATGTGTAACAGATACAATATCCTAGGTGAATCACTCTTATTAAGCGACTTAAAGCTGTTTTTAGTTTGCTTGCCTAATTGACAAGCCCTGTAGAGTCCTTCCTTCTTGTAGGGGCCAGAAGGTAGTCCTCTAACAAGGTTGTCCTTGGATAGCCTAGCAATAGTTCTAAGGTTTAGGTGTCCTAATCTCTTATGCCATAAAATATTGGGTCTACAGACAGAATTGAACAAGCAGATATCTACATCAGTTGAAAGAAAATCTACTAGATAGATGTTACCTTTCCTTTTGCCTGTCAACACAGTTGTGTTATCCTCTGACTTGATTTTGCATAAGGCTTTGCTGAAGGTTACCTGGTAGCCTTCATCACACAGCTGACTGATGCTAATTAGGTTGTGCTTCAGTCCTTCCACATAAGCTACCTTCTTGAAAGTTACTGATCCAATCTGGACTGCACCATATCCTTTAGTTTGTCCAAAGTTTGAATCACCAAAGATAACTTTGGGTCCAAGCTTGGCTCTGAAGGATGTGAGGTTGTCCTTGTTCCCTGTCATGTGCTTAGAGAACCCACTATCCAAATACCATTGCTGGTTAGATGTTGGATAGGTCTTCACCTGCACATAAGACAATTCATTTGTTTTTGACCCAGTTTACCTTGGGCCTAGGTTGATAACCTTTAAATTCTGAAATGAAAGACATCCCAGGTTGACTCTTATATCCTTCAGGATGATATCTACTTGGAGGTATAATCCATTCAGTATAAGGGTTAAAGATTTGGGATGAAGGACCCTTAGGATTAAATTTTGATTTGCCTTTGAAAAATTTTCCAGAGCTCTGACCTCTGTTCGACGATCTTGGAGCTGTGTTCGACGATCTTGGGTCAGATCGTCGAGCTCCGTTCGACGGTCGACTATGGATGAGGTCAGGTATTTGAGATCGTCGACCTGCGTTCGACGACTTTGGCGGAGATCGTCGATCTGCGTTCGACGATTTTGCCTGAGATCGTTGAGCTGCGTTCGACGATCGTCGATCTTCATTCGGCGATCGTCGATCTCCGTTCGACGATTTCTGCTGGGACTTAGTTTTCTGGGGCAGATCAGAATTTTTCCTAGCAACCTCTACAACTCCCTTTCCTTTGTCAGAAATGAATTTGATTGGAGTTGTTAGAACTATGGGTTGGCTGGATGAAGCACCCAAGCCCAGTGTACTGTTGAATCTGGAGTTCACTGTGCTTGTGATGTCCATCAGCTTTATGCTTCTCCCATTGAGGGATTCTTCAAGCTTCTTGGCCTCAGAGAGCTCACTTTTCAGTGAAGCTATCTGTTCCCTACAACACTCCAACTCTTGAGAGAGTTTGAGGTTTTCTGACTTTAAAGTATTGTGTTCAGATAATTGATTTCTGAGAGAGATAATTTCTTTCTCAGACTTTAGCAGGTCTAAACACAGTGCTTTAAATTCAGATTTAAAATCCTCTGAACTAAAATCAAAAGAACCAATTACCTGATCTTCTTCAGGTTGAGTCTCTGAGTCTGACTCTGACTCCTCTTCCTCTGAATTGTGCTGTGAGGCATTGATTGCCATCATGCAGAACTCCTTTTCTTCTGCATCATCCTCATCATCACTGGAGCTGGATGAGGCTTCTGACTCCTCTTCAGTCTCACTCCAGGATTCAGCAACAAACCCTTTTCTTGTATGCTTGTTTTTGCTTGAAGAAGGTTTTCCATTGCCATTCCTTTTGGAGTCTTTCTCCTTTCTTCTTTCTTTCCTGTCCCTTCTGTCCTTGTTCTTGTTCTCTGGATAGTCAGGAACTATGTGCCCTGTTTTCCTGCAACCAAAGCAAATAATGTCTTTATTATTACTAATGGACTTGTCATACCTTGGCTTATCCTGCTCCTTGTATGATCTTCTTCTGAAGTCCTTTCTGGCCATTTTGTAAAATCTTTTGGCCAGCAGACTGAGTAGTTCATCATTGCCTGTGGCTTTATCTTCAGGCAGATCTTCAGTTGCCTTGAAGGCTATGGTCTTCTCTTTTCTTGTGGCTGGTGAAGCAGCCTTCTGTTCTTCCTCTCTATTCTTGATGAGTAGCTCATAAGATTTGAGCTTACCAAACAGAGCTTCAGTGGTGATCTCATTCAAACTTCTGGCATCCTTAATTGGCCAGATTCTTGAATCCCAAGTGCTGGGGAAGCACATTAGGATCTTGTCATTAAGTTCAGTTAGAGAGATCTCTTTGTCCAATGTCCTGAGTTCATTGACAATTAGACTTAGCCTGTTGTATATGTCTCCCACTGACTCAGTCTCTCCCTTCTTGAAATTCTCATATTGAGAGATGAGATGGGATCTTCTATCCTTTCTCTCATCAGCTGAGCCTGAGACTATTTCTGAGAGTTTGTCCCAAATTTCCTTGGCTGAATTACATTCAGCTACCTTTTGAAATATGTCATCAGACATTGTCTGGGCTAGGATGTTCATAGCCTTAGCATCAGCTACCTTCCATCTCTTGATGTCAGCATCTGTTCCTGATGGAGGTGGAACAGCATTTGTACTTGTGTTCTCTGGGGGTCTTGGACATATTGTCAAAACAGAATTAAAGATATCTTCGTCAATAAAATTCATGTAAAGTCTAATCCTTGCTTTCGAAAGTGAAAACTTGGATAGATTGCACACTAGAGGTCTGGTGCTAGCATAATCTTTGTTTTGGGCCATGATTTGTGAAAACAAAATCTAATAATAAAATACCAAAGAAAAATAGATCTAACTTGGGATCTTTGGGTTCAGGTGTTAGCCTGTACAACCAATCAGGTATGGTATGTTTAACCAACCTCCCTCTGATAACAATTAAAAGTGCAGCTAGATCTGATATACTCTAGAGGGAGGGTGAATAGAGTATATGGTGCTTTGAAACTTTTTACAACAATTATTGTAATGAGAGTGAGCAGGGAAGCAATAATAAATCTAATCACAGCACTAAGTTAAACAAAAGCTAAGCACAGAAAAATCAAG
Source organism: Platanthera guangdongensis (assembly GCA_039583875.1). Classification (NCBI taxonomy): domain Eukaryota; kingdom Viridiplantae; phylum Streptophyta; class Magnoliopsida; order Asparagales; family Orchidaceae; genus Platanthera; species Platanthera guangdongensis. Next base: position 207,445,369 of record CM077151.1, on the reverse strand, counting down.
GCCAGAAACAAACATAAATACAAGCAAAACCAGAAGACACAAGGAAATATAGTGGTTCCCCTAAACTTGGGTACATCCACTCTTCTACCACCCTAGGTAGGAGTCCACTACAGGATGAGTTGATCAGGTGTCCTGGGCACCAATGAGCTTTTGATAAGGTGCTCAAAAACCAAAGCAGATTTTTTGATCATGTGTCTTGCCACCAATGAGCTTTTGACAAGGTCCTCAAAAAACAAGCTCAAACTTTTGAAGGGAGTTTGAGAAACCCTTTACAGAGAGGGGGTGAGAGAGTGATGCAAGTCTTCTCTTTCTCAAACAACTGAGAAGACTATGTGGATTATTGATGTCAAAGCTCCCCCTGAATCCTTGAGATCTTCAGGAAGAAAAGCTTTGCTGAGGGTGATAGGCCTTCAAAGATTGAGCTCCAGCAATAGATGATTTCAGCAATAGCTGAAATGTTGAATGTCTGGAGTCATGAAATATGTTGGCCTTGAACACTTTGAAACTAAAGAGATCTGAAGATTTGAGAAAGCTTGATCTCCTTGGATGAGTGTTCTTGAGAATTCTTCTTGACAGAATATTTTGAATGTCTCTCTGTTATCTGTGTGTCTCACTCTGTATTCTGTATTCTGTTCTGATCATTGATTAAAAAAAATTCTTCTCTTTTATTCTCTGATACAGAATAGAATAACATTCTCTTTCAAGTATAGCCGTTGGCCTGCATTAATTGCATCCTTAATTGCACAATCTCTTCTGGAGGAAAGTCCACAGAAATATTCCTTGAAAAATCCCTTGAAACTTGGTCCAGAAATGAATGAAAACGGCTAGGAAATCTCTGAATTAATTGCAGAATAACTCCTTAACTGATTTGAATTTGAATTTAGAAACATCCTGGAGGTTATCTGAAATCGTCGAACTGAGCTCTGCTATCGTCGAGCTGAGCTCAGCGATCTGGAAATATACAACAGCAAAATATTGTCGATCTGAGCTCAAAGATCGTCGAACTGAGCTCAGAGATAAAGATCCAAAGCAGAGTCAAAATCGTCGACCTGAGCTCACCGATCGTCGAATGGAGTTCGACGATATAATGAAGTTGAGCTTAGCGATCGTCGAATGGAGTTCGACGATCTGTCGAAGTTGAGCTAGACGATCGTCGACCGGAGTTCGACGAATCGTCGTGCTGAGCTCGACGATATGACTTGGTCTTCAAACACAAAATCTTGGTCTTCAGGGCAGCTTCCAAACCTAGACTTCTAACCCTTAGACTCAATTCTAATTAACCTATTAAGCTATACAGGAGGTCAAGCAAAGGTTCCTAGAGACATAGTGATCTTGACCCAAATTAGTAATAGGGTGTTCCAACAGGTGGCCTCCTTACCAGGCCGCCCACTAGGGGCGGCCTCCTTGCCAGGCCTCCAACCAGGGGCGGCCTACCTACTCCAGGCCACCCACCAGGGGCGGCCTCCTTGCCAGGCCGCCCACCAGGGGCGGCCTCCCTACTCCAGGCTGCCCACTAGAGGTGGCCTCCCTGCTCCAGGCCGCCCACCAGGGGCGGCCTCCTTGCCAGGCCGCCCACCAGGGGCGGCCTCCCTACTCTAGGCCACCCACTAGGGGCGGCCTCCCTGTATCAGGCCGCCCACCAGGGGCGGCCTCCTTACTAGGCCGCCCACCAGAGGCGGCCTCCCTGCTCCAAGCTGCCCACCAGGGGAGGCCTCCTTGCCAGGACGCCCACCAGGGGTGGTCTCCCTGCTCCAGGCCGCCCACCAGGGCCGGCCTCCCTGTGCTAGGTCGCCCACTAGGGGCGGCCTCCTGCTTCAGGCCGCCCCTATGCCTTAGAAGCCCAAATGAGGCGGCCTGCCTTCTCCCAGTCCGCCCAGCCAGGCATCTTGCTCGCCAAGTCCGCGCAGGTCGTCATTATGACGTCACTGGGCACCGCTTCTAGAAGATCCTTCTCCAGGCCTATAAATAGCCCCTGATACCTCTCATTTGTGGGAGAACAAGCCGCAAGGGCAAAACTGCCGCCTGACATCAAGCCCTGCAGACTCAATTTTCCAGTCCTCCATTACTTGCCATCAAGCCATGCAGACTCAATTTTCCAGTCCTTCACAGCTTGCCATCAAGCCACGCGGCCTGCCAGCAGTCTCTTTTCCTTAGCCTCTGGCAACTCCTTCCTTAACCGCCAGCTTCCCCTTTGTACCCCTTATTGTCTTTTTCATGTAAAGGTGCATTAGCAAGCTGTAATCGTATTTCTTGATTAAAGGAAAAGCCCGTCGCAAGAGTGACATTTAAGCCGCGGCAGACGAAGTTTGTTATTGCTGCTGCTAGCGGCCCCCTCTCTTCCTCTCAGCTTAGTTTAGCTCTCTCGGTATCAACGTGCAAGCACAATCGTCCAAGTAACTGTCAGCTCAAGTTTCTCTGTTGATCAACCTTCTTCTCTGTTGATCAAGCTCCACTGTTGATGAAGCTTCCTTGTTGATCAAGCTCCGATGTTGATCAAACTTCCTTGTTTATCAAGATCCGCTATTGATCAAGCTTCTCTGTTAATCGAGCGTCCTTGTTGATCAAGCTCCACTGTTGATCAAGCTTCCTTGTTGATCAAGCTCCGCTGTTGATCAACCTTCTCTATTGATCAAGCTCCACTGTTGATCAACCTTCTCTGTTGATCAAGCTCCGCTGTTGATCAAGCTTCTCTATTGATCAAGCTTCCTTGTTGATCAAGCTCCAATGTTGATCAAGCTTCCTTGTTGATCAAGCTCCGCTGTTGATCAAGCTTCCTTGTTGATCAAGTTCTGCTGTTGATCAAGCTTCCTTATTGATCAAGTTCCGCTGTTGATCAACCTTCTCTGTTTATCGAGCTCCATTGTTGATCAACCTTCCTTGTTGATCAAGCTCCGCTATTCATCAACCTTTTCTGTTGATCAAGCTCCGCTGTTGATCAACCTTCTCTGTTGATCAACCTTCTCTATTGATCAAGCTTCTCTGCTCAGCAGGCTTCTTCTCTGCTCAGCAATCTTCTCTGCTCAGCAAGCTTTTTCTCTGCTCAGCAAGATTCTTCTCTGCTCAGCAAGCTTCTCTGCTCAGCAAGCTTCTTCGCTGCTCATTACACCTCAACCATCATAGTAACCGTCTGCTCGACAGCTCCTGATCATCCTCCTCTTCTCATCAGCCTTCCCGGCTACTCTCGGCAACCCTCTCCAATATACCCGCAACCCCTTTGACAAGCGCTTGCTCCACTCTCGAGCACTCAGAAGCTTCCTTCTTTCTTCTTTCCCCGCAGCCTTCTTTCCTCTTCTCCACTCAGCTTGTGAGACCGAACACACTCCCTCCGTGTTAGCTGCCCGGTGCCACTTTTGTGCATCAACAATATATATATAAACAACAGATCAAGATCATTGTGATTAGAGATCACACTATCTGAACTCTGAATTCCTGTTACATAACTCATGTAACTAAGGAGTGTCCAACCAGAAGTGCAAGTGTAGTTGGAAGCTATCAAAAGTTCAACCAGTGTCTGATGACATATCTTAATCAGTGTCCTTGCGAGATTCTGCATTGATGGAAGATGTAAAGTTATATTAGTGATTAACAACTACTTATTGAGTTACGATAATACTATTCGTGATATAATGCAGATTATTTGGTAGGTCTTACCTTCTAATCATTGTGAATACGTAGTTCCACTCTTCCTGTGCTGTTAGACCTGCTGGCACAGGTGGGATACGTAATCGAAACCCGGGAATCTCAGTTCGTGGACCATCTGACCACCTGGTTGGGGTTGACTTGCAAATCTCATCATAGTAATTATAATCAGAGTTAAACGTAGTGTTGTTGCTGACAGGGTTAGCTGTGAAACAAATTCTGCAATTTACTTTTCAAATTGTTATGATAATATAAAAGTAGATATGCACACTATCAATGACTTACTGGGTTGAGCAGCAGAATGATTATGTAATTCTAGCTGCTGATATGATGACTGCTCGTTTGCCATATTTAGATTGTTGACAATCATAAACAAATAATCTATGTAGATCAAATCAGGGAGTATTTCATAACATATATGTATTATTATCATAATAATTTTACGCTATATAACAAAATCACAGTATATATAAAGGTATGCAAAGTTCATGTTTTATTTTAGAAATTTGGAAGTTGTTATTAACTGCCGAGCAAAATATGAGGCATTGCAGTGGAGTTGTTAGAGACGAAACATAATATTCTTCAGTGATGATAGATGTGTGTAGATGTAGAAGTTAAGGTAACAGTCATATAAATGTAGAAGTTAAGGCAAATTTCAGAATATAGTATATCACTTTTTACAGATATATTTAGCACAATAACATTTGAATATTAATGAAACAATAAAGAAGATAATAAGATGATGAGCAAAGATAGTAACGAAAAATTTCACACGTAAGAGTAATGAAACGCGAAACAGATAGTTATAAACATTTGTGAGAAGGTATAAGAACGACAAATTCAGTTAGTTAAGGACCCTACTGAAAAAACACTGATTTAACGTCAAATATGTCATCTGAAGAACTCAAATCTTATTCCTGTCAATGATGTGGTTGACCATTTTTTCTGCAGATTCGCTCATTCTCATTTCATCAGTGAAAATAACTAGCCCCGTGCCAAGTGGATCTGACTTTGTGTCAAAGTCAGCATTTATGAGAAAATGTAGAGTATAATTGAATTACCAAAGTTAAAACAGTTCAACAATATAATTGATGATTAAGATTTTGAATGAATCCCACAAGGGATCAAAAGACTGATTTCAAAACCTCAATACTCGTACGAAGGTTAAGGTTGCCAATTAATAGGTAGAAGTAGTAGTTCTCTCGCATATTTGGTGGAACAGTGCCAGTGTACTCGAGTTCGTTGTTTGTGAAATGGAGGGCTTTCTTACGCGGCATGCTTGACGAAGACGTTGTCCCGGACATTGCAAATTATTATATTGCAGTCTAATTATTTTCGTTGGTGTTGCAAATGCCTGAGAAAATGTGTTCCACTATTCTATGACACTTATGTTCGTTGGCACGTTGGGTATTAAGATTTTGGAACAATTATATTTGTAGACATGAGGCATACCATACTATGCTGTTTTATCGTCAACTCCATTATGATCTCGATATATTTATTCGACTCAAAATGGATATATACAATCATATGAATGCAAATGTTGTCTTGAATGTTTAGATATAATTGTAAGCAGTAAAAGAGAAGTGTCAAAATAATCATAGAGCAGTATGTTAAAAATTTATTATAATAGATATCATTATATCAATGAAAAACAAAAACAGTATAATAAACTGTAGCAGGAATATATTATTGTCATAGAAAGCAGCTGACCACGGTGCACATATGGAGTTGTTCGGAACGCTGAGATCTACAACTTTCATGTTGATCACGTTTCAATTTGAAGCTTCCTTGCCACGCGCGACAGTACCCAGGCGGCGGCGGCGAACTTCGCCCACCCCCCATAGATTCACCTAGGTTAAAGTCTCTCGGGCAGCCTTTGGCAGGAACCAGGCTGGCTTCGCCCGCCATCTATAAATGTAATTATATACATATATATCTAAAAACCAGCTATATTTATATGTACATAAATTATAAATAAAAATAATCTCTATACCGCCATCTATAAATATATGTATCTAAACGACTAAACCACAACTATATATAAATTATAAATAATATAATCTCTGTCACCCGGCCACCATCTATATATTTCATATGTATATAAGATTATCTATGTAGGATTATATTTATTATGTAATTTATACCGCGCTATCTCTCTCCCGCCATTCAATCATGCGTCAATCTCTCTCTCTTTCCACGCCACTCTTTATAATTTATCTTTTATATTTAATATTTTAATATACAACACTCTGTTTTCCCATCATTCTATTATGGAATAGTCCCATACCGCCTAAAAAGTTACACCTACATAATTTATATAGCTTGTGTGATGCGAAAGAGTAATATTGTAGAGCGGGTGAGCTTGTGGCACGAGCGGGCTCGCTGTCTTGGTAATTTATATGCAAAGCTTGGGATGATATATATGTAGATCATGCCAGTGGATTGGTTTTAAATTCCACAATTTTTAACCTAGCTTTAGGACACATGTAGTAGGTTTAGGAGTCCTATAAAAAAGTGAAGAGAGTGGGGGTATTTGATCAAACGGCTGTCGAATAATGCATTCAAATCAGACGACCGAAAGCATTCCAATGAGTTTAAAATTCATACGTTCTATATTTCCTTTATAGAGGTTGAGATATATCTGCAATCAGATATAGTATTATTACCGAACATTAATATATGTATTAGGTAAGTAATAATGAATATTTGTATTATATTTTTCTGTTTATATGATTTATTGTAGAAGAGTAATATAGGTATAATGTATGTAATACGTAATTTTTTTATTTTGTATTTGAATTCATATGATGTTCATAGAAGTAAAATGAGCACATAAGTGTGAGTAATTGTACCAAATTTAAAGTTAAACTACTACCAAGGGCAGATCACATGGGTTGGTTGCAACAGAATTTTGTTACAAGTAATTATAGTTGACTACGTTTGATGAGACTGTGTAGCAAATAAAATATATTAATCGACAACAATGTTTGTATCTTGCACAGAGGAAGAAAAACTTGGAGATGAGGAAAAAAATGTATCTTTACACTGACTTTGGACAGTAGTTCCTTGAAAACAATATTTTTTGTATAAGTACCCGAATGTCCTGGTATACAACCATCTCTTACTAAAACTTTGGTACTTGTTGCATTGACTCCTCTTGATAAAGCTACATAAAGTTAACCATGAGTGAAAATAGGAGAGGGCAAGTAAAGGCCAATCTGCTTAATTATTTGTCCTTGAGATTTGTTTATCGTAATTGCAAAACTTAAACGAACTAGAAATTATTTTCGAGTTAACTCAAATGGCATATTGAAATCTCCAGCATGTTTTAGTGGTATGCGGGGAAGGAAGACTGACTTCCATTTATGTTGTCCACTGAGTATTTCAGCTTCAATAATATTTCTTGAGAAATGACGACAAAGCAGACATGAACCATTGCATAGGCCGATTCGAGGATTTAAATTGAGCAAGAGCATGATGGGGGCGCCTGTTTTCAAAGATAATTTATGTGGTGGGAGAGTGCCTGGTGATATGCTATTCAAAAATTCTTGTGGGTATAAATTACATCTGTCATCATCAATAGAGTCAAAAGAATAGTACGTAATTTCATGTCCATTGAGTAATTTAAGGCACTTCTCATTTAGCATAGAAACTGTAACAACCCATTTTTCAGCAGGCTCATTTTTGGGGTGACACGGCCTGGGACACGGGCGTGTCCCAGGGCGTGTCAGGGGGCGTGACCGCCCCTGTCGACACTTGAGTGCTGCAGTCGATAAAATTTGGTCCACGATCGTCGAGTGTTAGGGACACGACCTGTGACACGGGCGTGTCACAGGGCGTGTCAGTGCGGTTGACGAACTCAACCCGACGAATTTGAGCTGGGGCATGTCTAGTGCCATGTATGGGCACCCGGCCTGGGACACGGGCGTATCACAGGCCGTGTGAGTCTCGGGTGATTTTGAGATTTTTCAGCCTGATGAACACGGCCACAGACACGGGCGTGTCTAAAGGCGTGTTGGGTGACACGGCCCATGACACGGGCGTGTCACATGGGCGTGTCACTGGACTGGATAAGTCGGTTGAGCACCGCTTAGGAACACGGCCATGGACACGGGCGTGTCACAGGCCGTGTCAGGTAAAATTTATGATTTTTGGTGAAATCGTGGCCCTCCATTCCTTCACCCTGGATCCAAGGGCTGAGAGGCTTCCCTATCTTCTTAAGGCCGAGAATGGGTTGGGGAAACTCATTTGGCTTTTGACTTTATCTTACTACACTTCTAGAGAGAGAAAGTGAAAGGAAGAAGTAGGAGGAGGAGAGGGGGCTGATCACCGGTGGTGTTGCGGTTTACCGACGAGAGATCCGAGGCCGATGTTGCAGAGGAAAAGCTCTTGTGAGTCGTTCGAGCCAGCTTAGAGCTCATGGTACCAAAGAGGTCTTCAAGGATAACGACTTTTCTTCCTAGCCATGTGAAGGCTTCCTTTTTGGCATATGTATGTGATTCCCCCACCAAAAGGTGGCTGAGTTTGGGAGTCTTTGGGTGGATTCATGAAATCCCCTTGGTTGGCATATAGATACGAAAATGGAGTACAGAATAGACATGATGTGTGAAGCTCATCTGGACAGGTTGGTCTGGATTGGTGATGTTGCATACGAACCGGAGAAGACTCCATGATAAACGTGTAGTTTAGGAGTCGACGGGTTGGACCTGTGAAAGAAAGTAGCAGGAAGTACTGGATTGGTAGTCCAGGAAAATACCCATAGAATGCTTGTGCTGCTTTTGCTATTGGGTTCGACGTGTGAAAGGAAGTCGCAGGAAGTACTGGATTGGAATTCCAGGAAATACCCTTTATAATGCTTAAAGTTCATGGGGAGTCCACCTGTGAAGCGAGTAACAGGAAGTACTGACATGGTAGCCAGGAAAGACCCCTGACATTTATGCTATTTGCGATGTCCACCTGCGAAGAGAGTAACATGAAGTACTGGTGTGCCCAGGAAAGACCCGCTGATGTTGTGATATGGTTGGGTGTAAGAGAAATACCCAAGCTTGAATGGTAGAATAGGATTGGTGAGACCGACCCGTGCCATTTGTAGCCCCGAGTACGTCGTACTCGGTGATGGCAAGGCGATTTGAGCAACGGGGGGGGGGGGGGGGGGGGTGGAGGATTCGACCTGCGTTATGTCTGTCCGATGTGAGACCAGAAGGTGCAGTCTGTTGGAGTGCATAGCGAGAGTCGTAGGCCTATGTGCCATGACACAATGGGGGGATACGGGCCCATCCTGGTGCATTACGACTAGAATGAACTCCAGCTGCACGCCATGGAGTAAATGCTCAAGTGAGTTGCCATTAGGCTGTGACCCTGATACGGTGGTGGGCAGCTGATTTTTCAGTACACCAAGAATATGCCCTGAGTGCACGGATCGTTGGGCCGGGTGGCTAACGGTTGTGATGGCATGTGTGTGTGAAAGCACATAATATGAGATATATATACATGCTTGTGATGCTATGCCTGTTGGGAAGGATACCACTGCCCCGAAAAAAGGGTAGGGTCGTTATAATTTGGTCAGCTGAATGCTGACCGTTGCCTCTGTTTGCCACCCTTGGGTGGAATGTCCCTGTGCAGGTGCTGGAGAACCGAGCGGGACGCATAAGGGTTGAAGTCCCTACTACTTTTGCTGCTGCCGCTGCTAGCCCTCGAAGGCTATTGTAAATGCAATGTTATGTTTTCTTTTGATGTGGCTGGCCTGCGTGCCAATGTTTGGGCCACTGTTTGAAAGCCCTGTAAGGCCATAAGGCCAACGATGTTTACATTTTGTAAGACATTCCTATAATCTATAAAATGTGGAGTTTTATATGTTGCACATTCAAGAGAGGAGTTTAAGTGTATAGGCTTCCGCTAGAATGCAATGTGTTAGGTGCGCTGCGCTACTCTGGTATCACTCCGTAGCTTCATCGTCTGTTTTGTGGTATATGCTGTGGGGCCCTGGCCGAACCTTCTTGTATATAGTATATGAACGGATGAGGTTGTTATATTTTTGGTATCAGCTGTCTTGGTATTTCCCTCTCAAAGTCATGGTCGACATCTTTTGTGGGGTGGTGAGCACGTGTCTGTGCAAACCACGGTAACACGTTTGAACTCCTGAATGTCCATGATAGGAATGCAAAGTCTTGTGTTTCAGGAACCTGCGCGTTCCTAGTTTGTGTTGTTTGCTTGTGTAAGGCCGCTAATGTGTGTGTCTTGTCCCCTTTAGGTGACTCGGAGTGGTGCGGGGCAATCAGAGCCTCAGCATTCGGATGAAAGTACGACACCAACTGAAGTGCCTATACCTCCGCCGTCTACAAAAACCGTGCGACAAATTGCTGAGGCTTTGTTTGCAATGGTTCAAGGACATCCGGTTGGGCAGGCATAAGGGCAGGCGCAGCCGACCGTGCGGCCAGAACAGGTGGAGGCGAGGCCAGAACCTTTTGTGATTGTGAATCCTTGAGCCGCTGAGAAGCAGTTGACGCGATTTATGAGTTTTCACCCGCCGATGTTCTCGGGAGGGGGAGCTGCTACACAGGATGAGGATTGGTTATCGCGCGTCAAGCAGATCATGACGGCGCTTGGAACAGAGGAGCATCAGAAAGTCACCTTAGCTACCTTCCTTCTTGAAGGAGAGGCTAGACTGTGGTGGGATGAGATGGAGCTGCATCACTTGGCTGGTCGTCCCTTAACACAAGTATCGATGGAAGAATTCTCTTGACTCTTCCTAGCGAAGCACCTTCCTGCGGCGCAACGAATTGCCATGGAGAATGAATTCCAAAGGCTGACGCAAGGGGATGACAGTGTGGAAGCTTACCTGTATGAGTTTACACGCTTAGGGTGGTATGCGGCTTCGATATTTGCTGAGGAGCAGAGGAAGACGAATAGGTTCTACGAAGGACTGCGGGATGAGCTGAGGTTCCTGCTTTCTAGTTCTGTGAACCAAGGCTTCCAGGCGTTGGTCGACACTGCAAGCGCGCTGGAAAAAGACATGAAGAGAGTGCAAGGGAAGAGGGCATTTGCTGTGTCACAGCCGGAGTTTAAAGTGCCCCGACCAACGAAGTCATTCTATAAGAAGAAATGGGGCAAGAGGCCCAAGATGGAGGGACAAGCTCCTTCTTCTGTTGCATCAGGAGCAACGTCGGGGGCCACCTCCAAGTCGGATACTCGTACATGCTTTAATTGTGGCCGGGTGGGGAATATAGCTCGAGATTGTCGGGTGCCGCCAAAGAGTGAAAAGAAGGCGGGAGTGTCATATGCGTAAAAAGGAAAGGCGGTGGTGTAATCCTCTGCCTCTCAGGCGCAACCCCAGGTCTACAATCTTGGCCTACAGGAGGCCATCAAGCAGTGTGACGTCATCACAGGTACGAGTTCAGTGTTTGAGTATTTTATTGCTTGTATGTTTTGCTTAATGCCTCTATGGATGCGGCTTGTGTGTGTGACATGATTGTCACAGGTTTTGTGATGATTCAGGACACGCTGGCGCGAGCACTGTTTGATACAGGTGCATCGCATTCTTTTCTGTCTCACACGTTTATAGCGCGGCTTGGAATACCTAGTCATGTGAAGACAGATATCGTTAGAGTGGTGTTGTCGAATGGCTGTTGGATGCTTGCGGATCAAGCTTGCGATGTGGCGGTCCAAATAGGAAGTCGGGATTTCAGTTTGACTGCATCTGTATTTCCGATATCGGAATTCGACGTGATATTTGGTATGGATTGGCTTGCGGAGCAGCATGCCATGATTGATTGTCAGTCCAAAGAAATCACGTTGGGCCATAATACCGAACAGGAGACAAAGTTTGCGGGTATGCGAGGAGTGGGCGGGACGTTGTTGTCTGCACTCCAAGTCTTGAAGGCTGTTCGGAAGGGTGTGGAGTGCTACTTCGCCTTAATTCAGGCTGTTGAGCCTAAGGCCAGTGCGGGTGATGTTCCGATTGTGTCGGACTTTGCAGATGTGTTTCCCAAGGATCTCCCTGGGCTACCACCCCAGCGTGAGATTGACTTCACGATCGAGTTGGTGCTAGGTGGGAAACCTGTGGCCCGCTCACCATATCGCATCGCACCAAAAGAAATGGCGGAGTTGAAAGTCCAACTGCATGAATTGATGGAGCAGGGGTATATACGCCCAAGCATGTCTCCTTGGAGCGCCCCTATGCTTTTTGTGAGAAGAAATACGGTGACTTGCGGTTATGTATTGATTACTGCGAATTGAATAAGCTAACCGAGAAGAATAAATACCTGATTCCGTGGATTGATGAGATGTTTGATCAGCTAGTGGGATCGTCTGTCTACTCGAAGTTGGACTTGAAATCCGGGTATTACCAATTGAGGATCCGGGAAGAAGATATTCCCAAAACCACATTTGGAACACGGTACGGGCACTACGAGTTCATAGTCATTCCATTTGGGCTATGCAATGCGCCTTCGGTATTTATGGACTTGATGCACCGAATATTCCGCGAGTACCTGGATTTGTTCGTGATAGTATTTATTGATGATATCCTGGTGTACTCGAGATCGGAAGCCGATCATGAGAAACATTTGCGGTTGGTGTTGACTACATTGAGGCAGAATCAGCTCTATGCCAAGTTCTCGAAGTGCGAGTTTTGGCTATCGTCGGTGGCTTTTCTGGGCCATGTGGTGAGTGGAGCGGGCATAACTGTGGATCCAGCGAAGATAAGGGCCATAGAGGATTGGCCAGTGTTATCTTCAGTGGCCGAGGTCCGGAGTTTCCTTGGACTAGCAGGCTACTACCAAAGATTTGTTGAAAACTTTTCGCGGACTGCTTTGCCACTAACCACGTTGACGTGAAAAGAGCAGAAGTTCATTTGGTCTCCAAAGTGCGCGCGAGCTTTTGAAGAGCTGAAGATTCGGTTGACCACAACGCCTGTGTTGTCATCGCCATGTGGTACCGATGGATTTGTCATCTATAGTGATGCTTTCGGAAGTGGCTTAGGCTGCGTGCTTCTGCAAAATGGAAAGGTGATCGCTTATGGCTCACGCCAGCTGAAAGTTCACGAGCGGAACTATCCCGTCCATGATCTTGAATTGGCGGCGGTGATTTTTGCACTAAAGCTGTGGCGACACTATCTTTATGGTGTGAAGGTGGAGATCTATACAGATCACAAAAGCCTGAAGTACCTATTGGAGCAAAAGGACTTGAATATGCGACAACGAAGGTGGTTAGAGTTCCTCGGGGACTACACCTTTGAGATTCACTATACTCCCGGGAAGGGGAATGTTGTCGCAGATGCCTTGAGTCGGCGGACTCCGACAAGAGCAGCTTGGTTGCAAAGGCATGATGAACGTCTCATCCAGGAGCTGGAAGCATTAGAGATTTCTTGTGTTGACAAGAATGCCACTGCCAATGCATGTTTGAACTGGACGGAGGTGCAATGTGACCTTGCGGACCGAGTTTGACGGGCAACGGAGTTGGATGAAGATCTCCTACGCTATGGGAAAGCTGGGCCAGAAGGGAAGTTCTCCTGGAATGACTGTCTTTTGCGGAAAGAGGGCCATTTGTGCGTCCCAAATGTGGGTAAATTAAGGGAAGAACTGATGTATGAAGCACATTATACGAAGTACTCAATCCACCCAGGGAGCACAAAGATGTTCAGCAATATGAAATAGCTATTTTGGTGGCCAGGGCTAAAGAAAGATGTTGCTCTTTATGTGGCCAAATGCCAAACCTGTGCTATGGTGAAGGCAGAATGCCAGAAACCGGGCGGTTATTTGAAGTCGTTGCCGATTCCAGAGTGGAAATTTGACGATATTTCTATGGATTTTGTGCACGGGTTGCCGAGATCTCAGCGAGGGAACGACTCCATCAGGGTGATTGTTGATCGGCTGACAAAAGTGGCACATTTCCTACCAAACAAGCGAGATGATTCGGTAGAAAGTTTGGCAAAGCTGTACGTGGAACAGATTGTACGGCTTCACTGTGTTCCTCGAAGCATCGTGAGTGATTAAGATGGGCGATTCACGTCAAAGGGTTGGAGGCTTGTTCACCAGCTATTGGGCACGAAGTTGACTTTCAGTACGACCTTTCATCCCCAAACGGATGGCCAAACTGAACGGACCAATAGAACTATGGAGGACATGCTCAGGATGTGCGCCCTAGAATTCAGAAAGAGATGGGAACATCATCTCTACATGGTGGAGTTTGCCTATAATAACAGCTACCAGGCTAGCATCGGGATGGCACCGTATGAGTCTCTATATGGATGGAAGTGTCGTACTCCCTTGGCTTGGGTAGAAGCGGGCGAAGCTAGGGTTTATAAGCGTAATGAAGTCGATGAATCAAACTCAACCATTCGTGCTATTCGAGAGAAGCTACTCATAGCCCAAGATCATCAAGCGAAGTACTACAACGCTAAGCACCGAAACGTGGAGTTCGCGGTTGGCGATTGGGTCTACTTGAAGATCAAGCCCTTCAAAGGTGTCTCCAGGATTCGACGTATGAAAAAGTTGAGTCCAAGAGATTTTGGTCCATTTGAAGTGGTTGAGCGAATCGGAGAAGCTGCGTATCAGCTAGCTTTTTCGGCAGACTTGGGCGGAGTACATGATGTGTTTCACATCTCGGTGCTGCGGAAGGCCGTTAAAGATCCAGCTCAAGTGATCACAGATGATCGTGTGCCGGTGGAGTATGGGCTAACAATGAGAGTTAGACTCATTCAGATCGAAGTTCGAGCCGAGAAACAGTTGCAGAACAAGACGGTCGGGATGGTGAAAGTCCGGTGGGACAACTGCGGCCGTGAAGAGCTTACATGGGAGCGAGAGCAAACCATGCGAGCAGAGTTTCCCGAGCTATTTTTGTAGCGATTGCATATTGAACATTTTATTGTAACATAAACGTTTCATGTTATAAAAATGTTTGGTTACTGTTTGCCTTCCTGTATACAAATTTCGAGGACGAAATTTCTTGTAGGAGGGGAGGGTTGTAACATCCCATTTTAAGCAGGCTCTTTTTTGGGGTGACACGGCCTGGGACACGGGCATGTCCCAGGGCGTGTCAGGGGGCGTGACCGCCCCTGTCGACACTTGAGTCTTGCGGTCGACAAAATTTGGTCGACGATCGTCGTGTGCTAGGGATACGGCCTGTGACACGGGCGTGTCACAGGGCGTGTCAGCGCAGTCGACGAACTCAGCCCAATGAATTTGAGCTGGGGCGTGTCTAGTGCTGTGTATGGGCACCCGGCCTGGGACACGGGCGTGTCACAGGCCGTGTGAGTCTCGAGTAATTTTGAGATTTTTCAGCCTGATGAACACGGCCACAGACATGGGCGTGTCTGAAGGCGTGTTGGGTGACACGGCCCATGACACAGGCGTGTCACATGGGTGTGTCACTGGACTGGATAAGTCGGTTAAGCACCGCTTAAGGAACACAGCCATGGACGCAGGCGTGTCACAGGCCGTGTCAGGTAAAATTTATGATTTTTGGTGAAATCATGGCCGTCCATTCCTTCAGCCTTGATCCAAGGGCTGAGAGGCCTCCCTGTCTTCTTAAGGCCGAGAATGGGTTGGGGAAACTCATTTGGCTTTTGACTTTCTCTTACTAAACTTCTAGAGAGAGAAAGAGAAAGGAATAAGGAGGAGGAGAGGGGGCTGATCACCGGGGGTGCTGCGGTTTACCGATGAGAGATCCGAGGCCAACATTGTGGAGGAAAAGCTCTTGTGAGTTGTTCGAGCCAACTTAGAGCTCATGGCACCAAAGAGGTCTTCAAGGGTAACGACTTTTCTTCCTAGCCATGTGAAGGCTTCCTTTTTGGCATATGTATGTGATTCCCCCACCAAAAGATGGCTGAGTTTGGGAGTCTTTGGGTGGATTCATGAAATCCCCTTGGTTGGCATATAGATCCGGAAATGGGGTATGGAATAGTCATGCTGTGTGAAGCCCATCTGGACAGGTTGTTCTGGATTGGTGATGTTGCATACGAACCGGAGAAGAATCCGTGATAAATGTGTGGTTTAGGAGTCGACGGGTTGGACATGCAAAAGAAAGTAGCAGGAAGTCCTGGAGTGGTAGTCTAGGAAAATACCCGTAGAATGCTTATGCTGCTTGTGCTATTGGGTTTGACCTGTGAAAGGAAGTCGCAGGAAGTACTGGATTGGAATTCCAGGAAATACCCTTTGTAATGCTCAATGTTCATGGGGAGTCCACCTATGAAGCAAGTAACAGTAAGTACTAGCATGGTAACCAGGAAAGACCCCTGACATTTGTGCTATTTGCGGTGTCCACCTGCGAAGATAGTAGCAGGAAGTACTGGTGTGTCCAAGAAAGACTCGCTGATGTTGTGATATGGATGGGTGTAAGAGAAATACCCAGGCTTGAATGCCATAATAGGATTGGTGAGACCGACCTGCGCCTTTTGTAGCCGCGAGTACGCCGTTCTCGGTGATGTCAAGGCAATTTGAGCAACGGGGGGTGGAGGATCCGACCTGCGTTATGTCCGTCCGACGTGAGACCAGAAGGTGCCGTCTGTTAGAGC
This sequence comes from Platanthera guangdongensis, assembly GCA_039583875.1. Classification (NCBI taxonomy): domain Eukaryota; kingdom Viridiplantae; phylum Streptophyta; class Magnoliopsida; order Asparagales; family Orchidaceae; genus Platanthera; species Platanthera guangdongensis. The sequence continues at coordinate 207,429,216 of CM077151.1, read as the reverse complement.
ACATAGCGAGAGTCGTAGGCCTGTGTGCCATGACACAATGGGGGGCTACGGGCCCATCCCAGTGCATTATGACTAGAATGAACTTCGGCTGCACGCCATTGAGTAAATGCTCAAGTGAGTTGCCGTTGGGCTGTGACCCTGAAACATTGGTGGGCAGCTAATTTGCCAGTACACCAAGAATGTGCCCTGAGTGCACGGACCGTTGGGTCGGGTGGCTAACGGTTGTGATGGCATGTATGCGTGAAAGCACATAATATGAGATATATATACATGCTTGTGATGCTATGTCTGCAAGGAAGGATACCACTGCCCCGAAAAAAGGGTAGGGTCGTTATAATTTGGTCAGCTGAATGCTGACTGTTGCCTCTGTTTGCCACCCTTGGGTGGAATGTCCCTGCGCAGGTGCTAGAGAACCGAGCGGGGTGCATAAGGGTTGAAGTCCCTATTGCTTTTCTGCTGCCACTGCTAGCCCTCGAAGGCTATTGTGAATGCAATGTTATGTTTTCTTTTGATGTGGCCGGCTAGTGTGCCAATGTTTGCGCCACTGTTTGAAAGCCCTGTAAGGCCATAAGGCCAACGATGTTTACATTTTGTAAGACATTCCTATAATATATAAAATGTGGAGTTTTATATGTTGGACATTCAAGAGAGGAGTTCAAGTGTATAGGCTTCCGCTATAATTCAATGTGTCAGGTGCGCTGCACTACTTTGGTATCACTCCGTAGATTCATCATCTATTTTATGGTATATGCTGTGGGGCCTCGGCCGGACCTTCTAGTATATAGTATATGAACAAATGGGGTTATTACATAAACATCCTCATTTAATGGAGTCAGCAATGCTCTGTCTTCCCAATAAGCCGAGTCGGTAGTAGTGGACATAATATCAGAGAATACACTGTTGGTAAATACATTGAGTGAATGTTCTCCTTCCCAGGGAATGATCATTGACATGAGAATTTGAATCATATCATTATCATATGTTTGCTCGTCACCATTTCATATTCGAAGCAGAAATTCTGAGAAATGCTGATCATTAAAAGCACACATATTTTCAGATAATGAAATTAACCGTACAATTAACCACAAAGGTGAGTTAACTATACTGGCATTGATAGTTTGGAACTTTGTGCCATTAACCATAACTGGTGGAATTTGACGAAAATCTCCTCCCATAATGACAACTTTACCACCGAAAGGTTGTGCGATGTTTAGAACATCTCGAAATGATCGATCAACAGCTTCAAATACATGTTTGTGCGACATCAGAGCCACATCCCACAAAATAGCTGAGCAATGTTGTATCAGTTTATGCATTTCAAACTATTTGCCAAATTTGCAAAATGAACCAGCTTCCACAGGAATTGGAATTTTAAATCTTAAATATGCTGTAGTGCCACCTGGAAGAAGAGTTGCAGCAATTCCTGATGATGCAGTTGCAAGCACAATATGACCATCTTGCCGTAAATGAGCAAGTAACACTTTATATAATAAAGTTTTTCCAGTGCCTCTAGGACCATCTATGAAGAAAATACCTCCATAACGATGTCTAATAGCTTCCATAATAGTATGAAAAGCATAACATTGACCAGGATTTAACAATGAAACAGAGTTCAAATCCGTATATAAGATTGGTATCGATAGTTCATCTTCAATTAGGCTCGATACGTTGTTAAGATTTCGGAAGACTGAGGACATTTGAGGAATATCAAACTGTATAATACTCTTGCTATGTTGTTGGAGAGTATAATCTATTTCATGTAGAAGTTTGTTCATGACATATACATCATTCATCAAAGTAGAGGAGACGTAATCTTCAGTCATTGCAGTGTAGTTATCATTCCATAATTGTCTAACATCAGTTGGGTTGCAATATAGTAAAATTGTTGTGAATAAATTTCATAATGCCTGCGGTAGTTAAAATTCTCTTGCTTCACGCATACAGTTATGTAGATTATTGTTTCGCTTGAGCAGACCATAATGTTCAGTAGATTCTTTAAACATGGAGTACATAATGTTATCGACTGTGAGCAGATGTTCAAAGGACCTCAGAGCCGAATATGATATAACAAAATGCGTAAATAAAATCTTTCATCTTCAGAAGGATGTACTGAGTACATTCGACCAATAACTTTCTGGCACCGTCTTCATAGAGTCCAAGTTTTGGATGTCAGATTCCATCTGTAATGTTTTGGAAACTCCGTATACAGATACTTGTGATGTTCTTGTTGTGTGGCGTAAGCACATAAAAATTCAGTCAACATTGTGCAGGAATTTCGTTCGTTTGCTAGAAAATTCTCAACTAAATCAGTGGTGCGAAAATGCACTTGATGCTTATTCGGTAAATGAATTTGTAAACGAATAACTGATGGATATGTTTGGTACATCGAGAACTTGAATATCTTCCAAAATGTTTCTTGTGGACATATCCATCGACCATTTACATATTGAGCAAGCTCATTATGATCTGAGAAAGGTTGAACCTGAAATGCAACTGAATTAGGGCCTTTATGGATGTATTTATATAGATATTTTATACTTTTGATATTACTGCATATCTCTACATTAATATGACAGTCGTATTTCAGCAGAAGCCATGGGTTATATGGAACAACCCATCGATTGTCAATAGCAAAGTCTTCTGCATGACGAAGCATAAGTGATCTTCCATTATTATGGCATTTATAGATTGGGTAGGAGTCCGCTCCTTGCAAAATTGCATCAGCAAAATTTTTTGGATACCCTTTTTTATAAACACCATGTTTCATGCATGGTGCATGAGAGTTTATAGGTGTGCATGGTCCATGAATCATATGATGCACAACAACATTATATAATTTGGGTTCATGCTCAATATGAGGAATCTCTACTCTAGCAATCTTATCATAGTCATCTAGAGTGTTCACTTTATCACGTGCATCAAAAATAACCAGCATATGAACATGCGACAACCCTCATTTTTGGAATTCTATTACGTGAACATGGCTAACTGTTCTGCCCAAAATGTTTTTATGGAAAATATCTTTTTTTAATTTCTCATATTTAGCATGAAATATTCGAGAGACTACATCTGGACGGTCTTGCGGTGTTTGTCCAGCATAGAGCGCATCTGTGATTTCTTGCCAAGAAGTATTGCATGTCATTGTTAGGAATATATCTGGTCTACCGTAATGCTGAACAACGGACATTGCGTCTTGATAACACTGGTACATGTCGCGAGGACTTCCAACAAAAGATGACAGCAAGATGACACGCTGACTAATATTCGCTATAATATACGCACATTGTATACATGTATTAGATTAAACAACATCAACATGAGAATCATATCAGACTAAAATAAAGTGTTTACCAACCTCCACTATGTTATCCGACATTGAGACAGTCTTGTAGGCCGCTGTACAGTTAAGAGCGGATTGTTTTTAGGTTACTTTTTATCCAACGAAGTTTTTGAGTTTCAATTTTAATGTAGTTATCAACTACATATTGCTGCAGTAGACGGCATCCATGTAACGACAATGATAAAGGTGCCTGACGATCCTACAGTAAAAAAATTATGAGGTCAAATACCATATCAGTAAAAGCAGGATGTGTGGACACAGTGAAATGCATTTACATATAACCTGAAGTATGTATGAATAGTAGTCACAACAGCTAACATGCAAATTATTCAATCCTTTGTATTCAGCTAACCAACCGTATGTACCATATGGGAGGAGCAACAGATATTGAAGTGCGTCATAGTAACCAGCGTATTCTTGAACATTAACCAACTGACCTTCAATTGTTTCAATAATTATATGTCGTTCATTTGACTCAAAGTATTCTTCCGAACCAACAATTATAGCAGCGACCTGTGATGCAGACGGTAATGTATATTGTGGGCCAAAAGCAGGCGTGTCCTTTATAATAAGTCTGCATCTATTTATATCCTCATGTTTAGAAATATGTCGGAACAATAATACAAAGGGGTTATATGTATCCAAAATTGCTCTTATTTTCTCCAGTAATGCATGATCTAACTCGGCATTTTCTTGCAAATGATAATCTATCTCATGTTCTGTATCATATATATATAGTTGAAGGTACCTAGGACGTGGGTTTGCAGCAGGCAAAAGAGAACCAATTCAGTGATATATTGATCCATGAGCGCGGAATGTATATACTGCATGTTTATCAGCTGCCAAAGCCGCATCTAAATTCACACCCATTGAAGTGAAAGAGAAAACATGGTTATATGAACGAATATATCTTCGAAAGTGGTGGCTTTCAGCAGAGTCAGTAATGAATAAATTATAGAGCTCTGGTGGAACATGTATAGCTGGAATTTGAACCCTTCCGTTGCTGAAACACATCGTTGGCGTTTCACTATCGAACAACTTAGCATTGCAATAATTATAAAAGTGAGGATGTTGTAGTTGTAAGTATACAATTGGCTACGGTGTATTACAGATGTGTGCAATATTGTGGTTTCGAAGACGTAGGTGCCTCACAGGAATAGTAACATCAGAGGAACTTTCATTTGTGTCCTCATGTTGTGAATTCATTGTTGGTGAATTTTCTATAGGACATAATATTATAATATTATCAGATATATATGGTAACAGAGAAATATGCACGCCATATATGTCTGTACTATAATAGTACACAAATTACCTTCTTGATGCATGTGATGTATGTTATTTTCCTGCAGTAAATGACCTGCAGATCACTCTATGTTTACAGTTGATGTGGTTGCAACAAATAGATGCGACGATGTTGGAGCAGTAATAGGTGCAGTAAATATGGTCAGCTGAGTGAGAAGACACGTTTGGGAGGTTGTAGCCAGACAGGGATGCACTGCATGGTTGCATTGTCGATGATTATCCAATTTGAGGGCGTCGGTCAGCATGGAGCGATGAATAACATGGTGTAGGTGTCAATGAATATCTATGGACAACACCATTATCTGCATTTATAACTTTGAAATACAGAAGCATATCGGTGTTACATCATGTAAATGTATTTATAAACATATCATAATGTCGATATACAAAAGATAATTGTTACCCCAAGTCATGTTTGCATGTACAGCATTGCTATGCCAATCCAGGCCATGTGTACTTATTTGAGTTAGCGAGGCAGCAGTGCAGTGGATCGTGGAATCCTGCTGTGGCAATATGGCACCTTGATAGGGTAATTGATGGCGTCGTCTTTGAGCAGCAGCACACCTCATCTCTCTTTCATGTGCTTGTTGTGCTTTTGTCATATGTGAACGCCTTGCCCTTTGGTAAGAACGATTATATGCTTGTTAAGCCTCACGATGTTCGTTAGACATTAGGGATCTTCTTCTCTGTGAATGTTCTCGATTGGAAGCTAGTTCAACAGCACGTTCTGATTCTGTCATATGCACATTTCTTATTGATGCGTCTGAGTAGTTATGCAGTTCATGTAATTTTGTTTGTTTATCGGGAACAGAGAGACGCTGAGCATGAACATGATGTTGTAGTTGTTCAGCGGGCATAGAGAGAGCTCGAGCACGAACATCAGATTGAGCAGTATTATGTACGTCCACTATGTTGTCGTTGCAGTCAATATTTATAAATTTATACACATCAATTTTACTAATGTAACAATTAACCAACTCATCACAGTGTGACATACATACAGTTGAGCATGATTAAGAATGAATATATATTACATGAAATTAAATACCTTGAAGTTCTGCTTTTGGTACATATTGTTTATATTAACAGTATATATATTTGTACAAATGACTTGGCAAATTGTGTAGTTGCCTAATGAGTTTATGATTTTAGTACGAAAACTTGTTTATGATGTTCTACGTACTTATCATAGGAGTACAGAAAGTAGCCCGAATACATAAAATTACAAGCAGTTATGTGAATGATGATATAATACAATGGAACGTTGATATAACATGTAAAGTAAAATGAACAGAAAATAAACTTCAAATAGGCGTTCAGAAATACTACCCAAAATCTGCAACAATTCATAATCAACACAAAAATAAACATAAAGACTTGTACAAAAGAGGAGATAAAATTAATGAGGGTGACAGAGCAGAAAATACGAAGAAAACAAAGTAACGCTGGCTAAAATGGTAAAAAGTGCAAAGGAAATCCTATACACTGTGGATATATGGTATCTTGTGGTGGCAATGGTGTTGTTGGGTGTCAATGTTGTGTATTATATATGACAACATCACTGCATAAGCAGGAACGGCGTGAGAAGAAGAATCGAGCAGAAGGGTAGTGGAAAAGTGTCGTGTAACGACCGTAGCTGATTTAACAGTGACAATGGCACGGGTCCGCTTTAGGCATCACTACTAGGGCGCAACACACGCACCCCAACCCCTATCAATGAACAGGACAGTTGGTGGTGGCGACACAGTTGATGATTAGGAGTTGGACAACTCCACAGTTAAGCGTGCTCGGGGTGGAGAAGTAGTGGGATAGGTGATCTCATGGGAAGTATTCGTGGTACAGGATTGACTATTGGGTTTCCCTTATCAAGGGGAGCCTGTGGAGAAGAACAGCTCGTCGGTGGAGCAGAGTCGGGTTCAGGTGCTTAGGTTGCAGCATGGAAGCGGCGCATAGAGCAGAGCTATGGCATGGTCACGTTATATCGAGTAAGGGTGTGACATACGGCGCGTGAGCAAGAGAAATAAATATTAGGGCAAATCAAAGGTAGTACATGAATTAAATAGCATAACATAAATTTGAATCTCTGCACTGACAATTTTAATCAAACACATAGCAATATGACATATAGCAATTCTTGTAAGCGTAGATTATAAACAATACAATACGTAACCGCTGCTATATTATAATGAATAACAATTTTTGAGTACTATAGTCAACACAGATTATGAACGGTAGAGAGTATACTGAGAACATATTATAATTAATTTTCAGTTATTACAATGAAGAAAGATTACTATAGTGGAAGCTACTACAGTGGAAGTGGGGCATGTATTGTTAGTTAAAGGTAATCTGGTTTGAGTACGAACGAACTACTATGTGATTGATTGTGGAGTATGTGAGACCTATGTAGAACAATGCACATAACTACTGCTATATTATAATCGAAGCTCGTTGAGTTGCACGTTCTGCTTATGTCATCTCCGCATTTCTTATTGATGCGTACAAATAGTTATCCAGTTGATGTAATTCACGTTGGTCATCAGGCACATAGAGAGCTTGAGCACGAACATGAGGTCGAAGTTGCTCATCAGGCACAAAGAGAGCTTCAGCACGAACATGAGATCAAACATTATTATGTTGTTTCACTATGCTCTCATTACACTCCATATTTATAAATTGATACACATCAAATATACAAATGTAACCATTGACTATATTCTCACAGTATGCAATCCGTATATTTGGGAAACAACAAATTGACTTATTATAATATAGACAGAGTGCAATTGATTCAGAGAAGTAAAACCAAAAAACAAAGCAGTAGAAGCTCATCGCTTTTGTAGTAAGATGAGAACTATGGATAGCCAACGTGGTGAATCGAAAGTATCCAGCACTATGCAGTATAGGTTGATGTTGTAGAGCAATGAAAATTATTGTAAAGGAGAGTTCTTCTCTATAAATTATAAATTCCATACATATATGAGTTCGTCTCAATTGCTATCTACTTTCAATGCATCAGTTCAACAGTCAACTGCGATATATTTTAGGTAGTTCTTCACTAATAAATATTCACAGAAATTGGGCGAAATTTATGCCAATCATTAATTAGGAGTACGTGAGGTGCATATGGGAGCAAGTAAACAGGGGTAAGTACATGTTAAACATGTGACTATCATAATTACAATGGTGACAAAGAGGATGAGAAGTCAAAGAAAACGAAGCGAGGGAGAGGAATCGCCATTCAAACGTGAATGGTTGAGTAGACGTTCTATGCAATCCGGACGGATGCCAGAATACTCAGAAATGAAGCTCTCTGTAGAAGATATGGAAAGTGAAAGCGGCGCAAGAGCTGTGCTTTACTAACGTAGCCACACGACAAACATACTAATGACTCAAAAATATAATCATGATGATGTCGAAGAACATCGAAAACATTATTCATTTTTTTGTTCAATGTGGATTGGATAGAGTAGGTATGATTTTTGTTGCTTCAATTTCAATCAGAGGTGTAATAGGTTTTCTAAAGACCAGAACCGTTCAATGTGGCTTGATACATGCACCATCCAAAGTAGACCCTCATCAACTGAAGGATGCTTCGTGGACGTCATGATTCCAAATAAGAAATTTCTTAGCATTCATACAACTGAGGTTGTAACATGTGTGCGTTGCTACATATATTTCTTATAAAAGCTTAGAATAGTGGGCTCAGTTGGTTTATTCTTTTTTCCAATTTTAACATGACCAAAAGAGTATGATGTATATGACCTTCGTAGATGTGCGTATTATACAGGAGTAACTGCAAACATATTTCTATATTTACAGCTGTGAACTCTTATATATCATGATTAACTCAACACCATATCAAATTTGAAGGAGATCCTAGATAAAATAGGTGAGATAGTTATGTAAGGCCCCCCTGAAAGAAGTCCGGCCTAACATCAAAGAGTCTCATCTCACGAACAGAAATCTTCTGCCCGTCAACAATGTGGTAGTCCATTTTTATCGCCGCTACGCTCAGTGGCATCTCATCAGTAAAAATGACTTCACCCGCGAGAAATGACTGGCTCTTTGTGTCCACATCAGAATTCATAAGTAAATATATATAGTAGTACTGATTTATCAAGCAGCAATGGTTAAAGCGTATAGTGCATGATAAAGATTTTGCATCCATACAGTGGCATGAATGAAACCCGGAAGGGATCCAAAGACGGACTTTAAAACTTTAGTAGTCGTACAAAGGTTACAGTTAACAATGAAAAGGGAGAAGTAGTAGTTTTTGTGCATCTGTGGTGGGACATCGCCGCTCTGCTCGAGTTCGTTGTTCGTGAACAAAAGGTCTTTCTTCTACGTCATGGATGACGAAGAGTTTGACCCGAACACTGCAATTTTTTCATTTGAAGTACAATTGCGTAGCAGCGATGAAACTAACCTGCGACGAAGAATGCTAACGTGTACAGTGTAAGCACTTTCAATTAATGTCAATACATAACACACTGTAACACACATGTAAATATGGGGTATTTGTGTTGGTAACTGTGTTGAGCGGTTCCAGAAAACCCAGTATGAACATGAACATGATAATTAATGAAAACAGGAATATAAACTGGAATGGAAACTGAAGTGTGAAGGTTGATCAAATTGGAGTGAAATCAGAAATCCAAACGGAACTCTATATTGAAATGGAAATCAGAGCTAATATTACAACTCACAAAAAAAACTGGAATTAATGAAAATCAAATCTGTTTTGATTTCAGATTATGATTTCAGATTTATGGTTTTCGATTTAAAAATCCTAACGAATTTCAGATTTCAGAACTATCACCTCAGATGTAGGATCTCAGATTTATGATTTCCATTTTTCAGTTTTGATTTTGCTTTTATTTTGTTAGTGCTTCCGCACTACCGATTTTGATTTTGTTTGATTACTTATATGCGTCAGTTCTACAGATCTTAATGAAGGTATTTCACTGTTGCTGAGTTCCAGTCGGCAGTGATCGTGCTCACTGTACATTTGAAACCACAAAGTTTCAGATTTATGGAATCGTTAATCAAAATGGAGAGAAGATTTTGAGTTTTGAATGGTTTTTTCTTTAGTCATGAAAGTTACCGTGGACATGCAACTAAATAATCCAGTGGGTTCATCATAGTTATGCTCCAATAAAATAATAAAAACTGAAATAATAATGGGAAACAACAGCGCATGTCTCAAAAATATAGACTGCCTGAGTTGTTATTGGTAATATAAGTATGAGGAAGTTAACATTTGCTGCTTGCTGGAAGATAAGCAGTGGAGTAGTGCAGGAGTTAAAGAACAGATGTGCGACAATAAATGAGAAAACAATTGAGGAAAGCGTGCAAGTGAGAAATTCTTATATATGTGTGTTTCTGTACTGAATCAACATACTATTATTACCTATGAAGCTCTCTGTAGGAGATATGTAAAGTGGAAGCGGCGCAAGAGCTGTGCTTTACTAACCCAGCCACACGGCAACGAAATAATGACGCAGGAATATAATCATAATGATGACGTCGGAAAACATCGAAAACATTATTCGTTTTTTTGTTCTATGTGGATTGGACAGAGCGGTTATGATTTTTGTTGCGTCAATTTCAATCAGAGATGTAATAGTTTTTCCAAAGACCAGCACCGCTCAATGTGCCTTGACACACACAACATTAAAAGTAGGCCCTCATCAATTGAAGGATGTTTAGTGGACATCATGATTCGAAATGAGAAATTTCTTTGCATTCATACAACTGAGGTTGTAACCTGTGTGTGTTGGTATATATATTTCTTATAAAAGCTGAGAATAGTGGGCTCAGTTGATTCAATTTTTTTCAATTTTAACATGACCAAAAGAGTACGATGTATATGCCCTTCAAAGATGTGCGTATTATACATGAGTAACTGCAAACATATTTCAATATTTACAAATGTAAACTCTTATATATTATGATTAACTCAACACCATATCAAGTCTGAAGGAGATCCCACACAAAATAGATGAGGTAGTTACTTAAGGCCCCCCTGAAAGAACTCCGGTCTAATGTCAAAGAGTGTCAGCTCACGAACAGAAATCTTCTGCCCGTCAATGATGTGGTTGGCCATCTTTATCGCGGCTGCGCTCAGAGTCGTCTCATCAGTAAAAATGACTTCACCCGTGCCAACTGACTGTCCCTTTGTGTCCACATAAGCCTTCATGAGTAAATATATATAGTAGTACTGATTTACGAAGCAAAGAAGGTTAAAGCGTATAATGCATGATCAAGATTTTCGATCCATACACTGGCATGAAGGAGTCCCGGAAGCGATCCGAAGACAGACTTTAACACTTCAATAGTTGTACAAAGGTTAAGATTGCCAATTAAAAGGGAAAAGTAGTAGTATTCGCGCATCTCGGGTGGCACATCACCAGTGTACTCGAGTTCATTGTTCGTGAACAAAACGTCCTGCTTCTGCGTCATGGCTGACGAAGACTCTGACCCAATCATTGCAATTTTTTGTTTGAAGTAAAATTGCCTAGCAGCGACGAAACCAACTGGCGGCGAAGAATGCTAACGTGTACTGTGTAATCACTTTCAATTAATGTCACTATATAACACAGTCTAACACACGTGTAAATATGGGTTATTTGTGTTGTTAAGTGTTTTGAGCTGTCCAAGAAAACCCACTATGAACATGAACATGATAATTAATGAAAACAGGAATATAAACTGCAATGGAAATTGAAGTGTAAAGGTTGATCAAACTGGAGTGAAATCAGAAATGCAAACGGAACTTCATACTGAAATGAAAATCGGAGCTAATATTAGAAATAACAAAAAAATTGGAGCTAATTGAAAGTCCAAGTTAGATCTGATATACTCTAGAGGGGGGGGGGGGGGTGAATAGAGTATGGTGCTTTCTAAAAACATTTTACAACTGTTGTTGTATTCCTAAGTGAACAGGGAAACAAATAACATAAAGTAAATCTAAACACAGAATAATCACAGATCAATCACAAAGCAATCCCAAACCACAGCCAGAAACAAAAGTAAGACAAGCAACCAGATGACACAAGGAGCTATAGTGGTTCCCCAATCAACCTGGGTACATCCACTCTTCTACCAACCTAGGTAGGAATCCACTACAGGATGAGTTGATCAGGTGTCCTGGGCACCAATGAGCTTTTGATAAGGTGCTCAAAAACCAAACCAGATTTTTTGATCAGGTGTCTTGCCACCACTGAGTTTTGATAAGGTCTCAGAAACCAATCACAAACTTTTGAAGGGAGTTTGAAAAACCCTTTACAGCAGAGAGAGAGAGAGAATGGGATGAGATGATCTTCTCTGTCAACAGTCAGAGAGAAGATAGTGGATGTTGTCAAAGCTCCCCCTGAGATCTTGAGTTGTTCAGGAAGTGAAGCTTTGCAGTAGGGTGATAGGCCTTCAGATGATTTGATCTCCAGCAAAAGATGATTTCAGCAACAGCTGAAATGTGAGGTGTCTGGAGTCTTGAATGATGATGACCTTTGAACACTTGAATCAAGTGAGATCTGAAAATTTCAGTTAGTTGATCTCCTTTTGTGATGTGTGTTCTTGTATGAATTTTTGAGACTGAGAATGTCTGCAACTCTCTTTCTTTCTCTTGTGTAATTGTTGTTGTAAGAGCTGTAATTCTCTTGTTGTTGCAGAGAAATATTGTTATTCTACAGCAGGAATGAAAAAGCTGATCTTTTATTCCTTTGATCTGAATAGAAATGATCCTCTGTCCAAGATAGCCGTTAGCCTATCAATAAATGACTTCCTTAACTGCATTTGTCTTCTGGAGGAAAGTCCAATAAAATATTCCTTGAAAATTCCTTGAAACTTGCTCCAAATTAATTAAAAACGGCTACAGGATCTCTGACATAAATGCTGAGAATAATTCCACAACTATCTGAATTTGAATCTTGAAAAACGTCTAACTCTTCAGAAAAACGTCGAATTGAGCTCCACTATCGTTGAACTGAGCTCAGAGATTGAACTTAGATAGAAACAGACATCGTCAATCTGAGCTCAACTATCGTCGAACTGAGCTCAGAGATAGAGAATCAAACTGGAGTCAAGAACGTCAACCTGAGCTCGAAGATCGTCGAATGGAGTTCGACGACTAGTTGAAGTTGAGCTCAGAGATCGTCGAATGGAGTTCGACGATTCGTCGAAGTGAGCTCAACGATCGTCGAATGGAGTTCGACGATTCGTCGTACTGAGCTCGACGAAATGACTTAGTCTCCAAAACTGAAATCTCTGCTCTTGAGGGCAGCTTCCAAACCTAACTACTAACCCTTACACTCAATTCTAATTGACCTTTAGATCTATACAATGAGGTCAAGACAGGTTTCCTAAGAGACATAGTGATCCTTGCCCAAATCAAGAATAGGGTGTTCCAATAATCTCCCCCTATTTGTGTTAGGATTACTATTTACAGATATTGGAAAAATAAAAACATATAAAGCAGAAATGCAACAAACAAAACATTGAAGAATCACAGACATTATCTCAGATAGTCAGAAAACAAAATATACTGTCACCTTATAGAATCATTCTTTTTCCTTGCTCTTTATAAGTACTATTTCTCTGTTGGGATTGAGAGTTTCCATCTTAGATCTTCTATCATCAGCTGCACATAGAGAGGTTTGTTGCTTTGTCCTGGGCACTACAGCTTCTGGATGCAGCTTCATGTAGCTTTCTGAATCAAAGAATTTGCTAGATGAGTATCTTTCAAGTTCCTTCTTTCTTTGATCTGATAATGTAGTGATATTGGATGTGCCTTTTCCTTGTTCTATGGCTTTCTTGATCTGATCTAAAGCAGCCTATTCTTTCATCCTAGCTATCCATGAAGTAGGATTGTTTTCTGGATCCTCAAATGGAACTGGAGGCTCATATCTGTTTGAAAGATTGTCTGGAGGGGTTCTGGAAGAGACTAAATCTTTCAGCTTATAAGGAAAGGGACCAGAAGTTATGTCAGATGGATCTTGTCCTTCCCTTGAATATGGATGTTGCCTGGAATACCCTTTAGAATAAACTTGAAATTCTCTTTGATTTCCTCTGTAATTTCCTCTTCTTGACTGGTAGCCTCTAGATTGACTTCCTCTGTATTGGGATCTTCCTTGAGGTTGATAAGAGGTTTGGCTTCTGGCAGAAGGTTGAGATGCAGAACTTCCACTTGCACCTGCATCAGGTGAAGGAGGAGGAGGATTGAACTGGGATGATCCTTTATCATATTTTCTCTTCTTTTTCATAGCCTTCAGTTTATTTTTGGAGTATTGCATCCAATGTTCTGTGATAGGGCAATTATGCAGTATATAGTATGGAATGTCATTTGTGTCTTTTACTTTTACTGGAGGAACTCTCTTCATTGCTTTGCTTCTGGCCTTTCTTTTCCTTGCAATTATAGCAGAGGAGTCATCTGAGTCAGTCCTGAACTGATCACTGTTTGAGCTTGGAGAATTATCATACACTGCATCAATCTTTTTGAAATAATCTATCTGTTGTTGTGACTGAGCAGGAGAGACAGCAGAAACAACAATAGTAGCAGCAGCAACAACATGAAGAGGAATGGAAGCAATACTGGCAGAAGGAGTTGTGACATCAGATTCAGATACAACACTTTCAGAAACAACACTATCAGATCTAACAGAAGGTACAACAGCAGTAGTATCAGATGAAACTGGAAAATCAACTTCAGGAGGAGTAATAGCAGTAACAGCAGGCTCAAAAACAAATGCCTTTGTCATATGTATATCCTCAATAACATCATTATCAGAACCAGCAGAGATATCATCATTAGCAGTAGGAGCAGCATCAGTAAGAGCAATAGAATCATAAGGAGCAGCAGTATATAGGGAATTTACAAAAGAATGTATAAAACTGGTGTCACAGCTTGAAATAGGCACAATAGCCTTAGAGAGATCTTCAGATTGCTGGTCTTCAGTATGCTGGACTGGAAGACAGTTGAAATAAGCAGAATCAAAAATTGATAACAGTGACTTGAGGTCCACTGTGATAACAGCAACTATAGGTACTGGAGCTTGAGCTTGGACTGAAGTAATAGCAGCAACAGGCAATCTTTCCACTTCATGAGGCATCTCCCCCTGCCTAGATTCAGTGGCAACTGGATCAAGGCACCCATAAGAAGGGATTGCCTGAGAGGGAAGAAGAGAGGAGAGCCTGACAGACAGTTCTTGGACTGTTTTTATAAGTGGAGCCAAAGAGGTCTCCATCAAGAGTCATAGCCTGGGAGCTAGCAGCTCATAGAGCCTGTCTGCAAGAGCTGGAAGATCTACATGCTCAAGAGGGACTTGAGTAGAGGTAGGAATTGAAGGTGGAGCAACAGGAGATGAAGGTGGAGAACTTGTGGATGGTGGAAATGAAGGTTAAGAGATGGGAATTGTGGAAATGGAAGATAATGGAATGGAAACAGATGGTGTGAAGGATGGTTGTGCAATTATGTCTTGAAGTAATTGTTGGTATGAGGTAGATGAAGATGGTGGCTCAGTAGGGGATGAGGGAGAATCATCCATATAGGAATCATCTATAAGGTTGAAATATGGAATGTGAGAGGATGAATCAATATCCAGGTGGGGGTATTGATGTAGAGGATGAAAGAGTTCTTCTGTGAGAGGTGGAGTTGGAGAAGGAATGGAAGTTGGAGATGGCGTGGAAATTATGATGGTAGAGGTGACTATTGTAGATGAAACAAGAGGTGGAGGAGGAGGAGAAGAAGCAGGCATGTCTTCTACAAGGGCAGAAACTTGAGGGGAAGTGACTGGAGTAGTCCTTGTTCCTGAAGTAGAAACTGCAAAGGGCCTGCTGGGCTTCACAATTTGCCTGTCCCACTTTCCAAATAGGGCACAGGTGAGCCTCTTGGAGGCATTGATGTGCATCCCACTGGAAACTAGCAGTGCAGAGCATCTGTTCTGAAGAAACAACCCTAAGATTCTCCCAAAATTAACAAAGTTTTTGTTGATTTTCTTATTAATCAAGTCAAAGAAAATTTCTCCCCAGTTCAGTTGTTTCTTATCCACAAGGGTACCAATCAAGCAGAGCTGATACCTGGATATGGTATCATGAGCTGAGTGTTTGGACAATAATACTTTTCCAACCACATCAGCCAGAAATCTGTACTCAACAGACAGATTTTTCTTCAGTAATTTGCTAAGGTTTGTATCTGAGTGACCCATCCTTTCAAGCATATTAGAAAACTCTTCTCCAGAAAGTTAAGCAGAGTCTTCTCCAGATTTCAATTCAAAAACCTCTGTCAAGGAAGCAGGTGTTAGGGATACCTGGGTTCCTGAGATTGTTCCAATTACTGAATTCTGATCCAGGTTATGGGCAGTATACACCCATTCTTTTATCTCATCTGCAACCAATTTAATCCTGGTAGTCCTTATGGTAACTAGCTTTTGTTCCTTGAAAAATTCCAGAATATCTTTGAAAATTTGATCACTGTTATTGAAAGAGTCCATGTCGATATCAAATCCAGCATCAAATTTCATTGCGGCCAAGATGGCGACTGAAACGGCCATTGATTCCTACAAAAACTAACAAACAAATGACCAAGTGTAGAGAAGTTTGGAGGGAAAGAGAAAGTTTGCAGAAAGTATGAAAGCGCAAAAGGAGAACGACGGCCGAAAAATGAGTTTTATATTATGGTTCGACGCAGAAAAGGAAGGATCGTTGAACTCTGTTCGACGATCTGGGCTTCTAAAGGAAACTGAAAGGTCATCAATATCGTCGATCTCCGTTCGACAATATTGGAGAGCATCGAGCTCCGTTCGACGATAGTTCAGAAAACAAAATCGTCGTTCTCCGCACGACGATCGCTGACCTGAGAAAGATAGTTTAGCACTATCTGAGAAGTGCTGAACTCTGGTCGACGATTTCGGAAGTTGTCGATCTCCGTTCAACGATCTGGGGGAAAATCGTCGAGCGTAGTTCAAAGATCAGAAACACTTTTATATACTGGAAAAATTAAGATATTTGCCTAGTCTTGGTCATTTTTATAATTTTAAAATCTTGGATCTTATTTTAGACTTCCTGCATCTAACATTCCTAACTGATTCAGGAAGAATGTATGTTTCTTTTCATCCAAGGGTTTGGTGAAAATATCTCCCCTTTGCAAATCAGTTGGGATATATTGAAGTTCAATTTTATTTTTCTCAACATTATCCCTTAGAAAGTGATGCCTAATTTCTATGTGTTTTGTCCTACTATGGAGGACTGGATTTTGGGCTATAGAAATAACACTGGTATTATCACAAAATATTTTTGACTTCTCTAAGTTGTAGCCATAGTCTAGGAGTTGGTTTTGAATCCACAAGATTTTTGAACAATAACTGCCTGTAGCCATATATTCAGCTTCAGCAGTTGAAGTTGACACAGATGTTTATTTCTTGCAAAACCAGGAGACAAGTCTGTCACCAAGAAACTGACAAGTTCCACTGGTGCTTTTCCTGTCTATTCTGCATCCAGCATAATCAGCATCAGAAAATCCAGTTAAGTCAAATGTTGAATCTTTTGGATACCAGAGACCTAGATTTGGATAACTTTTTACATACCCAAGAATCCTTTTTACTAAGGTTAGGTGTGACTCTCTAGGGCTCACTTGGAATCTAGCACATATACATATAGCAAACATTATGTCAGGTCTACTAGCTGTAAGGTACAATAAAGAGCCAATCATTGCTCTATATGTTGTCTGATCAACAGGTTTCCCATGTTCATCAGCATCTAATACAGTATTAGTAGGCATAAGTGTTTTCATACATGATGCTTCAGACATACAAAATTTCTTAACCAATTCTTTTGCATACTTGGTTTGAGAAATAAATATTCCTTCAGCATGTTGCTTGATTTGCAATCCTAGAAAGAAGGATAGCTCACCCATGCTACTCATTTCAAATTTAGAATGCATTAGGTTGTAAAACCTTCTGCACAAATTTGAATCAGTAGAACCAAATATAATATCATCTACATAGATTTATACTAGTAGGGTATGGGACTTATGGGTTCTAATAAAAAGAGTTTGGTCTACTCTACCCATTATAAACTCATTTTCAGAAGAAAGCATGCTAGGGTCTCATACCATGCTCTAGGAGCTTGCTTTAGACCATATAATGCTTTATGCAATTTGAAAACATAATCAGGATGAGTTGAAGAGATAAAACTTGGGGGTTGTCTGACATAGACTTCTTCTTTGATATCTCCATTGAGAAAAGCACTCTTTACATCCATCTGGTATACTTTGAAACCTTTGTGTGCTGCATATGCTAAGAAGATTCTTATGGCCTCTAACCTTGCAACTGGTGCAAAAGTCTGGTCATAATCTATCCCTTCTTCTTGAGAGTACCCTTGAGTAACTAGCCTTGCCTTGTTCCTTACAATGACTCCTTGATCATCCAATTTGTTTCTGAACACCCACTTTGTTCCAATAATGGAGTGATCCTTAGGCCTTGGTACTAGTTCCCAAACTTTGTTCCTTTCAAATTGATGCAACTCTTCTTGCATTGCAATGATCCAGTGTGGATCTTGCTCTACATCTTGAATGGATTCAGGTTCAATTTGAGAAAGGAAGCAAGTGTGCATCAGGTTTTGGTTGACCTGATTTCTGGTTTGCACACCAGCTGAGATGTCTCCAATCACTTGGGAAATTGGATGGTCTCTTGATGTTACTAAATCAACAGGAGGTGTTGATTGTTCACCAACCTGTGTTGTTGTTTCCTCTTATGGTACAACAACTGGCTCTTCAAAAAGTTTCTCTTCAAGATGTTGAATGTCTTCTTCATCTTCACTGCTTTCCTCTTTTTGAATGATTTGTAACCTGTTCAAGTCTTCATCAAGAGAGTGTACCTACAAAGGTTCTATGGTAGAAGTATTCTTCTCCTTGAAAGACATATTAGATTCATCAAAAGATATATGAACAGATTCTTCAATTTTAAGAGTTGATTTATTATATTCCCTATAAGCTTTACTGATCATGGAGTATCCTAGAAACACTCCTTCATCAGCTTTAGCTTGAAATTTTGCTAAGTATTTCTTGTCATTATTATGAATGTAACAAATACAACCAAAAACTCTAAAATAATCTACTTTAGGTTTCTTCCTTTTGAGTAATTCATAGGGAGCCTTGCCCTTCAGTTTATGTATTAAACTTCTATTCAATACATAGTTGGAGGTGTTCACTGCCTCTGCCCAAAAAGATAGAGGAAGGTGAGCATCTGACAACAATGTAGTGGCAGATTCAATAAGGGTTCTATTTTTCCTTTCAGCTACCCCATTTTGTTGAGGAGTTCTAGGAGCTGAGAAAGTGTGCCTGATCCCTTCACTCCGATAGAAATCTTGCATAAGAAGAGAATCAAACTCTGTCCCATGATCACTTCTGATCAGGGCAATGTGAGTATTAAACTCAGTCTGTATGCATTTGAGAAACTCTGTCAAACACTTAAAGTTATCAGACTTCTTCCTCAGAAAGAACACCCATGTGAATCTAGAGAAGTCATCTACAACCACTAAAGTATAAGATTTCCCTCCTAAGCTTTGTACTGTAATGAGTCCAAAAAGATCCATGTGTAACAGATACAAAATCTTAGGTGAATCACTCTTATTAAGTGACTTGAAACTATTTTTGGTTTGCTTGCCTAATTGACAAGCCATGTAGAGTCCTTCCTTCTTGTAGGGGCCAGAAGGTAGTCCTCTAACAAGGTTGTCCTTGGATAGCCTAGCAATGGTTCTAAGGTTTATATGCCCTAGTCTCTTATGCCATAACTCATTAGGTCTACAAAAAGAATTAAACAGACAAATATCTACTTTAGTTGAAAGAAAGTCTACTAAATAGATGTTACCTTTCCTTTTACCTGTCAACACAGTTGTGTAGTCCTCTGATTTGATCTTGCATAAGGATTTGTTGAAATTCACTTGGTAGCCTTTATCAGATAGTTGACTGATGTTGATCAAGTTGTGCTTCAGTCCTTCCACATAGGCTACTTTCTTGAATGTGACTGTGCCAATCTTGACTGCACCATATCCTTTTGTTAGTCCAAAGTTTGAATCACCAAATATGACTTTGGGTCCAAGCTTGGCTTTGAAGGATGTGAAATTGTCCTTGCTTCCTGTCATGTGCTTGGCGCACCCACTATCCAAATACCATTGTTGGTTTGATGTTGGATAGGTCTTCACCTGCACATAAAGCAATTTACTTGTTTTTGACCCAGTTTACCTTGGGCCTAGGTTGATAACCTTTAAATTTAGAAATAAATGACATCCCTGGTTGACTGTTATAACCTTCAGGATGATATCTCCTTAGAGGTATTATCCATTCAGTATAAGGGTTAAATCTTTGGGATGAAGGACCCCTAGGTTTGGATTTTGATTTACCTTTGAATAAGTTTTCAAAGCTCTGATCTCTGCTCGACGATCGTTGAGCTGAGTTCGACGATCTTGGGTCAGATCGTCAAGCTCCGTTCGAAGATTGACTGTGGCAGAGTTCAGGGTATAGAGATCGTCGACCTGAGTTCGACGATTTTGCCTGATATCGTCGATCTCCGTTCGGCGATCGTCTAGCTCCGTTCGATGATTTCTGTTGAACTCTTGTTTTCTTAGGTAAGTCAGAATTTTTCCCAGCTACCTCTACAACTCCCTTACCTTTATCAGAGATAAATTTAATTGGGGTTGTTAGAACTATAAGTTGGCTGGATGAAGCACCCAAGCCCAGTGTACTGTTGAATCTTGAGTTCACTGTGCTTGTGATGTCCATTATCTTGATACTTCTCCCATTAAGGGATTCTTCAAGCTTCTTGGCCTCTGATAGCTCACTTTTCAGTGAAGCTATCTACTCCCTACAGCACTCCAACTCCTCAGAGATTTTGAGGTTTTCTGATTTTAAGGTACTGTGTTCAGATAATTGATTTCTGAGAGAAATGATTTCCTTCTCAGATTTTAATAAGTCTAAACATAGTGCTTTAAACTCATACTTAAAGTCCTCAGAATTAAAATCAAAAGAACTTATTACCTGGTCCTCTTCAAATTGAGTCTCTGAGTCTGACTCTGACTCTTCTGCATCAGAATTGTGTTAGGCATTGATAGCCATCATGCATAATTCTTTTTCATCAGCATCATCTTCATCATCACTTGAGCTGGATGAAGCTTCTGATTCTTCTTCTGTCTCACTCCAAGTTTCAACAACAAATCCCTTCCTTGTGTGTTTGTTCTTGATGGAGGAGGGTTTGCCATTGCTATTCTTCTTGAAGTCCTTGTCTTTTCTTCTTTCTTTCTTATCCTTTCTGTCCTTGTTTTTATTTTTTGGATAGTCAGACACAATATGGCCTGGTTTCCTACAACCAAAACAGATAATCTCTTTGTTATTTGATTTATCATACCTTGGTTTTTCATGCTCTTTGTATGATCTTTTCCTGAAGTCCTTTCTGGGCATTTTGTAAAATCTTTTGGCCAATAGACTTAGCAATTCCTCATTGCCTATGACCTTTTCTTCAGGCTGATCTTCAGTGGATTTGAAAGCTATTGACTTTTCCTTTCTTGTGGCTGGTGAGGCAGCCTTCTGCTCTTCTTCTCTATTCTTAATGAGCAGCTCATAAGACTTGAGCTTGCCCAAGAGAGCTTCAGTGGTGATCTCATTTAGACTTCTAACATCCTTGATTGGCCAGATCCTTGAGTCCCAAGTGCTTGGGAAGCACATTAGGATTTTGTCATTTAGCTCAGTCAATGAGATCTCTTTATCCATAGTTTTCAGCTCACTGACTATGAGACTGAGTCTGTTATACATGTCTGCTACTAACTCAGCTTCTCCTTTCTTAAAATTCTCATATTAGGTTATGAGGTGAGATCTTCTGTCTTTTCTCTCATCAGCTGATCCTGAGACTATTTCAGATAGCTTGTCCCAGATGTCCTTTAATGAGTTGCATTCAACTACCTTTTGGAATATGTCATCATACATAGTCTGGGCTAGAATGTTCATAGCCTTTGCATCTGCCAATTTTCATTTCTTTATTTCAGCATCTGTTCCTGAAGGAGGTGGAACAACACTTGTACTTGTGTTCTCTGGAGGTCTTGGACACACTATCAAAATAGAATTGAAAATGTCCTCATCAATAGAGTTCATGTATAGTCTAATCCTTGTCTTCCAAAGTGCAAACTTAGATAGATTGCACACTGGAGGTATGGTGCTAGCATAATCTTTGTTTTGGGCCATGATTTGTGAAGAAATAATCCTAATAACAAACTTAAACAAGCAGATCTAAGTGGGGGAATCTTTGGGTTCAGGTGTTAGCCTGTGCAACCACTGAGATGTGGTATTTTTAACCAACCTGGAAGATATGGTATTTTTAACCAACCTGCCTCTGATACCAATTGAAAGTGCAAGTTAGATCTGATATACACTAGAGGGGGGGGGGGGGGTGAATAGAGTATGGTGCTTGCTAAAAACTTTTTACAACTTTTGTTATATTCCTAAGTGAACAGGGAGGCAAATAACATAAAGTAAATCTAAACACAGAATAATCACAGATCAATCACAAAGGAATCCCAAACCACAGCCAGAAACAAAAGTAAGACAAGCAACCAGATGACACAAGGAGATATAGTGGTTTCCCAATCAACCTGGGTACATCCACTCTTCTACCACCCTAGGTAGGAATCCACTACAGGATGAGTTGATCAGGTGTCCTGGGCACCAATGAGCTTTTGATAAGGTGCTCAAAAACCAAACAAGATTTTTTGATCAGGTGTCTTGCCACCAGTAAGTTTTGATAAGGTCTCAGAAACCAATCACAAACTTTTGAAGGGAGTTTGAAAAACCCTTTACAGCAGAGAGAGAGAGAGAGAGAGAGAAAGGGATGAGATGATCTTCTCTGTCAACAATCAGAGAGAAGATAGTGGATGTTGTCCAAGCTCCCCCTGAGATCTTGAGTTGTTCAGGAAGTGAAGCATTGTAGTAGGGTGATAGGCCTTCAAATGATTTGATCTCCAGCAAAAGATGATTTCAGCAACAGCTGAAATGTGAGGTGTCTGGAGTCTTGAATGATGATGGCCTTTGAACACTTGATTCAAGAGAGATCTGAAAATTTCAGTTAGTTGATCTCCTTTTGTGATGTGTGTTCTTGTATGAATTTTTGAGACTGAGAATGTCTGCAACTCTCTTTCTTTCTCTTGTGTAATTGTTGTTGTAAGAGCTGTAATTCTCTTGTTGTTGCAGAGAAATGTTGTTATTCTACAACAGGAATGAAAAAGCTGATCTTTTATTCCTTTGATCTGAATAGAAATTATCCTCTGTCCAAGATTGCCGTTAGCCTGTCAATAAATGACTTCCTTAACTGCATTTGTCTTCTGGAGGAAAGTCCAATAAAACATTCCTTGAAAATTCCTTGAAACTTGCTCCAAATTAATTAAAAACGGCTACAGGATCTCTGACATAAATGCTGAGAATAATTCCACAACTGTCTGAATTTGAATCATGAAAAATGTCTAACTCTTCAGAAAAACGTCGAACTGAGCTCCACTATCATTGAACTGAGCTCAGAGATTGAACTTAGATAGAAACGGAGATCATCGATCTGAGCTCAACTATCATCGAACTGAGCTCAGAGATAGAGAATCAAACTGGAGTCAAGAACGTCGACCTGAGCTCGAAGATCGTCGAATGGAGTTCGACGACTCGTTGAAGTTGAGCTCAGAGATCGTCAAATGGAGTTTGACGATTCGTCGAAGTGAGCTCAACGATCGTCGAATGGAGTTCGACGATTCGTCGTACTGAGCTCGACGAAATGACTTAGTCTCCAAAACTGAAATCTCTGGTCTTGAGGGCAGCTTCCAAACCTAACTACTAACCCTTAGACTCAATTCTAATTGACCTTTAGATCTATACAATGAGGTCAAGACAAGTTTCCTAAGAGACATAGTGATCCTTTCCCAAATTAGTAATAGAGTGTTCCAACATTAATGAAAATCAAATCCGTTTTCATCGCGGATTATGATTGCAGATTTATGTTTTTCGATTTAAAAGTCGTAACTGATTTCAGATTTCAGAATTATCACATCACATATCGGATCTTAGATGTATGATTGCCGGTTTTCAATTTTGATTTTGATTTCAATTTGTTGTTGCTTCTGCACTACCGATTTTTATTTCGTTTGATTTCCTATATGAATCAGTTCTACAGATCTGAATGAAGCTATTTCACTCTGGCCAAGTTCCTGTCGGCAGTGATTGTGCGCAATGTACATCTGAGAGCACAAATATTCAGAGTTATGGAGGCGTAAGTCAAAACGGAGAGAAGATTTTGAGTTTTGAACGGTTTTTTGTGCAGTCATCAAAGTTAACGTGGAGCTGTAACTAAATAATTTAGTGGGTTCATCAAAGTTATGGTCCGATAAAATAATAGATACTGAAATAATATTGTAAAACAACAGCGTATGTCTCAAAAGTACACACTGTCTGAGCTGTTATTGGTAATATAAGTATGAAAAATTAAAAAAATTCAGATTGCAGGAAGATAAGCAGTGGAGTAGTGCAAAATTTAAAGAGCAGATGTGTGACGATAATTGAGAAAACAATTGAGAGAAGCGTGCAAGCAAGAAATTCTTCTATATGTGTGTTTATGTACAGAATCAACCTACTATTAGTACCTATGAAAAATAACTCATCCTACGATGACTAACAAAAGTTTTGTAAACCCTAATATTCATTCAAAATAAAGTCAAGGTAAGAACGGGACATATCAAAAAAATTTATTATCATTCAAAATGAAGAACAGATTGCATTTACAAATGTGGATGTTGCAGGTGTTTCATAATTGCAGCGATGAGATGAGGTTGAATAAATTATAGAGGATATAATTGACTACGTAAAAGTACTGCAACAAACTCAAACAAATCAGTAGAATACATTGTAGAGGATACGCAGTACAATCATCTAATCAAGAAAAACATAGACAAATATGAGTCTGGGTCATTAATTAAACATTTTCAGCTTCCAGGAATATAAGCAGTGGAGTAGTGCATGATATACAGAGCAGATGTGCTTTAAAACATGTTAAAGAAACAATAACAATGAAATTGTTTACAAAATCACAAATGAAAAAATGAAATTCAAGATGACAAATTACCGGAGCAGATGGCCTATCTTTGCCTCTCGGGGGTAGTACACGGGAGGAAGAATCGCTGCCCGATGTTTTAATGAATGATGTCGTGAAGAAGAAATGATGTCGCGAAAAAGACCGGTGTGAGGAGGAGCAGCGGCGTGAAGAGAAGCAGCAGCGAGGGTTTGGGAAATGAATCAACTAAGACGGGCGTGAGCAACGATGTAAGCGAGGACTGCGGAACGCGGCGATTACGACACACGGCGATTGGAATGACGCGTAGCAGCTTGACATAACTGCGGCGCGAGCCCGACGCGAAGGGCGGTGGGGAGGATTTTCCGAGATTTCAGTCGCCATAACAGCGGATGGAGCGCGACGCGAAGAGCAGTGGAGAGGTATTTCCGGGATTTCACCTGCGTGACCGACGACTCCTCCACAAACGACGCGTCGCAAACCTAAAATCACGAATTTCCGCCGACAGGAGGAAGCGCCGGGGGTTTTTCCGGCATTTCACTGGCGTGACCGACGACTCCTGCACAAACTCCCGCTGCCTAAAGCACGAAGCAGTTGCGATGACCGACATATCTTTACGAAGGGGCGAAGTTAAAACGGTGTTTGCGGCGTGACCGACGACCTGGGCGAAAAAATGAAAGATTTTTATTAATATGGATATATATTAGTTTTAAGATGGCGGAAGAGACGTGAATTGATTTCTCTCTGAACATGTGGTGTACTTCTATTTGTTGGCCTTGCCTATATAAAGGTGTGAATGCAAAAGAAAAAAGTATGAGCGGTAGCACGTGAAGGAATTATCAAAATCTGCAGAAAGTTTTTGCGGACTGCAATTGGAGACCGAAGTTTGGGAACCTCCTGAAGAAATTTGCCGGAAGCTTCAAGCGAACTCCTTGCGGATAGTGGAAACCAAACCTTCGAACATACAAAGGTAACAGCAGTACCTTGCCGTGAGAAGTTCTTTAGCGGACTGCAACAAACAAAAGGCTGCGAACAACACCTTGCAAACATGTTATTTTGCGGATAAATCTTGCGGACAATTTTGGACCTCGCAGACAACAGCTCTGTGACATCGAATGAGTGGCGAACTCTTTTGTTGGTGAGATTCAGTGTGTGAGATCTTGTGTAGTGAAGTTGTGTTGAGTTGTAACTTATAGTGAGTTGTTTTGTGTTGTAATTACTTTGTAATCTCTAGTTGGAAATATAAGAAGTTGTTTGCTCCTTTAGTTGTGTGTGTCCTCTATTATCGCTTCCAGTAGTGGTATCGGAAAGGGGTTGCGAACCTTGGTAGTAACTCAGAAGAGTTGAAGAGATCGCAGTAATGAAGATAGTAAATGCTATGTTGGGTCAAGTTCCCAAGTTGACGAAGACGAACTATGGGAACTGGAGCATCCAGATGAGGGTGCTGCTAGCATCAAAGGAGCTTTGGGACATAGTTGAGGATGATTATGAAGAGATAATGGCTGAAGCAGAGGCGACATTGACTAACGCCCAGAGGACGACGCTATAAGAAGCAAGAAAGAGAGACAAGAAAGCTTTGTTCTTGTTATATCAAGGGGTTAATACAGCAACCTTTGAGAAGATCTCAGATGCTAGAACTTCTAAAGAAGCATGAGAGACCTTGCAACACTCCTTGCAACTAGTTGACAAGGAAAAGAAGGTGAAGCTGCAATCTTTCCGAATAGAGTATGAAGTTATGAAGATGCTAATCTCTGAGAAAGTTGGTGACTATGTAACTTGTCTGCTGACGCTTGCAAACGAAATGTAGCGCAACAAAGAGGCGATTGATGACGCGAGTTTTATGAAGAAACTTCTGCAGTCTATGTCAAAGAAGTTCAACTGCGTGGTAGTGGCGATAGAAGACTCAAAGGATCTCACTCAGATATCTGTTGATGAACTCATAGGCTCACTACAAGCCCATGAAAATCACATGATACAAGATGAATAGTCAAGTGGCTTAGAAAAACACTTCAGACTCAGTTGAACTTTGGAGAGAGTTCAGGAAGAGGAGGTGGCCAGCGAGGCCGAGGCTACCAAGGCAGAGGTAAAGGAAGATGAGGAGGAAGACATCAGAACTTCCAGAGAGAGTTAGAGCAACCTCAAGGTAGAGAGCAGGAAGGAAGAGGAAGAGGCCGTGAAAGAGGCCGTGGAAGAGGCCATGGTGGAATGACCTAAGTACAATGTTACAATTGTAACAAATTTGGACACATGAGTTATGACTGCAGACTTCCGAGAAGGAAAGAGGTGACCAACCACTATGCTGAAGCAAATAATACTGGTGGTGATCCAATGATGTTCTTGACTTATAGAGAAGATGAGAGTGGTAGAAATGAAGTCGGGTACTTAAACACAGGAGCGAGCAACCATATTTGTGGTGAGAAGGAGTTGTTTATAAACCTTGAACCAAGTGTTGGTGAGGTTAGCTTTGGAGATGCTTCAAAGATCTCGGTAGAAGGCAAATGGTTGATAGTGGTCACCGTAAATAGTGAGAAGGTGCATATCAACGATGTGTTCTATTTTCCTGGCTTGAAGAGTAACATCTTAAGCTTTGGACAGTTGGTGGAGAAAGACTACTGCATTCAGTTAAAGCATGGTTCATTGGCTATGAAGAACTATCGAGGAAAAGAGGTGGTGAAAGTAAAGATGACAACAAATCGTCTCTTTACGTTGAAGATGGATGCCGAGGAGACGACATGCCTAGTAAGAACTGAAGAGGAAGAAGAAGCTTTGTTGTGGCATCATAGTATGGGTCACTTAGGATTCAGTGGTGTAAGACCCCCCTCCCCCTTACCAAGGAGGATACCGGATCTTATGCCCAAAACCACCGTCTTACGGTGACACTAACACACGGGTTAGTCGACGCCGCACCACGCCGATTCTGCCGGCTAATACGATCATAAATCTGTAGGCCAATATAAGAAAAGAGGTAATGCATAGCAGAGTACAACACAGCTAGTCCATAGTCACAGCACATATATATAAATATATGAAAGGAAAACATCAGTCCAAATGAGTGCAGATATAATATGAAGAGTAATAAGGGCTTATGCCAAGTACATCAAATCAAATCTCTCTCTCTCAACTCTAAACAGCGGAAGGTATCTATCATCAACAAGTCATCCCACCTGAGGCAACTCTGCAGTAGTAGTAGTAGTCTGTGGTGGTATCAGCTCCTCACGTCCTGCCATCTCGTCCTGCTGGTAGTATTGGTGCTCCATCTCCTCGAGCTCCTAAAAATAGTTTGGTCACCGACCATTAGTAAAAAAGACTAAGTCGTTTCCTCCACACCTCGCCCCGCAACTCATAGGCATCGTGCGGGAGGACGAAGCGGAGGACAACAAGGGGTATCAAGAGTAAACAGGTGGTAGTGACACTATACTAACAAATATATGAGGAGTAATAGTAGTTCTACTCTAGCAGTTCTATGTAAGAAGTACAAGTGCAGTAATGAAGTATAAAACTGAAGTAAGTAAGAAAAGTGCAGTACGGTAAAGTAAGTAAAGAACCGAAAGTAAGTGCAGGAAAGTAAAACTATGCTACCACTACTCTACCTTCACAATTCGTACCTTAACTTATAAAAATGCCCATACAAATTTATAAGTTAAGGTTTCCAGGAAATTTAACTTATCATATAAAAGAGCTCATACTAATTTATATGATAAGGATCTATGAAGCGTATAACCTAATATGAATGAATGTTTATGATGCAATTTATACATAGGCAAGTGCAACTCACACACAATGACTCTGTGATCACAGACCTTTAGTTCCCACTTTTTGAGAGCTAGCTTCACTCTCAGGTACCACCGCTGTGGCTATGGCAGGAGCGGAGCGGGCATCTCCACTTCTAGGCTGGTATGCACACTACCAAATCTTAGACCCCTCTCATACGCCTCTGTACATGTCCAAGGTGCACTCTAGAGTCTATGCGTACGTACTTTGCTGACAACCAGTCAGGCTTGTTGGGTCGGGTGTGCGTTATCGGGGATCGTCCTCCAGACCGCAGTGTAAAACAACCCACTGACCCCTCAAACCCTCACACCCGCCTGGTGCACCGAACTGCCATCAGTGTGATGAACGGCCAGTACCGCATGCCCCGCCACTAAATTTATGCACATGCAAGTATTTCATCCCGAGCCTTAAGCTCGCAGGACCAACCTGTCCTGAATCCCTCAAACCCTACACGGGTGCGCATTTATCACAATCCCTCCAACCCTACATGAGTGAGAGCGCACATTAGTGCATTTATTCCAAATCCCTCAAACCCGTCACGAGGGAGAATGAACCACAATGTCGTAACCTATTAGGCTACTCTTGTCTACGGAGTATTATACTTAATGATTTAAGGTTAACCCTAGGACTGCCCAGGGTATATCCGGTGAAGGGCTCTCGGGGGCACTAGGAACTACGATGGGATTACGCCCAAAGCTCCCTTTCTCAAGGATATTTACTTTAGTTGATGGCTACCCAAAATTCACCCCCAGCTCTCATTATTACTCTTAAGTGATCCTAATGACTTAAGATGTTCTCAGAAGGATGACGGTCTTCCGCCAGCCTCCACTCCAGTTGCTATCCAAGGGCTTGCACTTTACTCTCATCACTAAGATAACTCTACCCACCAGGGTCATATTCCAATTGAAGTCTCTAGCTCATTTATTGATCTATCCCCCGGTGGTCCTTATAACATGACCTACTTACACTATGCGCAACCCATGACCTAACACCACCCCGAAATGAAACTTCCAATTCCTTGGGCCACCTGCCCTTAATTATTTATCCTAGGATGGTATGGACTAATGAAGTGAGCCTATTGATTTTCATAATTTACTTAAGTTATTAAGACATCTAATTAAATCATTTAATTAATCCACTAGATCATTTAATACAAGAAGTATCACAATTTATAATTCAATGACCTAAGGAATTTTCCCTGAGTTATATCTTGGTAAAATATTGCTGTCTACCAAAATTTATAATTTTCCTTTAATTATTTCTATTTATTCCTTAATTAATACAAAATTCACACAATTGTCATTTTCCAAATGAAGTATGAGGAATATATTACTAAAAATTCTAGGAAATTTACAGAGCTTATATATCATGAATTTAAGGCAAATGTCAGAGTTTCATCAACCTCTACAATGTAATGGCCTACAAATTTCAATTCTTAATAATTTTCGAAAATGCCATTATAAGGTTTTAAAAATTACTGATTAATCCAAAAATGCTGAAAAAAGTATACAAGGTTATTCATACTCAGATATATCATCAAGAAAGTTTCCAAAATTTTCTACTAAGTATTTTTACTAATTTGCTAATTAAGTAAAATGAGGGTAAAAAGGTAATTTTCACATAACTCCTATCAAAATTCTTCAAACAGAGACATAAAAATTTTCAGGAGTTAAATATAACATAATATTGACCTTGACAAAAATTGGGGATTTTATCTCAATGATAAACCTATTTTTACATTTATTTTTCAAAAGTTCTAATATTCCAAAAATTCCAAATAATGAGATTTTTGCTTCCAAAAATCCCATTATTACAATATGGGGGTACCATTAACCCTAATGAACCTCTGAAATCAATATCATGATTTTGGGATGTTCCAAATAGGCTTAATGACTATATCAAAATTGGCTATTTGCACCCCAAGCCTATATATAACCAACACATGCAAGTGAGTTTACCCAACATGCAATGGTCCAAATGTGCTAAACGTTTTACCATACATATTAATAGTCCCCAAGGACATGCCACCAAAATTTGGGGCCATTTGGAGCCATAACACTCCAAATATTTCATTTATTTAATTTTGTGTATTATGAATAAAACTATAGAAAACATTTTCCCAAAAATTCTCAATTTTTGGCAGCGGCGAAATATGAACTAATCATTCATGCTCCCAAAATTTGGGGTCATGTTGATTAATATTTTGTCTTGGGCATCAAATTGAAGTTCTGCCCTTGCCAAGGACCAGTCCTAGGAAAAATGACCTACAAGGCAGTATACTGCTCAAAATTACAAGATTAAAGTGTCCAATTAAAGTTAAGAGGTTAATATACAACTTTCATTTAAGGTTCAGGTCCTGGAAATGCCTCTAAGAGGCCTAAAATAGCCATGAAATATTATAGAAATAGTGTGACAAATTACATACATATGCTAGAGTTTATTTAATTTAATAAATATCGATTTATCACGAATCTTGAAGTACATTTGACGGGATCAGTTCATCGTCCCCAAACAGCCAACGACCCAGATTGATTCTGGCTGGGCCACCTTGCTCGGCTATTTCCGGCCAATTAAGCCACCACCACCGCCGGCGGATGTCGCCACCACCTTCACTGAAGTGCTGGATAGCGGTTTCCGGCGATGAGGGCGCCGGAATTGGCTCCTCCGGCGAACCCGAGGAAGAAGTAAAACTCGGAAATTTCTCATTTTCCTCTCATGGTATCGGGCTCAATTGAGCCCGATGTCTCTCCCTAAAGATCTAGAAATCTAGTACGAGTAGAGGGGAGGCGAAATGGACCCGAATGGCGGCACGGCGGCGAGGTTGGCGGTAGTTGGCCGTGGTTGAGCTGCTCCGGTGATCTCCTGCTCAAATCCTTGATTCTCCACCAAAATCTTTGCTCCAAGACTCGTTCTCCACTCAATTCTACCCTCTGAAGATGATGTTGTGGTCGATTTGAGCTGGGAGTGGCTGTATAGGGAGATACAACCAAGGTGAGCTCGGTTTGAGGCTTTGGAGGCTTCACCCTTGGTGCCAAGTGGCCCCCATAATGCCAAATTCTCTGGAATTCACTGAGGAGGCCAGCCAGCACCATTTTTGGCTGATGGAGCCAAGGCCAAGTGGCCTCTTCTTCTTAACTCACCTTCTCTCTCCTCTCTTTGGGTAATTTCTCCAAAATGCCCCTTTGCATGTGTCCTCTCTCCAAAACCAGAGGGGTAGTGCTGATCTTTGTCCACTTGGGCTGGCCATGGACCAAGTTTGGTGGGTTTGGACCAAGGGGAGTGGGCTTAGCCCTCATTTTCTCCTTTAGGTCAATTAGGTTGACTAGGTTGACTTGGTTTGACTTGGACAACCATGGTGAGTGGGCTGACCCCACTTGGTGGTCATGGGTCTAATGACACCACCCAACTTGGGTTGGGTCAATGTGGTGCCTTACTTGGGCTAATTGGGCCTATAGGTATAGGTTTGACCAAATTAGGGTCATGGTTGACTTTGGTCAACTAGGGTCAAAGGGTTGACCTAATGACATGCCCTAGGGTCCACTTAGATTATTTTAGAGTTAGGGCAATATGGTGGGGTCATGGTGTGGCTAGGGTTCCTATTTAGGCTAGTTTGACCTAGTTGGACTTTGGCCCCTTAGTGGGCTCCACATGGCTACAACCCACTACCTAGGGTCAAACCTAGCTAAATTCCCTATCACCCACCCCATGCCTAACCCAATATAAGTTGAGGGGTCGAAAAGTAACATGAGATGTTACAAATCCCAATAAATAAGAAAATAATTTTGTCCCCGAAATTCAAGTTCGGGTCTACGAGGTTCTCTATGTAACAGTTTAAGTAAATTCAAAACATAATTTGCAGCATACCTGAAGTAAACAGCTCCGGGTGTCGTTCCAACATTAGATCCCTCGGCTCCCAGGTGTGCTCCTCTTGTCCATGATTGGACCATAACACCTTCACGAGAGGGACCTTCTTCTTCCACAACACATGGACATCTGCATCATCAATCCGGATCAGCTCCAATCTTACGGATCTATCTGGCGCTATCGGACCGGCTATAGTAGTAACGTGCTGCTCCGGCCGTAGGAGACCTCTTTGCAAGGAAGAGACATGGAAGACGTCGTGTAGGGTACCCAACACCTATGGCAGCTACAGTCGGTAAGCTAAGGGGCCGATCCACTCCATGATCAAGTATGGCCCCATGTATCGAGGACTGAGCTTCTTGTGCCTCCGCACCCGAGAGACACCGTGTACCGAACGTATCTTCAAGAAAACTCTGTCTCCAACCTGGAACTCCACCTTCCGGCGCCGAGCATCATAATACTTCGCCTGTCTGCTCTGGGCCTCTAGCAGCCGATCCCTGATCAAATATACCTGAGCCTCTGTATCCTTCATATAATCAGAACCAAGAGCATTGGTATCCACATCCTGAACCCATGACAGCGGTGTCCGACACTTCCTCCCATAAAGTGCCTCATATGGAGCCATCCTGATGCTAGCCTGGTGGCTGTTATTATAGGAGAACTCGATCAATGGTAGCAGCCTCTCCTAAGGCTTCCCCGTATCCAATATGCATAGGCGGAGTAGATCCTCCATGGTCCGGATGGTCCGCTCAGTCTGCCCGTCGGTCTGCGGGTGGAAGGCGGTACTAAAAGTAAGCCAAGAGCCCAAGTAAGCATGCACAACCCTCCACTCGCTCGAAGTGAACCGATCATCACGGTCCGAAACAATCGTCCTGGGGATGTCATGGTATCTGACAAACTACTCCACGAATAATCTCACCAAAACTGCAACTAGAGCATCCTTCCTGACTGGAATAAAGTGCGCCACCTTGGTCAGTCTGTCTGCTATGACCCATATAGAATCATGTCCAGAGTGGGAGCGAGGTATGTAAGACCCCCCTTTTTGTTCTCGCTCAAACCCTAGGGTCTTATGCCTAGAACCGTCGCTTTGCGGTGACACCTTCACGCCCGGGAAGATCGTCACGACAAAACGCCGATTCTGCCGGCCTTATTGATCACAAAAGTAGCAGTACAAGAGAATAGTCATGTAAGTCCACAGAATAATATATCAGAGTACTAAAAATACGGGCTTGTGCCCGAAACATCATATCCTCACTACAAATCACTCACGCGGAAGCAAAAACAGAACATCTACTCAAGGTCGAGACTCACGGTCCCGGCTGTATGAACTCTGGAGCTAGACTGCCCAATCTCCAAGTGCACCGGTCTTTGGGGCTGCTCCCCCATACTGGGCTCCACGATTCCCTAAAATGATGCGGTTCGAAAATCATTAGTTATAAAGACTAAGCCCTATCATCCCCTACCCCTTCCCCCATGGCTCCTAAGTACCGAGCAGAGAGGAAGAAAGGGAAGGACATGAAGTTGGAGAATAATCAAAAGAAACAGGTGGCAGTGGAACTAATCTTGTAATTCTATAATAAATAATGACAATAGGATGAAATATGAAAAGTAACCTTCACTTATGTGAGAACACACAAGCCAAGGGGTCTTCTGCAAGGCTCGCATCATATAAAAAGTCTCATACCAATTTATACGTTGGGGTGTCAGTTATCAAACAACATATATATATATATATATATATATATATATATATATATATATATATATATATATATATATATATCAAAATTGAGCATAATTTATAAACTTGCCCACACAAGCTTATAGGCCAAGGGATCGTTTTGCAAGTCCTAATGTATAAGCGTCCCATTCCACTTATACCTTATGTGTCAGGGGTTAAATGAATCGATTATGCTATGACATGCAAGTGGGTATGATGAAATATGCAAGTGCAACACACACACCCGACTCTGTGCACATAGACCTTTAGTTCCCCCTTTTTGGAGCCGTAACCTCCCAGGGTACCTCCGTAGTGGCAGACGGAAGCGGTGGGTTGGGCCTCGCCCACCTCTAAACCAGTAAAGCACTACCAGTCAGACTTATCGTACGCCTCAACGATGGTGCACTAAGCGGAGCTCCTGCGTACTCTTGCCGACTGGAGCACCGGACTTCTGTTGGCGGAGTGTTAACAACATTTGCCGAGTCAGCGTATTGGCGTCGGTGCATCGACCCTCCAATACTGAAGACCCACCACCTTAATTTTCTTTCCTTTTATGCACATGCCAATTTAACGTATTCAAAAACCGAGCCGAAGCTCCCCGGACTAAAATGTCCGTCTCAACAATCGAGCCGAAACTCCCCGGACCAAAACGTCCGTCTCTTAACTATCTGAGCTGAAGCTCTCCGGACCAAAATGTCCGTGTCTTAACTATCTGAGCCGAAGCTCTCCGGACCAAAACGTCTGTCTCTTAACTATCCAAGCCGAAGCTCCCAACTCTCTTCCTGTGCTATCTGTGTTCGTGAAACGTGCAACCCTAATTACTAAGTTACTCTTTCCAGCTTGTTAATACAATTTACGTTAACTGAGGACTGCCCCCGGTTTTCCCTGTGAAGGGCTCTCAAGGGGCACTAGGAACTATGATGAGATTATGCCCATCGTTCCCTTTCGCAAGGTACTTATTATTATTGGTTGATTCCCTTACCCATTACCTTCTCGTGTTACGATAGACTAACCTAGTGTGATTTTTAACCTTCCTCTCTTCGGAAAAGACGATCTTTCGTCGAACCCGAGCACCTCTTAACTCTAGCCAACACCACTTCTCACCAACCTTCCCATCCTTATATGGTGAACACTTTCACATCCATCCTGTTTAGCAGATTAACTAACTCCAACGCTGTGCCCCATCATATCCTATGAATGTTAACTCAAATTGCTAATTGCAGACTATCCTATGCTATATGTCGAACCGGATAGGAAACGATGCAATACTCATCCAAATGCCCTAACTTTTTTACATGAGGTATATCATGATATAATTAGCCTATAATCAGAAAATTATAATTTTTCCTAATTTATCCGACATTTAATTAATTTCCTCAAAAATTCCAAGGGCTACCGGTTTGAACATGAACTACCCTAAGTACTCATGAAAGATGTCCAACAAAATTATTATAAATATTATGTTATCTCAATATGGTAAATTCAAAGTATCACAATTTTTCTATCATCAAAAGGGCACTAAAACTATTTTAGCAATATTTTCTATCTTTCGTTATTTATTAATCAAGTATAGAAAATATCCATCCAGAAATTATAAATTAATTATACTATGCCGATACAAACATAAAAATAGCATTGGCCTAGTTTCATAATTTTTTAGCAAGTATTAATCTCTGAATAAATTATTTATCAAAAATCTCCATAAGCTGGACTTGTAAAGAAAGTGCCGTAACTAAGATTCTAAAAATCATGAATAAATGTCTACAAGCATATAATGACCTAAATATCTCAATTCCTAAGTCTCATAATTTTTAAACAGAAATATCATCCATAATTAATTTTTTAACCATAAAATCCCTTTTTAACATTTGTGAATGAAGTACTAGATTTACTCAACTAAAAATTATACAAAATTTCAGGAGCAACCATTCCGACCTAAAACACTTACTACCAAGATTTCATGGGGTGTCATTGAACAGAAAGATCTAAATAATTAAAACATCAGTTAGGGCTATAACAAACTTTACGAATGAAGTGCTAGAAGTAAACGTCATAAAATTCCAGTAAAATTGGTAAATGTTCTGCCCATTCCAAAATTCACTCTACCCAAGTTTAATAGTTTTTAAATAATGTTTAGTGACTGATTTTACACGTTTGAAATTTTTCCCTAAAATTAAGGTTAGGGTTTTGGGGTCTCTACCAATCTCCAAATCCTCCGAGATTCCATCCAGATGATTTATATTATGCTATCGTCGACTCTACTGAGTTTCAAGGCAATACGAGGGCATTCGCCCCCATGTCCTTCACAACCCTCAAAGCCCTCCCTTTAGGGTTTGAGTTTGGATCCTAGGGTAAATCAACCCTAAAACACACCATTTTCCCCCAAGTGGGTTATAATAACCCTTCTAAGTCAGTGGTCAAAATATCAGCCTCTGTTGAGTTGATTTGACCGTTTCAAACTCTTAGTGCACTTTTTACTCAAAAATGCCTCATTAATGCCTAGTTAAGGATAGGTGATTTTTTATCCAAAACTCATCCAAATGAGTTGGAATTTTGTACAGAGCTAGGTTTTATAGCCAGGGACCAAAATTTGGGAGGGTGGTTTGGAGGTCATTGGACTACTTAAATAAATTACTCTAACTTTATGAAATTAAAACAAAAACCTTAGGCAAAGTATCTCCAAAAATTCCCATTTTTCGACAGCCTCTAGGTATGGCAAAGGGTAACCCTCTGCCCAAATTTCAGGTCATTTGGATAAGAGTCGAAGAGTGGGCATTCATTTTAGTTTCTACCCAACTCTACGTACAACCCCCACTAAAACGGGTGCTGTGGTCAAACCACTTACCCAAACAAGTTGAAATTAATTTTAAATTAATTTAGACTCGAAGGACGACAACTTTCGTGACTGGCCATTTGTCCTAAATCGGCTTCTAAGTGCCTCATTTGCAGTATCAAAATGTGCCCATTTAATATATCTTTTCCTTATATATTATATACATAATTTTTATATTATAAAAAAATAATGTTTTTACTGTTCATCTTCTACAGAACCCGAAAACCTGAACTCAGAAACTTGTATTTCCTGTAGCTCTTCCGCGATCCGTCGCCGGCCATCCGGTCACTTCCCTGGCTAGCCACCACCACCACCACCTCCGTCGAGGCGATGGCTATCGGTCGGCGGTGGTTTGGCCGCCGGAG
Organism: Platanthera guangdongensis; assembly: GCA_039583875.1. NCBI lineage: Eukaryota > Viridiplantae > Streptophyta > Magnoliopsida > Asparagales > Orchidaceae > Platanthera > Platanthera guangdongensis. The sequence goes on along the minus strand of CM077151.1, from coordinate 207,391,937 downwards.
GTGGTGGTTTCCGGCGAGCCCGAAAATATATTTTTCATGGTTTTTCATGAAAACGCGAGATAGGTCCGGTTCCATTGAGAACGAACTTCCTTTCTAAGATCCTAAGATTTACCCATAAAAGAAGAAGTAGAGGAGGACCTTGTTCAAGGTTTGGAGGCGAGATGAACGTCGGGTTGTCATGGCGCGGTGGTGGCGTTGTCGAACTTCTCCTACAGCAAGAACAACAATTCTAATCCATTTGGTCAAGAGTGTAAACTTCTCATCTTGCCCTAAGGGGGCTTTTATAGATTACCAAGTGGGGAGGGGAAAGGGTAAAGCATTTATGGCCATGAATGCTCTCCTCTTAAAAATATTTCAGTTATGGTGGAGGGAGAGGAAAAGGTGGAAGATGAAAAGATTTGTCCAGGTGGCGATTTCTCATTGGGTCAACACTTCCTCATTTTATTAAGTAATTAAAGAAGGAAACGGCCCATAAATACTCCTGGTGTAACTTCCCATAATCAGAGTTAATTGTGGCATGTGTTAAAATAATTTCCAGCCTGGCTGACGTTTCGGCATTTGTCACGGGTGTGATGGGCCTATCACGGGCGTGACATTAGTCCATTCGTCGTTCTCGAGTCAACGACCAATTTTTCTACGTCGAATCACGGGTCACCCCCCATGTCACGGGCATGACACGTTTGTCACGGGCGGCGTGACAGGTGTTCTTCGTTCGACGTTTGTCGAGCTGGGGTCAACGGTCGATGGGGGCATCATACCCTAGGTCACGGGCATGACGGGCCTGTCACGGGCGTGACGGGCCTGTCACTCAAACACCGCTCAACGATCGTCGAGCGCCGATCATCGACGGTCGGTGGCGGCATCACACCCTAGGTCACAGGCATGACGGGCCTGTCACAGGCATGACCAACCAATGACATGAGTTCTGAGCTCGACGATCAGCTTCCTGATTTCGTCGACCATCGAAGGAAGTCATGGGCGTGATGGGCCGGTCACGGGCGTGACCAACCCGTGACTCGGGATTTCGGTCGATGGACTTCAGAAGATTGCGTCTTCGGCTAGCCATCGTGCCTGAACCTATTTCTAGATCGGTTACTATCTATCTCTGGGGTTTACGGGGGTTCCGTCATGGCAGACCGACTCTTGGGGTCTAGCCGTAAATGGGATGTTACAAGGTAGTTCGTGCCCAAAGTCCATAGCAATGTCCTCGAACTTCCACTCTGGGACTGGCAATGGTTGTAATAAACCTCCCGGGTTCTTGCATTCCGCCTTAACGCGCTGGCACATCTCGCAATGTTTCACAAAGTGGGTGATCTTCCTCTTCATCCCAGGCCAATACATAGTCTTCCGTAAATCTACCCACATCTTGGTGATGCCGGGATGTACTAAATATTTGGAGCAATGTGCCTCTCTAAGTATATCATCCTGGATACCGCCCCCTGCTGGTATATAAATGCGTCCACGAAATTGAAGGAGGACATCCTGCAGCGTATAATCCTCAACCTTGTCACTTTCCAGGGCACTGAAAATCGGCTCCAATGTAGCATCAAACCTCTGATGCGTCATAATGCGCTCTCGAATGCCATTATCACTGATCAAAGAGCTCAGGTACTCTTGATATCCTACTGGTTCGGCCTCATAAACCATAGTAATATACATGTCGTCCATCATCTGTATCAGCTCCATAGCCATCATCCAGGGCTACGGTCCAAAGGTGCCGGCCCTCCTGCTCAATGCAGCTACTACTGGGTTTGCCTTCCCCGGGTGGTAGTGAATCTAGTAATCATAATCGCAGAGAAACTCCAGCCATCTCCTCTGTCGTAGGTCTAGGTCCTTCTGCGTATCGATGTACTTGAGATTCTTGTGATCTGAGAAAATATCACAATGAATCCCATACAGATAGTGCCGTCATATCTTTAGCGCAAATACAACAGCCCCAAACTCCAAATTGTTTACCGGATAGTTATGCTCGTGCTTCTTCAACTGTCTTGAAGCATAAGCGATAACATGTCAGTGCTGCATCAATACAACACCCATCCCTTCGTATGAGGCATCCGTGTAAATCTGAAAACCCTCACTCCCAGATGAGAGTGCAAGGATAGGGGATGAGGTAAGTCGGTCCTTCAACTCCTGAAATGCTGTCTCGCACTACTCTGTCCATGTAAACTCTGCATCCTTCCTTGTCAAGGTCGTGAGGTGGAGTGCTATCCTCGAGAACCCCTCCACAAACTTACGATAGTAACCTACTAATCCCAAGAAACTGCGAATGTCAGATGCTGTCTTCGGCCATGGCCAATCCCTCACTGTCTCTATCTTGGCTGGATCCACCGCCAATCCAGCTCTACTGATCGTATGCCCTAAGAAGGCCACCTCCTGTAGCCAGAACTAGCACTTTGTAAACTTTGCATACATCTGGGACTCCCTCATCCTCTGCAAAACCTGTGTCAAATGCTCTGTATGCTCCTTCTGAGTCCGGGAATAGATCAGAATATCGTCGATGAATACAATGACAAAGCGGTCCAAGAAGGGCTCGAATACACTGTTCATTAGACTCATGAATGCGGCAGGGGAATTCGTGAGCTCAAATGGCATCACCGTGAACTCGTATAACCCATATCGTGAGCTGAAAGCCGTCTTCAGGATGTCTTCCTCTCGGATGCGTAGCTAATAGTAACCGGATCTCAAATCCAGCTTAGAGAACCAGAAAGCCCCTTGAATCTGATCAAATAAATCGTCTATCTGAGGCAGTGGATAGGTATTCCGGACCGTCAACCGATTCAGCTCCCTGTAATCTATGCACAGCCGCAATGATCCGTCTTTCTTCTTTACAAAGAGAACTGGTGCTCCCCATGGCGACGAACTCGGCCGCACAAATCCTCAGTCCACAAGCTCCTGAAGCTGAATCCTGAATTCTGCCAACTCTCTGGGAGCCATCCTGTAAGGTGCCCGGGACACTGGCCTCGCCCCCGACACCAACTGAATCCTGAAATCCAAGTCCCGAGCTGGTGGTAGTCCGGGCAATATCTCCGGGAATACATCGGAGAAATCCCAAACCACCGGGATATCAGCTATAGAACCCTTCGTATTCACCATCTCGAAGCAGATGAGGTACATCTCTTCCCCCTCCTCATAGGCCTTGACAGCCTGTATAGAAGATAATGATAGATAGGGGATAGGTCGGATACCTTCAATAGTAACGTAGGAGTCTCCATGCCCGAGTGTGATCCTCTTAGAGGGGCAGTCGATCTGGGCATAGTTCCAATGGAGCCAAGTCATGCCCAAAATCAAATCAAAGTCCGGCAATCTCAAGATCTCCGCCGGAGCTTCGAATGTCTTGCCTCCTATCTCGTCCTCCATGTTGCAACTATCCGTAGTCCATAGATCTGAGCCGTCAGGAAGATACACCCTCATCTCTATGCCAGAGAATCGCTCCACACACTCTAGTCATTCAATAAAAGCGTCTGACACGAATGAGTGCGAAGCACCCGTGTCAAAGAGGGTATGAGCGGGCTTGCCACAGATCATAACTATGCCTGAGATTTATTTGAGTTAAGACGGATGTTATTTCTATGGTTTTCAAGGCACTACTAAGGTTGAAATTTCTAAATTAAAATGAATTTAAGTACATGTAATCACTTCCTCGTGGTTCCTCTGCTCCGTGAGGTCCAAAGAGTATATCTGCTCCTGGTTGCATCCTCGGCCATGATATCCCCGGCCTCGGCCTCGACCTCGTCCTCGGCCTCGACATCGGCCTTGCTGTAGAGGGGCCACTGGAGGTGGAGGAGGAGGAGGTGGATGGAACCGATGCAGACACTCCGATCTAATGTGCCCGGGCTGGCGGCATCCATAACAGACTACCGGCCGGTGTCCATGGTCATCTTGTATCCTCGGAACATGCACCTGTAGAGGTGGGGGAGCTAATGCTGGAGGAGGCCCCTGCTTCTGCCTAAAGTTGGGACAACGACATTGCCCACCCCTCTTGTATCCAATAGTCCTGCCTCTCTGAGAGCCCCTGCTGCTCTCTCTTGATGTCGACCCATCATACAGTCTCTTTCCTTTGCCTTGCACCATCAGCTAGTCGGCCTCCAGCTTCTTAGCCATCTCGATGATCTGGGCTGATGTGCCGTGAGAAATGAACAACAAAGCCTACCTCAAATCATCTCTGAGGCCCCAGTAGAACCTCTTGTCATACCTCCTATCATCTGTATCTTGTATCCCTGCGAACATGGCAAGGTGGGAAAACTCCCTCTGGTACTCAATCACCGATCTACTCCCCTGCCTGAGGTTCAGAAACCTCTCCTCCAAGGCATCTCTATCTGTAGTAGATACGAAGTGATCCTAAAATATATCGCCGAACTCCTCCCAAGATATGTCTGACAGCTCCAGTTAGCATATGTATACTCTCGTATAGACTTCCACCATCTCTTCGCATGAGCTTCTAGTGCAGAGGTGGCTAGAGGTACTGCCTGGCCAACCGGGCAGCTGATGCCTGCCAATATCTCATGTATGGCCTCCAACTATTCCTCCATCTTTACAGCATCCTCTATCCCACGGTACATCGGTGGGGACAGGCTCTTGAAGGCACTTAGCCAGCTTGACCCCGGATTTGGCTGCGGGGCCGGGACTTGCTGGGCTTTGAAGGCTTCCAGGATAGCCGTCAAAGTCTGCCCCATCTCCGTCTGTAGAAATGGAGTGGCAGCTGGAGGGGGAGGAACCACATTTTGCAGCGCGGCGACTTGTGGAGGTTGCATAAAGGTAAGGTTAAAACAGAGCTGACCTAACTCATTGTACTTAATGGACTGTTTTATGTGACTTTTTACACATGGGCACACCACTGCTTCTGCTACATAGTTTGTCCGCAAACTAATGCTCGCGCGGGGTGGTCCAGTGTTGTGGACTTCTTTCTCATATGATCGTTCGGTCAAGTGATACCTGTTTGTAAGACCCCCTCCCCCTTACCAAGGAGGCTACCGGATCTTATGCCCATAACCGCCATTTTATGGTGACACTAATGCACGGGTTAGTCAACACTGCAACATGCCGATTCTGCCAGCTAATACGATCATAAACCTGTAGGCCAATATGAGAAAAGAGGTAATACATAGCAGAGTACAACACAGCTAGTCCACAGTCACAGCACATATATAAATATATGAAAGGAAAACATCAGTCCAAATGAGTACAGATATAATATGAAGAGTAATAAAGGCTTATGCCCAGTACATCAAATCAAATCTTGCTCTCTCAACTCTAAACAGCGGAAGGTATCTATCATCACCAAGTCATCCCACCTGAGGCAACTCTGCAGTAGTAGTAGTAGTCTGTGGTGGTATCAGCTCCTCACATCCCGCCGTCTCGTCCCACTGGTCGTACTGGTGCTCCATCTCCTCGAGCTCCTAAAAATAGTTTGGTCACCGACCATTAGTCAAAAAGACTAAGTCGTTTCCTCCACACCTCGCCCCGCAACTCCTAGGCATCGTGCGGGAGGATGAAGCGGAGGTCAACAAGGGGTATCAAGAGTAAACAGGTGGCAGTGACACTATACTAACAAATATATGAGGAGTAATAGTAGTTCTACTCTAGCAGTTGTCTCTAATAAGTACATGAAAGTAAGTGCAGGAAAGTAAAACTATGCTACCACTACTCTACCATCTCAATTCGTACCTTAACTTATAAAAATGCCCATACAAATTTATAAGTTAAGGTTTCCAGGAAATTTAACTTATCATATAAAAGAGCCCATACTAATTTATATGATAAGGATCTATGAAGCGTATGACCTAATATGAATGAATGTTTATGTTGCAATTTATGCACAGCCAAGTGCAACTCACACACAACGACTCTGTGATCGCAAACCTTTAGTTCCCACTTTTTGAGAGCTATCTTAACTCTCGGGTACCACCGATGTGGCTACGGCAGCAGCGGAGTGGGCATCTCCACTTCTTGGCCGGTATGCACACTACCAAACCTTAGACCCCTCTCATACGCCTCTGTACAAGCCCAAGGTGCTTTAGAGTCTATGTGTACGTACTTTGCTGACAACCCGTCAATCTTGTTGGGTCGGGTGTGTGTTATCGGGGAACGTCCTCCAGATCGCAGTGTAAAAGAACCCACTGGACCCTCAAACCCTCACACCCTCCTGGTGCACCATACTGCCATCGGTGTGACGAATGACCAGTACCGCATGCCCCGCCACTAAATTTATGCACATGCAAATATTCATCCCGAGCCTTCAGCTCGCAGGACGAACCTGTCCTGAATCCCTCAAACCCTACACGGGTGAGCATTTATCACAATCCCTCCAACCCTACACGGGTGAGAGCGCACAATAGTGCCTTTATTCCAAATCCCTCAAACCCGTCACAGGTGAGAATGAACCATAATGTCCTAACCTATTACGCTATTCTTGTCTACGGATTATTATACTTAATGATTTAAGGTTAATCCCAGGACTGCATAGGGTATACATGGTGAAGGGCTCTCGGGGGCACTAGGAACAACGATGGGATTACACCCAAAGCTTCCTTTCTCAAGGATATTTACTTTAGTTGATGGCTACCCAAAATTCACCCCGAGCTCTCTTTATTACTCTTAAGTGATCCTAATGACTTAAGATGTTTTCAAAAGGACGACGGTCTTCTGCCGGCCTCCACTCCAGTTGCTATCCAAGGGCTTGCACTTTACTCTCATCACTAAGACAACTCTACCCACCAGGGTCATATTCCAATTGAAGTCTCTAGCTCATTTATTGATCTATCCCATGGTGGTCCTTATAACATGACCTACTTACACTATGCGCAACCCATGACCTAACACCACCCCAAAATGGAACTTCGAATTCCTTGGGCCAACTGCCCCTAATTATTTATCCTAGGATGGTATGGACTAATGAAGTGATCCTATTGATTTTCATAATTTTCTTAAGTCATTAAGACCTCTAATTAAATCATTTAATTAATCCCCTAGGACATTTAATACATGAAGTATCACAATTTTAATCTACTGACCTAAGAAATTTTCCCTGAGTTATATCTTGGTAAAATATTACTGTCTACCAAAATTTATAATTTTCCTATAATTATTTATATTTATTCCTTAATTAATACAAAATTCACACAATTGTCATTTTCCAAATGAAGTATGAGGAATATATTACTAAAAATTCTAAGAACATTACAGAGCTTATATATCATGAATTTAAGACTAATGTCAGAGTTTCATCAACCTCTACAATGTAATGGCTTACAAATTTTAATTCTTAATAATTTACCAAAATGCCATTATAAGGTTTTAAAAATTACTGATTAATCCAAAAATGCTGAGAAAATTATACAAGGTTATTCATACTCAGATAAATCATCAAGAAATTTTCTAAAATTTTCTACAAAGTATTTTTACCAATTTGCTAATTAAGTAAAATGAGGGTAAAAAGGTATTTTCCACATAACTCCTATCAAAATTCTTCAAACAGAGACATAAAAATTTTTTGGAGTTAAATCTAACATAATATTGACCTTGACAAAAATTGGGGATTTTATCTCAATGACAAGCCTATTTTTACATTTATTTTTCAAAAGTTCTAATATTCCAAATATTCGAAATAATGGGATTTTTGCTTCCAAAAATCCCATTATTAAAATGTGAGATAATATTCACCCTAATGAGCCTTTTAAATCAATATCATAATTTTTGGATGTTCCAAATAGGCTTAATTCATACTATATCAAAATTGGCTATTTGCACCCCAAGTCTATATATAACCAACACATGCAAGTGAGTTTACCCGACATGCATTGGTCAAAATGTGCTGAAATGTTTACCATGCACATTAATAGTCCCCAAGGACATGCCACCTAAATTTGGGGCCATTTGGAGCCATAATACTCCAAATATTTCATTTATTTAATTTTGTGTATTATGAATAAAATTATAGAAACATTTTTCCCAAAAATTCTCAATTTTTGGTAGGGGCTAAATATGCCCTAATCATTCATGCCCCTAAAATTTGGGGTCAGGTTGATTACTATTTTGGCTTGGGCATCAAAGTGAAGTTCTGCCCTTGCCTAGGACCAGTACTAGGGAAAATGACCTACAAGGCAGTATACTACTCCAAATTACAAGATTAAGGTGTACAATTAAAGTTAAGAGGTAAGCTACAACTTTCATTTAAGGATCAGGTCCTGGAAATGCCTCTAAGAGGCCTAAAATAGCCATTCAATATTACTGAAATAGTGTGACAAATTACATACATATGCTATAGTTTATTAAATTTAATAAATATCGATTTAGCATGAATCTTGAAGTACATTTGACGGGATCGGTTCATCATCCCCAAACAGCCAACGACCCAGATTGATTCTGGCTAGGCCACCTTGCCCGGCTATTTCCGGCTAGTTGAGCCACCACCACCACCGGCAGATGTCGCCATCACCTTCACTGAGGTGGTGGCTAGCGGTTTCCGGCGATGAGGCCGCCGGAATAGGCTCCTCCGGCGAACCCGAGCAAGAAGTAAAACTAGAAAATTTCTCATTTTCCTCTCATGGTATCGGGCTCAATTGAGCCCGATGTCTCTCCCTAAAGATCTAGAAATCTAGTACGAGTAGAGGGGAGGCGAAACAGACCCGAATGGCAGCACGACGGCGGGGTTGGCGGCGGTTGGCCATGGTTGACCTGCTCCGGCGATCTCCTGCTCAAATCCTTGATTCTACACCAAAAGCTTTGCTCCAGGACTCGTTCTTCACTCGATTCTACCCTCTGAAGATGATGGTATGGTCGATTTGAGCTGGGAGTGGCTGTATAGGGAGATACAACCAAGGTGAGCTCGGTTTGAGGCTTTGGAGGCTTCACCCTTGGTGCCAAGTGTCCCCCATGCTGCCAAATTCTCTATAATTCACTAAGGAGGCCATCCAGCACCATTTTGGGCTGATGGAGCCAAGGCCAAGTGGCCTCTTCTTCTTAACTCACCTTCTCTCTCCTCTCTTTGGGTAATTTCTCCAAATTGCCCCTTTACATGTGTCCTCTCTCCAAAACCAGAGGGGTAGGGCTGGTCTTTATCCACTTGGGCTGGCCATGGACCAAGTTTGGTGGGCTTGGCCCAAGGGGAGTGGGCTTAGCCCTCATTTTCTCCTTTAGGTCAATTAGGTTGACTAGGTTGACTTGGATTGACTTGGTCAACCATGATGAGTGAGATGACCCCACTTGGTGGTCATGGGTCTAATGACACCACCCAACTTGGGTTGGGTCAATGTGGTGCCTTACTTGGGCTAATTGGGCCTATAGGTATAGGTTTGACCAAATTAGGGCCATGGTTGACTTTGGTCAACTAGGGTCAAACGGTTGACCTAATGCCATGCCCTAGGGTCCACTTAGATTATTTTAGGGTTAGGGCAATGTGCTGGGGTCATGGTGTGGCTAGGGTTCCTATTTAGGCTAGTTTGACCTAGTTTGACTTTGGCCCCTTAGTGGGCCCCACATGGCTACAACCCACTACCTAGGGTCAAACCTAGCTAAATTCCCTATCACCCACCCTATGCCTAACCCAATCTAAGTTGAGGGGTATAAAAGTAACATGAGATGTTACAAGTGGTCTGAAGCTTCTGTCACATATAAGGATGGTGGAAGGCTTGCCTAAAATCTTACCACCACAGAAGATCTGTGACGCTTGTACGAAAGACAAGCAAAAGTGGCCGACGTTTGAAGGTGGCAAGTCTTGAAGAGCAAGGAAACAACTTGAAATGGTTCACTCAAACTTGAAATGGTTTACTTCTTGAAGGAAAAGTCTAAGGACCTTGACAAGTTCAAGGATTTTAAGGTAATGACTGAGAAGGAGAGCGGACAATACCTGAAGGTACTTAAAACTGATCGAGGTGGGGAGTACACCTCAAAGTTATTTGATGCTTTCTACAAAGAGCATGGAATTACTCACAATTAACTGCAACTTACTTACCTCAGTAGAACGAAGTTGCTGAGAGAAAGAACTTAACGATTCAGAACATGGCAAGGAGTATGATAAAGGGCAAGAAGTTGTCGAAGATGTTCTGGGCAGAAGCAGTACAATGTGTTGTGTATTTGCTGAACAGATGTTCGACGACGATTGTGAAGTTCATGACTCCATATGAGGCATGAAGTGGATGGAAGTCTAGTGTTCAACACTTGTGGGTGTTTGGGTGTGTAGTTTATGCTCACATCCCTGATTAGAATAGGGAAAAGTTTGATGACAAGAGCGAGAGGTGTATATTTGTAGGTTATGCTCCGATGAGTAAAGCTTAAAAGTCATACAATCCTGTGACAAAAAAGTCATCATCTCTAGAGATGTCATGTTCGAAGAAGATAGTTGTTGGAGTTGGGATGTGAATGAAAGAAACATCAAAGGAATGTTTTATGATGATGAAGATGGAGAAGGTGGTCATAGAGTTGAAGCTGCGGATGGTGGAGTTGAACCAACATCACTATTGGGAATTGTATCCACAATAACCCAGATTTGATGAAGTCACCCTTGAACTAAGATGAATTAAGTTATATTTAATGCTTTGTTTAAGTTATGTGTGTGCAAGACTATATTGCCAAGTGTAGCCCAATGTCAGTCTACAATGGATCACCAAACACAGGACCATACAATGTAATCCCTCATTGTGTGATCCATGGTGTTGACTCATGTGTAGCCTCTCTATTGGGATATACTTCATATTCAAGAACTAGGACTAATTGGAGAAAGGCTTGTTGCTGAACTCACCAAAGAAGAAGAGAATTATGTTGAAAGAATTTTACTAAGTCCTTTACTCGAGTAGATGTAACACCCCAAATCCTAGGATTGGGAAAAGTTGGGTGACACGGCCTGGGACACGGGCGTGTCCCAGGGCGTGTCCTGCTCGGGTGAGTAGCCAACGAGTGGTCGACGAAAATCTGTTCTACGAACGAATGAGGAAACACGCCATCTGACATGGGCGTGTCAGAGGCTATGTCCTCCTCTGGTCGACGAACTTCATTTCGACGAAGTCGAGCTACAGGCGTGTCTGTTGCCGCGTATGGGCACACGGCCTGTGACACAGGCGTGTTACAGGCCGTGTCCTTTGCTGGACGTGCTGAGTGCATTTGAGGCCTGGTGAACACGGGCAGGACATGGTCGTGTCTTGGGGTATATGGCCTGTGACACGGGCATGTCACTGGCCGTGTCCCTATCGGGTTGATTTGGTTTTGTACAGCCTGAAGAACACGGCCACAAACACGGGCGTGTCTATGGGCGTGTTAGGTGACACGGCCCGTGACACGGGCGTGTCACATGGCCGTGCACTGGTCTGGATGAGGCGGTTGTTTGCCGCTTAAGGCACACGACGTGTGATACGGGCGTGTCACAGGCTGTGTCAGGAATATTTAGCCTTTTGTGGCAAAATCATGGTCATCCATTTTCTCAGCTGGGATCTGATGGCTTGGAGTCCTCCCTCTTTCCTTAAGGCCGAGGATGAGAAAGAACTTCTCATTTTGTTTTTGGCTATACTCTTTCTAAAATCCTAGAGAGAGAGAGAGATAGGAAGAAGGAGGAGGAGAGCCAGCCACCGGTGGAGCTGTGGAGTTCCGTTTCGAGATCCGAGGCCAGCATAGTGGAGGCAAAGCTGCTGTGGTCCTTTCCAGCCGACTAGAAGTCCATGGCTCCGAAGCAATCTTCAAGGGTAACGACCTTTTTTTCCTAGCCATGTGAATGCTTCCTTTTTGGCATGTGCATAGAATTCCTCCACCAGAGGGTGGCTGTTAAGGGAGTCCTTTGGGTTGATTTATGAAATCCCCAATCAATTGGCATATAGATCCGGAAATGGAGTATGGAATAGGCATGCTGTGTGAAGCCCATCTGGACAGGTTGGTCTGGATTGGTGATGTTGTATATACACATCGGAGAAGACTCCGTGATTGAAGCATGTAGTTTAAGGAGTCGATGGGTTGGACCTGCGAAGGGCAGTAGCAGGAAGTACTGGAGTGGTAGTCCAGGAAAATACCCCAGTGATGCTTGTGATGCTTATGATGCTAAATGGGTTATGCCTGTGAAGTGTAGTAGCAGGAAGTATTGTATTTGAGATCCAGGAAAATACCTTCGGATCATGCTTATAATGCTTATGACACTTAATGGGTGGTGCCTGAGAAGGGCAGTAGCAGGAAGTACTGGCTTGGCAGTCCAAAAAAATATACCCTCAAGTGGATGCTATGAATGCACGGTTAAGTCTAGTGATGGAAAAATGAGTTCTGTCGCTAACGCGAGGCATGACACCTAGCTAACCGATGATTGGAAAGCCAGTCCTACGAGGATATAATGGCTATGTGGGAGCTTGATGAGCTCTTAAGGCTTTATTCCAAACAGGTAAGGTGAAACTGACCCGCGCCTTTTTCTTAGATACGAGTACGCTATACTCGGTGATGGCAAGGAGACTTGAGCAACGGGGGGTGGATGATCCATCCTACGTTATATCTGTCCGACGTGAGACCTGGAAGTATGGTCTGTTGGAGCGCATAGCGAGAGTCTTAGGCCTGCGCGCTACGACACCATGGGGGGCTATGGGCCAATCCCGGGTCATTAAGACTAAGATCTCCGGGTGCATGCCATGGAGTAAATTCTCAACTTTTACCATTGGCTTTCGGCCCTAATACGGTGGTGGTATCCTGGTTCGCCGGTACACTAAGAATGTGCCCTGAGTGCACGGATCGTCGGGCCACATGGCTGACGGTTGTGATGGAATGTTTGTGCGTGAGTGCATAATTTGTGATGAATATATATGCATATGAATTGCTATGCCTTCAGGGAAGGAATGCCACTACCCCGGGAAAAGGGGTAGGGTCGTTATAATATTGATCAGCTGAATGCTGACCGTTGCCTTGTTTGCCACCATTGGGAGGGCTGTCCTTGTACAGGTGCTGGAGAGCCAAGCGGTACATATAAAGGCTGAGATCCCTGCTGCTGCTGCTGCTGCTATCACTAGCCCTCGAAGACGATGTTGATAATATTATGTTTTGTTCATATGTGGCCGGCCTACGCGCCAATGTTTGAAAGCCACATTATAAAGAACAATTGTAAGGACATAAGGCCAACTGACTTTGTATTTGGTAAACATTCCTATTTATATATCAATGTGGATATTTGTATGGTGTACATTCATGTTGGAGTTTAGTTTCGTGTTATAAGCTTCTGCTAGAATGCTATGAGTTAGGATGAGCAACTCGGGTATCACTCCGTGACTTCGCTGCCTATTTTGTGGTATATGGTGTGGGGCCCCGGCCGGACCTTCTGTCATATACTATAAGAACAGATGGAGTCATTACATTTTTGGTATCAGCTATTTCAGTCTTTCCCTTTCGAATTTGTGGTCGAATTCTTGTGTGGGGGTGGCGAGCACATGTGCGTGCGAACCACGTTAACGCAAATGAACTCTTGAATGTCCACTTTAGGAATGCAAATACATGTGTTTGAGGAACCTACGCGTTCCTATTTTGTTGTTATTGCTTGTGTGAGGTCACTAATGTGTGTGTCTTGTCCACCTAGGTGACCCGAAGTGGTGCTGGGCAGTCGGAGCCCCAACGTTCTGATGAGAGTATGGCACCAGCATAGGTGCCTACACCTCCCCCTTATGCGGAAACTGTGTGATTAGTTACTAAGGCCGTGTTTGCGATGATTCAAGCACGGCCTGCTGGGCAGACGCAAGGGCAAGCACAACCAGCATTGAGGCTAGAACAGGTTGCTGCGAGGCCAAAACCTGTTGCGGCTGTGGATCCTCGAGCAGCAGAAAGGCAGTTGAAGCAATTCATGAGCCTCAATCCGCCTACGTTTACGGGGATGGAATCCCCTACGCAGGCAGAGGATTGGTTGTTGTGCATCAAGCGGATAATGACGGCGATTAGGACGGAGGAAGATCAGAAGGTCACCTTGGCCACCTTCTTAAGGGAAGGAGAGGCTCGTTTATGGTGGGACGAGATGGAACTACATGACTTTGCGGGCAGGCCGTTAACACAAGTATCGATTGAGGAGTTCTTGCGACTCTTCCTGGCAAAGCACCTACCAATGGCAAAGCGCATTGCCATGGAAAACGAGTTCCAAAGGCTGACGCAAGGAGAGGGCAGTGTTGAAACGTACCTGCATTAGTTCACACGGTTGGGATGATATGCATGGTCAATCTTCGCTGACGAGCAGCAGAAAATGAATCGATTCTATGAAGGATTGCGGGACGAGTTGCGATTCCTGCTTTCGAGTTCAGTGAACCAAGGATTCCATGCGTTGGTTGACACTGCGTGCATGCTGGAGAAAGATATGAAGAGGGTGCAAGGGAAGCGTGCCTTGGCGGTGACGAAGCCGGAGTTCAAAGCGCCTCGACCTGGCAAATCATATTACAAAAAGAAATGGGGCAAGATTTCCAAGTCGTCTGGACAAGCTCCTTCTACAGTTGCATCATGAGCAACGTCGGGGGCCACATCGAGGCGGGATACTCGTACGTGCTTTACTTTTGGACGAGTGGGGCATATAGCTCGTGACTGTCAGGTTGTTCTGCCAAAGGGAGAAAAGAAGGCGGGATCGTCGTATGCTGAGAAGGGAAAGGTAGTGGTGGAGTCATCTGCATCCCAGGCGCAGCCCCGAGTGTATAACCTTGGCCTGCAGGAGGCCATTTGATTGGCCCGTGAACAGACTCTTACTGTGGTTGGTTCGATGAGTCGATCGCCGCAGGCTTGCTAGGTGAGGCAAGTGCACCTATCGCAAGTAGTACTCGATATTCGGGAGAATACCGAGGTCGTATTATTCCCGGGAACGGGTTGATTACCCCTACTGCTCCGAAAACACTATTATTTTACCGAAATAGTAAGTTGAGGGTTTTAATTAAAATAGGTCAAAAATAGATTTAAGAAAATAGTCGATGAAGAGATAACTCCCGGTATCGAATTACGTTAGGATTAAAAATAAATTTGAATAACTAGATATCTAAAGTTTCAATTTAATTAAAGCAGAAACTTGGCCGTGGTGGTTCAAAATAATGAGCTCACCTATCTCTAGGAATATCGCTCACCTAGACATTAAGGCTATTCGACCGGGCTCTCGTCCGACGAAGGATTCCCCTTAATGCCCGCAGTATGCTAAGAACCCCGCTATTAGGTGGGGAACCCAATCCGGTGGAGTTAGTGCGCCTCTTCTCTCGAGGGTTAATGCGGAACTCTATTTACCCAGGGGTGATATGTCCATACGCACGGCCTCTCGGCTAGCTAGCATACGGATAACGGAAATAGAGCCCACACATCGATATGTGGTTCTACGCATCATTAACCCGGGGTAAACCTTAAGTTTTTTAATTAAATTGAAAAATTAGACATTTGGTTATTTAAAACATTTTATATCCCAAAGCTCTTCGATACCGAGGGCTAAAAGCAATTAGCCACTCATCGGAATGGGGATAGCTTATATGTTTAGTTATGCGAGCGTCCTAAACTATTCGCTGAAAGGTTAGAAAGAAAATAAGAGGAAAAGTAAAATACCCTAATATTAGAAAAGTTATAAAGAATCACACCCGCACTCATTCAAACATATAACAAGAGACATAAATAAAACTAAGTTACACATAAGAGAAAATTGCATAATTGAAATTTGCAGGTCCCACTCAAACGAGTGGGGGCGGGAAATAAAAGCTGAAAATTGCAATTCCTACTCAAACGAGTAGGACTGAAATGAAAGAATGTCCTATCAAACGAGTAGGAGAAAATAAATGCGATTACAGGGTTTTCTCAAATATTTACATTAAAATAAAGTCCGGTCATTTAACTTCTAGCGAGTAGGCGGAAAATCAAATCCAGCCATTTAACTCAAATGAGTAGGAGGAAAAATAAAGAATGAAAATTACAAGTCCTACTCAAACGAGTAGGACTGAAAATGCAGACCAGCCATTTAACTCAAGTGAGTAGGAGGAAAAATAAAAACAACACACACACTGTACTTGAAAGTAACTACTCACGCACTCGACATAAATAAACGCACACACACACATACACTTGCATAATTAAACTTAGGAGCTAAAAAATATCTCATACACGCACACACTCGGGCGAGAAATAAGAAAAACAAAGTTATCAAAAAATTAAAACAACTGCATTTCTACCGCTGGAATGTGGTAGAAATGCGAAAAAAGACGAAATAAAAATTATTTGAGCAAAAAGTTTTCAAATTAAAGTGAGAAAGGCAAGTGCCCGAAAAATTAAAACGTTTACATTTTTACCGTTAGGTTTTGATAGAAATGCATAAAAAGTGAAAATAAAAATTGTTCGAGCGAAAATATTTTTTTGTAATGGCAAAAATCTAAGTTCTTGAAAAATTATAATAACGCATTATCTTTTTTAAAAGCTTTGTAAATCAGGTTAAAAAGGTGTAAAAATAGAAAATGAAAGTAAAATCCTAAGTCTAACCGATTCTTTAAAGAATATGATAAAAAAATGGCCATAGTAACAGATAGAAATTTGATAAAAATGGAAGTAAAATAAAAAGGTTTTCATTTTAAAACATAAATTTCGCAATTTTAAGCTCATACACGCACACACGCACCATGAAAATGAAAATAAAAGTACATACGATTGATGAAAAGGAGGCTTTTTGGAGAAATTTCAAAGCATGTAAGGATGAAATAATAACGATTTTTATTACAAAAAAGGTTGATTACAAGATCTCAAACATACAAACTTAACAAGGAGAGGGGGGATCCTTACATAGCACTAAACAAGCTCCAAACAGCATCCCTAGTCAACAAAATGGTTCAAAAATTGGAACCCTTAACTCATACAGCAGCTGCCCTTTTATTGGCAAAAATTTCCAAGTACACGCCCTCCGACACGGGCGTGTCGTGGGGGCGTGTCAGCACTATTTAACAGCAAAATTCGGTGATCTGACGGATTTGAAGGCCATTTGACTTTGCGGCCGAAAATGCGGCGGTCACACCCTAGGTCACGGGCGTGACAGTGGGCGTGTCGTTCGGCGATTAAAGGCATTGTTGACTTCGGGATTCGCCGGCGGCAGTTTGTCGAGCCAGGTGGAGAAAGTCACGCCCCAAGTCACGGGCATGACGCTGGGCGTGTCGGGTTGAGTCGACAATCGTTGAGTGCGATTCGTCGAGCTGGAAGCCTTGATCGTCGAACGGGATGAACACGGGCTTGGTCACGCCCCGTGTCGGATGGACACGGGTGTGTGGCCGGGCGTGTCGACGATCGTCGAGCTTGAATTCTTCGAGCTTATTTCACGGGATTTTGAGCTGTCACGCCCTGGTCACGGGCGTGACCAATTTGTCACGGGCGTGACATGGCATTTTTTCGCAGATTTTGATTTTTTTCTTGAAAAATAAACTAAAACAAGTTAGTATAATATTTACAAAAATAGGAGCATTTTATTGAATAAAAACAAGTAAAAATGACAAAAATAAATGAAAATGACTTAAGTAATGTACATAAAAATAGGTATATTTACAATTCATCAAATACCCCCATACTTAAGCTTTTGCTATTCTAGAGCAAAAGTTTGAGGTGAACTTATAAGGAATAAAAAAAACTCTAAGTTTAGCTACCGCTTAATCAATTATAAGAGAGATCTAAATAAATATACGGAGTGTAAGAGTTAAGTCCTAAATTTATGAAGATGATTTAAATAACGCAAAAGTTTTGGCCAAAAGACTTCTTAATATAATCAAATAGAAAGCAATAATTGTAATGGTTAGATTAACAAGAATAGTTTGGAATTATATGAACTTCTAGCTTATAGGAGTTTTACTACAAATAATGCAATTTACAAATTATGCTCTCAAAAAGATTTTTGAATTAAATCTAGAATCGTGAAATTGGCAAGGGGATTGATGTTTGTTTATGAAGAGGGTTTTGATTTTGAGGTGAGGTAATTTTTTCTCGAACCTCCATTTTTTTTCTTATTGGATTATTAGGAAAATGAAATCTTATTTTCATAATATCATTTTTTTCAACTTCATAATAAATTTTAACCCAATGTATATGTGTAGGAGTAATGAATTTTATCCTCTTACTCCATAACATATAATCTTTTTAATCTATTGGGTGCCTATGTTTACAGAACGAAATCTTATTTCCATTGACATAGGATCTTTTAAGGATAATAATTTTATCATGCCAGTAGGTCATGATAAGAAAGGTGAGAAAAGAAAAATAGATTTTTATTTAAAAACAATTTTGAGAGCAACCTTAATAAATTGTAAGTTCCAATTTTTCAGAAAGCTAAAAGTAAATATAATTGAATGCTATAGTCGTTATTTTCTAACATAATACACGTGCTCCTATCAATGAAAAATTAGAAGTAGTGCCTAAAACAAGTTCGCTATTTTTAACAAAGCATAATGAATTTTTTAAAACTTAACCCCGAATATTTAAATTTTTCAATCTATAATTCACAAACGAATAACAAATAGAGAATTAATAAAATTCACATATAAATAAACTCAAAGCAAAATTTTTGGATATCACAAAAATTAAGGATGGTATATTTGATTTATTTGTTTCAAAACATTAGTTTTTTTTGGTTTTTGATTTTTATAGTTTTATCATCATTTTTTTTGTTTTTCATTTATTATTATTTTTTATTTTTGTTTTGTTTTTCTCATTTTTTTGAATTTTTTGAACTATTATCTTTTTGTTTTGGTTTTTTTAAGTTTATGACATAAAAAGTATTTTTTGTATTTTTTAAGAAAATTTTTATTCTATTTACAAAGATTGCGAGAAAAAGAAAAGTTATTTACAAGAATGAGAGGGAAGCGGAAGGGGGGAGAGAAGATTATTTACATAAAAATATTTACAAAGAAAAATATTTACAAAGTGAAACTAAATAATTTTTTTGTTTTTTTATAATTTTTTTGTTATTATTTTTTTTTGTTGTTTTTTTGTTTTATAATTTTTTTTGGAGTTTTTGGAAAAAAAGAAAAAAAGAAAATGAAATTTTTTTTGTTTTGGATTTTTTTTCATTTTAAGTTTTTCTGTTATTTTTTTTGTTGTTATATGTATTTTTTTGTATTTTTGAAATGCAGAAAAATTGAAGTGTACAAAGTAAAGCACGAAAATACCCCCATACGTAAGTCCAACATTGTCCCCAATGTTGTAACTTAAGTATGCAGAACAAAACAGGTAAGATAAGATACACAAAGAAGAAAAAAAAGAAGCGAGGGGGGGGGGGGGGGGGTAGAAGCTTCCCTGACAGGAGGTGGGGTTGGCGCAATTTAGTAACCCTGAGGATCGGTCCGTTTTGGATCGATCACCTCCTTTCCACTACGGAGGGTTATAGCGTTGATATTTTCCCGCGGATTGGGCTCCGTGTATCCCGGCAGTGCCCCGAGCGCGCGCTCGGACATCATTCGTGCTAGCTGTCCAACCTGGAGTTCTAAGTTTTTTAGCGATCCGGTGATGTTCTGGATATTTGACTCGTTGGAAGCTATATATTTAGAAAACTTCTCCTCCATCGGGGAGGGTTTTGGAAAGGGGGGGGGGGGCGGAAGAAATCCGGGCGCGAAAAAATTGGCAGGGCGCTGCGCATTATTCGCATTGCTCCATGAGAAGTTGGGGTGGTTCCTCCAACCCGGATTATAGTTATTGCTATAAGGGTTGTTGTTGGGGTTGAAGGAAGGTCACCCAGCATTTCCCACGTAGTCTACGAATTCATTTGCTACGCCGACATTAGTGGGAATCGCCCAAGGAGGAGTGGTGGAGGCAGCAGACATCTCCGCCACCTGCTTCGTCAGCCTTTCAACTTAAAGGGCTAAGTGGGCAGTGGCATCCAGTTCGAAGAGGCCGGACGCCTGCTTGGGACATCCCCGAGGGACGTTCCATTGGTAGGCGTTCATAGTCATCTCTTCAATAAGAGCTTGGGCAGCCTCGGGGGTCTTATTATTCAAGGTACCCCCGGCAGCCACGTCAATCATTTGACGCGTCTGATAATTAAGCCCATTGTAGAAGATATGGACCTGCAACCACGCAGGCAACGCGTGGTGCGGGCACTTGCGGAGGAATTCCTTAAAGCGCTCCCAAGTCTCAAAAAGAGACTTGGAATTTTTCTGCACGAACGAAGAAATGTCCGCCCGTAACTTTGTAGTTTTGGCGGGCGGAAAATACTTCGTTAAGAACCGTTCCGCAAGGTCGGCCCAGGTGGTGATACATCCTCGTATGAGGGAATTCAACCACACCTTAGATTTGGATCTGAGGGAGAATGGAAAAAGGCGCAAACGAATGCCGTCATAAGTGACGCCATTGATCTTAAAAGTATCGCAAATCTCCAAAAAACTAGACAAATGAACGTTCGGGTCCTCATCCGGCTGTCCGTCAAACTGCACGACATTTTGGATCATTTGGATAACGCTCGATTTGATCTCAAAATTATTGTTCGCCACCGTCGGGAGAACAATACTGGACCATGTATCGTCCAAATTCGGTCGGGCGTAATATGACATTGTACGCTCGACGACCACGTTCGGATTGGGTTCTGCCATAGCAACGGCAGTGGGTTCTCCGATGGATTCTTCGGGATCCAAAGAGGGATTTCGGCGTTGAGACCGAATACGCGCAAGCGAGCGTTCGATCTCAGGATCGAAATCCAAATTTTCGGACTCTGAAGGCTGTCCACGGGTCATACACCCTAAAATAGAAAGTAGAAAATTAACTTCTTTTGGATTTTGAAGAAACGTTTTTAAGTTTTTTTTAGTTTTTGAAATAAAGGTAAAAGTAATAGACTTCGGATTCGTAATAACAGCTCAAAGAGCTCCCCGACAACGGCGCCAAAAACTTGATTGGCCTGCGAACAGACTCTTACTGTGGTTGGTTCGATGAGTCGATCACCGCGGGCTTGCTAGGTGAGGCAAGTGCACCTATCGCAAGTAGTACTCGATATTCGGGAGAATACCGAGGTAGTATTATTCCAGGGAACGGGTTGATTACCCCTACTGCTCCGAAAACACTATTATCTTACCGAAATAGTAAGCTGAGGGTTTTAATTAAAATAAGTCAAAAATAGATTTAATAAAATAGTCGATGAAGAGATAACTCCCAGTATCAAATTACTTTAGGATTAAAAATATAGTTGAATAACTAGATATCTAAAGTTTCAATTTAATTAAAGCGGAAACTTGGCCGTGGAGGTTTAAAATAATGAGCTCACCTATCTCTAGGAATATCGCTCACCTAGACATTAAGGCTATTCGACCGGGCTCTCATCCGATGAAGGATTCCCCTTAATGCCCGCAGTATGCTAAGAACCCTGCTATTGGGTGGGGAACCCAATCCGGTAGAGTTAGCGCGCCTCCTCTCTCGAGGATTAGTGCAGAACTCTATTTACCTAGGGGTGATCTGTCCATACGCACGGCCTCTCGGCTAGCTAGTGTATGGATAACGGAAATAGAGCCCACACATCGATATGTGGTTCTACGCGTCGTTAACCCGGGGTAAACCTTAAGTTTTTTAATTAAATTGAAAAATTAGACATTTGGTTATTTAAAACATTTTATATCCCAAAGCTCTTCGATACCGAGGGTTAAAAATAATTAGCCACTCATCGGAATGAGGATTGCTTATATGTTTGGTTATGCGAGCGTCCTAAACTATTCGCTGAAAGGTTATAAAGAAAATAAGAGGAAAAGTAAAATACCCTAACATTAGAAAAGTTATAAAGAATCACACCCGCACTCATTCAAACATATAATAAGAGATAGAAATAAAACTAAGTTACACATAAGAGAAAATTGCATAACTAAAATTTGCAGGTCCCACTCAAACGAGTGGGGACAGGAAATAAAAGCTGAAAATTGCAAGTGCTACTCAAACGAGTAGGACTGAAATGAAAGCAAGTACCACTCAAACGAGTAAGAGAAAATAAATGCGATTACAGGGCTTTCTCAAATATTTACATTAAAATAAAGTCCGACCATTTAACTCCTAGCGAGTAGGCGGAAAATCAAATCCAACCATTTAACTCAAATGAGTAGGCGGAAAATAAAGAATGAAAATTACAAGTCCTACTCAAACGAGTAGGACTGAAAATGCAGACCAGCCATTTAACTCAAGTGAGTAGGCAGAAAAATAAAAACAATACATGCACTCTACTTGAAAGTAACTACTCACGCACTCGACGTAAATAAACGCACACACACACACTTGCATAATTAAACTTAGGAGCTAAAAAATATCTCATACACGCACACACTCGGGCGAGAAATAAGAAAAATAAAGTTATCAAAAAATTAAAACAACTGCATTTCTACCGCTGGAATGTGGTAGAAATGCGAAAAAAGACGAAATAAAAATTATTTGAGCAAAAAGTTTTCAAATTAAAATGAGAAAGGCAAGTGCCCGAAAAATTAAAACGTTTACATTTTTACCGTTAGATTTTGATAGAAATGCATAAAAAGTGAAAATAAAAATTATTCGAGCGAAAATATTTTTTTGTAATTGCAAAAATCTAAGTTCTTGAAAAATTATAATAACGCGTTATCTGTTTTTAAAGCTTTGTAAATCGGGTTAAAAAGGTGTAAAAACAGAAAATGAAAGTAAAATCCTAAGTTTGACCGATTCTTTAAAGAATATGATAAAAAAATGGCCATAGTAATGGCTAGAAATTTGATAAAAATGGAAATAAAATAAAAAGGTTTTCGTTTTAAAACATAAATATCGCAATTTTAAGCTCATACACGCACACACGCACCATGAAAATGAAAATAAAAGTACATAAGATTGATGAAAAGTAGGCTTTTGGAGAAATTTCAAAGCATGTAAGGATGAAATAATAACGATTTTTATTACAAAAAAAGGTTGATTACAAGAGCTCAAACATACAAACTTAAAAAGGAGAGGGGGGATCCTTACATTGCACTAAGCAAGCTCCAAACAACAGCCCTAGTCAACAAAATGGTTCAAAAATTGGAACCCTTAACTCATACAGCAGCTGCGCTTTTATAGGCAAAAATTTCCAAGTACACGCCCTCCGACACGGGCGTGTCGGGGGGGGGGGGGGGTGTCAGTACTATTTAACAGCAAAATTCGGTGATCTGACGGATTTGACGGCCATTTGACTTTGCGGCCGAAAACGCGGCGGTCACGCCCCAGGTCACGGGCGTGACGGTGGGCGTGTCGTTCGGCGATTAAAGGCATTGTTGACTTCGGGATTTGCCGACGGCAGTTTGTCGGGCTAGGTGGAGAAAGTCACGCCCCAGGTCACGGGCGTAATGCTGGGCGTGTCGGGTTGAGTCGACAATCGTTGAGCGTGATTCGTCGAGCTGAAAGCCTTGATCGTCGAACGAGATGGACACGGGCTTGGTCACGCCCCGTGTCGGATGGACACGGGCGTGCGGCCGGGCGTGTCGACGATCGTCGAGCTTGAATTCTTCGAGCTGATTTCACCGGATTTTGAGCTGTCACGCCCTGGTCACGGGCGTGACTAATTTGTCACGGGCGTGACATGGCATTTTTTCGCAGATTTTGATTTTTTTCCTGAAAAACAAACTAAAACAAGTTAGTATAATATTTACAAAAATAGGAGCATTTTATTGAATAAAAACAAGTAAAAATGACAAAAATAAATGAAAACGACTTAAGTAATATACATAAAAATAGGTATATTTACAATTCGTCGCCATTAAGCAGAGTGACGTCGTCACAGGTACGAGTTCAGTTATTGTATTATTTTGCTTATTGTACGCTTTGTTTGTGGCTTGTGTGTGATGTGATCGCCATAGGCTTTGTGATGATTCGACACACACTAACGCGAGCACTGTTTTGATACGGGTGCTTCACATTCTTTTCTGTCTAAAGACTTCATAGCATAAATTGGAGTGCCGAGTCGTGTGAAGACAGATACCGTCAGGGTGGTATTACCGAATGGTTGTTTGATGCTCGCGGATCGAGCTTGCAATATGGCAGTTTAAATTGGAAGTCGGGAGTTCTGTTTGACTGCATCTGTACTGCCGATATCGGAATTCGATGTGATATTTGGTATGGACTAGCTCGCGGAGCAGCATGCCTTGATTGATTGTAATGCCAAAGAGATCACATTGGGCCAGAATACCGAGCAGGCGACTAAGTTCGCAGGGATGCGCGGAGTGAGCGGGATGTTGGTGTCTGCACTCCAAGTCGTCAAGGCTTTTCGGAAGGGTGCGGAGTGTTACTTCACGCTGATTCAGGCTATTGAGCCAAAGGTAGGTGTGCGCGATGTTCCGGTTGTCTCAGAGTTTGTAGATGTGTTCCCTAAGGATCTTCTTGGGCTACCACCCTAGCGGGAGATCGACTTCACGATCGAGTTGGTGTCAGGTGCGAAACCTATGGCCTGATCACCATATCGCTTCGCGCCAAAGGAAATGGCGGAGCTGAAAGTCCAATTGCAAGAGTTGTTGGAACAGGGATATATTCACCCAAGCATGTTGCCTTGGAGCGTACCTGTTCTGTTCGTGAAAAAGAAGGATGGTGGTTTACGGTTATGTATTGACTACCGTGAACTGAATAAGCTGACCCAGAAGAACAAGTATCCGATTCCACAGATTGATGAGTTGTTCGATCAGCTGGTGGGATCAACCGTCTACTCGAAGTTGGACTTGATATCTGGATATTACCAGTTGAGAATACAGGAAAGTGATATTCCCAAGACCGCATTTGGAACACGTTACGATCATTATAAGTTCACGGAAATTCCGTTTGGGCTATGCAATACACCATCGGTATTCATGCACTTGATGCACCGAACGTTTCAATAGTACCTGGACTTGTTCATGATTATGTTCATTGACGATATCTTGGTGTACTCAAAATCTGAAGCTGATCATGTAAAGGACATGCGGTTGGTGTTGCATACTTTGCGAAGTAATATGCTCTATGACATGTTCTCAAAGTGCGCGTTTTGGCTATCATCAGTGACTTTTCTAGGCCATGTGGTTAGTGGAGAGGGCATCGCAGTGGATCCGTCGAAGATCAAAGCCATACATGAATGGCCGGTGTTGTCTTCGGTGGCCGAAGTCAGGAGCTTCATTGGACTGGGGGGCTACTACAGATGGTTTGTTGAAAACTTCTTGCGAATCGCTTTTCCTCTGACCACACTGATGAGAAAGGATCAGAAGTTTGTTTGGATGCCAGAGTGCGCGTGAGTTTTTGAAGAGCTGAAGAGTCGGTTGACCACGACACCTGTGTTGTCATCGCCATGTGGTACCGACGGATATGAGATTTATAGTGATGCTTCTGGGAACGGCTTAGGCTGCGTTCTTCTGCAAAATGGGAAAGTGATTGCTTATGGCTCACGCCAGTTGAAGGTGCATGAGCGAAATTATCCCGTCCACGACTTAGAGTTGGAGGCGGTGATCTTTGCATTGAAGCTATGGCGGCATTATCTGTATGGTGTGAAAGTGGATATCTATACGAACCACAAGAGCCTAAAGTACTTGTTAGAGAAGAAGGACCTGAATATGCGACAACGACGGTGGCTGGAGTTCCTTGGGGACTACACCTTTGCAATTCATTATACTCCCGGGAAGGGAAATGTGGTCGCTCATGCCTTGAGTCGGAGGGCTCCGGCAAGGGCAAATTGGTTGCAAAGGCATGATGAACGACAAATCCAGGAGTTGGAAGCGTTAGAGATTTCTTGTGTTGATAAGAATTCCTCAGCCAATGCACGTCTGAACTGGACGGAGGTGCAATATGACCTTGTGTACAGGATTCGACGAGCAACAGAGCTGGATAAGAGTCTCCAACGCTATGCAAAGGACGAGCTAGAGGGCAAATTCACTTTGGATGACGGCCTTTTGCGGAAAGAGGGTCAGTTGTGCGTCCCGAGTATGGGTAAAATACGAGAAGAGTTGATGTACGAAGCGCACTTTACAAAGTACTCAGTTCACCCTGAAAGCACAAAGATGTTCAGGGACATGAAAAAGTTGTTCCGGTAGCCAGGACTGAAGAAAGATATAACTCACTACGTAGCCAAATGCCAGACTTATGCTTTGGTAAAGGAGGAATGCCAGAAGCCTGGCAATTTCTTGAAGTCGTTCCCGATTCTAGAATGGAAGTTCGATGATATTTCAATGGATTTCGTGCATGGGTTGCCGAGATCTCAGCGCGGGAATGATTCAATCTGGGTATTGTGGACCAGTTGACGAAAGTGGCACACTTCCTTCCGAACAAATGTGACAATTCAGTGGAAAGTTTGGCAAAGATCTATGTAGAGCAGATCATATGGCTACATGGTGTTCCTCGTAGCATCGTGAGCGATCGGGATGGGCGCTTTACGTCAAATGATTGGAGGCTAATCAATCAACTATTGAGCACAAAATTGACGTTCAGTACGGCCTTTCATCTCCAAATGGATGGCCAGACTGAGAGGACCAACAGGACTATGGATGATATGCACCGAATGTACGCCCTGGATTTTGGGAAGAGATGGTAAGATCATCTCTATCTAGTGGAGTTTGCATACAACAACAACTACCAAGCGAGCATCGGTATGGCACCATTTGATACTCTGTATGGTCGGAAATGCCGTACACCGTTAACTTAGGTAGAAGCGGGCGAATCCAAAGTGTATAACTGTCAAGATGTAGAGGAAGCTACCTCAATGATACGCGTTATTCAGGAGCAGCTATTGATAGCCCAGGATCGACAAGAAAAATACTATAATGCCAAGCACTGGAACGTGGAGTTCGCGGTGGGCGATTGAGTATATTTGAAGATTAAACCCTTCAAAGGCGTGTCAAGGATTCGGCTGCTGAAAAAGTTGAGTATGAGGTATCTTGGTCCGTTTGAAGTGGTGGAGCGAATTGGGGAAGATGCATATCGACTAGCTCTTTCAGCAGACTTGGGTAGATTACATGATGTGTTTCACATCTCGGTATTTTGGAAAGCCGTCAAAGATCTAGCTCAAGTGATCGAGACTGATCGTGTACCGGTGGAGTATGGGCTAACGACGAAGATTAGGCCCATTCGGATCGAGTATCGTGCCGATAAATAGTTGTGGAACAAGACAATCAGGATGGTCAAAGTCCGGTGGGATAATTGCGGCCGTGAAGAGCTAACATGGGAGCGAGAGCAGACCATGCGAGCTGAATTTCCTGAGCTCTTTGTGTAATTGTTATGCAGTGCGTATTACCTTGTATGAAAAGTTTATGGAATAGAACACCTTGTGTTTGATGTCCTTCCTGTGTGCAAATTTCGGGGACTAAATTTTTGTAAGGAGGGGAGGGTTATAACACCCCAAATCTCAGGATTGAGAAAAGTTGGGTGACACGGCCTAGGACACGGGCGTGTCCCAGTGCGTGTCCTGCTCGGGTGAGCAGCCGGCGAGTGGTCGACGAAAATCCGTTCTACGAACGAATGAGGAAACACGCCATCTGACATGGGCGTGTTAGAGGACATGTCCCCCTCTGGTCGATGAAATTCAGTTCGACGAAGTCGAGCTACAGGCGTGTCTGTTGCCGTGTATGGGCACACGGCCTGTGACACGGGCGTGTCACAGGCCGTGTCCTTTGCTGGACATGCCGAGGGCATTTGAGGCCTGTTGAACACGGGCAGGACACATTCGTGTCTTGGGGTATACGGCCTGTGACACGGGCATGTCACTGGCCGTGTCCCGATCGGGTTGATTTGGTTTTGTGCAGCCTGAAGAACACGGACACAGACACGGGTGTGTCTGAGGGCGTGTTAGGTGACACGGCCTGTGATATGGGCGTGTCACATGGCCGTGCACTAGTCTGGATAAGGTGGTTGTGTGCTGCTTAAGTCACACGGCCTGTGACACGGGCGTGTCACAGGCCATGTCAGGCAAGATTTAGTCTTTTATGGCAAAATTGTGGTCGTCCATTTTCTCAGTTGGGATCTGATGGCTTTGAGTCCTCCCTATTTCCTTAAGGCTGAGGATGAGAAAGAACTTCTCATTTTGTTTTTGGCTATCCTCTTTCTAAAAACCTAGAGAGAGAGAGAGAGAGAGGAAGAAGGAGGAGAGCCGACCACCGGTGGAGCTGCGGAGTTCTGTTTTGAGATCCGAGGCCAGCATAGTAGAGGCAAAGCCGCTGTGGTCTTTTCCAGTCAGCTAGAAGTCCATGGCTCCCAAGCGATCTTCAAGGGTAACGACCTTTCTTCCTAGCCATGTGAAGTCTTCCTTTTTGGCATGTGCATATGATTCCTCCACCAGAGGATGGCTATTAAGGGAGTCCTTTGGGTTGATTTAGGGAATCCCCAATCAATTGGCATATAGATCCGGAAATGGAGTACGCAATAGGGATGCTGTGTGAAGCCCATCTGGACAGGTTGGTCTGGATTGGTGATGTTGCATATATGCACCGGAGAAGGCTCCATTATTGAAACGTATAGTTTAAGGAGTCGATGGGTTGGAC
Source organism: Platanthera guangdongensis (assembly GCA_039583875.1). Lineage (NCBI taxonomy): Eukaryota > Viridiplantae > Streptophyta > Magnoliopsida > Asparagales > Orchidaceae > Platanthera > Platanthera guangdongensis. Next base: position 207,363,579 of record CM077151.1, on the reverse strand, counting down.
CTGCGAAGGGCAGTAGTAGGAAGTACTGGAGTGGTAGTCAAGGAAAATAGCCTTGTGATGCTTGTGATGCTGAATGGGTTGTGCCTGTGAAGGGTAGTAGCAGGAAGTACTGGATTTGAGATCCAGGAAAATACCCTCGGATCATGCTTGTAATCCTTCTGACACTTAATGGGTGGTGCCTGTAAAGGGTAGTAGCAGGAAGTACTGGCTTTGCAGTCCAGGAGAAAATACCCTCAAGCGGATGCTATGAATGCACGGTTAAGGCTAGGGATGGAAAATGAGTTCTGTTGCTAATGCGAGGCATGGCACCTAGCTAACCGATGATTGGAAAGCCAGTCCTGCAAGGATATGATGGCTATGTGGGAGCTTGATGAGCTCTTGAGGATTTATGCCAAAAAGGTAAGGTGAAACCGACCCACGCCTTTTTCTTACCCGCAAGTACGCTGTACTCGGTGATGGCAAGACGACTTGAGCAACGGGGAGTGGATGATCTGACCTGTGTTATGTCCGTCCGACATGAGAACTGAAAGTGCGGTCTGTTAGAGCGCATAGCGAGAGTCTTAGGCATCCGCGCCACTACACCATGGGGGGCTACGGGCCAATCCCGGGTCATTAAGACTAAGATCTCTGGCTGCACTCCATGGAGTAAATGCTCAACTTTTACCGTTGGGTTTCGGCCTTAATACAGTGGTGGGACCCTGGTTCATCGGTACACCAAGAATGTGCCTTGAGTACACAGATTGTCGGGCCGCGTGGTTGACGGTTGTGATGGAATGTTTGTGCGTGAGTGCAAAATTTATGATGAATATATATGCATATGAATTGCTATGCCTGCAGGGAAGGAATGCCACTGCCTGGGGAAAACGGGTCGGGTCGTTATAATATTGGTCAGCTGAATGCTGACCGTTGCCTTGTTTGCCACCATTGGGTGGGTTGTCCTCATACAGGTGCTAGAGAGCCGAGCGGGACATATAAAGGCTGAGATCCCTGCTGCTGCTGCCGCTAGCCCTCGAAGGCTATGTTGACAATATTATGTTTTGTTCATATGTGCCCGGCCTGCGCGCCAATGTTTGAAAGCCACTTTGTAAAGAACAATTGTAAGGCCATAAGGCCAACTGACTTTGTATTTGGTAAACATTCCTATTTATATATTAATGTGGATATTTGTATGGTGGACATTCATGTTTGAGTTCAGTTTCATGTTATATGCTTCCGCTAGAATGCTATGAGTTAGGATGCGTAACTTTGGTATCACTCCGTGACATCGCCGCCTGTTTTGTGGTATATGGTGTGGGGCCCGGGCCGGACCTTCTATTATATACTATATGAACGGATGGAGACGTTACAGTAGATCCCTACATACTCGAGTGGAATGCTTAGTAAATACTCGAGTAAGACCATAAGTTCTCGAGTATCCAAATTATAGCTCTCGAGTAGCTAAGTCAACTACTAGAGTGGATCCCTTATCATTCTCGAGTCAACAGAATTCCTTCTCCAGAAAATTTTCTAAGTAAATTACTCGAGTAGTCAGATAAGTACTCGAGTAGTTTAGGCTCTATTTGTTTGGGCGTTTCGGGGCTCCGTTTTGGGCAAACGCCGTCGGAAGGAGGGTAAACAAATGAACCTCCGGCAGCGTTTGCTCCGTTTCCACCCGCCCGCCTTGAGAAATGCCCCAAAAAGCTCCGTTTGGAGCAGCCACCTCCCCCCTCCGTTTCGAACACTCCGTTTCCACCCGCCGGATCGACCCGCCACCGCCGAAACAAATGAAGCCTTAGTCTTTTGTCTCTAGTTACAACAGACTAGAATTCTTGTAATTTTAACTTACTCAAGTAGTCCATCTACTGCTCGAGTAGTCCAGAGTTAATACTCGAGTTACAATATTTTCTTCCCTCAGAATTTTTCTAATTTCATTACTCGAGTAGCTATTTCTATATACTCGAGTAGTTTATACCCTCTCGAGTAGTCCAGTTTCACTACTAGAGTAACCCAGATTTCCTTTCTAGAAAATATTCGAAGTCCTTGGCTCGAGTAGCTTCTTTACCTCTCAAGTAGTCAATTCTCATTCACTCGAGTAGTATTTCTTGTACTCGAGTAGTTAAACTCTACATCTCGAGTAACTATTTTAGCACTCGAGTATGTATTTGTGTACTCGAGTAGTTGCTCTTTGTTTCTGGATTTTCTCCAAGTAACTTACTCGGTTCGTTTTCTTCTATTCACTCGAGTAGTCTTATCAAGTACTCGAGTAAGTTAATCTTCACTCGTGTATGTCAGCCATTCTTTTTCAGAAAATTCGTTAAGTCCAGTTTTGACAGAAAATTCAAACAACATTGATGTGATTGGTCCACGTGTACGTCATTAAGACTAATTACGACCGTTATTGAAGATCTTATATAAAGTCTTGTCAGAAACCGGCAAACCCTAACCAAGGATGTCAAATATTATTCTAAGGAAATCTGAATCTCATTCTCTCTCAAAAAAAAATCGAAAGCCGCTGCCACTGACCTTCATCGTGCACATCCGGCTAGGGTTTTCGATTCCAGTAGATCCAGATCAAGAAGATTCACCGATCGAGATCGTCGTTCAATTCTTCATCATCTTTCCGATCGTGTGAGGCCAATAAAGTTCCGATCTGGCCTTTACCGAGATTCTTCTTCAACTTCTCTGATAAAGCCGCAAAGATTAAAGAAGAAAATCCAGGCCGACTGATTGCAGATCTGATAAAGTTTTACTGTTTGTATTTCTACATACTTTCAATTTCATTCTTGTAGGAGAATTTTCTCCGAGTGTAGGAGCTTTTTCCTCCGAGTTGTAGGAAGTTTTATCTTCCGAGTGTGGATCCATTTTGTGGATCGAGATAAATTTATCCGAGCTTTTTTCAAATGTCTTTTTCTGGATGAAAATGGACTACCAGATCATAAATTATGGCTTTATTTATTTGGATATATTTATTACGCCATATTTAATGAGCTGTTTTGATTGAGTCATATTTCAAGAGTCATATTTATTAAGACATAATTATTGAATCATATTTCTTGAAGCATTTTCATTGAGAGTATTTCATAAGCCATATTTATTAAGCCATATTTTTGCGCCAAATTTATTGAGATATATTTATTGTGCCAAATTCATTGGATCCATTTTTAGTGGAGTAGCCGAGTCTAGTGGATTGCTAGATCGGTGAGGGAAAGTGGATGTACCCAAGGTTGGGGAACCACTATAATTCTTTTGTCGTCTATGATTGCTTGGTAGATAATCTTGTGCATAGATCTTAATTTTTTATTCCGTAAAAAGATGCACAACTCACCTATTCACCCCCTCTAGGTGATTTAGGTAGACAACTGAACAATTTCAATTGGTATCATAGCCAGGTTGATCAGTAAAAGGCTTACACCTTGATCGGATCTGACTAGTTGTCTTTTGAGATCTACCAAGCATGGACAAGGCTAAAGATTTTGCCAAGCTTTCATTGTACACCAAGAATAACTTTCCCATGTGGAAAGAAAGAATCAGATTTTTCATGGAAGCTGTGGATCCAAGGATCTTCATGATCTTTGAAAAAGGTCCTTACATTCCCATGACCGTCTCCATAATGGATCCAACTAAGAAAGTGCTAAAGAAATTAATGGATCTAGACAAAGATGAGTTTGCACTTGTATCTTTAGATAAGAAGGCTAAGAACATAATAGGAAGTGCAGTCGATGACTCCATGCTGTAAAACTTGATCCACTGCCAGTCTGCCAAGGAGATGTGGCAGTTCCTAGTCACTTTGATGGAAGGTACAAAAGAACTCATGGATGATAGAAGATCCCTTCTGAATCAGAAGTATGAAGCTTCCGACAAGGACACAAGGACACCATTGCTGACACTTTTGAGAATTTCTTCAAGATAGTCAATGGCCTAAGGGTCTATGGCCGAGTCTTCACAAACAGAGAATTAAATGATAAGTTCTTGAGATCCCTAACTAAGGAATAAGATAACAAGGTATGTGCCATCGGGGAATTTGGAAAGCTAGCTTAGATAGACCCGCAAAATCTCTTCAGGAAGATTATGTCATATGAGCTTTAACTCAACACGAAAAGACTAAAGAAGAGAAAAGTAGGTCTGCATCTAAAGAGAAGTTTGTGCTTTAAAGGCAGACACCTCAAGGAAGTCAAAAGCTGCCTCTCCTACTTCAGCACAAGAAGTTAGTAAAGAAGAAACCTCGGAGCCAAGTACCTCAGGCTCTGAGCCATCTGAAGGAGAGTTCTCACTACTCTCACGTCAGTTTCAGAAATTCTTGAACAGAAAGAAGCAATGAAAAGGCAAGGATGCCTCCTATAGAAGATCACGATGTGATGGTGATCGACAAAGAAAAGGCTCAAGCAGCCACGACATGCATACTCCTAAACAGAATAAACATATTTCGATTGACATCGTTTGTTACTGTTGTAATAAGCCAGGTCATGTCATCGCCGACTGCCCCCATAAGAGGAAGGAGGGTGGAAGATGTGAGGAAAATAAGTCCTCATACAATAAGAAGAGGACAGAGAAAAGCCTGATAGCCAAGAAGGGCAAAACTTTTAGTGACTCCGACTCATCTGAGTCGAGTGAAGAAGAAGAAGCCTACTTCGGGCTTATGGTTCAGACAGATGACGAATAAGAGCCCAGTTCTCGAGTAGCCAAATTATAGCTCTCGAGTAGCTAAGTCAACTACTCGAGTGGATCCCTTATCATTCTCGAGTCAACAGAATTCCTTCTCCAGAAAAATTTCTAAGTAAATTACTCTAGTAGTCAGATAAGTACTCGAGTAGTTTAGTCTTTTGTCTCGAGTTACAGCAGACTGGATTTCTTATAATTTTAACTTACTCGAGTAGTCCATCTACTGCTCGAGTAGTCTAGAGTTAATACTCGAGTAACAAGATTTTCTTCCTCATAATTTTTCCAAGTTCATTACTCGAGTAGCTATTTCTATATACTCGAGTAGTTTATACCCTCTCGATTAGTCCAGTTTCACTACTCGAGTAACCCAGATTTCCTTTCCAGAAAATATTCTAAGTCCTTGGCTCGAGTAGCTTCTCTACCTTTCGAGTAGTCAATTCCCATTAACTCGAGTAGTATTTCTTGTACTCGAGTAGTTAAACTCCACATCTTGAGTAACTATTTTAGCGCTCGAGTATGTCTTTGTCTAGTCGAGTAGTTGTTCTCTAATTCTGGATTTTCTCCAAGTCACTTACTCGGGTCGTTTTCTTCTATTCGCTCGAGTAGGTTAATCTTCACTCGAGTATGTCAGTCATTATTTTTCAGAAAATTCGTTAAGTCCAGTTTTGACAGAAAATTCAAACAACATTGACGTGATTGGTCCACGTGTACGTTATTAAGACTAATTATGACCGTTATTAAAGATCTTATATAAAGTCTTGTCAGAAACCGACAAACCCTAACCAAGGCTGTCAAATATTATTCTAAGGAAATTTGAATCTCATTCTCTCTTAAAAAAAATCGGAAGCCGCCGCCGCTGACCTTCATCGTGCACATCCGACTAGGTTTTTCGATTCCAGTAGATCCAGATCATGAAGATTCACAGATCGAGATCGTCGTTCAATTCTTCATCATCTTTTCGATCGTGTGAAGCCAAGAAAGTTCAGATCTAGCCTTTGCCGAGATTCTTCTTCAACTTCTCTGATAAAGCCGCAAAGATTAAAGAAGAAGATCCGGGCCGACTGATTACAAATCTGATAAAGTTTTACTGTTTGTATTTCTACATACTTTCAACTTCATTCTTGTAGGAGAAATCTCTCCAAGTGTAGGAGCTTTTGCCTCCGAGTTGTAGGAAGTTTTATCTTCCGAATGTAGATCCATTTTGTGGATCGAGATTGTAGGAACTTTGTTCGGAGGCGTATGATTGGTTTTTCAATCCGAGATAGTGGAGTAGCCGAGTCTAGTGGATTGCTAGATCGGTGAGTGAAAGTGGATGTACCCAAGGTTGGGGAACCACTATAAATCTTTTGTAGCGTTTGATTGCTTGGTAGATAATCTTGTGCATAGATCTTAATTTTTTATTCCGTAAAAAGACGCACAGCACACCTATTCACCCCCTCTAGGTGATTTAGGTAGACAACTGAACATTTTCAATCACCACAGAGGAGAGATTCAGGGAGAGCTTCTACTCTTTACTCCAGTGGATTAATCACCAACAGGAGCAGTTCTGATGGAGCAAGCACTAGTAGGAGTAGCTCTAAATGTCCTCAACCAAGGACGAGAAGGTTGGATGAGATCTACGAGGAGACGGAGCCCATTCATACTAACTTTTATTTATATTGTCTTTTAGCAGATTGCAAACCATACTCGTATGAAGAAGCTGCTTAGGAAAAGACTTGGAGGAAGGCGATGGATGAAGAAATGACATCTATCGAAAGGAATGATACTTGTGAGTTAGTCACTCTGCCGGCAGGTCATAAACCCATTGGTGTAACATGAGTGTACAAAGTGAAGACAAACAGAGATGGATAAGTGGAGAAACACAAAGCAAGACTCGTCGCGAAAGGCTACCGACAAGTTCAAGGTGTGGACTACGATGAGGTCTATGCTCCATTAGCTCGGATTGATACAATTAGGCTGATCATTGCACTAGCCGCTTAGTATAGGTGGAAGATTTGTCAGATGGATGTCAAGTGCGCATTTTTGAATGGTTATCTGGAAGAAGATGTGTATGTCCAACAACCGTCTGGATATGAAATGAAAGGCCAAAAGAAGAAAATCTACAAGCTGAAGAAGGCATTGTATGGGTTGAAGCAAGCACCTCGTGTATGGCGTGTGAACCGAGATTCAGCTCCACCTAGAGTTCGGACCTAGGGTGCAGCTCACACCTAATTCTCCCAAAACGTCCATTGGTGAGAGAATTGAATTTGGGGAATAACCCTTGGCTCTAGCATGGAGGTTACACCTCACACCCGGAAGACCTTTGAGATCTCCCCCTCCCTAGCTAATGCCGAGCTAGGTGACTTTGAGGATGAAGGAAGAGGATGAGGAGTGGTGAAAAATTGATGCCTCTCCAAGGCACCCCAAGGGTATATTTATAGGTTTTGGGGATGACATGCCAATAGCGTAATCTCACTGCTCTGAAATTACTGAAATATCCCGGGTTAGTCTGCAAATAGCCAAACTCCATTGTTCTGAACAGCTATTTGTATCCCATCCGGGGCAAAATATCAGACCCTCAAGCCGAGCGAGCTGCTAAAGCCGGGCGAGCTGCTCAAGCCGGGCGAGCTGCTCTAGTCAGGCGAGTACTAGGGACGGGGTGGGTGCCGGCCTCATGTCGTACCCACCCCAAAAACAGTCCGTGGTGAGTGCCGGCCTCCCGGCTCACCCGCCCCTAGAATGAGGCCGGGGCGAGTGTCGGCCTACCGCTGCACTCGCCCCCTAGAACAAGGCCACGGTGATTGCCGACCTCCCGCCGTACTTGACCCTTGAAGAGGGGCCGGGGCAGGTGTCGGCCTCCGTAAGGTCCACTATTGCGGAATGGTTTTGGAGATCGACATTGGTCCTTGCCGAGTTCTCCGGTGTTATGGTGGGTGATAGCCGCATTCATAGTGGCGGTCTGTCCATGGAGTTGGCGGTCTGGGTTTCATGGCCGCCAAGCTCGTGCTAGTTGTTTGGTGGGTTGCTGGACTTGGTCACACTGTGTGACAAGTCCAGGATGTTCGCAGTGTACAAAGAGTCCGCTGATGACCGAGTGATCTGCCTGTTGGTCGTGGACTTGTGCGGCGGGCTGATGCAGTGTCCACAGAGTCCGCTGTTGACCAGACGATCTACCTGTTGGTCGTAGACTCGTGGCAAGCTAAGGCGTTGTTCTCGAGCTATGCGGAATGTCGTCATGTCCGCATTTGGCATGCAGACTGATGCAGTATGGGATGTGGCTGTATCTGTGTATTGTGTAGTGTGGCGGATTGGTGTAGTGCTTGCGAGCAGTATGGGATGGTGCCGTGTCCGCATGTAGTGTGCGGATTGGCGTAGTGTCCACTTGGTGGTGAACTGACCTTGACTTGGCGCCTGGTGGGTTGGCTGGAGTCCGACCAAGTCATTGCGGACTAGGTTGTGCTAGTTGCGTGCTGGGGTGGTGACTCTATTCACTAGGGTGGTGACCACACTCCTCACCCCGCCTATCAATAGACCACCCCGACACGTCTACAGTAACAAAGTGAAAAGTAAGTTGAGCGTATATAAATTGCGGACTCGGTTTTCCAGGTCGCGCGGTTTGAGATTTAACTGGTTGCTGTTTGCAGGTTGTGCGGCTAGTACTGTGAAGCCAGACGTCTGGTTCTGATCAAGGTCAAGAAGCTGTGAAGCTTGCAGTTTACAATCAGCGGTCTCGGCGGGCTTGGCGGTCTGTTCATCCAGTTCGGCGATGGCTTGTACAGCAGTCGTCAGCAGGATAACGAGTTATCCGCAGATTGTGCGGACTCCATAGAATCAGAGTAGCAGCAGCGGCTTGGTGGTCTCGGCGGTCTCCGCGAACCAGCGGTCTTGGAGGCAGTCCACCCAGCTTGAAGTTTGCTTTTGCCTGTTCTCTTCCCATTGTACTTGGCGAAATCATGTCTCATCATGTATACCTTGCCTTGTAAAGTTGATAGTGGATTAATGCAAGATCTGTGTTTGTTCTTCATTGTTACTATACATAACTCAGTTTATGGTTGGAGTGTTCCTGTGCCTAGTTTAAGCTTTCTGCTTGATCAAGTGATCAGCTTGATAGTTTTGGAAGTGTTTGCTTGATTGCAGAACTACCAGTTGATCGACTTGTGAAATTTCAACATGATATCAGAGGGAATTGTGGCTTGAGCAGTGAGCTGTGATCAGCCTCAGATTGTGCTCGATGCTTCTGGAAGCTTTGTGATCAGTGGGGATTTGCAATGGGAGGAGCTTATGGAAGAGGTCTTGGCATTGACCTTCTTATAGCGACTAACTTTAAGAAGTGGAATTCCTGCATGAAGAGCTATCTCTTGGGTGTATTTATTGGGTGAGGAGTTATGGGAGGTCGTCGATGGTGACGATAAGCAAGAGGTTACTGCTGCTACTGGTACTGCCGAGGAAGTGAGAGTTTGGAGAAGAACTAATGCAAATGCAGAGTTTGCTCTCAAACGGGTTGTCTCACATGAGCTATTTGATCACTTCTTAGGATGTGAGTCTGTTGCAGAGATTTGGACAACCATTGATGGGTTATTCAACAGGAAGAATGTGGCTAGGCTGCAGTTCCTAGAGAATGAGTTGACTAAGGCAACTCAAGATGATCTTTCCGTCTCTAAGTTCTTTCTGAAGATGAAGAATCTTTGCACTGAAATATCAGCATTGGATCCTGATGAGCCCATCTCTGAAGAAAAGTTGAAGAGGCGCATAGTCCGCGGGTTGCAGAAGGAATATGTGGCCTTTGTGACTTCCGTGCAAGGATGGTCAACTCAACCTTCTCTGCTGGAGCTGGAAAATTTGCTAGCATCACAGGAGAGATTAGCCAGGCAGATGTCCGGCTTGACTATCTCTGAAGGAGCTAGTGAAGCTCTCATCACTGAGAAGAAGAAGAAGAGATGGGAGAAGAACATGAAGCCTGCTACTGAAGAAGGGCCTTCAACCTCTTATCAGCAAGAGATGAGCTCTGCTCTTAAGAAGAAATGGAAGAAAGAGTTGAAGTGTTATAGGTGTAATCAGGCAGGCCACTTCAAGCATGACTGCAAGGTCAAGTTGCAACCTGGGCATGTTGCAGGCAAGGAGGGAGCTTGTTCCAGTTCTGAGGAAGCTGGGTGGGGAGGAGCTTTCTTGACAAGCACGTGTGTTCATGCTCTTGCCACCATTAACTACCAAGATGACTGGATAATAGACTCGGTGTGTGGTCATCACTTCATTAGAGACGAGTCGAAGTTCTCATCTCTGCAACCATTCACTGGTAATGAAGCAATTATTATAGCTGATGATTCTGTTCATTCTGTAGAGAAGGAGGGTGTTGTCTCTTTGGAGAGTGCTCAGGGTCCGCTTACTCTAAGGAGTGTATCACATAACCGGCATGAAGAAGAAGCTCTTCTCGGTGACCAACGCAGTCGACACGGGCTTTCATTTTCTGTTTGGCCCAATAGAAGTAAGGTTTCTCCGCAACGTATCAGTAGTTAAGGCTGGTGTAAGATGCCTCCCACTTACTATGGAGGCTCTCAGTCTTATGCCCAAAATTGCCACCTTATGGTGACACTAACTCATGGGTTAGTCGACACAGCAACACACCGATCCTGCCGGCTAGTACGATCATAAAACCTGTTCGGCCAATTGAGAGATAGATGTAAAAACAAGCAGTATATAATAACAGCTAGTCCACATGTCACAGCACTATCAAATAAAAATGAAAGTACACAAGTCCAGAATGAGTACATCAAAAGAGAAAAAGGTCTTATGCCCTGTACATAATTTAAAATATCTCTCTCACAAATATCAACAAGAGGAAGCTATACTATCATTAGAAACTCATCCCACCTGACGACGGGCTGTAGTAGTAGTAGTATGTAGTGGTGGTATCAGTTCCTCACATCCTGCCACCTCGTCCTGCTGGTACTCCATCTCCTCGAGCTCCTAAAATGATTGGTCACACAGACCGTAAGTTACAAAGACTAAGTCATTTCCTCCACACCTCTCCCCCCAAACTCCTAGGCACCAGGTAGGAGGACAAAGTGTAGGACAACAAGGGGTATAGCAAAGGAAATAGGTGACAGTGGAACTATACTAACAAGTATATATATGTCAGTTGTTTCTACTCTTGCATTTCTATATATATGGTATATGAAAGGTGAGAATAACTGAACAGAAACAAGTTAAGTGTTGTAAGTAAGCAAGTACTGAAAGTAAGCAGAGTCAAGACAGTAAGTAAAATAAGCTACTACAAATCTATCATCACAGAAGTACCTTAACTTACATGAATGTCCATACAAACTTATAAGTTAAGGTTTCCAGAAATATAACTTATCATATAAAAGAGTCTATACTAATTTATATGATAAGGATCTATGGTGCATATGACCTAGTCATGAATGTATGATATGCATGCGTTTTATGGTTCATGCAAGTGCAACTCAGACACACGACTTTGTGATCACAGACCTTTAGTTCCCACTTTTCAGAGCTAGCATCACTCTATGGTACCACCGTTGTGGCTACAATAACAATGGAGCAGGCGTCTCCACTCTTAGGCGGGTATACACACTACCGGGCCTAGACCTCCCATACGCCTTTGTATACGTCCTAGGTGCACTCTAGAGTCATTGCATACTATTTGCTGGCTACCCACCAGTTGTTTTGGTCGAGTGTGCTTTCTTGGGGATCGTCCTCCAGACCACAGTGTAAAATAACACACTGGCCCATCAAACCCTCACACCTCGCCAGAGTCACCGTACTGCCATCGAAGTGATGATTGGTCCAGTACCGCATGACCCGCCACAGGTTTATGCACATGCAAGATATTCCAACACGAGCGTCCAGCTCGCAGGACCAACCCATCCTGAATCTCTCCAACCCATCATGGGTGAGATTGCACATTAGTGCCTTTATTTTGAATCCCTCCAACCTATTGGAACACCCTATTACTGATTTGGGCAAGGATTACTATGTCCTTTTGGAAATCTGTTTTGACCTCCTTGTATAGATCTAAAGGTCAATTAGAACTGAGTCTAATGGTTAGTATTTAGGTTTGAAAGCTTCCCTCAAGACCCTTAAGACCAGATATTTCAGTTCAGGAGACTAAGTCATTTCGTCAAGCTTAGGACGACGAATCGTCGAACTCCATTCGACGATCTATGAGCTCACCTCGACGAATCGCCGAACTCCATTCGACGATCTCTGAGCTCAACTTCAACGAGTCGTCGAACTCCATTCGACGATCTTCGAGCTCAGATCGACGTTCCTGTCTCTAGTTTGTTTTCCTATCTCTGAGCTCAGTTCGACGATAGTTGAGCTCAGATCGACGCTTTCTGCTTCAGTCTAAGTCTAGTCTCTGAGCTCAGTTCAACGATAGTTGAGCTCAGGTCGACGTTTTTCTGAAGAGATCGACGTTTTTCAAGATTCAAATTCAGACAGTTATGGAATTATTCTCAGCATTTATGTCAAGGATCTTGTAGCCGTTTCAATTAATCTGGAGCAAGTTTCAATGGATTTTCAAAGGAATGTTTTATTGGAATTTCCTCCAGAAGACAAAATGCAGTTAAGGAAGTCATTTATGACAGGCTAACAGCTATCTTGGACAGAGAATCATTCTATTCAGATCTAAGGAATAAAAGATTTATTCATATTCTGCTGAAAAAGAACAACAACTATTACAACAAGAACAATAGAAAGAGAAAGAGTTGCAGATATTCTCAGTCTTAGAATTCATACAGGAACACACATCACTGAAGGAGATCAATATTCTGAAATTTCTAGATCCCTTTTTGATTCCAGTGTTCAAAGGACATTATCATTCAAGACTCCATACACCATATATTTCAGCTGCTGCTGGAATCATCTTTTGCTGGAGATCAAATCTTCTGAAGGCCTATCACCCTACTACAAAGCTTCACTTCCTGAACAACTCAAGAACTCAGGGGGAGATTTGACAACATCCACTATCTTCTCTCTGATTGTTGACAGAGAAGATCATCTCATCCCTCTCTCTCTCTCTGTTGTAAAGGATTTATCAAACTCCCTTCAAAAGTTTGTGCTGGTTTCTGAGAACTTGTCAAAACTCAGTGGTGACAAGACACTTGATCAAAAAATCTGGTTTGGTTTTTGAGTAACTTATCAAAAGCTCATTGGTGCCCAGGACACCTGATTAACTCATCCTGCAGTGAATTCCTACCTAGGGTGGTAGAAGAGTGGATGTACCCAGATTGGTTGGGGAACCACTATAGCTCCTTGTGTCATCTGGTTGCTTATTTTCTTTTGTTTTCTGCTGTGGTTTGTGATTGTTATGTGATTGCTCTGTGTTTAGTTAGTTGCTGTGTTTGCTTTATCTTATTTGCTTCCCTGTTCACTTAGGAATACAACAAGAGTTGTAAAAAGTTTTTAGCAAGCACCATACTCTATCCACCCCCCTCTAGAGTATATCAGATCTAACTTGCACTTTCAATTGGTATCAGAGGGAGGTTGGTTAAAATATCACACCTCAGTGGTTGCACAGGCTAACGCCTGAACCCAAAGATCCCTCTAGTTAGATCTGCTTGTTTTAAGTTTGTTACTAGATTTATTTCTTCACAGAACATGGCCCAAAACAAAGATTATGCTAGCACCAGACCTCTAGTGTGGAATCTATCTAAGTTTGCACTTTGGAAGGCAAGGATTAGACTGTACATGAACTCTATTGATGAAGACATTTTCAATTCTGTTTTGACAGTGTGTCCAAGACCTCTAGAAAATACAAGTATAATTGCTGTTCCGCCTCCATCAGGAACAGATGCAGAAATCAAGAAATGGAAAGTGGCTGATGCTAAGGCAATGAATATTTTAGCCCAGACTATGTCTGATGAAATATTCCAAAAGGTAGCTAAATGCAACTCAAAAAAGGACATCTAGGACAAGTTATCTGAGATAGTCTCAAGATCTGCTGATGAGAGGAAAGATAGAAGATCTCACCTCATAACCCAATATGAGAACTTCAAGAAAGGAGAAGCTGAGTCAGTAGCAGATATGTATAATATACTCAGTCTCATAGTCAATGAGCTGAAAACATTGGACAAAGAGATCTCATTGACTAAGCTCAATGATAAAATCCTAATGTGATTCCCAAGCACTTGGGACTCTAGGATCTGGCCAATCAATGATGCCAGAAGCCTAAATGATATCACCACTGAAGCTCTCTTGGGCAAGCTCAAGTTTTATGAGCTGCTCATCAAGAATAGAGAAGAAGAGCAGAAGGCTGCCTCACTAGCTATAAGAAAGGAAAAATCAATAGCTTTCAAAGCCATTGAAGATCAGCCTGAAGACAAGGTCACAGGCAATGAAGAGCTGCTAAGGCTACTGGCCAAAAGGTTTTACAAAATGACCAGGAAGGATTTCAGGAAAAGATCACACAGAGAGCATGACAAGCCAAGGTATGACAAATCAAATAACAAAGAGATTATTTGTTTTGGATGCAGGAAACTAGGCCACATTGTGCCTGACTGTCCAGAAAATAAAAACAAGGACAAGAAGGACAGGAAAGAAAGGAGAAAAGAAAAGGACTTCAAGAAGAACAGCAATGGCAAACCCTCCTCCAGCAAGAACAAACATACAAGGAAGGGGTTTGTTGCTGAAACTTGGAGTGAGACAGAAGAAGAATCTGAAGCTTCATCCAGCTCAAGTGATGATGAAGATGATGCTGATGAAAAAGAATTCTGCATGATGGCTATCAATGCCTCACAACAAAGTTCTGATGCAGAAGAGTCAGAGTCAGAATCAGAGACTCAATCTGAAGAGGACTAGGATAATAAGTTCTTTTGATTTTAATTCTGAGAACTTCAAGTGTGAGTTTAAAGCACTATGTTTGGATTTATTAAAATCTGAGAAGGAAATCATTTCTCTCAGAAATCAGTTATCTGAACACAGTACTTTAAAATCAGAAAACCTCAAACTCTCTGAGGAGTTGGAATGCTGTAGGGAGCATATAGCCTCACTGAAAGGTGAGCTATCAGATGCCAAAAAGTTTGAAGAATCCCTCAATGGGAGAAGTATTAAGCTAATGGACATCACAAGCACAGTGAACTCAAGATTCAATAGTACACTGGGCTTGGGTGCCTCATCTAGCCAACCTATAGTATTAACAACCCCAATCAAGTTTATCTCTGATAAAGGTAAGGGAGTTGTAGAGGTAGCTAGGAAGAATTCTGACTTACCTAAGAAAACAAGAGTTCAACAAAAATCGTCGAACGGAGCTAGACGATCGTCGAATGAATATCAACGATCTCAGGCTAAATCGTCGAACTCAGGTCGACGATCTCTAAACCCTGAACTCTGCCATAGTCGATCTTCGAACGGAGCTCGACGATCTGACCCAAGATCGTCGAACTCAGCTCAGCGATCGTCGAGCAGAGATCAGAGTTTTGAAAAAATTTTCAAAGGTAAATCAAATTTCAAACCTAGGGGTCCTTCATCCCAAAGATTTAACCCTTATACTGAATGGATAATACCTCCTAGGAGATATCATCCTGAAGGCTATAAGAGTCAACCAGGGATGTCTTTTATTTCTGAATTCAAAGGTTATCAACCTAGGCCCAAGGTAAACTGGGTCAAAAACAAATAAATTGTTTTATGTGCAGGTGAAGACCTATCCAACATCAAACCAAGCAATGGTATCTGGATAGTGGGTGCTCAAAGCACATGACAGGAAACAAGGACAATTTCACATCCTACAAAGCCAAGCTTGGACCCAAAGTAATATTTGGTGATTCAAACTTTGGACTAACAAAAGGATATAGTGCAGTTCAGATTGGCACAGTCACATTCAAGAAAGTAGCCTATGTGGAAGGACTGAAGCACAATTTAATTAGCATCAATCAACTGTGTGATGAAGGATACCAAGTGACTTTCAGCAAATCTTTATGCAAGATCAAATCAGAGGACAACACAACTGTGTTGACAGGTAAAAGGAAAGGTAACATATACCTTGTAGATTTTCATTCAACCAAGGTAGATATCTGCTTGTTTAACTCTATTTGTAGACCTAATGAACTATGACATAAGAGATTAGGACACATAAACCTTAGAACCATTGCTAGGCTATCCAAGGACAACCTTGTTAGAGGACTACCTTCTGGCCCCTACAAGAAGGAAGGACTCTGCAGGGCTTGTCAATTAGGCAAGCAAACCAAAAATAGTTTCAAGTCACTTAATAAGAGTGATTCACCTAGGATTTTGTATCTGTTACACATGGATCTTTTTGGACCCATTACAGTACAAAGCTTAGGAGGGAAATCTTATACTTTAGTGGTTGTAGATGACCTCTCTAGATTCATATGGGTGTTCTTTCTGAGGAAGAAGTCTGATAACTTTAAGTGTTTGACAGAGTTTCTCAAATGCATACATAGTGAGTTCAATACTCACATTGCCCTGATCAGAAGTGATCATGGGACAGAGTTTGATTCTCTTCTTTTGCAAGGGTTCTGTCAGAGTGAAGGGATCAGGCACACTTTCTCAGCTCCTAGAACTCCTCAATAAAATGGGGTAGCTGAAAGGAAAAATAGAACCCTTACTGAATCTGCTACTACATTGTTGTCAGATGCTCACCTTCCTCTATCCTTTTGGGCAGAGGCAGTGAACACCTCCAACTATGTGTTGAATAGAAGTTTAATAAATAAACTGAAGGGCAAGACTCCCTATGAATTACTCAAAGGGAAGAAACCTAAAGTAGATTACTTTAAAATTTTCGGTTGTATTTGTTACATTCATAATAATGACAAGAAATACTTAGCAAAATTTCAAGCTAAAGCTGATGAAGGAGTGTTTTTGGGATACTCCATGATCAGTAAAGCTTATAGGGTATATAATAAATCTACTCTCAAAATTGAAGAATCTGTTCATATATCTTTTGATGAGTCTAACATGTCTTTCAAGGAGAAGAATACTTCTACCGTAGAACCTTTGCAGGTATACTCTCTTGCAGAAGACTTGGACAGGCTACAAATTATTCAAAAAGATGAAAGTAGTGAAGATGAAGAAGACATTCAACATCTTGAAGAGAAACTTCTTGAAAAGCCAGTTGTTGTACCACCAGAGGAAACAATAACACAGGTTGGTGAACAATCAACATCTCCTGTTGATTTAGTAACATCAAGAGACCATCCAATCTCCTAAGTGATTGGAGACATCTCAGCTGGTGTGCAAACTAGAAATCAGGTCAACCAAAACCTGATGCACACTTGCTTTCTCTCTCAAATTGAACCTCAATCCATTCAAGATGCAGAGTAAGATCCACAGTGGATCATTGCAATGCAAGAAGAGTTGCATCAATTTGAAAGGAACAAAGTTTGGGAACTAGTACCAAGGCCAAAGGATCACTCCAATGTTGTAACAAAGTGGGTGTTCAGAAATAAATTGGATGATCAAGGAGTCATTGTAAGGAACAAGGCAAGGCTAGTTGCTCAAGGGTACTCTCAAGAAGAAGGGATAGATTATGACCAGACCTTTGCACCAGTTGCAAGGTCAGAGGCCATAAGAATCTTCTTAGCTTATGCAGCACACAAAGGATTCAAAGTATACCAGATGGATGTAAAGAGTGCTTTTCTCAATGGAGATACCAATGAAGAAGTCTATGTCACGACAACCGCCAGCTTTTATCTCTTCAACTCATTCTGATTATGTTTTCAAATTGCATAAAGCATAATATGGTCTAAAGTAAGCTCCTAGAGCATGGTATGAGACCCTAGCATGTTTTCTTCTGAAAAATGAGTTTATAAGGGGTAGAGTAGACCAAACTCTTTTTATTAGAACGCATAAGTCTCATACCCTACTAGTACAAATCTATATAGATAATATTATATTTGGTTCTACTGATTCAAATTAGTGCAGAAGGTTTTCCAACCTAATGCATTCTAAATTTGAAATGAGTAGCATGGGTGAGCTATCCTTCTTTCTAGGATTACAAATCAAACAACATGCTGAAGGCATATTTATTTCTCAAACCAAGTATGCAAAAGAATTGGTTAAGAAATTTGGTATGTCTGAAGCATCATGTATGAAAACACCTATGCCTACTAATGCTGTGCTAGATGCTGATAAACATGGGAAACCTGTTGATCAGACAACATATAGAGCAATGATTGACTCTTTATTGTACCTTACAGCTAGTAGACCTGACATAATGTTTGCTACATGCATATGTACTAGATTCCAAGTGAGCCCTAGAGAGTCACACTTAACCTTAGTAAAATGGATTCTCAGGTATATAAAAAGTTGTCCAAATCTAGGTCTCTGGTATCCAAAAGATTCAGCATTTGACTTAACTGGATTTTCAGATGCTGATTATGTTGGATGCAGAATAGACAGGAAAAGCACCAGTGGAACTTGTCAGTTTCTTGGTGACAGACTTGTCTCCTGGTTTTGCAAGAAACAAACATCTGTGTCAACTTCAACTGCTGAAGCTGAATATATGGCTGCAGGTAGTTGTTGTTCACAAATCTTGTGGATTCAAAACAAACTCCTAGACTATGACTACAACTTAGAGAAGTCAAAAATATTTTGTGATAATACTAGTGCTATTTCCATAGCACAAAATCCAGTCCTCCATAGTAGGACAAAAACATAGAAATTAGGCATCACTTTCTAAGGGATAATGTTGAGAAAAATAAAATGAACTTCAATATATCCCAACTGATTTGCAAAGGGGAGATATTTCACCAAAACCCTGGATGAAAAGAAACATACATTCTTCTTGAATCAGTTAGGAATGTTAGATGGAGGAAGTCTTTAATAAGATCCAAGATTTTAAAAATATAAAAATGACAAGACTAGGCAAATCAATATGTTCTTTTTGTGTATAGAGTATGTTTCTGGTCTCTGAACTGCGCTCGACGATTTTCCCCAAGATCTTCGAACGGAGATCGACGATTTCAGACATCGTCGACCTGAGTTCAGCGCTTCTCAGATAGTGTTAAACTATCTTTCTTCAGGTCAGCGATCGTCGAGCGGAGCTCAACGCTCTCCAATATCGTCGAACGGAGATCGACGCTATTGATGACCTTTCAGTTTCCTTTAGAAGACCAAATCGTCGAACAGAGTTCAACGATCTTTCCTTTTCTACGTCGAACCCTAATATAAAACTCATTTTTCGGCCGTCGTTCTCCCTTTGCGCTTCATACTCTCGCAAATTTTCCCTTTCCCTCCAAACTTTTCTACACTTGGTCGTTTGTTTGTTCATTTTGCAGGAATCAATGGCAGTTTTAGTCGCAATCTTGGCCGCAATGAAGTTTGACGCAGGCTTTGAATCGACATGTATTCTTTCATAACAGCGATCAAATCTTCAAGACATTCTAGCACTTTTCAAAGACCAACAGCTAGTTACCATAATGACTACAAGATCAAATGGCTGCAGATGAGATAAAGGAATGGTGTATACTGCCCACAATCTGGATCAGAACACAGTGGTTGGAACCATCTCAGGAACTCAGGTATCTCTAACACTGCTGCTTTGATAGGTTTTTTAATTAAATTCTGGAGAAGATTCTGTTGAGCTTTCTGGAGAGAAATTTCTAATATGCTTGAAAGGATGGGACATTCAGAAGCTAACCCTAGTAAATTGCTTAAGAAAAATCTGTCTGTTGAGTACAGATTTCTTGCTGATGTTGTTGGAAAAGTGCTGTTGGCAAAACACTCAGCTCATGATACCATATCTAGGATTCAGCTCTGTTTGATGGGTGCCCTGGTGGACAAGAAGCAGCTGAACTGGGGAGAAGTGTTCTTTGATTTAATCAAGAAGAAAATTAACAAGAACTTTGTTAATTTTGGGAGGATTTTAGGGCTGTTTCTTCATAATAGATGCCCTGCACTGCTTGTTTCCAGTGGGATGCACATCAATGCCTCCAAGAGGCTTACCTGTGCCCTATTTGGGAAATGGGACAGGCAGATTGTAAAGCCCAGCAGGCCCTCTGCAATCTCTTCTTCAGGCACAAGGACTGCTTCAGTCTCTTCCCCTCAGGTTTCTGCCCCTGCAGAAGACTTGCCTGCTTCATCTCCTCCTCCTCCACCTCTTGTTTCATCTACAACAGTCACCATCACAATTTCATCCCCCATTTCCATCCCATCTCCAACTTCAATCCCTTCTCCAACTCCACCATTAACTGAAGAAATCTTCCATCCACTACATCACTACCCACACCTGGATATTGATTCATCATCTCATATTCCATCTTTCACTCTTATAGATGATTCCTATATGGATGATTCTCCTTCATCCCCTCCTGAGCCACCATCTTCATCCACTTCTTATCAACAACTCCTTCAGGACATCATTGCTCAACCATCATTCACACCATCCATTTCCATTCCATTATCTTCCATCTCCACAATTCCAATATCTCAACCATCACTTCCACCATCCACAGGTTCTCCAACAACATCTCCTGTTGCTCCAACTTCCATCCCTACCTCTACTCAAGTCCCTCTTGAGCAAGTAGACATTCCAGCTATTGCAGACAGGCTATATGAGCTGATAGCTCCAAGGCTATCACTACTGCTGGAGACCTCTTTGGCTCCACTTCTAAAAACAGTTCAGGAGCTGTCTGCCAGGCTATCCTCTTTTCTTCCTCCTCAGGCAATCCCTTCTTCTGGGTGCCTTGATCCAGTTCTCACTGAATCTAGGCAGGGGGAGATGCCTTATGAAGCTGAGAGATTGCCTGCTGTAGTAACTTCAGTCCAAGCTCCAGTAGCTCCAGTTGCAGTCATTACAGTGGACCTCAGGTCACTGTTGTCAGTTTTTGACTCTGTATACTTCAACTGCCTTCCAGCCCAGCATACTGAAGATCTTACCAAGGCCATTGTGCCTACTTCCAGCTATGACCCCAGCTTAATAAGTTCTTATGTCAATTCCTTCAATACTGTTGAAGTTGCTGCTGTTGTTATTTCAGTGTCTGAGGATGTGCATATGACAGAGGCATTTGATTTTGAGCTTGCTGTTTTTATCTCTGAATCTGTTGCTTCAGTTACCTCTGAGCTTGCTGTTTCTGTTTCTGAAGTTGTTTTTCCAGTTTTATCTATTTCTACTGCTTCTATTGCTGCTGCTGTTTCTCCTGTTTCTGAAATTGTTGTATCTGAACCTGCTGTCATAGCTCCTTCTGCCAGTGTTGCTTTTACTCCAATTCCTGCTGCTGCTATTGCTCCTGTTACTGTTTTTGCTGTCTCTTCTGCTCAGTCTCAACAACAGAAAGAATATCTCAAAAGGATTGATGCAATGTATGATAATCCACAAAGCTCAGACAGTGATCAGTTTAGAACTGACTCTGATGATTCCTCTACAACAATTGCAAGGAAAAGGAAAGCCAGAAGCAAGGCCATGAAGAGACTTCCCCCAGAGAAATTGAAAGATACAAAATACTGCATGATTGCCCTATTACAGAACCATGGATGCAGTACTCCAGGAATCAACTGAAAGCCATGAAGAAGAAAAGAAAGTATGACAAAGGATCATCCCATTTCAATCCTCCTCCTCCTCCTTCACCTGATGCAGGTGCAGGTGGTAGTTCTGCCTTCCCATCTACTGCTAGAAGCCAAACTTCATATCAACCTCAAGGAAGATCCCAGTATAAAGGAAATCAGTTTAGAGGTTACCAGTACAGAAGAGGACAGTACAGAGGAAATCAAAGAGGACTCAGAGTATATTCCAGGAAACATCCTTATCAAAGGGAAGGACAAGGTCCCTCTAACACTACTTCTGGTCCCTTCAATTATAAGCTTAAAGATCTAGTCTCTTCCAGGGCTCCTCCTGATAATTCTTCAAACAGATATGAGCCTCCTGTTCCATTTGAAGACCCAGAAAATAATCCCACCTCATGGAAAACAAGAATGAAAGAATTGGCTGCACTAGACCAAATCAAGAAGGCTAGAGAACAAGGAAAAGATACATCCAGTATCACTACTCTATCAGATCAAAGAAAGAAAGAACTTGAGAGATACTCCTCCAGCAAATTCTTTGATTTAGAAAGTTATATGAAGCTGCATCTAGAAGCTGTAGTCCCCAGGCCAAAACATCAAACTTCTCTAGGTGCAGCTGATGATAGAAGATCCAAGAAAGAAGCTCTCAACCCCAACAGAGAAATAGTTCTCATAAAGAGCAAGGAAAAGGAATGATTCTGTAAGATGACAGTAATCTTGTTTTCTGAACTATCTGTGATAATGTCTGTGTTTCTGCAATGTTTTGTTTGTTAGATTTCTGCTTTGTATGTTTTTATTTTTCCAATATCTGTAAATAGTAATCCTAACCCAAATAGGGGGAGATTGTTGGAACACCCTATTACTGATTTGGGCAAGGATCACTATGTCCTTTAGGAAATCTGTTTCGACCTCCTTGTATAGATCTAAAGGTCAATTTGAACTGAGTCTAAGGGTTAGTATTTAGGTTTGAAAGATGCCCTCAAGACCCTCAAGACCATATATTTCAGTTCAGGAGACTAAGTCATTTCGTCGAGCTCAGGACTACGAATCGTCGAACTCCATTCGACGATCTCTGAGCTCACCTCGACGAATCGTCGAACTCCATTCGACGATCTCTGAGCTCAACTTCAACGAGTCGTAATACTCCATTCGACGATCTTCGAGCTCAGATCGACGTTCCTGTCTCTAGTTTGTTTTCCTATCTCTGAGCTCAGTTCGACGATAGTTGAGCTCAGATCGACGCTTTTTGCTTCAATCTAAGTCTAGTCTCTAAGCTCAGTTCAATGATAGTTGGGCTCAGGTCGACGTTTTTCTGAAGAGATCGACGTTTTTCAAGATTCAAATTCAGACAGTTATGGAATTATTCTCAGCATTTATGTCAAGGATCTTGTAGCCGTTTCAATTAATCTGGAGCAAGTTTCAAGGGATTTTCAAAGGAATGTTTTATTGGACTTTCCTCCAGAAGACAAAATGCAATTAAGGAAGTCATTTATGACAGGCTAACGGCTATCTTGGACAGAGAATCATGCTATTCAGATCTAAGGAATAAAAGATTTATTCATATTCTGCTGAAAAAGAACAATAACTATTACAACAAGAACAATAGAAAGAGAAAGAGTTGCAGATATTCTCAGTCTTAGAATTCATACAGGAACACACATCACTGAAGGAGATCAATATTCTGAAATTTCTAGATCCCTTTTTGATTCTAGTGTTCAAAGGACATTATCATTCAAGACTCCAGACACCACACATTTCAGCTGCTGCTGGAATCATCTTTTGCTGGAGATCAAATCTTCTGAAGGCCTATCACCCTACTGCAAAGCTTCACTTCCTGAACAACTCAAGAACTCAGGGGGAGCTTTGACAACATCCACTATCTTCTCTCTGATTGTTGACAGAGAAGATCATCTCATCCCTCTCTCTCTCTGTTGTAAAGGGTTTATCACGCTCCCTTCAAAAGTTTGTGCTAGTTTTTGAGACCTTGTCAAAACTCAGTGGTGGCAAGACACCTGATCAAAAAATCTGGTTTGGTTTTTGAGTACCTTATCAAAAGCTCATTGGTGCCCAGGACACCTGATCAACTCATCCTACAGTGGATTCCTACCTAGGGTGGTAGAAGAGTGGATGTACCCAGATTGGTTGGGGAACCACTATAGCTCCTTGTGTCATCTGGTTGCTTATTTTCTTTTATTTTCTGGCTGTGGTTTGTGATTGTTCTGTGATTGCTCTGTGTTTAGTTAGTTGCTGTGTTTGCTTTATCTTATTTGCTTCCCTGTTCACTTAGGAATACAACAAGAGTTGTAAAAAAGTTTTAGCAAGCACCATACTCTATTCACCCCCCTCTAGAGTATATCAGATCTAAACTGCACTTTCACAACCCATCATGGGTGAGATTGCACATTAGTGCCTTTATTCTGAATCCCTCCAACCCAACACAGGTGAAAATGAACATCAAAGCCTTAGCCTATTAGACTACTCTTGTCTAGTGTTTGTTATACCTAGCATTTTAGGGTTAATCCCAGGACTGCCCAGGGCATGCCCGGTGAAGGGCTCTCGAGGGCACTAGGAGCTACGATGGGTTGAAACCCCAAACTCCCTTTCACAAGGATATTTATTTTTATTAATATCTACCCATGATCCATACTCAGCTCTCATTGTTACTATGGAACAAACCTAATGAATTACGTTATTATTGGGGAATCGGCGGACTTCCGCCGGACTCCATTCTAGCTACTGTCCTTGGGGCCTTGCACACTATCGCTCGATACTATGGAGTGACCTACTGGACACCAATCAGGGTTTGTCTTCCCAATGTAGTTACCAACTCAACCTTCTATCATATCCCCTGTGGGTCCCAGTGACATGTGCTATATTTTGCTAAGCGCAGTCATGACCTAATGTTGACCCGTATGACGTGTCATCTAAACTCTTGGGTCAGATGCCCCTAATTATTTATCATGGTTGTTATGATGTATGATAATGATCGAACTAGGTTTCATTATTTTTCCAAGGGATTAAGAGCCTAAATTTATTCTTTTAATTGTGCGACCGGGTCACCTTGAACATGAAGTACTACATATAATAGTTCAAGCTACCTAAGGAATTTACTAAGTGTTCCATAAGGTTAAATATTACTGCCTATTAGATTTCATAATATTTCCATGCAAATTTCTATTTATTTCCCATTTAATAATAAAACTCCAATTCAAACACTTTCCAAATAAAGTACCTCAATTATTCAACCAAAAATTCTGAGAAAATTAGTGGGTGTTTATGATGACATAATAAGGCTATGTGCAGAGTTTCCAAATCTTAAATAATGATCTGACCTAGCTTATATCTATTTAAACAATATTACCAAAATGTCATTATTAGGGTTTTTAACATATAGAGACATCCAAAAATTCTCAAATAATTTATCAGGAATCAAAACACAATAATAAGCCACTATAAAGTTTTTTCATAATTTTAAAACACTAGTTTCCCCTATTTTTATTAATTTCCGTAAGGGGCAAAAATGGTAAAATCTACTTAAAATCCAAGTAAACATCACTTAATTGTCCCTTAAATTTTACAGAGGTGAACAATGCCCTACTAGTACTTGTGACAAAATTTCAGAATTTGATGAACCCATTTGCCTTAATTTCCAAATTTATTTCCTAAGTAGGCATATTTTCTAATAATTACAAATAATGTGATTTTTGATCCCAAAAATCTCAAATTTCCCATGGGAGGTGTATTCCATTCCTCTGAGCCTCTGTCCAGAGTTTCATGGACTTGCAATAACCCAATTAGGCTAAATTCATATTTTTTCTATTTTTACTATTGGCACCCCAAATTTGAATATGCCAATCTCATGCATATGAGATTTCCCAATCATGAAAAGGTCAAAATGACCTGAAATCTCTATCATGGATTTATCTTGACTTAATGAACATCCCACCCAATTTGGGGGCATTTAGAGTCATATGTCTCCAAAAATACACTTAATTTAATTTTTAGTATTTCATCAAATACTATAGAAAAATTATGACCACAAATTCTCATTTTTGGTCAGACACTAGTTTTACCCATACACAAGCCTAGCCAAAAGTTCAAGTCATGGTGACTTATGATTTGGCTTGGGCATTTATTTTAAGATTTGCCCTAGCATAGCACCAGCCTTGGTAGAACGCCCTACAGGGAGCCCTACTGCTCCAAATTATATGTTTAGAATGTCAAAACAAAGTTAAGACATAGATCTACAATTGTTATGTTGGTGACCAGTTCTGAAATTGCCTCTAAGACACCTATATTTAACATGCAACGTCACTATAAATGTGTTACAAAATTTACACTGTTCATATTAATCAATTTAATTAATCAATCTGAAATTAAATGGACGGTATTCGTTCATTGTCCCCAACAGCCAACGGTTGATATTGAACCGTCTTGGGCAAGTTTGCTTGAACGTTTCGGCCACCTGGCCCGGTGCCACCGCCTGCGATTATTACCACCACCTCCGTTGATGTGGTGGCTAGCGTTTCCCGGCGGTGAGGTTGCCGGAGGCGGCTCCTCCGGCGATCCCGAGCTTGAAAAAAGCTTGGGAAAATTCCTTCTAGCTCTCATGTTATCGGGCTCAATTGAGCCCGATGTCTCGCCTAATTGAGCTAGAAATCTATCACGGGGTGAGGTGAGGCGAAACAGACCTATAGCCGGTCTTGGCGGCGTGTGCGGTGGCGGTGCTCCAGGGCCGAAGCATGCTCCGGCGAACTTGCCAGATTCTCCATTTCTCTAGCAAAAGCTTTGCTCCAGTAGTCGAACTCCACTCGTTTCCACCTCTTGAAGCTAATGGTGGGCGTAGATTTCGCTGGGAGTGGCTGTGGGAGAAGTTTGAATTAAGGGGGTGGTTGGTCATGGCTTTGGAATCTCCTCTGTTAGAAAGTAGAGAAAGGAAGCGAAAAGAAGAGAACAAGGCGAATAAACTTTTGAATAATCGAAATTTTATTATCCAAAAAAGATAACTATTACAAAGGTATGCCCTCCCTTATATAGAATGGAGGAGAGAAGAGAGAATACAAATAAGAGATGTGGGACTAAAATTTACAAGCTAAGCGGACTGTACAAAGTAAACCGCACAGGCCGCGCGGTTAGACAGAAGGACTAACCGCATGGCTTACAATAAGAGATGCAGAGAGGTCGCCTGTGAAGATTGCTAGACCGCCCGGTTTACAAGTCGCCGAGTCAAACCGCCAGACCGCGCGGTCTCCAACCCGCCAAGACAGACCGCCCGGTCTCCAACTTCAACACTCCCCCTCAAGCTGGAGCATATATATCAATCATGCCCAGCATGTCGCAAACATGCAGAAACGAGGCGGAGACTGGCTTGGTGAAGATGTCAGCTAGCTCTTTATCAGATGTGACAAACGGAGTGCAAATCTGTTCTTTTAAAATCTCTTCACGAATGAAATGGCAGTCAACCTCAATGTGCTTTGTTCTTTCATGGAATACCGGATTTTTGGAGATGTATATGGCGGCCTTGTTATCACAGAACATAGGTAGAGGATGGTTGCACACCTCTCCTAAATCTAGCATGAGAGCCCACAACCATTTCAACTCACAAGTGGTTGACGCCATACTGCGATACTCAGCTTCTGCACTGGACCTGGAGACAACAGACTGCTTTTTACTCTTCCAGCTCACCAGATTTCCCCCAACAAAGGTGCAAAAACCTGAGGTAGACTTGCGATCCCCTTTGTCATCAGCATAACTTGCATCTGAGTAGGCTTCAATCCTCAGATGACCATTCTTCTGAAACAGTAATCCTTTCCCAGGCGCAGCTTTGACATATTCCAAGATCCGCAAGGCGGACTGAAGATGACAATCCCTGGGCGCTTGCATGAATTGACTCACCTTGCCCACAGCATAAGAAATGTCGGGTCTGGTCACTGTGAGATATATGAGCTTACCAACCAGACGCCTGTACTGCGAACTATCTGAAAGAAGAGGCGAATCATCTGTCCAGGTTTTGTCCTCCCCAATAGCCATGGGACATCGGGCAGGTTTAGCTCCAGTCAATCCTGCCTCTTTTAAAAGATCAAGGGCATACTTACGCTGAGAGAGAACTAAGGAGTCGGGCTTCCGAGAGAGTTCGATCCCCAGAAAGTACTTTGGAGAGCCCATATCTTTAGTGATCAGATGTTGGCGAAGATGTAGCTTTGTCAGGGCTACCCCTTCCTGGTCATCGCCAGTGAGAAGAATATCATCGACGTATACAGCAAGAACAACCAGCCCAGAAGGAGTTTTGCGAATAAAGAGAGAGTGATCAGCAGAGCTTCGCACAAAACCAACAGCCGCCACAATACCGCTGAACTTGTCAAACCAAGCTCGAGGACTCTGCTTGAGGCCATAAATTGCCTTCTGCAGCCGGCATACTCGTGTCTCCCCCTGAGCAACATACCCAGGAGGTTGCTCCATGTAAACGGCCTCGTGAAGATCACCATAAAGGAAGGCATTCTTGACGTCCAGCTGAGAAATTGGCCAATCCCGATTGATGGCCACAGAGAGAAGAACCCGGATTGTGCTGAGACGAGCCACAGGGGAGAAGGTGTCAAAGTAATCAACCCCATAGGTCTGAGTAAAGCCCTTAGCCACAAGGCGAGCCTTATACCGATCCATAGTGCCGTCTGGGCTAAATTTGACCACAAAGACCCAGCGACAGCCAACAACATCAGTGCCAAAGGGAGGAGGAACAAGAGTCCAGGTACCCCGCTCAGTGAGGGTCGCCATTTCCTCATCCATGGCCATCTTCCAGTGAGGAATAGCAAGGGCCTCCTGATAGGAGCGGGGTGTGGCAGTGGCAGAGATAGCCAGTGCAAAGGCCCTGCGAGAAGGAGTAAGACGATCATAGGAAACAACAGCAGCAAGGGGGTGTAAGGTGCACGTCCGCACCCCTTTGCGAAGAGCTATAGGAAGATCCAGGTCAGCCGGGCCCGCGGCATCCGGAGCATCCGTGGTAGAGAAAGCTGGCCCGGGAGAAGAGAGCGACGGCAGCGGAGAGGAGGGAGAGGGTGGTGGGGAAGGGAGAGAGAGAGGTGGAGGAAGAGGAGGGGGTGGAGACGGTGTAGTGGTGGAGAGTGTAGGAGGAGACGAGGGAACGAAGGGAACGGCAGGAGAATCAGAAGCTGGGAGAAGAGGAGAAGAGGCATCCGAGAAGTAGGAGGTATTCTCGAAGAAGGTGACGTCAGCAGAGACGAACTGCTTACGAAGGACGGGATCAAAGCAACAGTAGCCTTTCTGAGTGGTGGAATACCCCAGAAAGACACATTTGGTGGAGCGAGGGGAGAGCTTATCACGGGTGGCAGAAGGGGCATGCACAAAGGCAGTGCATCCAAAGATTTGGAGAGGGAGATGAAACGGCTCCTTGCCCGGATACAAAATGGAGAACGGGGTTTGGCCATGGAGAACCGTGGAGGGAATGCGATTGATGAGGTAGCAGGCAAGGAGAACAGCATAGCCCCAATAGGAGCGAGGAACATGCATCTGGGTCATCAAGGTGCGAGCGACATCGAGCAGGTGTCGGTTTTTGCGTTCGGCTACACCATTTTGTTGTGAAGAATAGACACAACTAGTTTGATGAAGAATCCCATTTTGCATGCAGAATGTAGAGAAGTCACGACTGAGATATTCTGCGGCATTATCAGACCGAAAAACTTTGATAGAAACATCAAACTGAGTTTTGATCATGAGATAGAAGGATGTCCATACAGAGAATAATTCGGAGCGATCTTTTAACAGATACACCCACGTACAGCGAGAGAAATCATCAATGAACGTGACAAAATAGGAACTACCCCGACCAATGGTAAGAGTAGGAGAAGGACCCCAGATGTCGGAGTGGATAAGATCAAACGGACGGGTAGAGCTACGAACGTGCTTTGGAGGGAAGGAGGAGCGGTGATGCTTGCCAAGCTGACAGACCTCACAGTTGAGCGGAGGACTTTGAGGAGGAAGGTGGGGCAGAAGTTGACGAAGAAGACGGGGAGGAGCATGACCAAGGCGGAGATGCCATTGGAGAAGATCTGTGGAGGTGGAGGAGAAGGTGGAAAAAGCAGAAATGTTGTCTAGGAAGTATAAGCCGCCACTCTCAGTCCCAGTAGCAATCGTCCGTTGGGAGTCCGGATCCTGAAAAGAGCAAGAAGTAGAAGTAAATGTGACGGAACACTGTAATTGCTTGCAAAGAGATGTAACAGATAATAAGTTGCACGGGAACTGGGGCACATATAGAGTATCCGCCAAGTGAAGAGACGGGGTGACATGAACTATTCCTGTGCCATGAACTGATGATGAAGAGCCGTCAGCGAGAGTAACTGGGGGCAAGCGAGCATGTTTTTCTAGGAGAGAGAAACACGGGAGATGGCCTGTCATATGATTCGTAGCACCAGTGTCGATCAGCCATTTTCCCTGAGTAACAACGTGTGCACGACCAGAAGACGTGACAACCGAGGCGAAAGCCATGAAGGGAGGAAGAAGAAACTGCAGCGGTCTCGGTGACAGCACACCAGCGGCACGAAGCGCCACGACCAAGGTGCAGAGCACAAGCCGCGCGACTAAACCAGGAGGTCGCGGCGACTAACAAGAGAAGCGGCTAAGAGCGAAGAGGCGGAGAGGCTGCTCAAACAAGGAAGAATCCGCGTGAAACCGCGGCGGGAACAAAAGGGAAGAAGCCGCGTGAACACGAGCGGCTAGGATTCAGATCAAGGCACAGCGGGGAAGAAGTCGCGCGGACTGCAAAGGGCCGAGCGAACAGAAGAGAGGAGAAGAGCAGGTGACCGCGACCAAGATGCGGGTAAGAAAGGGACAACCCGCACGGTCAGGCAGATCACAGCAGTTGCGAGAATGCGGTCAAGGGCACAGCGGGAAGAGGTCGCGCGGACTGAAAAGGCCGAGCGAACAGAAGAGAGGAGAAGAGCAGGTGACCGCGACCAAGATGCGGGTAAGAAAGGAACAACCCGCACGGTCAGGCAGATCACAGCAGCAAACCGCGAGTGCAGAGACAACACACGCGGACAGAGACAGACCGCAGCGACTAGGAAGTCGGAGCGGCAGGAAAGAGCAAGGAGCGCGGCGACACGGAAACAGGTCGCTGCGACAAAGAGCAGGAGGAGAAGAGAAACAAGAAGAGCAAGCCGCGCAACAGGCAGCGGACAGAAACAAGCCGCGCGGATAGAAACAAGCCGCGCGGACAGAGGAGAAGGCAAGCCGCGAACAAGCCGCAGAACGCGGAAGACAAGCCGCGAACAACACAGAGCGCACAGAATCAGGAGGAAAAGACCGTGTCCTCTGATACCATGTTAGAAAGTAGAGAAAGGAAGCGAAAAGAAGAGAACAAGCCGAATAAACTTTTGAATAATCGAAATTTTATTATCCAAAAAAGATAACTATTACAAAGGTATGCCCTCCCTTATATAGAATGGAGGAGAGAAGAGAGAATACAAATAAGAGATGTGGGACTAAAATTTACAAGCTAAGCGGACTGTACAAAGTAAACCGCACAGGCCGCGCGGTTAGACAGAAGGACTAACCGCACGGCTTACAATAAGAGATGCAGAGAGGTCGCCTGTGAAGATTGCTAGACCGCCCGGTTTACAAGTCACCGAGTCAAACCGCCAGACCGTGCGGTCTCCAACCCGCCAAGACAGACCGCCCGGTCTCCAACTTCAACATCCTCCTAGCCACCAGGTGTCCACCAACCGCTCCACCTTGCTGGAATGATCCTTGGAAGCTTAGCCAACAGCTTCGGCAGAAGGAAGGAGGGCCACATGGCCTCCATCCCCTTTCTCCCTCTCTTCTCTCTCCTCCTTTTCTCCAAAATGTCTAAATTACCCCATGCATGCATTCTCTCTCCTGATTTTGGGGGTTAGAGGCTGACATTAACCTCTTGGGCTGGTCATGGGCCTTGACTCATTGTTGGGTACATTGGTCAAATGTACCTGATTTGAAGAAGCCTCACCTAACTCAATGATATACATCATAATGTATTTGATGTTTGTTTGAGTTACTTGTGCAGGTTAGGTATTCACTGGACTGAAGCTAAAAGTTTCTAAGTCCATGTGTCGACACCCAGAGGGAAAGTGTCGACACTTGAGAAAGCTTGTGTCGACACCCAGACAAGCAGTGTCGACACTTGGAGTAATTGTGTCGACACCTGAGAAGAAGAGTCGACACCAGACAGAAAGTGTCGACACTTGGAGCTGTGTCGACACTCAGTGAAGAAGAATGCAGAAAAGCTGTATCGACACTTAGCAGAAGTGTCGACACCTAGAAGAGCTGAGTCTACATCAGAAAGTGTCGACACTTGGAGTTGTGTCGACACTCAGCAAAATTCTGCAGAGACTAAGGACAAGTGTCGACACTCAACACAATGTGTCGACACTCAATCAGCAGAGTCAACATATGAAGAATGTGTCGACACTCAGCACAATGTGTCGACACACACTCAAAGGAGTCAACACTTGAAGTATGTGTCGACACTCAGCACAATGTGTCGACACACAACCAGAAGAGTCAACACTTGAAGAAAGTGTCGACACCCAGCACAATGTGTCGACACTTAGTTGAAGACTCTACACTTGAAGAAAGTGTCGACACAAGGAGCTGTGTCGACACTTAGCAAAGAACAGAAAAGTTTACAAAATATTCTAAGTACAAGTGTCGACACTAAGGGAATGTGTCGACACTCAGCTGAAGAAACAAAATTGAAGACTTGTGTCGACACCAAGAAGCAGTGTCGACACTTGACAGTTTCAACACATGAAGATGTGTCGACACAAAGGAGATGTGTCGACACTTAGAAGAATTCAACAAGTTACAGAAGATCAAGTACTTGTGTCGACACTTAATTTCAGTGTCGACACTTGAAGAAGAATCTGTGTCGAGACATACAAGGAGTTGTGTCGACACCTTGTAGACTTGTGTCGACACTTACACAACATGTGTCGACACTTGGTCTATAAGTGTCGACACTTAAGAACAGAAAGTCTCGACACTATCTGACAGTTAGAGAATTTCAAGAATTGACTGGATGACATGACAGCTGCCGATCCAGCCGGTCTACAGCACTGTCAGAGATGTCAGAAGTCAGTTATGAACCGGACCAGCCGGTTACCATGAAGAAGGCCTATAAATAGGCACAGACTGTTTACAGAAAGGGGTTGATAAGGTGTTAATAAGAAGTTGAAAAGAAGTATTGTTAAGAAGATAAGTTCTGAAGTGCAGAACAATCTAAGAGATTTGTTCAAGGGGTTGCTGATCAAGTTATCCAAGTGATACAAACAAGAAGATCTTGCTGTCCAACAGCAGATCTAAGAAGTTGGAGAGAGAGAGCTCCAATCAAGAATTCAGTCTTTGGAACTAAGGCTGAGAAGAAGGATTCAGAATCATCTGGATCTCAAGAAGCAGAGGTCAAGGATCAACTGCAGAGGATTCAGACTAATTCAGTTCTACTCAAGAAGCTTTGAAGGAAGCTAAGTCAGTTTGGATCTAGCTGAGTTCTTCCAAGAACTCTTCAAGAAACTCTCAACTCCTCTCTTATTTTCTGAGTTGTAGAGTTAGTTATTGTAATTCAATTTTAACTTGTAGGATCCATTGGATCTGAGTGAATTGTAAGCCTATATTATAAAGGCTGAGGGTAGGGCTTGGTTGCCTGAGTGTAGGAGTTGAAGAACTCTGAGTGTAGGCCTTAATTGGCTGAGTGTAGGCCTTGATTGGCTGAGTGTAGGCCTGGGTGGCTGAGTGTAGGCCTTGGTGGCTGAGTGTAAGGCTTTGGGCCTGAGGTGTAGGAACCTAGTTGGGTTCTGAGATAGTGGAGAAGTTTGGCCGAATCTAGTACACTGCTAGATAGGCGAAGGGGGAAAGTGGATGTACCCAAAGATTGGGGAACCACTATAAATTTGTGTGTCTGCTGTGCTGTGCTGTGCTGTGCTGTGGATTAGCAGTTTATATTTTGTTATTGCTGTTAGCTGTAGAAATCTGTGAGATAACTGTTTTGCTGCCAACAAAGTTTCAAAAAGGTTTAGGTCACCTATTCACCCCCCCTCTAGGTGTTTAGGTACCATATCTTTCAAGTGGTATCAGAGGGAGGTTCCTCAAAAAGGACTAACTGTCTGAGGAGATCCAGTTTGGCAGATTCAGTATAAGTCAGAACACAGTTTCAAGAAAATCAAGAAACATGGGTTCTTCAGAGAATCACAAGGAATTGGGTTCAATGAAACTGCCCATATGCAGAAAAGAGATCTTTGGGATCTGGAAAGAAAGGGTTAGGCTATTTATGGAGGCCTCTGACCCTAGAATCTACATCACAGTCAAAGAGGGGCCATATGTGCCCATGAAGGTTTCAGTTTTGGATGCTACACAGAGAACTCCAAAGGATTTCTCTGAGATGACTAAGGATGAAATTGTCCTAGCCACTATGGACAAGAGGGCACAAAACATTATAGTAAGTGCCATTGATGATGCCACTTTTCAGAACTTAATTCACTGTAAAACAGCAAAAGAGATGTGGGATACTCTCATTGTCTATATGGAAGGTTCTGAAGAAGTTAGGCAAGATAGGAAGTCCTTGCTTAATCAAGAGTATGAGAGCTTTAGGCAAGGAAGAGGAGATAGCATCACTGAATGCTACAAGAAGTTCTATAGAATTGTTAATGAACTCATGTCCTATGGAAGAGAGTTCACTAACTATGAATTGAATGATAAGTTCTTAAGGTCCCTAACCAAAGATTGGGACACCAAGATCTGTGCCATCAGAGAAATGGCAAAGTTGGGAGAAATTCCTCCTCCCACACTGTTTGGCAAGTTGTTGTCTTATGAGATGCAGCTGTCAGTGAGAAAAGAGGAGGAAAAATCAACAAGGACTGAGCACAGGGAAAGGACTGTTGCCTTCAAGTCAGAAGTACCTAGAAAGGGCAGGACTAAGTCATCAACTCCTCCAGAGGTAGTTGAATCAGAATCTGATGAGTCTGTTAGCACAAAGTCTACAAGCAGTGAAAGTGATGAAGACTTTGCTGCATTCACCAGACATTTTCAGAAATTCCTGAAGAAGAAACAGTGGAGGTCCAGACCTTCATTTTCCAAAGGGAAAGAAGTCCAGTATCAGGAGAAGAAGCCTTCAAAGAAGGACAAGAAAAAGACAAAGACTAGCAAGGCAACTGGGTCTAAGATAGTGTGTTACTGCTGCAATAGACAGGGTCATGTTATTGCAGATTGTCCTGAGAGAAGAAAAGAATCCAGTGACAAAAAGAAGACTCACTTCAAAGGAAAGAAGGAGAAGTCCTTTGTTGCAAAGAATGAGAAGACTCTTTCAGACATTTCTTCTTCAGACACTGAGACAGATGCTGAAGCCTACATAGGGCTATTTGCTGAAGAAGAAGAAGAGTTTATGCAGATCATGGAATCAATCTATGAACAAGAAGAGTGTCAGTGCCAAGGACTGATGGCATTGACTGAAAGTACCAAAATCCTGGAGCAGCCAGGACCTAGTCAGGTACAAAGTCCAACTCAAAGTTCAGATTCCAGTTCTAGTTCAGAGTCAGATTCATCTTCATCAAGTGATGGAAGTGTTTCTGAATCTGAGGGAGATATTCATCAGCTCTTAGATGAATATAAAGTACTGTTGCAAGCCTATAAGAAAAGCAAGACCCTAGCCAAAAGTCAGGCAAAGGAGATTGCTGATCTCAAGGCAGCTGCAACAGATTTTGAGAAGAAATTTGATCAAAAGCTCAATGAGGTAGCCAGGCTGAAACACATTACTGTGATTCAGATGGGAACTATCACCTATAAAAATGATCAAATTAAGAGACTGGAGATCAATCTTCAGAAGGAAAGAGAGCTAGTTGCTAGGTTTTCAAAACCTAAATCAGTGCTACCCTTGATTGATGAATTTGTTCATCATAAAGGAAAGGCTGGATTGGGTTTTGTTAAACCAGCTAGGACTGTTCAGGATCAGTCCAAGTCCAAGGGCAAAGCCCCAACATTCAATAAGCCTGCTGTAGTCAAGACAGCAAAGTCTGTACCTAAGCAAAGGTACAACAAGTTTGAATGCTGGTGTTGTGGCAAGGTTGGCCACTTTGCCTTGGATTGTTGGCACAATGCCAGTGCCAAGTTGAGTAGCAAGTTACCTGGTGGAAAGCCAGTAGGTAGCTATGTCATGTTGCAAACTAACAATCACCAAGGACCCAAGTTTACTTTGGGTTCTAAGGTTCATTAATTTGTTTTGCAGGTGAATCCAAGTGGCCATACCCCAACATGGTACTTGGATAGTGGATGTTCCAGACACATGACTGGAACTAGGGGACTACTGAAGGACTACATTCCAATCAAAAATGGTCCAAAGGTGACCTTTGGTGGTTCTGAAAAAGGAATCATCAAAGGGTTTGGTAACATTTCTCAAACTTAGTTACCATTACTCATGTGGCTTATGTTAAAGGGTTGAAACACAACCTTATAAGTATAAGTCAATTAAGTGATGTAGGGTATGACATCTCATTTGTTAAAAATGGTTGTCATATCAAGAGGTCAAGTGATCAAAAGATCATTTTGACAGGTTATAGGAAGAGAAATGTCTATTGTCTAGACATTATGGTTGAGAACAATAGTTCTCCAGTTTGTCTTGTAGCTGATGAGACAGTCTCTCAATGTGTCAAATGGCACAAGAGGCTTGCCCATCTTAATTACAAGACTATTAGCAAACTCTTTAGCAAAGAGTTAGTGAGGAATGGTCCTCAAGTTAAGTGTGTTAAAGATGGCATTTGCTCAGCTTGTCAAAAGGGCAAGCAGACTAAATCCACCTTTAGAAGCATTGAAAACAAAGATGCTGTGAGGTGCTTATACCTCTTGCATATGGATCTCTTTGGTCCAATGCCAGTTCACAGCTTAGGTAGGAAGGTCTACACCTTTGTAGTTGTTGATGACTACTCAAGGTTTTCCTGGGTGTTCTTCTTAAGACAGAAATCTGAAACACCTAGTGTTTTCCATAACTTTGTCAAGCAAATTCAGAATGAACTAAACAGTACAGTGGTCAAAATTAGAAGTGACCATGGTACTGAGTTTCAGTCTGAATAGCATGACAAACTATGTGAAGACTTTGGGATATTTCAAGAATTTCTTCACCTAGAACACCTCAGCAAAATGGCATTGCTGAAAGGAAGAATAGGACCTTGATAGAGGCTGGTAGGACCCTATTAAGTGATTCATCACTGCCAGAGTATTTCTGGGCTGAAGCAGTTAACACTGCATGCCATGTGATAAATAGGGCTACCATCACTAAAAGGTTAAATAAGACCCCCTATGAAGTTGTGAAAGGCAGGAAACCAAACCTATCCTATTTCAGGATTTTTGGTTGCAAATGCTTCATACTTAACAATGGGAAGTCTTACTTAACTAAGTTTGCTGCCAAGTCCCAAGAGGGAGTGTTTGTTGGGTACAGCAATAATAGTAAGGCTTATAGAGTCTACAACTTGACTACACAAGTTGTAGAGGAGTCTGTGCATGTAGTTTTTGATGAGACAAAACTTATTAACAATGAGTTGTCTAGTAGTGTGTGCAGCCCCACAGGTCTTACTAAGAAGATGGACAAGCTAACCATAGAAGATGTACCTGCTGCAAGACAGCAAGTAGAAGAAGATGGCTTATGTCCAGGGGGAGAACTACATGTACCAGGAGCTGAAGAAGTACAAGGAACTCAGCATGATGAAGATGCTGTAGAAGTACAACCAGAAGTAAGGATGCCTCCAGCCAACAGGCATCTAAGAGATCATCCAGTAGAGCTGATTATTGGAGATCCAAGACAAGGTGTTCAGACAAGGAGCAGAAATCAGAATGCTGTAGTATATTCAAGTTTTCTGTCTCAAATAGAACCAAAGAAATTTGAAGAAGCTATACAAGATCCACAGTGGACTGAAGCTATGCAAGAAGAACTTAATCAGTTCAAAAGGTGCAAGGTTTGGGAACTGGTTCCTAAACCTAAAGACCACAATGTTATAGGAACTAAGTGGATCTACAGAAATAAGTTAGATGAACAAGGGTCATCATTAAGAATAAAGCAAGACTGGTTGCAAAAGGATATAGGCAAGAAGAAGGTATTGATTTTGATCAAACCTTTGCCCCAGTAGCCAGACTGGAGGCCATAAGGATGTTCTTGGCCTATGCAACCTATCAAGGATTCAAGGTTTACCAAATGGATGTCAAGTCAGCATTCTTAAATGGTAATCTTAAGGAAGAAGTCTATGTGGAGCAGCCTTCAGGTTTTGTTGATCCAACTCAACCTCATTATGTCTATAGACTTAGGAAAGCATTATATGGGTTAAAACAAGCTCCTAGAGCTTGGTATGAAACCCTATCTAGTTTCCTCATTGAGAACAAGTTCTCAAGGGGGAAAATAGATAAGACTCTATTCCTTAGGGAATCTAGAGGCAAAGTCATACTTGTCCAAATATATGTAGATGACATTATATTTGGGTCTACTGAAAGCAGCCTTTGCAAAAAGTTTGCAAAACTTATGCAAGGTCAATTTGAGATGAGTAGTATGGGAGAACTGAAGTTTTTCTTGGGTCTCCAAGTTAAACAGACTGAAAGTGGTCTATCCATATGTCAGTCCAAGTTCACCCTAGAACTCATAAGGAAGTATGGTATGGATTCATCCAGTACCATGAAGACTCCTATGGGGTCAAGTATGTCTCTTAGCAAGGATGATGCAGGGAAACCTGTAGATGAAACCTTGTATAGAGGGATAGTTGGCTCCCTTTTATACTTGACTGCTAGTAGGACCTGACATCATGTATGCTACATGTGTTTGTGCCAGGTATCAAGCCTGCCCTAAAGAGTCTCACTTGACTGCAGTCAAGAGGATTTTGAGATATCTAAAGGGCACACCTTATCTAGGCCTCTGGTACCCTAGGAATGGAGATTTTGATCTAACAGGCTATTCAGATGCAGACTTTGCAGGATGCAAAGAAGATAGAAAGAGCACTACTGGATCCTGTCAATTCCTAGGTGGAAGACTCATTTCATGGAGTAGTAAGAAGCAAACCAGTGTGGCTATCTCCACAGCTGAGTCAGAATATGTAGCTGCAGGAAGTTGCTGTGCTCAACTTCTGTGGATTCAACATCAGCTAGAAGACTATGGATTTCAGGTAAGTAGAACTCCACTTTTCTGTGATTCTACAAGTGCTATTTCAATAGCTAATAATCCTGTATCACATAGTAGAACTAAACATATTGAGATTAAATATCACTTTCTTAGGGAGCATGTAGAAAGAAATGATATTGCACTTGAATATGTTAAAACTGATAATCAGATAGCTGATATGTTTACTAAGCCCTTAGAAGAAGCTAAGTTCAATAGGTTCAAAATTGAACTAGGTATGATAAACTTAGACTAAGTTTACAGAACTAAAAATTGGCTAAGTAAAAAGGTGTCGACACATAGACAAGTCTATGTCGACACAGAATAGTAAGTGTCGACACTTCAGGAAAATGGTGTCGACACATCTAGGAAGTTGGTGTCGACACTTCAGAATGTTAGTGTCGACACATGTCGAGTTGGTGTCGACACATCCAATGAGGTGTCGACACTTAAGTTTTACTCAGAATTTTCTAAGTAACGTCTCGACTACATGTCGAGTAGTGTGGTGTCGACACATAACCAAGTGTCGACACATAAAATCTGTTGACTAAACTTGTGTCGACACATGAGTGTCGAGACATTATAAGTCAGTGTCGACACTTATTGCCAGTGTCGACACATCTTTAGTAATCCATCCCGCCTGTTCGTCTTCAAACCAGAAAGGTATAAATAGGATTCTGTCTTTGTTTGTCGACACGCTTTCAGAGTTTCGAGACCAAACTACTGTGTCGACATTTCTCTTTTCTAAAGACTAATTCTACAAACCCTAATGGCTCCCAAGCTCGAGGAGAA
Source organism: Platanthera guangdongensis (assembly GCA_039583875.1). Classification (NCBI taxonomy): domain Eukaryota; kingdom Viridiplantae; phylum Streptophyta; class Magnoliopsida; order Asparagales; family Orchidaceae; genus Platanthera; species Platanthera guangdongensis. The sequence continues at coordinate 207,324,530 of CM077151.1, read as the reverse complement.
CGTCAATGAAGGCTATGAACTGGTTCGTGGCGCGTTCGACGATGGCGATCAAGAAATCAAATCGGTGGTAACCCTAGTCACCGATTCTGGATTGGAGTACTTGGTTTCAGAACCAACCAAAATATGGAAGAAGGAAGTTCTTGAATTCCTTACTGGAGCTTCTGTAGATGACTCAGGTTACAGAATCAAATCAAGAGTGCATGGAACCAAGGTCAAGATTTCACCCAAAACTCTGAGAAAGGTACTTCAGCTACCTAAAATTCAAGCAGAAGAGGAAGTGACTACATCTAAGACCAGGGAAGCACTTACCTGGTGTGGTCTAGATCCTAAGATGAAGATAGGATCTGTATTCAACAGGAAAGGAATGAATAACCAAGGAAAATTCCTGTCTAAAATTGTGGGGAAAGTTATACTCAGCAAGACTGGAGGGCATGACAGGGTGTCAGCCTCCATGTTCAGTGTTATGACCAGAATTATCTTCAACCTAAAAACAGACTGGTCAATGGTTGTGTATGAGAAAATTAAGGAGAGTCTGAAGAAGCCCAATCTGGGCAGAATACTAAGTCTCTACCTGGCTGGTACAATACCAGAGGTAATGAGCAATGCTGCTGGTACTAAAATCAATCACATGAGAAGGATGGATCAAAGGATATTTTCCAGGTGGGAAAGAGTACTATCTAAGGAAATACCTACCCCAGAGAAGCCAGTTTCTAAGAAAGTTACTCCTCCCAGGAAGAAGAGAAAGATGCTCCTGTGACACAGGAGTCCTCCAGCAGTTCAGGTAGTGAAGAACAAGTTGTTTTCACTCCTGATAGTCAAGAGGAAGTGGCTGCAGAGAAGTCTCCTGCTCCTCAAGAGACAGCTGAAATCCAGGGGGAGCTGCCTCCAGCTAGCCCCAAGTATAAGGATCCAAGCCAGGGGGAGCTTCCAGCAGTAGAAGAACCATCTACTCTGGACAGTGAGCAAGCCACCATCATTATCCAAGAGGTACTCACTGACCTCAATACTTTAGAATTTCTTATTGAAGATTCTGATTTGTCTGATGTCCATCAGCAAACTCAGCTACCTAGCCAAGCTCCAGATGTTGGTCTTGCAGACACATCTGCTGTTGTGCAAAATGTTCCAGATACTACTCAAGTAGTTGAAGAACCAAGTACTTCTCCTGCACAGTCACCTCCTGAATACACAATGGAAGACCTCTTTCTAAATTTAGATCACGAGGATTTTGACATGGACAAGGTTGCTGCTGAAGAGAAGGGTGCTGCTGCTGAGGGGGAGCACATGGCAGTTCTGGAAGAGCCTTTAAGGCTAGACACTGAGAAGGCACTAGATGTGCAAGCTGAAAAACCACAAAGCCCTAAGGATAGGGTTGAGATTGCCAGCACCTCTGCCTCTGAAGATGAGGAGAGTGCTAGGGCTAAGAAGAAGAAATTATTTGTATTCAAAAGAAGAAGTCAGAGCTACAAGAAAGCTCTCCAATCCATTGCCCCACAGCCCATAGTTCAGCAAGCTCCAACTGCTGACTATAGTGCTTTACTGATTGCACTACAGATCAAGCTGGATGAGCAAAGGAAGGCTATAGAGACTTATGTTGATGAAGGGCACAAGACCCTACAATTTGATCTGGCACAGGAAATCAAGTCAATAAGGTTTGAAATGAACCTTAATAAAAAGGAGATGACTGACTGCTTCCACAAGGGTGGGAATGCAGTAGTCTATTTGGCTACTCACCAGGAGAAGATCAAGACTCAAGTAGATGATATAGCATTGAAGCAGGGCTATGTGCTGGAAAATCAACTAAGGATGAATGACAATCTGACAGCTTCACACAATGCTATAGTCACTGAATTGAAGAATAAGCCAGCTGAATCTTCAACATCTGCTGCTGCAAAGGCTGAATTTGATAAAGCTTTTCAAGATGAAATTGCTGCTGTCAAGACTGCAATCAAGGATTCACAGAAGGTCATTTCTGAACAGCTTACAAAGCTTAGACCTTATTTTAAGGATGGAATCAGGTACTTGGACAGCCAAATCAGGTTCCAGAAAGATGATGTAAGAGATCATGTTGCACAAGAAGTCATAAAGGGGGAGAGGGTGTTAGTCAAAGCAAGCTCAGACCATGCTAAGTGGATATCAAATTCCATCAGGGCTACCCTTGGATATCCTCCCCTGTGTGATGATGATAATGTTGCTGAATCAGGGATTCAAAGTGCATATCTTGGAGGTGAGCAACAGGAAGTAGCTCAAGTGATTTATCCACCTCCAGATTTTGACATGGTTCATGCAGATGTAAGCACAATGTATAGCCCAACTGCTGGAAAGTCAAATGTTGTTCTGGAAAAGGTTGTTCAACCTATATCAGCAGCTATGCAAGAGGCTTTGGACAAAGAAGAAGAGACAAGGCTGTCAAAGAAGAGGTTTAGGGAACAAGCAGAACAAAAGCCAGATTTTGAACAATGGAGCCCTACCTCTAGGAACATCATTCTAACAGCCTGGAAAGCAGCCAAGGACAATGCTCATGAAAGGAACAAATGGTTCTCAGAAGCAGAATGGAGGAAGCATGAGATTAGGCAGGAAGCCATTGTCCAGTATAGAAGGAAGGCTAAGTTAGGAAAGCTACCTCCTACAGCTGTGGAGCCTAGCAAGTACTTTCCTAAGCCCTATCATTACTTTGAGAGGCAAAAGATCAAGGTTGATAAGCTCGATCTCAAAGGAAAGAAGACTGCTGATACTGAGCCTGCTGCTGCTGCTGCTGTAAAGGCCAAAGTACAAGCTGGGAAAGGAATAGTTATAAAAGAACCTGATCAGAACTAGACTAAGATTAGACTAAGAAACGTTGTTGTAATCTTTTACATATGAAATATTTTTGTAAAACAATGGAAATGTATTAAAACAATGTTAGAACAATTTTTGATAAATATATCTCATGATTGTTCAGAAGCATGTGTCTATTTCTTGTTTGTTCTGCAATGTTTAATGAGTATACATGTGTGCTTTATTACATGTTTAAGTTTACCCTGATGACATATACCTGCTTTACATCATTTTCTAATTTTTAATTTTGAGTGGTGTATATCATTGACTAAGGGTTATGACTTCTCCAAATAGGGGGAGATTGTTGGGTACATTGGTCAAATGTACCTGATTTGAAGAGGCCTCACCTAACTCAATGATATACATCATAATGTATTTGATGTTTGTTTGAGTTACTTGTGCAGGTTAGGTATTCACTGGACTGAAGCTAAAGTTTCTAAGTCCATGTGTCAACACCCAGAGGGAAAGTGTCGACACTTGAGAAAGCTTGTGTCGACACCCAGACAAGCAGTGTCGACACTTGGAGTAATTGTGTCGACACCTGAGAAGAAGAGTCGACACCAGACAGAAAGTGTCGACACTTGGAGCTGTGTCGACACTCAGTGAAGAAGAATGCAGAAAAGCTGTGTCGACACTTAGCAGAAGTGTCGACACCTAGAAGAGCTGAGTCTACATCAGAAAGTGTCGACACTTGGAGTTGTGTCGACACTCAGCAAAATTCTGCAGAGACTAAGGACAAGTGTCGACACTCAACACAATGTGTCGACACTCAATCAGCAGAGTCAACATATGAAGAATGTGTCGACACTCAGCACAATGTGTCGACACACACTCAAAGGAGTCAACACTTGAAGTATGTGTCGACACTCAGCACAATGTGTCGACACACAACCAGAAGAGTCAACACTTGAAGAAAGTGTCGACACCCAGCACAATGTGTCGACACTTAGTTGAAGACTCTACACTTGAAGAAAGTGTCGACACAAGGAGCTGTGTCGACACTTAGCAAAGAACAGAAAAGTTTACAAAATATTCTAAGTACAAGTGTCGACACTAAGGGAATGTGTCGACACTCAGCTGAAGAAACAAAATGGAAGACTTGTGTCGACACCAAGAAGCAGTGTCGACACTTGACAGTTTCAACACATGAAGATGTGTCGACACAAAGGAGATGTGTCGACACTTAGAAGAATTCAACAAGTTACAGAAGATCAAGTACTTGTGTCGACACTTAATTTCAGTGTCGACACTTGAAGAAGAATCTGTGTCGAGACATACAAGGAGTTGTGTCGACACCTTGTAGACTTGTGTCGACACTTACACAACATGTGTCGACACTTGGTCTATAAGTGTCGACACTTAAGAACAGAAAGTCTCGACACTATCTGACAGTTAGAGAATTTCAAGAATTGACTGGATGACATGACAGCTGCCGTTCCAGCCGGTTTACAGCACTTGTCAGAGATGTCAGAAGTCAGTTATGAACCGGACCAGCCGGTTACCATGAAGAAGGCCTATAAATAGGCACAGACTGTTTACAGAAAAGGGGTTGATAAGGTGTTAATAAGAAGTTGAAAAGAAGTATTGTTAAGAAGATTAAGTTCTGACCCAGTACAGAACAATCTAAGAGATTTGTTCAAGGGGTTGCTGATCAAGTTATCCAAGTGATACAAATCAAGAAGATCTTGCTGTCCAACAGCAGATCTAAGAAGTTGGAGAGAGAGAGCTCCAATCAAGAATTCAGTCTTTGGAACTAAGGCTGAGAAGAAGGATTCAGAATCATCTGGATCTCAAGAAGCAGAGGTCAAGGATCAACTGCAGAGGATTCAGACTAATTCAGTTCTACTCAAGAAGCTTTGAAGGAAGCTAAGTCAGTTTGGATCTAGCTGAGTTCTTCCAAGAACTCTTCAAGAAACTCTCAACTCCTCTCTTATTTTCTGAGTTGTAGAGTTAGTTATTGTAATTCAATTTTAACTTGTAGGATCCATTGGATCTGAGTGAATTGTAAGCCTATATTATAAAGGCTGAGGGTAGGGCTTGGTTGCCTGAGTGTAGGAGTTGAAGAACTCTGAGTGTAGGCCTTAATTGGCTGAGTGTAGGCCTTGATTGGCTGAGTGTAGGCCTGGGTGGCTGAGTGTAGGCCTTGGTGGCTGAGTGTAAGGCTTTGGGCCTGAGGTGTAGGAACCTAGTTGGGTTCTGAGATAGTGGAGAAGTTTGGCCGAATCTAGTACACTGCTAGATAGGCGAAGGGGGAAAGTGGATGTACCCAAAGATTGGGGAACCACTATAAATTTGTGTGTCTACTGTGCTGTGCTGTGCTGTGGATTAGCAGTTTATATTTTGTTATTGCTGTTAGCTGTAGAAATCTGTGAGATAACTGTTTTGCTGCCAACAAAGTTTTAAAAAGGTTTAGGTCACCTATTCACCCCCCCTCTAGGTGTTTAGGTACCATATCTTTCACTCATGGGCTTAGCCCATGAGGGTGGGCTTGGTTCCTTCTTTTCTCTTTTAGGCCACTTTGTTGACTTGTTGACTTTTAGGTTGACTTGGTCAAGATGGTGAGTGAGCTGAAATCACTTGAGGGTCATGGACCCTATGGCACCACCCAACTTAGGTTGGGCCAAGGTGATGCCCTACTTGGGCTAATTGGGCCTTTAAGTGTGGGTTTGACCAAATTAGGGTTTAAGGTTGACTTGGGTCAACATGGGTCAAATAGGTGACCCAAAGATGTGGCTTATGGTTCACTTAGGTTGTTATTAGGGTTAGGGGTACAATGGTGGGACCTATGTGTGGCTAAGACCCCAATTTGGGCTAGTTTGACTTGGGTTGACTTGGGCCCTATAGTGGGTCCCATATGTCTATACCCTAACTCCATGGTTCAAACCTAGCCTAAACCCATGCCCCCACCACTTGTCCTAACCCAACTTAAGTAGAGGGGTCTAATTGGAAATGAGATGTTACAAACCCCAATAAACAAAAAAATAATTTCGTCCCCGAAATTTAAGTTCGGGTCTACGGGATTTCTAAACATAAAAATTAAAGTACTTTAGACAAAAATTAAAGTATTACCTGAGGTAAAAAACTCCGGGTGCCACTGTAACATCAGATCCATCCGCTCCCAGGTGTGCTCCTCCCGTCCGTGGTTGGACCACAACACCTTCACTAGGGGAACCTTCTTCTTCTGCAGCACTCAGACCACAGTATCATCGATCCGGAGAAGCTCTAAACGAACTGATCTGTCAGATGCTAACGGGCCTGCTGTAGTGGTGATGTGCTGCTCCGGCCGAAGGAGAGCTCTCCGTATCGAAGAGACGTGAAAGACGTCATGCAAGGTCCCTAACTCTGGCGGCAGCTCTAGCCTGTAAGCCAAGGGGCCGATCCGCTCCAGGATCAAATATGACATCATATACCGAGGGCTGAGCTTCTTGTGCCTCCGCACCCGAGAAACACCATGCACCGGATGTATCTTCAAGAACACTTTGTCCCCCACCTGAAACTCCACCTTCCGATGCCGCGCATCATAGTACTTAGCCTGCCTACTTTAAGCCTCCAGCATCAGGTCCCTGATCAGTCATATCTGAGCATCCGTATCCTCGATGTATTCCGATCCAAGTGCCCTGGGGTCCTCATCCTAAACCCAAGATAGCAGTGTCCAGCACTTCCCACCATAAATTGTCTCATATGGTGCCATCCCAATGCTCGCCTGGTGACTGTTGTTGTAGGAGAACTCAACCAGTGGCAACAGTCTCTCCCAGGTCCTTCCCGTATCCAGTATACACAATCATAGCAGATCCTCCATAATCTTGATGGTCCGCTCTGTCTGACTGTCGGTCTATGGATGGAAAGCGGTGCTAAAAGCAAGCTGAGAACCCAAGTATGCCTGCACCACTCTCCACTCCCTATAAGTGAATCGACCGTCACGATCTGAGACAATCGTCCTGGGGACCCTGTGGTACCTGACGATCTCCGAGGGAACGATCTCACTCACACTTTATTACTTGTTACGGCACGTGCACTTGCGTATTATATACATCTATTTCGGGCGTATCAACGACAACATTGGTCGGGGGCGGCGACATTGGTCGGGGGCGGCGACATTGGTCGGGGGCGGCAACATTGGTCGGGGACGGCGACATTGGTCGGGGGCGGCGACATTAGTCGGGGCCGGTGACATTGGTGGTAGGGGCGACATTGGTCGGGGCGGCGACATTGTTCGTGGGCGGCGATATTGGTGGTAGGGGCGACATTGGTCGGGGCGGCGACATTGGTCGTGGGCGGCGACATTGGTGGTAGGGGCGACATTGGTCGGGGCGGCGACATTGGTCGTGGGCTGCGACATTGGTCAGGGGTGGCGACAATTGTCGGGCGAGGCAACATTGGTCGTATGAGGCGACATTGGTCTTGGGGCGACATTGATCGTGGACTGCGACATTTGTTATGCGGGTCACATTGGTCGTGGGCGGGGACCTCGTGCGGGGGCGACATCATTCGGTGGAGGCGACAATATTCGGCGAGGTCGGCGACAATCACCGGCGGAGGCGACAATCACGGACGGCGACAATATTTGGGAAAAATGTATGAAATTACCTCAAAATTCACAGATGCACCCCCGGAAAGTGCCTCCTCCCTCTCGCTTCGGCCTCCCCAAAACCCTACCCGCATTCCCATCCCCCGGCATCCCTCTTGAAAACCCTGATCGACGACATTGTTGAGCAGCTCGCTGAGCTTGGAAGCAACAAAAAAAAAGGAACGGGTCTTGGCTGTCGATACTTCCAGCCACCAAACCTCCGGAGCCATCCGGAGCGAAATGAAGTTTACAGCGATACGAAGAGAAGAACCCCACTCATAATCATTCACATTTCTTGTCTAAAATTAGACAAAAATAATGGCTGTCATTAACGATAAAAAATCATGTTAAATACTCACACTCTTCTTCCCCATTCAGCACAGAAAACTACTGTGCTGAATGGGGAAGAAGAGTGTGAGTATTTAACATGATTTTTTTATCGTTAATGACAGCCATTATTTTTGTCTAATGGTTCCTGATGACAATCGTCCTGGGGACCCTGTGGTACCTGATGATCAGGTCCCTGAAGCTGATCAAAAAGCTCGTCGATCTGGGGCAGCGGGTATGTGTTCCGGACCGTCAACTGGTTCAACTCCCGGTAGTCGATGTAGAGATGCAGTGAGCCATCCTTCTTCTTGATAAATAACACCAGTGCTCCCCATGGTGATGAGCTCGGTCGGACAAATCCTGACTCCACCAGCTCCTGTAGCTGCGTCCTGAATTCTGCTAGCTCCTTTGGGGCCATCCTGTATGATGCCCGAGATATGGGCCTCGCTCCTGGCACCAACTGAATGTGGAAGTCCATGTCACTGGTCGGTGGCAATCCGGGCAATTTCTCCAGAAACATGTCGGAGAAATCCCGAACCACCGGGATATCAACAATACAAGCCTCTGCTCCCGCCATCTCGAAGCAGATAATTTATACTTCCTCTCCCTGCTTGTGGGCTTTGACAGCCTGTACAGATGATAATAAAAGGTGGAAGACAAGTCTAATACCTTCGACGATGACGCAGGAGTCCCCGTGCCTCAATGTGATCCTCCTCGACGGGCAATCGATCTGGGCATGGTTCCAATTCAACCAAGTCATGCCCAAGATCAGGTCGAAGTCTGGTATCCTTAGGATCGTTGTAGGCGCTTCAAATGTCTTTCCGTCGATTTTTGCCTCCATGTTGCACATGACAGATGATAATAGTACTGATCCATCAGGTAGCCTCACCCTCATCGTCGAGCCCGTGAATCATTCCACGCCATCCAATCCTTCTACAAAGGCTTCTAATACGAATGAGTGCGAAGCACCCGTATCGAATAGCGTATGAGCGGGCTTGCCATTGATAAAGACTATGCCTGAGGTTGATTTGAGTTTCAAATAGGTAGTTATACTTCAAGGTCAAGTACCATATATAAAAAATGTCTTAATTTCATAATACAATTTATGTACCTGTGATGACGTCCTCAGGGTTCCTCGGCTTGGCGAGGTCTAATGCGTACATCTGCTCTTGTCCTCTGCCTCAAAAAAAAGATCCTTGGCCTCGGCCTCAACATAGATCTCATCCTCGGCCTCGACCCTGCTGTACTGGAGGGACCACTGGAGGTGGAGGAGGTGGACGAGAAAATGGACAAAATTGATGTGGGCACTTAGATCTAATGTGGCCCGGCTGATGGCACCCGAAACTAACTACTGGTTGCTGGCCATGATCATCTTGCCTCAGCAAGCCATGTGTCTGTAGTGGTGGAGGAGCTGGTTCTGCAGGGGGTCTCTGCTCCTGCCTGTAGTTGGGATAATAATGTCCCCCACCTCTCTTGTGCCTCATAACTCTGTCTCTCTGTGAGCCCCGGCTATTCTCCCCTAAGAACGACCCATCTAGCTGTCTCTTTCCCCTGCTCTGCACCATCAGCTGGTCTGCCTCCAGCTTCTTGTCCACCTCTATGATCTGAGCTGAACTGCCATGAGAGATGAACTGTAGGGCCTGTAACACCCCTGATTTGTGATTGCGTACGCATGATGGGCGTTACGTTGGCTTGGAACGTTGTTCGAGCATGGTTTTTGTTGCGGGCTTGCGAGTGGCTGTTTTGGTTTCCGAGTTGCACGATTCCCCAGCAAACCGGAGTCCAAATTGTGGACTCGGTGAGGCCTCTTAGGGAATGTTTGCACTTTTTCGCGCCCGGGAAATGTTGCTGTAAGTGAGTTGCTGGTACAGGAAACAAAAAAGGGTAAAAAAAGTTCTTAAGGCAAAAATGGTCTAGGACGACACAGGAACATTTTTCAAAACAGGGAAAATTAGTCATTTTTGTGCGTGACACGCCCCCCGACACGGGCGTGTCGGGGCATGACCCGGGGCGTGACCTGGGCGTGACCTCCTTGACTCGACGAATTTTTCTTGCGTCGAGTTGAGCTCGACGAATGGGGTACACGGCCCCTGACACGGGCGTGTCACGGGCCGTGTCCCGCTTTGTCGAGTGTCGAGTGTCGAGTGTCGAGTATCGAGTGTAGGGTGTCGAGAGAGGGGACACAGCCTGTGACACGGGCGTGTCACAGGGCGTGTCCAGCTGTGTCGAGTGTCGACACTTTGTGTCGACGAGGTGTCGAGACACGGGCTACACGCCCTAGGTCACGGGCGTGACTGACCCGTCCCGGGCGTGTACCCGGCCGTGTACCGTGTGGATAAACTTGGATTTGCCGACTTTCTGCGCCGCTTATGGTACACGCCCTGCGTCACGGGCGTGACACAGGACGTGACCGGCCTGAAAATCGAGTTTTTCCAGTTTTTTTTGTGCCGTTCATTTCCTTGATTCTGCATCTAACGGTCCAGCTCTGTTCTGGAGGAAATAAGGCCGAAACAGAGAATTGTTCTTCTCATTTCACCTTCTCTTCATCTTCTTCTTCATTCTCAAAAAAAAACTCTAGGGAGCAAGGCTCAAGCAAGGCCAGGAAAGAGAGGAGCAGCCGTCGCGGCATCGTCTCGGTTCAGGCAAGCGGTGTTCTTCACCCTTGCCAATCTTCTTTCTTGATTTGGATTGTGCCAACTTAGCTAGTTGTTTCTCTTTCACTTTTCCTAGCTTGTCCTTCTTGTTTTGGGTTTTTCCTCACTAGCCTTTATGATGCCTTTGAATTTCCCTATGCTCCATGACTATGATTTCCATGCTTCGTTTTAGTTAGCAAGTCCATGTTAGATTGCTTCATGTCGTTTATCTTGTTCATGTGACTCATGTAGCTCTATTTATTCATGTTCATGTAGCCTTTTTCTTGCCTAATCATGTGATTTGTTCTTGTTCCTCATCATATAATTCATGTGGATCATAGCTTAATTAAATTTCTATCAACTTGTCGTCATGCGTGAGGACGATGAAAGGAACGTGTTTAGCTTGGGTTATGGGGCGTTTTGCGAGGCGAATTGTGAACCATGACAGGAGCGTTTGTGTGAGAATTCGGCAAGGGGTGGTGTGGTTTTAGTCTTGGTGGCCACTGGGTTTTGGTTTATGGTATGAGAGACCATTTTGGCCCCGATTTGGGCTGGTTTTGATTGGTGCGTTCCACTTTAGGGCCACCACCGAAAGACCCTTGCGGAATTGAACTTAACCGCTGCTTATGTATCACTAGTTTGGTTGTTTCTTGTTCGTAAGATGCTGAGTTTGGGCATGTGTATTGCCCTTTTGCTCCTGTGGGTGGAGCAGGACTTGTTGAACTTGTACGCACTTGGTGTGTTTTACATTTTGGAATTTACTGTGTTTAACACTTGGTTTCCACCTGTTCTTTTCATTCAGTACATGGCTACGGGGTCGGTAAGCCCCTTCTTCATCGATTATGAAATTCATGCTCTCTTTTGTATAGCTTGGTTGATTGCTGAGGTATTCTTTCTTGAATGCCTCAGGTGCAGGTTGTAGCCGGTTGAGCGGCTAGGTTGGTTGGTGGCGTTTCTTGGGAGCTAGCCGAGCATACTTAGCGAGGTAGTTCTTTTCTTTGTTGTACAGACATACATGTACCCCAATGGGTTCGTGTCAGCTTGTTGGCTCCCATTGGTGGTTTTCTTTACTTGTGACGTATGAATAATAGACTGCTATGTGACTCATTTGGATGATGTCTTCTTGCTCTTGGGAAGGATTTATGGTAGGTTGCATTAAGTATTTTCTAAGCTACACAAAACCTATTATTGTATATCATGCATACATGTTTTGATCAACTAAGACGTATTTTCCAAATGATGTAAACAAAGAGGATTTCTTATAATAGTATCACTATAGACTGCATATAGGAGCTCATCATAAATAAACAAAGTATTTCCGCCGCGTACAAATACAGTTTTTGATACCTAAGGCCGAGGGATACGGCCATTCAATCCAAAGGTTTTCTTACATTTCACTGTTGAATTTCAACTCATAAAGTAAGCGTCAAGAGTTGCCGGAGCGTGTGCAGTTATCCCCTGCACGACGTGGCATCATAACCCGTAGTTCCTCTTGCTCTGATACGATGTACTCATTGAGGAAATGCGGGTTGTGACAGTTGGTATCAGAGGGAGGTTTGCTTGACAATTAGTCGGGCAAACTTTCTTTTTTGGTTGTAAGCATCATATCATACACACACCGAGGTGCCATCAGTATGTCTTGGCCGAAGCACGCACACTACACTCATGGCATGACAAGAAGTATATGGGGCATATTATGTAGTATGGGATGCATAATATGTGGTTGTATATGGATCCACCATAGGGGCAACATGTGCGGGTTATGTAGTATGGGATGCATAACCTTACCACATGGATGCGACTAGCATGTTTTCTTTTCTTCGTTGCATGCAATGCTATGTAGTATGGGATGCATAGCATTGTGATGCGTACGACCGCTCATGGCATACATTAATGCCTTTTCTAGAATGCATAGCACATCACGCATAACATCACATTGCATGAGCACAACGTGCCAAGCTAAGATTTACATGATGACACCTGTACACTCATGGTTTTGGGTCAAATAAAGTCATGCATTTATCGGTCAGGCACAAGTTAGTGGGATGACGGTGAGTCATCTTTAGGCATACCATCATTCTCAAACTCCCAGAGCAAGTTAGCGGTTGATGTTCATATTTCTATATGTATGGTCTGTACATAGCCGTTGTGTGTTTTGTTGGGTTTGAGTTTGACAAGAGTGAACGTGTTTATAGGATGTCGAAGCGTCCAGTGACAAGGCAAACTCCCCAATCCGAGGGCGAGTCTTCGGGCGCGCAGAATAATGCCCTGATGGATAGTCTTCGCCAAAGTAATGAGGCTTTGACGAAGCAGGTGCAGGAAGTGCAGTCCCAGCTCCAAGCTATGTCATCAGCGATGTCGGGGCTGGCACCAAGAGGGCAAGAGACTATCAGAGGCCCCACGATTTCTACTCCTTCAGTGGCAGTGATACCCCCAGTTGTGGTTCCTCCTGCGATGACTTTCATCTCGCAGTTTCAGCGACTTGGACCACCGACTTATGATGGAAAAGCAGACTTTGTGATCTTGGATGATTGGGTAATCACATTGGAAGAGATGTTTGTGTATTCTGGCGTTACCGAGGACCAGAAGGTGATGCTTGCCGCCTATCAACTCAAAGGGTTGGTGAAAGGTTGGTGGTTGCGAGAAAAAGAAGGCCTAGGGGCGGGCTGTTCGTGGGAAGCGTTCAAAGAAATGTTACGGCACAAGTTTCTACCGGCAGTGGAAAGGGACCGCCTGATGAATGACTTCTTGTACTTGAAGCAGAGGAAACTCACAGTGAGTGAGTATGAAATTGAGTTTAGCAAGTTAAGTCGGTTCGCTCCGAGCTTGGTGACTACGGAAGCTGATCGAGTAAAGAGATTTCTTGGCGGACTCCGCAGCGACGTGCAGCAATTCGCAAGTGCTTATGGAGCGACAAGTTACACCACTGCGGTTGAGGCTACGTTGAAGGTGGAAGCTATAGAAAATGCCAAACAAAGAGGGCAGTAGATGAGGCAGGGCAAGAGACAGCTGGTGGGAGAGAAAATGTCCCACGAGTCAGACGTAAAGAAGAAGAAGGAAATATGTAGCTTCTGTGGCCGAGCCGGTCACCCGTTTGAGAAATGTTTCAAGCGGTTGGGGATGCAAAAGAAGGAGCAGGTGCACGCCATTCAGGGTGCGCCAACCAGAGACTTGGAGTGTACATTTTGTTGGAGAAGAGGTCATGATGTGGGCCGCTGCTGGGCCAAAGACAAGGTGTGCTTCCAGTGTGGCAGACAAGGACATCTTCGCGCAAGGTGCCCGCAGATCCAACCTGTTTTGCAACCCGCACCACTCCAGGCTTTGCCTCCGCCTCCGCCTCCGCGTTTAGACAAAGGCAAAGGGAAGTTGAATGTGGTCTCTTCAGAGGAAGCTCAGACGTCACCTCAGGTTATCTCAGGTTCGATTCATTCCGCTGGTTCCTGTTTTGTTTCTGCCTTTTACGTGTAGTTCTTAGCATATATACCCTTATAGGAAACTTTAAGGTAAAGAACCGTTGGACGCGTGTTCTATTTGATTCTGGCGCGACCCATTCATTTGTGGCGCGAACCTTTCTGGATCGGTATCATTTGACACCAGATCGAGTGGGGAATGCGTTTTTGGTGAAATTTCCTTCCGGTGCTTCGGTGGTGGCAGACTGGGGTCTTCTTGATTGTCCCATTTTGTTGGGCGATTTCTTAGCAAAGGCTGATTTCAAAGTGATCGATTTGGAGGATTTTTATGTCATTCTGGGTATGGACTGGTTATCCCGCTATGATGCCGTCATCCAGTGCAAAGGGAAGCGCTTGGATTTTATGAAAGACAATGGTCAACCGGGAAGTGTTTATGGTGATTCATGCCAGGATACTCCAGGGATTTCGGCGGTATGTGTTCGGACGTTGTTTGTTTCCGACTGTTTTGCTTGTCTAGTCTCAGTTGTGGGGACTAGTGCTGTTTTGCCGTGTTTGGAGGAGATTCCTGTTGTGCGTGAATTTCCAGATGTTTTTCCTACGGATCTTCCTGGTCTTCCCCCTGATCGTGATGTCGAGTTCGTTATTGATTTGGAACCGGGTACGCGGCCTATTGCGAAAGCATCGTACAGAATGGCCCCGCGTGAGCTATCAGAGTTGCGTACTCAGTTGGATGACTTATTGGCAAAAGGGTTTATCAGGCCGAGTTCATCACCTTGGGGTGCACCGGTGTTATTTGTGAAGAAGAAAGATGGGTCGATGCGGCTTTGCATCGATTACCGGGAATTGAACAAGGTGACGATTAAAAACAAGTACCCACTGCCAAGAATCGATGATTTGTGTGATCAACTGCGTGGCAGTTCCGTATTTTCGAAGATTGATCTCCGCTCGGGCTATCATCAGCTCAAAGTCCGGGAGTCTGATATACCGCGGACTGCATTTCGATCAAGGCATGGCCATTTTGAATTTCTGGTGATGTCGTTTGGTTTGACCAACGCACCATCAGCCTTCATGGATATGATGAACAGGGTGTTTAAGGACTATTTGGATAAGTTTGTGGTCATTTTTATTGATGACGTACTTGTCTACTCCCGCAGTGCTGAGGAGCATGAACAGCATCTGCGTTTAGTATTGGCCACTTTGCGAGACCAAAAGTTATTTGCCAAGCTAAGCAAATGCGAGTTTTGTTGTCTCAAGTTGCCTTTCTGGGTCATGTCATTAACCACCATGGAATTTCAGTGGATCCCGAAAAGATTGCTGCAGTCATGGAGTGGAGAAGACCGGAGACACCCAAGGAGATTCAAAGCTTCTTGGGATTGGCCGGCTATTATCGCAGATTTGTAGAAGGTTTTGCTACGTTGGCCGCACCTTTGACTCGCTTAACCCAGAATAATGTGGCGTTTGAGTGGAATGACAAGTGTGAGGCCTCATTCCTGGAACTCAAGAACGGTTATGTACCGCTCCTGTGTTGATCTTGCCGACAGAAGGGATAGATTATGATGTTTTGTGGATGCGTCGCACGTTGGACTTGGATGTGTGTAATGCAAGACAAAAAGGTAATTGCGTATGGTCTCGGCAGTTGAAAAATCATGAAAAGAACTACCCAACACATGATTTGGAGTTCGCAGCGGTGATATTTGCATGAAGTTGTGGAGACACTTACTGTATGGTGCACAGTGTAAAATCTTTACAGATCATAAAAGGTTAAAGTATGTCTTCACACAAAAGGAACTGAATCTGCGCCAACGGCGATGGCTGGAATATGTAGCTGATTATGATGTGGACATTCAGTATCACCCGGGGAAAGCGAATGTTGTGGCCGATGCTTTGAGTCGGAACACGAGGACATTATTTCATCTTTCAGTCGACCGTCTTGTGGAGGAATTTCTATTGATGGATATTTCCGTGGGAAAATATGACCCGTAGAGTCATTCGATGGTAGAAGAACCTTCATGGCTGGTGCTTGCAAGACAACATCAAAAGGATGATCCTGATCTTTTACATTTGTTTCGTCGACTGAACAGAGTGAATTACCGGATTTTTCTATTGATGAAGGGGGCACGTTAAAGTATCGTGGTCGATTTTGTATTCCCGTAGTTGGAGATATTCGCGAGATGGTGTGTAGGGAAGCACATGGCTCAAGTATGGCCTACCATCCAGGCTCAACAAAAATGTACCGTGATCTGAAACAAATTGTCTGGTGGTATGGAATGAAAAGAGATATAGCGCAATTTGTCTCTAAATGTCATACCTGCAAGCGGGTGAAAGCTGATCATGGGAGGCCTGGTGGCAAGTTGACACCATTGGAGATTCCAACATGGAAGTGGGAAAGCATCTCAATGGATTTTATTACAGGTTTACCAAGATCTCCACGAGGACATGACTCCGTGTGGGTAGTCGTGGATAGATTGACCAAGTGTGCTCATTTCATACCATTTAAGGTCAACTACCCGATGAAGACAATAGCGGAGCTCTATTTGAACGAAATCATCCGACTGCATGGTGTGCCAGTCAATATCATATCAGACAGGGATTCCCGATTTACTTCTCATTTCTGGAAGAGTCTACAAGAGGGTTTGGGGGCGGATTTGCGGTATTCCACTGCTTACCACCCTCAGACGAATGGCCAAACAGAACGAGTAAACCAAATTGTAGAAGATATGATTCGATGCTATATTCTTGAGTATGGCGGAGCATGGGATGAACGTTTGCGGCTTATGGAATTCACATATAATAATAGCTATCAAGAAAGCTTGCAAATGGCTCTGTTCGAAGCTTTATATGGGCGTCGATGTCGGACTCCCCTCTTTTGGACTGAGGTTGGCGAGCGGCTTTTGTTGGGCCCAGAGGCGCTCGAGGACATGGAAGTTGCCGTACGATGTATCCGAGAGAAGCTCCGAATCGCCCAAGAGCGATATGAAAAGTATGCCAATTGACGACGGTCGGAATTAGAGTTTGCGGTGGGAGATTCCATTTTCTTGAAAGTCTCCCCAATGGTTGGGATTAAAAGGTTTGGTAAAGAGCGCAAATTAGACCCAAGATTTGTGGGTCCCTTCAAGATTCTTGCGCGAGTTGGTGCATCCGCTTACAAGGTAGAATTACCCGTGAACTTTCCTGGTGTTCACGATGTGTTTCATGTTAGCCAACTTCGCAAGTGTGTGCGACATGACACGCAAGTGTTGGACGTGGTGCCGCTATTGGCACCAAACCTTTCTTATGTGGAGATGCCCATCCGAATATTGGACTCCCAAGATCGCGTGTTGCGGAGAAAGAGGATTCCTATGGTCAAGGTGCTATGGAAAAATCAGAATGTGGAAAGCGCGACGTGGGAGCTCGAGTCAACGATGAGGGCGGTGCACCCTCATTTGTTCCTGTAAATCAGCTGGTATGTGCATTGGTGTTTTTGTTGCATTGGTGTTTTTGGTTT
The DNA here is from genome assembly GCA_039583875.1 of Platanthera guangdongensis. Classification (NCBI taxonomy): domain Eukaryota; kingdom Viridiplantae; phylum Streptophyta; class Magnoliopsida; order Asparagales; family Orchidaceae; genus Platanthera; species Platanthera guangdongensis. Next base: position 207,307,295 of record CM077151.1, on the reverse strand, counting down.
GCTACCTTATTTTGGATGGAGATCAAAATAATTGAAAAGTTTCGAGGCGAAACTTTTTGTTAGGGGGAGTGACTGTAACACCCCGGATTTGTGATTGCGTACGCATGATGGGCGTTACGTTGGCTTGGAACGTTGTTCCAGCATGGTTTTTCCTGCGGGCTTGCGAGTGGCTGTTTTGGTTTCCGAGTTGCACGATTCCCCAGCAAACCGGAGTCCAAATTGGGGACTCGGTGAGGCCTCTTAGGGAATGTTTGCACTTTTTCGCGCCCGGGAAATGTTGCTGAAAGTGAGTTGCTGGTACAGGAAACAAAAAAGGGTAAAAAAAGTTCTTAAGGCAAAAATGGTCTAGGACGACACAGGAACATTTTTCAAAACAGGGAAAATTAGTCATTTTTGTGTGTGACACGCCCCCCGACACGGGCGTGTCGGGGCGTGACCCGGGGCGTGACCTGGGCGTGACCTCCTTGACTCGACGAATTTTTCTTGCGTCGAGTTGAGCTCGACGAATGGGGTACACGCCCCCTGACACGGGCGTGTCACGGGCCGTGTCCCGCTTTGTTGAGTGTCGAGTATCGAGTGTCGAGTATCGAGTGTCGAGTATCGAGTGTCGGTGTCGAGAGAGGGGACACGGCCTGTGACACGAGCGTGTCACAGGGCGTGTCCAGCTGTGTTTTTGAGTGTCGACACTTTGTGTCGACGAGTGTCGAGACACGGGCTACACGCCCTAGGTCACGGGCGTGACTGACCCGTCCCGGGCGTGTACCCGGCCGTGTTTACCGTGTGGATAAAAACTTGGATTTGCCGACTTTCTGCGCCGCTTATGGTACACGCCCTGCGTCACGGGCGTGACACGGGCGTGGGCTGTGACCGGCCCGAAAATCGAGTTTTTCCAGTTGTTTGTTCGTCTCATTTCCTTGATCTGCATCTAACGGTCCAGCTCTATTCTGGAGGAAATAAGGCCGAAATAGAGAATTGTCTCTCATTTCACCTCTCTTCATCTTCTTCTCCATTCTCCAAAAAAAAAACTCTAGGGAGCAAGGCCAAGCAAGGCAAGAAAGAGAGGAGCAGCCGTCGCGGCATCGTCTCGGTTCAGGCAAGCGGTGTTCTTCACCCTTGCCAATCTTCTTTCTTGATTTGGATTGTGCCAACTTAGCTAGTTGTTTCTCTTTCACTTTTCCTAGCTTGTCCTTCTTGTTTTGGGTTTTTCCTCACTAGCCTTTATGATGCCTTTGAATTTCCCTATGCTCCATGACTATGATTTCCATGCTTCGTTTTTAGTTAGCAAGTCCATGTTAGATTGCTTCATGTCATTTATCTTGTTCATGTGACTCATGTAGCTCTATTTATTCATGTTCATGTAGCCTTTTTCTTGCCTAATCATGTGATTTGTTCTTGTTCCTCATCATATAATTCATGTGGATCATAGCTTAATTAAATTTCTATCAACTTGTCGTCATGCGTGAGGACGATGAAAGGAACGTGTTTATCTGGGTTATGGGCGTTTTGCGAGGCGAATTGTGAACCATGGCAGGAGCGTTTGTGTGAGAATTCGGCAAGGGGTGGTGTGGTTTAGTCCTTGGTGGCCACCGGGTTTTGGTTTATGGTATGAGAGACCATTTTGGCCCCGATTTGGGCTGGTTTTGATTGGTGCGTTCACTTTAGGGCCACCACCGAAAGACCCTTGCGGAATTGAACTTAACCGCTGCTTATGTATCACTAGTTTGGTTGTTCTTGTTCGTAAGATGCTGAGTTTGGGCATGTGTATTGCCCTTTTGCTCCTGTGGGTGGAGCAGGACTTGTTGAACTTGTACGCACTTGGTGGTGTTTTAGATTTTGGAATTTATAGTGTTTAACACCTGGTTTCCACCTGTTCTTTTCATTCAGTACATGGCTACGGGGTCGGTAAGCCCCTCTTATCGATTATGAAATTCATGCTCTATTTTGTATAGCTTGTTGATTGCTGAGGTATTCTTTCTTGAATGCCTCAGGTGCAGGTTGTAGCCGTTGAGCGGCTAGGTGGTTGGTGGCGTTTCTTGGAGCTAGCCGAGCATACTTAGCGAGGTAGTTCTTTTCTTTGTTGTACAGACATACATGTGCCCCAATGGGTTCGTGTCAGCTGTTGGCGCCCATTGTGGGTTTCTTTACTTGTGACGTATGAATAATAGACTGCTATGTGACTCATTTGGATGATGTCTTCTTGCTCTTGGGAAGGATTTATGGTAGGTTGCATTAAGTATTTTCTAAGCTACACAAAACCTATTATTGTATATCATGCATACATGTTTTGATCAACTAAGACGTATTTTCCAAATGACGTAAACAAAGAGGATTTCTTATAGTAGTATCACTATAGACTGCATATAGGAGCTCATCATAAATAAACAAAGTATTTCCGCCGCGTATAAATACAGTTTTTGATACCTAAGGCCGAGGGATACGGCCATTCAATCCAAAGGTTTTCTTACATTTCACTGTTGAATTTCAACTCATAAAGTAAGCGTCAAGAGTTGCCTGAGCGTGTGCAGTTATCCCCTGCACGATGTGGCATCATAACCCGTAGTTCCTCTTGCTCTGATACGATGTACTCGTTGAGGAAATGCGGGTTGTGACAGGGCCTGTCCCAAATCGTCTCTAAGGCCCAGGTAGAATCTCTTTGCGTACCTCCTGTCGTCCGAATCATGTATCCCTGCAAACCTAGCCAGATGGGAAAACTCCCTCTAGTACTCAATCACTGACCTGGTCCCCTGTTTGAGGTCCAAAAACCTCTCTTCTAGCTCATCCCGGTCCGTGGTGGTCACAAAATTCTCCAAGAATTTCTCGTCGAACTCCTCCCAAGATATATCTGATAGAGCATTATCTGCATAGGTGGAGTCCAACATGGACTTTCACCACCTCTTTGCATGGGCATCCAGTGTAGAAGATGCCAAATAGACTGCCTAGCTGACAGGGCAGCTGATGCCTGCCAGCATCTCCTATATAGCCTCGAGCCATTCTTCGGTCTTTATCACATTCTCCGTCCCATGGTACATAGGCGGGGACAAACTCTTGAATGCACTCAGTCAGTTTGATCCCGGATTTGATAGCTGTGTCGGAACCTGCTGGCTCTGAAGGCCTCAAGAATGGCAGTCAGGGTCTGGCCCATCTCTCTCTGTAGAAAAGGAGTGGCATACAGAGGGGGAGGGACCACATTCTAAAGTACGGCGACCTGTGGAGGCTACATAAAGGTAAGGTTTATATTAGAATTGGCCAGACTTATTGCTTAGGTGGAAAGTTTTATGTGACTTTTACACATAGGCACACAATTGCTTCCACTGCATAGTTTGTCCGCAAACTAATGCTCGAGCGGGGTGGCCCAGTGCTATGGACTACGATCATAAAACTTGTTCGGCCAATTGAGAGATAGAAGTAAAAACAAGCAGTATATAATAACAGCTTGTCCACATGTCACAGCCCCATCAAATAAAAATAAAAGTACACGAGTCCAGAATGAGTACATCAAAAGAGAAAAAGGTCTTATGCCCTGTACATAATTTCAAATCTCTCTCTTACAAATGTCAACAAGCAGAAGTTATACTATCATCAAAAACTCATCCCACCTGATGACGGGCTGTAGTAGTAGTAGTAGGTAGCGGTGGTATCAGCTCCTCACATCCTGCCACCTCGTCCTGCTGGTACTCCATCTCCTCGAGCTCCTAAAATGATTGGTCACACCGACCGTTAGTCACAAAGACTAAGTCATTTCTTCCACACCTCGCCCCCGCAACTCCTAGGCACCGGGCGGGAGAACGAAGTGGAGGATAACAAGGGGTATAGAAAAGGAAACAAGTGACAGTGTGAAAGAAAGGGATAGATCTTAGAGTAATAAATCTATACTATATTAAAAAGAACTATCAATTAGATGTCTGTGGCAAGCTAAATGAGACATTGAATCAATCACAACCGTTGAATATAAACCGAACATTTGATCGCAACCGTTGATCACAGCAACGAATCAGAACCGTTCATAATTTTTCTTAGGTCTCCTAAACCTATATAGGATCCTAAAATCTAGATATTCTGTAAGGCACCCTACAACCCATCAGCCCAGATATATGGGCTACAAAATTAAAACAAACACGGGCCTGCCCGCCAGCCTAACAAACAGACCGGCCTGCCAGTTTCGAACCTGCAATCCGCCAGCCTAACAAACAGCCCAGCCCGCCAGTTTCAAACCCACAATCAGATCTTTAAAGGTGAAAACCTATATATACCCGAAAATCCAATGCCAATCTGCCGGTGTGGGACTAAATCCCGCCTGGGATTTAATCTCAGGCGGGATTAATTAGCCGGGATTAAATCCCGCCTAAGCAGGTCCTCTTTTTTTAAATATTAAATATTATAAATATTATTTAAGTATTATAAATATTATTTATACTAATATTTAAATAAATTTAAATATTATAAATATTATAAATTTAATCAAGCCTGCTTAGGCGGGATTTAATCCCGCCTAAGCAGGTCCTTTTTTTAATATTAAATATTATAAATATTGCTTAAATATTATAAATATTATAAATATTATTTATACAAATATTTAAATAAATTTAAATATTATAAATATTATAAATATTATTTATACCAATATTTAAATAAATGCAAGTTTTTAAAATATTTATTTTTTAAATATTAAATATTATAATTATTATTTAAGTATTATAAATATTATTTATACTAATATTTAAATAAATTTAAATATTATAAATATTATAAATTTAATCAAGCCTGCTTAGGCCGGATTTAATCCCGCCTAAGTTGGTCCTTTTTTTAATATTAAATATTATAAATATTACTTAAATATTATAAATATTATAAATATTATTTATACTAATATTTAAATAAATTTAAATATTATAAATATTATTTATACTAATATTTAAATAAATACAAGTTTTTAAAATATTTAAATATAGGTTGTGCCCTCCTCCAAGGCGCAGCCCCGCGGGGCGGGCGCAGCCAGGTGCGGGCGAAGCCCGCCATCACGGCGGGGTACTGTGTCGCGTAGCCATAGGGGCGGAGCAAAATATTAAATATAGGTTGTGCCCTCCTCCAAGGGCGTAGCCCGCCTCGGGGCGGGCGCAGCCAGGTGAGGGCGAAGCACGCCGTCACGGGTTGGGTACTATGGCGCATAGCCATAGGGGCGGAGCCCCGTGTCGGGGGCACAGCCCGCCGCCGGGCGGGCGAAGCCCGCCGTCACGGGCCGGGTACTATGGCACGGGGCACCGAGGGCCGGAGGCCCGTGCCTGTCACTCGTATATATATATATATATATATAGATATATATATAATTATATATATATATATATATATATATATATATATATATATATATATATATAATACAATAGTCATATTTGGATCACACCATGAAAAGCATTTGGACCGTCTGATCAAACTAAAGCAAATAGGAACCGTTGGATTCAAAGCAGGTGGCCTGCAAATAAAAAAACAAAAGAGGTACTGTTCACTCCAACATTTTTCCCGATACCCCCCTTTCCCGCATCCCGCCCCCCACGGGCTCACCCCGCCGCCGGGGAGGAGCCGCCGGCGGCCTGCCCGCCGCCCCCCCGGCGGTTCGCCGTAGGCCGGCGAACCCGCCGGGGGCGGCGCAGGCCGCCGGCGGCGGCGGGGTGAGCCCGTGGGGGGCGGGATGCGGGACGGGGGTATCGGGAAAATGTTGCAGTTTTTCGGTTTTTTTATATTTAAATAATTATATAGTATTAATTAAAAAATTTGGAATTAAAAATAATTAAAATAAAAATAATAACTAATTAAATAAATAATAATTAATAAATAATTAAATAATTATTTAAAAATCAAAAAAAAAATTGAACTTTAAAATTTTAAAATTGTTTGTCGGGCGGCGAAGCCCCCGTGGGGCGGGCGAAGCCCGCAAACGCGCGATGGCGACGAATCGAGAACGGGCGGAGTTCGAAGATGCTAGTATTATATATATATATATATCTATATATATATATATTATATATATATATAAATATATATATATATATATATCTTATTATATAATACAATAGTCATATTTGGATCACACCAAGAAAAGCATCTGACCGCCGATCTCCAGGAAATGGATTCTGGCCATTGGATCAAAGAAGAGGCCTCATTATCCAAACCAAAGAAGCGGTTACTGTTCATTTCCATGAGAAACCCGATACCTGCCCCTCCCGCTGTCCCGCATCCCGTGCCCCTCACGGCCTCACCCGCGCCGCCGGCGGCGGAGCCGCCGGCGGCCTGCCCGCCGCCCACCGGCGGGTTCGCCGCCCTCCGGCGAACCCGCCGGGGGTTGTCGGCGGCGAGCGGCAGGGCCACCGCCGGCGGTGGCCCTGCCCGTGAGCTCCAGACTGGAGCTCACGCAGGGCCACCGCGGCGGTGGCCCTGCCCGCTCGCCGCCGGACAACCCCCGGCGGGTTCGCCGGAGGGCGGCGAACCCGCCGGTGGGCGGCGGGCAGGCCGCCGCGGCTCCGCCGCCGGCGGCGCGGTGAAGGGCCGGGGGGCAGGGTTGCGGGGGGAGTTTTTTTTTTCTTTTTTTTTATTAAATAATTATTTTAAAATTAAAAGTTATTATATAAAAAATAAAAGTTATTATATAAAAAATAAAAGTTATTATATCAAAAAATAAAGTTATTATATAATAATTTATTAAATTATAATTTGATTTAAAAAATAATAATTATTTATGAAATTATATAATTATTAAAAAAAATTCGGAGGCGGGCAAAGCCCGCCAGAGGGGACGGGCTACGCCCGTCTGGGGCGCGGGCGCGAAAAGCGGTCGGGGGGCGGGCGAAGCCCGCCGGGGGGCGGGCAAAGCCCGCCGGGGGGGCGGCGAAGCCCGCCGGGGGGCGGGCGAAGCCGCTTGATTGCGGGCGAAGCCCGCAGCGACGCATCGAGAACGGCGGAGCCCGTTCGAAGATGCTAGTATATATATATATATATATATATAATATATATATATATATATATATATATATATATATATATATATATATATATATATATATATATATATATATATATATATATAATATATATATATATATATTATATATATATATACTAGAAAAGAAAATCACAGCACAAAAATAAAAAGAAAGGAAAGCAAGCAACTCAGAGGACACCAGGATTATATTGGTTCCCCCTAACTGGGTACATCCACTCTTCTACCACCCTGGTAGGAATCCACTAGTAGGTTTTGATCAGTTGATTACCACCACAAGATCTGCTTCAGGTAGATCAGGAAACCCTTCATGCTTTTGAACAGGTGCCCCAAAACCAAGAGTTTACTTTTGAAGGGAGTAAAAACCCTGTACGTGGGAAAGGGAAAGGAAATGATGTTGTCCTCTCTTTTCACAAAACAACTGAGAAGACTAGTGAATTTGATGATGTCAAAGCTCCCCCTGAAATATTGAATTGTTCCGGAAGATTGGAGCTTTGCTTCAGGGTGTAGGCCTTCAGATTGATGATGTCTCCAGCAAGCTTCTTAGACTGATATGAATGTGTGTCTCTTGAAAAGCCTGGAGCAAATGGAGAACTCTGTGAATATGTTGATTGATGCAGAGTTCCTCCTCTGTAAAAGGAAAAGCCTTCACTGTGTCTCTGCGCACTGTTCTACTTCTCATCTGTCTTTCTTGTCTTTTTATGTTTTCTCTGTCTTGAATTCAAACATTTGAATCCATTTGTCTTGATGATGGATGAAGCATTCCCGATAGTAGAAGATGCTTTGGGAATTAATCTTGAATTAACTTCTGAAACTACCCATATTTAATGTAGCCTTTGAACGACTATTTCCATTAGGAATGTTCAACATTAAATGTCCTGGGCATTAATTGACTGTAATTAATCCTTAAGTCAATCTTCCAACTGTAAATAAATAGGCCTGGAATAACTGCACAGAATTCGTCGACCGGAGCTCGCAGATCGTCGAGCTCAGCTTATATTTTCATCGAGCTGGGAATCTGACTTGAGATCAGAGTTCATCAACCTGAGCTCAGGGAAGGAACTCAGAGTTCGTCGACCTTAGATCGACTTTCGCCGACTAGAGTTTTACTATCGTCGAACTGAATTTCTGACTTTGTCACAACTGCATTTCTTGGAATTCTTTGAACAATTCTCTTGAATTCTTCTAAGGCAAAACTAGAAATAAATCTATGACTCATGACTATACATTTTGGGTCAATCTAAACAATCCTAATAGTGATCCTTACCCAAATCAGAAATAGGGTTCTAACAATCTCCCTCTATTTTGGTAAGGACACAATTTACACAAAAATAAATAAAATGCAAAGCAAAATAATCTGCCTCTTAAGCAATTTCCCCTTTATAAAAAAAACAATCTCCCCCTATACAGCCACTGATGTATCCTCTGTATTGGCTGAGACTATAGCATTTGATTATTATCAAATACCACTGCTCCTTTGTGGTAAGATAGGTCTTCTCCTACAAAGAGAGGTTATGAGTTCTTGACCCAGATTACCTTGGGTCCTATTTTTCATACACAATAATAATTTGAAATGAAAGAGCATTCAGGTTGATCCTTATATCCAAGTAGATGATATTTCCTAGGAGGGATTATCCACTCAGTAAAAGGATTTATAAAATGTTGATTTTGATTATGATTTTGAAATAAGTTAATATTTCTCCTCATAAATTTTGGGTTCGACAAAAAATAATTTCGTCGATCTGAGTTCGACGAATGGTATTGAGTTCGTCGGGCTCTGTTCATAGAATGATAATACTTGTTTTCTGTATTCCATTTTCGTCGATTTCCATTCGACGAATAGTGGTGATTTTGTCGAGCTTGGTTCGACGAATTATTTTGAACAAAAATTTTCTGAAGATTTTTAGATTGATTTGATTTATTCTTTTGCAAATCTTCAGTAATTTTATCTATGTCCTCTAACTTTTCTTTTCCTTTAATTGGTTCTAAAGAAATTATCTGTTCAAGAGCATTCTTTAAATCTGCTTTGAGTTTTATATTTTCAGAAGATACCTCATTTAATTTCTCTCTGAGAAGTTTTATTTCCTTCTCTGATTGAATTAAATCTTTACATAAGATTTCAAAATCTTCTTTAAAATATTCAGAAGAAAAATCAAAGGAAGAGATTACCTGACCCTCTTCTGATTCACATTCTAATTCTTCATCAGGGTTACTGCAAGAGGCATTTATTGCCATTAGGCAAAACTCTCTTGCTCTTGACTCTTCTTCATAATTAGTTGTACAGGATGAAGCTTCAAAGTCACTCCATGTTTCAGCTTTAAGGTTTCTTTCTTTAGCTGATCCTACAATCATTGTTGTGAGGGAGTCCCACATATCTTTTACAGATGAACATTCAGCAATTTCCTAAAAATGTCATCAGACATTGGTTGTGCAAGAATGTTCATTGCTTGTGCATCAATAATCTTCAGCCTTTTCTGGGCATCTGTCCATTGAGATGATAGAACATCATTGGTACTTGTTGTTTCCTGAGGTTGAGTTGGTCCTGACAAAATGGAGTTAAAAATGTTTTCATCAATAGAGTTCATATAAAACCTAATCCTTATCTTCCATAGTACAAGCTTATCTAGATTGCACATAGGTGGTCTGGTGCTTGAAAACTCTTCATTTTGTGATATGATAAACTCTAATGATGTATAAGATCTATCAGATCATTTTGTTTCAGGTATTAGCCAGTACAACTAAAGAAACACGACTCTGATACCAATTGAAAGAAAGGAATAGATCTTAACTTGAGCTAGTTAGAGTTATATATATATGTACTAAGAAAAGAAAATCACAGCACAAAAATAAAGAAAGGAAAACAAGCAACACAGAGGACACAAGGATTATAGTGGTTCCCCCTAACTGGGTACATCCACTCTTCTACCAACCTAGTAGGAATCCACTAGCAGGTTTTGATCAGGTGACTGCCACCACAAGATCTGCTTTAGGTAGATCAGGAAACCCTTTAGGCTTTTGATCAGGTGCCCAAAAACCAAGAGTTTACTTTTGAAGGGAGTAAAAACCCTGTACACGGGAAAGGGAAAGGAAATGATGTTGTCTTCTCTTTTCAAAAAGCAACTGAGAAGACTAGTGGATTTGATGATGTTAAAGCTCCCCCCTGAAATATTGAATTGTTTAGGAAGATTGGAGCTTTGCTTCAGGGTGTAGGCCTTTAGATTGATGATGTCTCCAACAAGCTTCTTGACTGATATGAATGTGTGTCTCTTGAAAAGCCTGGAGTAGATGGAGAAATCTGTGAATATGTTGATTGATGCAGAGTTCCTTCTTCTTTGTAAAAGGAAAAGCCTTCACTGTGTCTCTGCGCACTGTTCTGCTTCTCATCTGTCTTTCTTGTCTTTTTATGTTTTCTGTCTTGAATTCAAACATTTGAATCCCTTTGTGTTGATGATGGATGAAGCATTCTCGAGAGTAGAAGATTCTTTGGGAATTAATCCTGAATTAAATTCTGAAACTACCCATATTTAATGTAGCCTTTGAACGACTATTTCCATTAAGAATATTCGACATTAAATGTCATGGGCATTAATTGACTGTAATTAATCCTTAAGTCAATCTGCCAACTGTAAATTAATAGGCCTGGAATAACTGCACAGAATTCGTCGACCGGAGCTCGCAGATCGTCGAGCTCAGCTTCTATTTTCGTCGAGCTGGGAATCTGACTTGAGATCAGAGTTCGTTGACCTGAGTTGAGGGAAGGAACTCAGAGTTCGTCGACCTTAGATCGAATTTCATCGACCTGAGTTCGACAATCGTCGAACTGAATTTCTGACTTTATCACAACTGCATTTCTTGGAATTCTTTCTGCAATTCTCTTGAATTCTTCTGAGGCAAAATAGGAAATAAACCTATGACCCATGACTATACATTTTGGGTCAATCGAAACAATCCTAATAGTGATCCTTGCCCAAATCAGAACTAGGGTTCCAATACAGTGGAACTATACAAACAATTATATATATGTCAGTTGTTTCTACTCTAGCAGTTCTATATATATAGTATATGAAAGGTGAGAAGAACTCAACAGAAACAAGTAAAGTGTTGTAAGTAAGTAAGTACTGAAAGTAAGCAGAGTAAAGACAACAAGAAAATAAGCTACTACTAATCTACCATCATAGAAGTACCTTAACTTATATGAATGCCCATACAAACTTATATGTTAAGGTTTCCATAAATATAACTTATCATGTAAAAGATCACATACTTATTTATATGATAAGGATCTATGGTGCGTATGATCTAGTTATGAATGTATGATATACATACGTTTTATGGTTCATGCAAGTGCAACTCACACAAACAACTCTGTGATCACAGACCTTTAGTTCCCACTTTTCGGAGCTAGCATCACACTCTGGTACCACCGTTGTGGCTACAGTAGCAGTGGAGCAGGCGTCTCCACTCCTAGTCGGGTATACACACTATCGGGCGTAGAATTCCCATATGCCTTTGTACACATCCTAGGTGCACTCTAAAGTCTTTGCGTACTATTTGCTATCTACCCACCAGTCTTTTTGATAGAGTGTGCGTTCTTGGGGATCGTCCTCCAGACCGTAGTGCATAACAACCCACTGGACCCTCAAACCCTCACACCTCGCTAGAGTCACCGTACTTCCATCGGTGTGACGATTGGCCCAGTACCGCATGACCCGCCACAGGTTTATGCACATGCAAGATATTCTGACCCGAGCCTCCAGCTCACCGGACCAACACATCCTGAATCCCTCCAACCCATCACGGGTGTGATTGCACATTAATGCCTTTATTCTAAATCCCTCCAACTCATTATGGGTGAGATTGCACATTAGTGCCTTTATTCTGAATCCCTCCAACCCATCACGGGTGAGAATGAACATCAATGTCTTAGCCTATTAGACTACTCTTGTCTAGTGTAGTTACCAACTCAACCTTCTATCGTATCCCCTGTGGGTCCCACTGACGTGCTATATTTTGCTAAGCGCACCCATGACCTAATGTTGACCCATTTGATGTGTCATCTAAACTCTTGGGTCAGATGACCCTAATTATTTATCATGGTTGTTATGATGTATGATAATGATGGAACTAGTTTTCATTATTTTTCCAAGGGATTAAGGGCCTAAATTAATTCTTTTAATTGTGCGACCGGGTCACCTTGTACATGAAGTACTACATATAATGGTTCAAACTACCTATTGAATTTACTAATTGTTCCATAATGTTAAATATTACTGAATATCAGATTTCATAAAATTTCCATGCAAATTTCTATTTATTTCCCATTTAATAATAAAACTCCAATTCAACCACTTTCCAAATAAAGTACCTCAACTATTCAACCAAAAATGCTGAGAAAATTAGTGGGTGTTCATGATCACATAATAAGGCTAAATGCAGAGTTTCCTAATCTTAAATAATGATCTGACCTAGCTTATATCCATTTAAATAATATTACCAAAATGCCATTATTATGGTTTTTAACATATAGATTCATCCAAAAAATTCTCAAATAATTTATCAGGAATAAAAACACAATAATAAACCACTGTAAAGTTTTTCATAATTTTAAAACACTTATTTACCTTATTTGTATTAATTTCCATAAGGGGCAAAAATGGCAAAATCTACATAAAATCCAAGTAAACATCACTTAATTGTCCCATAAATTTTATAGAGATGAATAATGTCCTACTAGTATATGTGACAAAGTTTCAAAATTTAATGAACCAATTTTCCTTAATTTCCAAATTTATTTCCTAAGTAGGCATATTTTCTAATAATTACAAATAATGGAATCTTTGATCCCAAAAATCCCAAATATCCCATGAAAGGTGTATTCCATTACTATGAGCCTCTGTCCAGAGTTTCATGGACTTGCAATGACCCAATTGTGCTAAATTCACATTTTTCTATTTTTACTATTGGCACCTCAAATTTGAATATGCCAATCTCATGCATGTGGGATTTCCCAATCATGAATAGTTTAAGATGACCTGAAATCTATATCATGGATTTACTTGACCTAATGAACATCACACCCAAATTTGGGGGCATTTGGAGTCATATGTCTCCAAAAATACACTTAATTTAATTTTTAGTATTTCATCAAATACAAAAAACAAATTTGACCTAAAATTCTCATTTTTGGGCAGACACTAGTTTTACACCTAACACAAGCCTGACCAATATTTCAAGTCATGGGGACTTATGGTATGGCTTGGGCATTTATTTTAAAATTTGCCCTAGCCTAGGACCAGCCTTGGTAGAATGGCCCTACAGGGAGCCCTACTACTCCAAATTACATGTTTAGGGTGTCAAAACAAAGTTAAGACATAGATCTACAATTGTTATGTTGGTGACTAGTTCTTAAATTGCATCTAAGGGATCTATATTTAACATGCAATATCACTGTAAATGTGTGACAAAATTTACATTGTTCATATTAATCAATTTAATTAATGAATCTGGAATTAAATGGACGGTATCCGTTCATCGTCCCCAACGGCCAAAGGTTGAGATTGAACCGTCTTGGGCAAGTTTACTGGCCCTTTCCGGCCACCTGGGCCGGCGCCATCGCCGGCGATTATTGCCACCACCTTCGTTGAGGTGGTGGCTAGTGTTTCCTGTGGTGAGGCTGCCGGAGGCGGCTCTTCCGGCGATCCCGAGCTGGAAGAAAAGCTTGGGAAAATTCCCTCTGGCTCTCATGGTATCGGCCTCAATTGAGCCCGATGTCTCGACTAATTGAGCTAGAAAGCTAGCACGGGGTGAGGTGAGGCGAAACGGACCTATAGCCGGGCTTGGCGGCGTGTGCGGTGGCGGTGCTCCATGGCCGAAGCTTGATCCGACGAACTAGCCCGATTCTCCATTTCTCCAGCAAAAGCTTTGCTCCAGCAGTCGAACTCCACTGGTTTCCACCTCCTGAAGCTGATGGTGCGCTTAGATTTGGCAGGAAGTGGTTGTAGGAGAAGTTTGAATTAAGGGGGTGGTCGGCCATGGCTTTGGAATCTCCTCCTGGCCACCAGGTGTCCACCAACCCCTCCACCTTCCTGGAATGATCCTTGGAAGCTCAGCCAACTGCTTGGGCAGAGGGAAGGAGGGCCATATTGTCACAACCCGCATTTCCTAAACGAGTACCTCGTATCAGAGCAAGAGGAACTACCGGTTATGATTCCACGTCGTTCAGGGGATAACTGCACGCGCTCAGGCAACCCTTGACGCTTACTGTATGAGTTGAAATTCAACAGTAAAATGCAAGAAAACCTTTGGATTTATTTATGATGATCTCCTATCTGCAGTCTATAGTGATACTACTATAAGAAATCATCTTGTTTACGTCATTTGGAAAATACGTGTTTGGTAACCAAAACATGTTATGCATGGATACAATAATAAGTTTTGTTTAGTTTAAAAATACCTAATGCAACCTACCATAAATCCGTTCCAAGAGCAAGAAGACATCATCACATCCAAATGAGTCACATTAGCAGTCTATTATTCATATATCACAAGTAAAGAAAGCCACCAATGGGTGCCAACAAGCTGACACGAACCCATTGGGGCACATGTATGTCTGTACAACAAAGAAAAGAACTACCTCGCTCAGTAAGCTCGGCTAGCTCCCAAGAAACTCTATCCAAGCACTAGCCGCTCAACCGGCTACAACCTGCACCTGAGGCATTCAAGAAAGAACACCTAAGTAATCATCAAAGCTACACAATATAGTAGGAAGTTCAGAAAATATGACGAAGGGGATTACCGACCCCGTAGTAATGTTTCATGTAAGTAAAAAGAGTGAACAAAACAAGTGGAAAACGCACCAAAACACATGCCAAACGCACCAAGTGCGTACACGTTTCATCAAGTCCTGCTCAACCCGCAGGAGCAAAAGCCAAAACACATGCCCATTCCATCATCCTTAGTACAAGAAACAACTATACGAGTGAAACATAAGCAGCGGTTAAATGCGATTCAACAAGGTTCTTTTGGTGGCAGCCCTAAAGTGGAACGTGTAACACCCCCTATCCGTCGCATAGCATATAGCAGTAGGTCCGGCCGGGGCCCGACGCCATATACCACGGACAGACCGGGTGGTTACTTATGGAAACCATCCAACCAATCTTATCGTCCTACACAGAGCATTCTAGCGGAAGCAATTTATGAAAGTTGCAAAACAAGAACCCAGCACAAGCATGAATGTCCACTAAAACCAAAAGGAATGTCATTACAAAATACTCAAAAGTCGGCCTTAAGGCCTTACAAGATGTTTCATTTGTCTATTACATGATTTACCAACCTCGGCACGCATGCCGGCCATACATGAATAAAATAGAAAACATTTCCACTTGGGCCTTCGAGGGCCAGCTTCGCAAAAAGGGCTTTAGCCCGCTATTGACCGCTTGGTCCAGCTGCACCTGCAAGCAAACAAACCACCGCACGGTGGCAAACAAAGCAACGGTCAGCAATGCTGACCAAATTATAACGATCCCGCCCCCAACTCGGGGCGGCGATGCTCCTTCCCTGCATTTCATTAGCACAAGCGAGCAATGCATATAACCATAGCCATTTCATCACAAACGTTGGCTCGTACGCGGCCACACGTCCCGTGCACTCAGGGCACATTCTCGGTGAACCGGTCGATGTTACGTCAATTGAAGCCATTAACATTCCGGACTCACCACCGCCACTTAGACGGCCATTCCTATGAGCAATTCGTCTTCATGGTATTGGTCACGTCAATTTAAGCCATCGACCACCGAAGACCCCCATTTATGCCAACGGCGAGTGCCATGTACCTTTAGGTCTCTCTAACCCGAACGACATAAAGCGGGTACGGCTCCATCTAACCCGTGCTCACATCGCAACGGCAATTTAAGCCATATGCGCGGGTCAAACTTTCACCGAGTCCCATTCTATCACAAGTCACATAACCCGTTATGTTCAAGTTGGCTCTCAAGCCACCAAGTTGGCAAGACCTCGTGTCCGCCCAGTTTTCCGGGTGCACCTTTGGGTTAGTCCCCAAGGCTCCCTGCTGCAATCTACCGCGTAGAAAACCCGAAAAACACCAAATAGCACGGAGTCTTCTCCGGCCTTATGCAATGCAACATCACCGATCCGAACTACATGTCCGGGTAGGCTTCAACCAAAATGCCTATGTCCGTTCTCGCATACGGACGCTAAACAACGGGGACTTTACATATCTACCCGAAGGAACGCCTCCAACTCTTCGCAACTCGCGAGAGAGGGCTTCCTATGCTAAGAAAGAGAGCTATCATGCTCAAAAGTGAGGATCGTTACCCTTGCGTTCCTCTTCGGCGCCATCGAAAAGTAATCGGATGGAATTCACCGCACTTGCGTTGCCTCCGCGGATCCGAGTCGGCTTGCGATTCGGAGCTCCGAAGCTCCTCCAATGGCGGATCTAGCTCCTCTTCTTCTTGCCTTAGCTCTTCTTTCTCCAAGGGTTTGGAGAGAGAACAAGTGGAAAAAGTGAGGGTTTTCTAAGTCAAACCCGGGTATATCCCTTCAGGAACAAACCCCAGCCGTTGGATCTCTTCAGTCAAAGAAATGAACGGCTTCGATTCGGGACTGAAATGCCCAATCTGGGCCGAACACGGCCTGGCACACGCCCGTGTCCAGGGCCGTGTGCCTCATTCGCCGTCAAAATCGAATCACCTGGAACCTCACACGGGTCTCGAACACGCCCGTGTTCGAGCTGACACGCCCGTGTTCCATCTGACACGGCCGTGTAGCTGGCCGTGTACCCCATGATTTTCTCCCGTTTTCAACCCGAGCACTGCACGGGTTCTAGGACACGCCCGTGTCCTTGCCCGTGTCACCTTGACACGCCTGGGCTCCAGGCCGTGTACAAGGTCTCGGCACTTCGCGGCTAAGTGTCGACACGGGTCGACACGCCCTGCGACACGCCCGTGTCGCAGGCCGTGTGCCATGTCTCGACACACTGTCGACACCAAAGTGTCGACTTCGCGGGACGAGTGTCGACACGGGTTGACACGCCCTGCGACACGCCCGTGTCGCAGGCCGTGTGCCGTGTCTCGACACAACGTCGAAGCACTGTGTCGACTTCACGGCTAAGTGTCGACACGGGTCGACACGCCCTGCGACACGCCCGTGTCGCAGGCCGTGTGCCCAGTCTCGACACAATGTCGAGACCAAAGTGTCGACTTCACGCCTTAGTGTCGACACAGGCTTGACACGCCCTGGGACACGCCCGTGTCCCAGGCCGTGTGCCTGCAGCCAGAACTCAAACTGGCCCAAATTATTCCCCTTGCTCCTTTGAGTTTCGGGGCGTTACAACTCTACCCCTCTTAAAAGAATTTCGCCCACGAAATTACATAAAGGGAAAAACATGTACAAACTTAAATTTGTACCTGAGCGGAACAACTCCGGATATTCGTCAAGCATCGTCTGCTCTCGCTCCCAAGAGAGCTCCTCACGACCGCAATTGTCCCACCGGACTTTGACCATCCTGATCTCTTTATTGCGTAGCCGCTTGACCTCCGAGTCCTCAATCCGCACGGGCTTGACTTTTGTCGTTAGCCCACTATCCACCGACACTTGATTGGCCGCGATCACTTGCGTTAGGCTCTTGCACCGCCTTCCGAAGCACCGAAATATGGAATACATCATGTAAACCACTTAGCTCCACTGAAAGCTTCAGCCGATAGGCCGCTTCTCCTACTCGCTCCAGAACCTCAAACGGTCCAAGGTACCTCGGGCTTAGCTTTTTCAATCGCCGCACCCGCGAGACACCCTTGAACGGCTTGATCTTCAAGTATACATAATCGCCCACAGCGAACTCCACGTTCCTGTGCTTGGCATTATAGTACTTTGCTTGCCGGTCCTGAGCGATAAGCAACCTCTCCCGAATGGTTCTCACCAAAGAAGTAGCATCCTCCACTTCCGATCGCTTATACAACTTCGACTCGCCCGTTTCTAACCAAGACAACGGCGTGCGACATCGTCTACCATAAGGGCCTCGAAAGGGCGCCATCTGAATACTTGCTTGGTAGCTGTTGTTGTATGCGAACTCCACCAAATAAAGGTGGTCTTCCCATTGCTTTCCGAAAGTCCAAGACACACATGCGAAGCATGTCTTCCATGGTTCTATTGACCCTCTCGGTCTGCCCATCCGTTTGCGGATGGAAGGCTGTGCTAAACTTCAGCTTTGTTCCCAACATTTGCTGCACCAGCCTCCAATCATTGGACGTGAACCGCCCATCACGGTCACTCACGATGCTGCGGGGCACACCATGAAGCCGTACTATATTATCCACATAAAGCTTCGCCAGCTTCTCCACCGGATCATCCTTCCTATGCGGAATAAAATGCGACACCTTTGTTAATCGATCGACCACCACCCAAATGGCGTCGTTCCCCTTCTGCGACCTTGGCAAACCATGCACAAAGTCCATAGAGATGTCGTCGAATTTCCACTCCGGAATAGGCAAGGACTTAAGAAATCCTCCCGGCTTTTGGCACTCCGCCTTTACCAAGGCGCAAGTTTGGCACTTCGCTACATATAGCGCCACATCCTTTTTCAAACCCGGCCACCAAAATAGCTTCTTAACATCACGGTACATCTTCGTGCTCCCCGGGTGAATCGAGTACTTGGTATGGTGCGCCTCGTACAACAACTCCGCCCGTAAACTGCCCACACTTGGGACGCACAAACGACCGTCTTTCCACAACAATCCGTCCTCCACAACGAATTGGGAATTTGACCCATCCAGAGCCTCTATCATGAACTGCTTCATATGAGCATCCATATCCAAAGCCTGCCGAATCCGATCAGCCAGGTCATATTGGACTTCAGTCCAATTCAGCACTGCTTCAGCACTAGATTGTCTATCCACACAAACAATCTCCAACGCCTCCAGCTCCTGCACCAACCGCTCATCATGCACTGATAGCCAATTAGCTTGAGCTGGGGCTCGACGACTCAACGCGTCCGCAACCGCATTCCCTTTGCCAGGCACGTAGTGGATCTTAAAAGTATAGTCCCCCAGGAACTCCATCCACCTACGCTGCCGCATATTCAGATCTTTCTGATCGATCAAATACTTTAGGCTCTTGTGATCGGTGTAGATATCAATCTTCACACCGTACAAATAGTGTCTCCACAGCTTCAAGGCAAAAATCACGGCCGCTAACTCCAAGTCATGGACCGGATAATTCCTCTCGTGCACTTTTAGTTGTCTCGAGCCATAAGCTATCACGCTGCCGTGCTGCAGTAGCACGCAACCCAAACCGCTGCCTGAAGCATCGCTATATATCTCATAGCCTTCGGTTCCCAACCGGCGAACTCAACACAGGCGCCGTGGTCAACCGACACTTCAATTCCTCAAAAGCTCGCGCGCACTCCGGCGTCCAAACGAACTTATGCTCCTTCCTCGTCAAAGTAGTGAGAGGTAGCGCTATCCGCGAGAAGTTCTCTACGAAGCGCCTATAATAACCGGCAAGCCCCAAAAAGCTCCGGACTTCTGCTACCGTAGCAAGCTCAGGCCACTCCCGTATCGCAACAATCTTCGCCGGATCCACCGCAATACCCTCTCCACTCACTATATGCCCGAGGAACGCTACTGAGGATAGCCAAAACTCGCACTTCGAGAACTTGGCATACAACTGGTTTCTCCTGAGTGTCTCCAACACCAAATGGAGATGCTTGAAGTGATCCTCCTCACTTTGCGAGTACACCAAAATATCGTCGATGAAGACGATCACGAAATGGTCTAGGTACTCCCTGAACGTCCTGTTCATCAAATCCATAAATACTGACGGCGCATTAGTCAGCCCAAACGGCATGACCGTAAACTCATAATGCCCGTATCTCGTACTAAACGCTGTCTTCGGGATATCACTCTCCCTTATCCGCAGCTGATAGTACCCAGACTTGAGATCTAACTTCGAGTACACCGTCGACCCGACTAACTGATCAAAGAGATCATCAATCCAGGGGGATCGGGTACTTGTTCTTCTCAGTCAGCTTGTTTAGCTCCCGATAATCAATACATAATCTCAAGCTTCCGTCCTTCTTCTTAACAAAGAGGACCGGTGCGCTCCAAGGCGAAGAACTCGGGCGCACATACCCTTGCTCCAACAACTCTTGTAGTTGAACTTTCAGCTCCGCCATTTCCTTAGGCGCTAGCCGATACGGAGATCGTGACACAGGCTTTGCACCTGGCACTAGTTCGATCGTAAAATCGATCTCCCGCTGAGGCGGGGCTCCAGGAAGATCTGCGGGGAACACATCAGGGTATTCCGATACCACTGAAATACAATCCATCGCGGGCTTCGGCTTTGCAACCTCCACTAGTGTAAAGAACAGTTCTGCTCCAGCACGAACTGCCTTCACCACCTGAAGAGCAGACATCAACGTCTTGCTCGACCCCTTTAAGCCCGTAAACGTCGTCTCACGACTTGCTCCCAGCTTTACTTCCTTGCTACCGCAATCTATATGGGCCTGCTGCTCCGAGAGCCAGTCCATGCCAAATATGACGTCGAACTCCGCCAACGGAAGTAAAGACGCCTGCAGGTCGAACTCCTGCTCCCCAATACGAACTTTAACGTCGCAGATCCTAACCGCTCGCATCGAACACCCATTGGGCAACAACACATCCAACTTATCCTTCGCCATCGAAGAAGGGACTCCGATGCGTGATATAAATCCTTCGGACAAGAAGGAGTGTGATGCTCCCGTATCAAAGAGTGCTCGTGCCGGGTTTTCACAAATCAACACAAATCCTAACAAGCAGTGGTAAGGTAACATATACATAACAAGCATATAAAGGAATTGACTTGCTATAAATTAAACCGTACCTGTCACCACGTCAGCTTGTTTAATGGCCTCCTGTTGGCCAAGATTGTAAACCCTTGGGTTGGGCCGGAGCATAGTGGGATGCGGTCGACTCCACCGCCTTTCCCTTCTCTTCATAAGTGGCTCCCGGCCTCCTCTCGGACTTAGGACGTCCGCTCCAACAATCACGGGCGAAATGCCCCGTCTTGCCACAAGTAAAGCACGCGCCCGGGGTCCGACTCGTAGTCGCCCCAGAAGCGCCAGAAGGAGCTGGACCCGAAGTCCTAGGCTTCTTGAAAGACTTCCGATAGCCGGACTTTGAGGTAGTCGGCACTTTAAACTCAGATTTTCTATCAACCAAGCCTTTCTTCGCCTTGCACGTTCTTCATGTCCTTCTCCAAGGACCGGGCAGTATTGACCAAGGTTAAGAAACCCTGCGTCATCGGCCCCGACAGTAATAGTCTCAGCTCATCCCTCAAGCCTTCATAAAAACGATTAGTCTTGCGCTCCTCATCCATGATGGTAGAGCTAGCATAACGACTCAACCGCGTAAACTCGTGGAGATATTCATCCACGCTCCTCTCACCCTGTACCAACCTCAGGAACTCATTCTCCATTGAAATCCTCTGAGTAGAAGGGAGGTATCTTGCTAAGAACAATTCCGAGAACTCTTCCATCGGAACGTCTATCAGTTGTCTACCTCGCAGATGATGCAGCTCCAAACCTTCCCACCATATCCTCGCTTCACCGTCCAGCAGGAACGTAGCAATGGTGGTCATCTGCCACTCCTCCGTCTCCGTCGCTGTCATGACTCTCTTCACCCTAGAGAGCCAGTCTTCAGCCTGAGATGGGGTTCCCAACCCCGAGAATAACGGAGGGTTAAAGCTCATTACATGCTTCAACTGCCTCTCAGTCGCCCTCCTTGGCACTATTGGTTCTACAACCACTTGCTCCATCCTCCTCGGCTCAGCCTCTTGAAGAGGTACTTGCTCCATCACAGGAGCGGGCTGCTGCGCTTGCCTCCCAGGCTGCGCATTGATCACGGCCAACACCGCTTCAGCCACCAATCTTATATTTTCAGCCGACAAAGGTGTTGCGGGAGCAACTTCTGGTGCACTACTAGCCTCAGAACCTCGGCGTTCTGACGGCCCAACACCACTTCGGGTCACCTATAGTGGTACAAAACACCGTTAAGCGACCAAATAACATTGCAAACAGCAATTATAGGAACACGCAGGTTCCTCAAACACGAGTATTTTCATTCCTAAGTGGACATTCATGGGTTCTTTTTACTGTTATAACGATGACGCACACAATGTGCTCACCACCCCTTAAAAAGAATTCGCCCACGAATTCAATTCAAGCCCAACCAAAACCAGTAGTCTGATACCAAATTGTAACACCCCCTATCCGTCGCATAGCATATAGCAGTAGGTCCGGCCGGGGCCCGACGCCATATACCACGGACAGACCGGGTGGTTACTTATGGAAACCATCCAACCAATCTTATCGTCCTACACAGAGCATTCTAACGGAAGCAATTTATGAAAGTTGCAAAACAAGAACCCAGCACAAGCATGAATGTCCACTAAAACCAAAAGGAATGTCATTACAAAATACTCAAAAGTCGGCCTTAAGGCCTTACAAGATGTTTCATTTGTCTATTACATGATTTACCAACCTCAGCACGCAGGCCGGCCATACATGAATAAAATAGAAAACATTTCCACTTGGGCCTTCGAGGGCCAGCTTCGCAAAAAGGGCTTTAGCCCGCTATTGACCGCTTGGTCCAGCTGCACCTGCAAGCAAACAAACCACCGCACGGTGGCAAACAAAGCAACGGTCAGCAATGCTGACCAAATTATAACGATCCCGCCCCCAACTCGGGGCGGCGATGCTCCTTCCCTGCATTTCATTAGCACAAGCGAGCAATGCATATAACCATAGCCATTTCATCACAGACGTTGGCTCGTACGGCCACACGTCCCGTGCACTCAGGGCACATTCTCGGTGAACCGGTCGATGTTACGTCAATTGAAGCCATTAACATTCTGGACTCACCACCGCCACTTAGACGGCCATTCCTATGAGCAATTCGTCTTCATGGTATTGGTCACGTCAATTTAAGCCATAGACCACCGAAGACCCCCATTTATGCCAACGGCGAGTGCCATGTACCTTTAGGTCTCTCTAACCCGAACGACATAAAGCGGGTACGACTCCATCTAACCCGTGCTCACATCGCAACGGCAATTTAAGCCATATGCGCGGGTCAAACTTTCACCGAGTCCCATTCTATCACAAGTCACATAACCCCGTTATGTTCAAGTTGGCTCTCAGGCCACCAAGTTGGCAAGACCTCGTGTCCGCCCAGTTTTCCGGGTGCACCTTTGGGTTAGTCCCCAAGGCTCCCTGCTGCAATCTACCGCGTAAAAAACCGAAAAACACCAAATAGCACGGAGTCTTCTCCGGCCTTATGCAATGCAACATCACCGATCCGAACTACATGTCCGGGTAGGCTTCAACCAAAATGCCTATGTCCGTTCTCGCATACGGACGCTAAACAACGGGGACTTTACATATCTACCCGAAGGAACGCCTCCAACTCTTCGCCAACTCGCGAGAGAGGGCTTCCTATGCTAAGAAAGAGAGCTATCATGCTCAAAAGTGAGGATCGTTACCCTTGCGTTCCTCTTCGGCGCCATCGAAAAGTAATCGGATGGAATTGACCGCACTAGCGTTGCCTCCGCGGATCCGGAGTCGGCTTGCGATTCGGAGCTCCGAAGCTCCTCCAATGGCGGATCTAGCTCCTCTTCTTCTTGCCTTAGCTCTTCTTTCTCCAAGGGTTTGGAGAGAGAACAAGTGGAAAAAGTGAGGGTTTTCTAAGTCAAAACCCGGGTATATCCCTTCAGGAACAAACCCCAGCCGTTGGATCTTCAGTCAAAGAAATGAACGGCTTCGATTCGGGACTGAAATGCCCAATCTGGGCCGAACACGGCCTGGCACACGCCCGTGTCCAGGGCCGTGTGCCTCATTCGCCGTCAAAATCGAATCACCTGGAACCTCACACGGGTCTCGAACACGCCCGTGTTCGAGCTGACACGCCCGTGTTCCATCTGACACGGCCGTGTAGCTGGCCGTGTACCCCATGATTTTCTCCCGTTTTCAACCCGAGCACTGCACGGGTTCTAGGACACGCCCGTGTCCTTGCCCGTGTCACCTTGACACGCCTGGGCTCCAGGCCGTGTACAAGGTCTCGGCACTTCGCGGCTAAGTGTCGACACGGGTCGACACGCCCTGCGACACGCCCGTGTCGCAGGCCGTGTGCCATGTCTCGACACACTGTCGACACCAAAGTGTCGACTTCGCGGGACGAGTGTCGACACGGGTTGACACGCCCTGCGACACGCCCGTGTCGCAGGCCGTGTGCCGTGTCTCGACACAACGTCGAAGCACTGTGTCGACTTCACGGCTAAGTGTCGACACGGGCCGACACGCCCTGCGACACGCCCGTGTCGCAGGCCGTGTGCCCAGTCTCGACACAATGTCGAGACTAAAGTGTCGACTTCACGCATTAGTGTCGACACAGGCTTGACACGCCCTGGGACACGCCCGTGTCCCAGGCCGTGTGCCTGCAGCCAGAACTCAAACTGGCCCAAATTATTCCCCTCTGCTCCTTTGAGTTTCGGGGCGTTACAGAACGCACCAATAAAACCTAGCCCAAATCGGGGACAAAATGGTGCTCTACACCACAAATCCAAACCCGGTGGCCACAAAGGCGTAAACCACACCACCCCCTACCGAATCCTCCCACAAACGCTTCTGCCATGGTTCACCATTCTCCTCGCAAAACTCACCATAAACGAACCTAACCTTAACACCACAAGCAACTCGCACCATAACCCAAGTACACACGTTTCCTTTCATCCTCACTCATGACTACAAATGGCCAAAGCTATGTCAACGTGATAGAGTTTGATTAACGTAATTACATGAATCACATGTTTGGAACAAGAAAGAATCACATGCTTTTGATATGAACAAGGAAGACTCACATAAATAAGCAAGGCTACATGAACATGAATCAACTTAGCTACATGAATCACATGAACAAGATAAACTACATGAATCATCCTAAACAAAACTAAGCATGGAAAATCATATTCATGGAGCATAGGGA
The DNA here is from genome assembly GCA_039583875.1 of Platanthera guangdongensis. Taxonomy (NCBI): domain Eukaryota; kingdom Viridiplantae; phylum Streptophyta; class Magnoliopsida; order Asparagales; family Orchidaceae; genus Platanthera; species Platanthera guangdongensis. The sequence continues at coordinate 207,282,275 of CM077151.1, read as the reverse complement.
AATTCAAAAGCATCATAAGGCTAGTGAGGGATAACACAAAACAAGAAGAACAAGCTAGGAAAATTGAAAGAGAAACACTAGCTATTTTGCACAATCAAAGACAAGAAAGAAGATTGGCAAGGGTGAAGAACACCGCTTGCCTGACCCGAGACGATGCCGCGACGGCTGCTCCTCTCTTTCCTTGCCTTGCTTTAGCCCTTGCTCCCTTGAGTTCCTTTTGGAATGAGGAAGAAGATGAAGAGAAGGTGAAATGAGGAGGAGAAGCTATGTTTCAGCCTTATTTCCTCCAGAACAGAGCTGGCCCGTTAGATGCAGAACCAAGGAAAGGAACGACACAAAAAACTGGAAAACATCGATTGTCGGGCCGGTCACGCCCTGTATCACGCCCGTGACACAGGGCGTGTACCTTAAGCGGCGCAGAAAGTCGACAATTTCAAGTTTATCCACACGGTACACGGCCGGGTACACGCCCGTGACGGGTCGGTCACGCCCGTGACCTAGGGCGTGTAGCCCGTGTCTCGACACCTCGTCGACACAAAGTGTCGGCACTTGACACAGCTTGACACGCCCTGTGCCACGCCCGTGGCACAGGCCGTGTCCCCTCTCGCGACACCCGACACTCGACACTCGATACTCGACACTTGACACTCGACACTCGACACTGCGGGATACGGCCCATAACACACCCGTGTCACGGGGCGTGTACCCCATTCGTCGAGCTCAACTCGACACAAGACAAATTCGTCGAGTCAAGGAGGTCACGCCCAGGTCACGCCCTGGGTCACGCCCCGACACGCCCGTGTCGGGGGGCGTGTCACGCACAAAAACGACTAGTTTTCCCTGTTTTAAAAAATGTTTCTGTGTCGTCCTAAACCAATTTTGCCTTAAGCACTTTTTACCCTTTTTTGTTTCCTGTACCAGCAACTCATTTTGCGCGACATTTCCCGGGTGCGAAAAAGTGCAAACATTCCCTAAGAGGCCTCACCGAGTCCCCAATTTGGACTTCGGTTTGCTGGGGAATCGTGCAACTCGGCTACCAAAACAGCCACTCGCAAGCCTGCGGGAAAAACCATGCTCGAACAACGGTCAAAGCCAACGTAACGCCCATCAAGCGTACGCAATCAAAAATCCGGGGTGTTACAGTCACTCCCCCTAACAAAAAGTTTCGCCTCGAAACTTTTCAATCATTTTGATCTCAATCAACTAAGGTAACAAACCAAAAACAGCACTGCAACAAAAACACCAATTCACATACCAGCTTATTTACGGGAATAAATGAGGGTGAGCCGCCCTCATCGTTGACTCGAGCTCCCACGTCGCGCTTTCCACATTCTGATTTTTCCATAGCACCTTGACCATAGGAATCTTCTTTTTCCGCAACACGCGATCTTGGGAGTCCAATATCCGGATGGGCATCTAAACATAAGAAAGGTTTGGCGCCAATTGCGGCACCACGTCCAACACTTGCGTGTCATGTCGCACACACTTGTGAAGTTGGCTAACATGAAACACGTCGTGAACACCAGGAAAGTTCACGGGTAATTCTACTTTGTAAGCGGATGCACCAACTCGCGCAAGAATCTTGAAGGGACCCACAAACCTTGGGTCTAATTTGCGCTCTTTTCCAAACCTTTTAATCCCAACCATTGGGGAGACTTTCAAGAAAACGGAATCCCCCACTGCAAACTCTAATTCCGACCATCGTCGGTTGGCGTACTTTTCATATCGCTCTTGGGCGATTCGGAGCTTCTCCCGAATAAGTCGTACGACAACTTCCATGTCCTCGAGCGCCTCTGTGCCCAACAAAGGCCGCTCGCCAACCTCAGTCCAAAAGAGGGGAGTCCGACATCGACGCCCATATAAAGCTTCGAACGGAGCCATTTGCAAGCTTTCTTGATAGCTATTATTATATGCGAATTCCATAAGCCGCAAACGTTCATCCCATGCTCCGCCATACTCAAGAATGTAGCAGCGAATCATATCTTCCACAATTTGATTTACTCGTTCCGTTTGGCCATTCGTCTGAGGGTGGTAAGTAGTGGAATACCACAAATCTGTCCCCAAACCCTCTTGTAGACTCTTCCAGAAACGAGAAGTAAATCGGGAATCCCTGTCTGATATGATATTGACTGGCACACCATGCAGTCGGATGATCTCATTCAAATAGAGCTCCGCTATTGTCTTCATCGGGTAGTTGACCTTAAATGGTATGAAATGAGCACACTTGGTCAATCTATCCACGATCACCCACACTGAGTCATGTCCTCGTGGAGATCTTGGTAGGCCTGTAATAAAATCCATTGAGATGCTTTCCCACTTCCATGTTGGAATCTCCAATGGTGTCAACTTGCCACCAGGCCTCCCATGATCAGCTTTCACCCGCTTGCAGGTATGACATGCAGATACAAATTGCGCTATATCTCTTTTCATTCCATACCACCAGACAATTTGTTTCAAATCACGGTACATTTTTGTTGAGTCTGGATGGTAGGCCATACTTGAGCCATGTGCTTCCCGGCACACCATCTCGCGAATGTCTCCAACTGCGGGAATACAAAATCGACCACGATACTTTAACGTGTCCCCCTCATCAATAGAAAAATCTGGTAATTCACGCTTTTCTGTTCGAAGAAACAAATGGAAAAGATCAGGATCATCCTTTTGATGTTGTCTTGCAAGCACCAGCCATGAAGGTTCTTCTACCATCGAATGACTTTGCGGGTCATATTTGCCCACGGAAATATCCATCAATAGAAAGTCCTCCACAAGACGGTCAACTGAAAGATGAAATAATTTCCCCGTCTTCCGACTCAATGCATCGGCCACAACATTCGCTTTCCCCGGATGATACTGAATGTCCACATCATAATCAGCTACATATTCAAGTCATCGCCATTGGCGCAGATTCAGTTCCTTTTGCGTGAACACGTACTTTAAACTTTTATGATCCGTAAAGATTTTACACTGTGCGCCATAAAGTAAGTGTCTCCACAACTTCAACGCAAAGATTACCGCTGCGAACTCCAAATCATGCGTTGGGTAGTTCTTTTCATGACTTTTCAACTGTCGAGACCCATATGCAATCACCTTTTTGTCTTGCATTAAAACACATCCAAGTCCAACGTGCGACGCATCCACAAAGACGTCATAATCTATCCCTTCTGTCGGCAAGATCAACACAGGAGCGGTACATAACCTGTTCTTGAGTTCCCGGAATGAGGCCTCACACTTGTCATTCCACTCAAACGCCACATTATTCTGGGTTAAGCGAGTCAAAGGTGCAGCCAACGTAGCAAAACCTTCGACAAATCTGCGATAATAGCCGGCCAATCCCAAGAAGCTTCGAATCTCCTTGGGTGTCTCCGGTCTTCTCCACTCCATGACTGCAGCAATCTTTTCAGGATCCACTGAAATTCCATGGTGATTAATGACATGACCCAGAAAGGCAACTTGAGGCAACCAAAACTCGCATTTGCTTAGCTTGGCGAATAACCGTTGGTCTCGCAAAGTGGCCAATACCAATCGCAGATGCTGTTCATGCTCCTCAGCACTGCGGGAGTAGACAAGAACGTCATCAATAAAAACCACCACAAACTTATCCAAGTATTCCTTGAACACCCTGTTCATCATATCCATGAAGGCTGATGGTGCGTTGGTCAAACCAAACGACATCACCAGAAATTCAAAATGACCATGTCGTGATCGAAATACATTCCGCGGAATATCATACTCCCGGACCTTGAGCTGATGATAGCCCGAGCGGAGATCAATCTTCGAAAATACTGAACTGCCACGCAGTTGATCAAACAAATCATCGATTCTTGGCAGTGGGTACTTGTTTTTAATCGTCACCTTGTTCAATTCCCGGTAATCGATGCAAAGCCGCATCGACCCATCTTTCTTCTTCACAAATAACACCGGTGCACCCCAAGGTGATGAACTCGGCCTGATAAACCCTTTTGCCAATAAGTCATCCAGCTGGGTACGCAACTCTGATAGCTCACGCGGGGCCATTCTATACGGCGCTTTCGTAATAGGACGCGTACCCGGTTCCAAATCAATAACGAACTCGACATCACGATCAAGGGGAAGACCAGGAAGATCAGTTGGAAAAACATCTGGGAATTCACGCACAATCGGAATCACCTCCAAACGTGGCAAAACAACACTAGTCCCCACAACTGAGACGAGACAAGCAAATCAATCGGAAACAAACAACGTCAGAACACATACCGCCGATATCCCTGGAGTATCCTGGCATGAATCACCATAAACACTTCCCGGCTGACCATTGTCCTTGATAAAATCCAAGCGCTTGCCTTTGCACTGGATGACGGCGTCATAGCGGGATAACCAGTCCATGCCCAGAATGACGTCAAAATCCTCCAAATTGATCACCTTGAAATCAGCCTTTGCTAAGAAATCGCCCAACAAAATGGGACAATCAAGAAGACCCCAGTCTGCCACCACAGGGCACTGCACCAAAAAAGCATTCCCCACTCGATCTGGTGTCAAATGATACCGATCCAGAAAGGTTGGAGCCACAAATGAATGAGTCGCGCCAGAATCAAAGAGAACACACGCCCAACGGTTCTTTACCTTAAAGTTTCCTATCAGGGTACATATGTAGCTAAGAACTACGCGTAAGAGGCATAAACAAAACGTGAACCAGAGGAATGAATCGAACCTGAGATAACCTGGGGTGACATCTGAGCTTCCTCTGAGGCGATCACATTTAACTTCCCTTTTCCTTTGTCCAAACGCGGAGGCGGAGGCAAAGCCTGGATTGGCATTGGCTGCAGCACGGGTTGGTTTTGCGGGAACCTTGCCTTCAGATGTCCCTATTTGCCACACTGGAAGCACACCTTATCTTTGACCCAGCAGCGGCTCATATCATGACCTCTTCCCCCACAAGCTGTACACTCCAAGTATCTGGTTGGCGCACCGTGAATGGCGTGCACCTGCTCCTTCTTTTGCATCCCCAACCGCTTGAAACATTTCTCAAATGGGTGGCCTGACCGGCCACAGAAGCTACATGTTTCCTTGTTCTTCTTCCTTACGTTTGATTCGTGGGAGCTTTTCCCTCCCATCAGCTTCCTCTTATCCTTCCTCATCAGTTGTCCTCTTTGTTTTGCAGTTTCGATAGCTTCAACCTTCAACGCAGCCTCAACCACAGTAGTGTAACTCGTCGCTCCATAAGCACTTGCGAACTGCTGCACGTCGCTGCGGAGTCCGCTAAGAAATCTCTTTACTCGGTCAGCTTCCGTCGTCACCAAGCTCGGAGCGAACCAACTTAACTTGCTAAACTCAATTTCATACTCACTAACTGTGAGTTTCCTCTGCTTCAGGTACAAGAAGTCATTCATCAGACGGTCCCTTTCAACTGACGGTAGAAACTTGCGCCGTAACATTTCTTTGATGGCTTCCCACGAACATCCCGCCCCTAAGCTCTCCTTTTCTCGCAACCACCAACCTTTAGCCAACCCTTTGAGTTGATAGGCGGCAAGCATCACCTTCTGGTCCTCAGTAATGCCAGAATAAGCAAACATTTCTTCCAACGTGATCACCCAATCATCCAACATCACAAAGTCCGCTTTTCCATCATAAGTCGGTGGTCCAAGTCGCTGAAACTGCGAGATGAAAGTCATCGCAGGAGGAACCACAACTGGGGGTATCACTGCCACAGAAGGAGTAGAAATGGTGGGGCCTCTGACAGTCTCTTGCCCTCTTGGTGCCAGCCCAGACATCGCTGAGGACATAGCTTGGAGCTGGGACTGCACTTCCTGCACCTGCCTCGTCAAAGCCTCATTACTTTGGCGTAGACTATCGATCAGGGCATTATTCTGCGCGCCCAAAGACTCGCCCTCGGATTGGGGAGTTTGCCTTGTCACTGGACGCTTCGACATCCTATAAACACGTTCACTCTTGTCAAACGCAAACCCAACAAAACACACAACGGCTATGTACAGACCATACATATAGAAATATGAACATCAACTGTTAACTTTCTCTGGGAGTTTGAGAATGGTGGTATGCCTAACCTAAAGATGACTCACTGTCATCCCACTAACTTGTGCCTAACCGATGAATGCATGACATTATTTGACCCAAAACCATGAGTGTACAAGTGTCATCATGTATATCTTCGCTTGGCACGTTGTGCTCATGCAATGTTATGTTATGTGTGCTGTGCGATGCAATCTAGAAAGGCCTTCATGCATGCCATGAGCGGTCGTACGCATCACAATACTATGCATCCCATACTACATAGCATTGCATGCAACGAAGAAAAGAAAACGTCCTAGTCGCATCCATGTGGTAAGGTTATGCATCCCATACTACATAAACCGCACATGTTGCCCCTATGGTGGATCCATATACAACCACATATTATGCATCCCATACTACATAATATGGCCCTTATACTTCTTGTCATGCCATGAGTGTAGTGTGCGTGCGTCGGCCAAGACATACTGATGGCACCTCGGTGTGTGTATGATATGATGCTTACAACCAAAAAAGAAAGTTTGCCCGACCAATTGTCAAGCAAACCTGGCTCTGATACCAACTATCACAACCCGCATTTCCTCAACGAGTACCTCGTATCAGAGCAAGAGGAACTACGGGTTATGATGCCATGTCGTGTAGGGGATAACTACACGCGCTCAGGCAACCCTTGACGCTTACTGTATGAGTTGAAATTCAACAGTAAAATGCAAGAAAACCTTTGGATTTATTTATGACGATCTCCTATCTGCAGTCTATAGTGATACTACTATAAGAAATCATCTTTGTTTATGTCATTTGGAAAATACGTGTTTTGTAACCAAAACATGTTATGCATGGATACAATAATAGGTTTTGTTTAGTTTAAAAATACCTAATGCAACCTACCATAAATCCGTCCCAAGAGCAAGAAGACATCATCACATCCAAATGAGTCACATTAGCAGTCTATTATTCATATATCACAAGTAAAGAAAGCCACCAATGGGCGCCAACAAGCTGACACGAACCCATTGGGGCACATGTATGTCTGTACAACAAAGAAAAGAACTACCTCGCTCAGTAAGCTCGGCTAGCTCCCAAGAAACTCTATCCAAGCACTAGCCGCTCAACCGCCTACAACCTGCACCTGAGGCATTCAAGAAAGAACACCTCAGCAATCATCAAAGCTACACAATATAGTAGGAAGTTCAGAAAATATGACGAAGGGGCTTACCGACCCCGTAGTAATGTTTCATGTAAGTAAAAAGAGTGAACAAAACAAGTGGAAAACGCACCAAAACACATGCCAAACGCACCAAGTGCGTACACGTTTCATCAAGTCCTGCTCAACCCGCAGGAGCTAAAGGCAAAACACATGCCCATTCCATCATCCTTAGTACAAGAAACAACTATACGAGTGAAACATAAGCAGCGGTTAAATGCGATTCAGCAAGGGTCTTTTGGTGGCAGCCCTAAAGTGGAACGCACCAATAAAAGATAGCCCAAATCGGGGCCAAAATGGTGCTCTACACCACAAATCCAAACCCGGTGGACACAAAGGCGTAAACCACACCACCCCTTACCGAATCCTCCCACAAACGCTTCTGCCATGGTTCACCATTCGACTCGCAAAACTCACCATAAACGAACCTAACCTTAACACCACAAGCAACTCGCACCATAACCCAAGTACACACGCTTCCTTTCATCCTCACTCATGACTACAAATGGTCAAAGCTATGTCAACGTGATAGAGTTTGATTAACGTAATTACATGAATCACATGTTTGGAACAAGAAAGAATCACATGCTTTTGATATGATCAAGGAAGACTCACATAAATAAGCAAGGCTACATGAACATGAATCAACTTAGCTACATGAATCACATGAACAAGATAAACTACATGAATCATCCTAAACAAAACTAAGCATGGAAAATCATATTCATGGAGCATAGGGAAATTCAAAAGCATCATAAGGCTAGTGAGGGATTGTTGGGTACATTGGTCAAATGTACCTAATTTGAAGAAGCCTCACCTAACTCAATGATATACATCATAATGTATTTGATGTTTGTTTGAGTTACTTGTGCAGGTTAGGTATTCACTGGACTGAAGCTAAAAGTTTCTAAGTCCATGTGTCGACACCCAGAGGGAAAGTGTCGACACTTGAGAAAGCTTGTGTCGACACCCAGACAAGCTGTGTCGACACTTGGAGTAATTGTGTCGACATCTGAGAAGAAGAGTCGACACCAGTCAGAAAGTGTCGACACTTGGAGCTGTGTCGACACTCAGTGAAGAAGAATGCAGAAAAGCTGTGTCGACACTTAGCAGAAGTGTCGACACCTATAAGAGCTGAGTCTACATCAGAAAGTGTCGACACTTGGAGTTGTGTCGACACTCAGCAAAATTCTGCAGAGACTAAGGACAAGTGTCGACACTCAACACAATGTGTCGACACTCAATCAGCAGAGTCAACATATGAAGAATGTGTCGACACTCAGCACAATGTGTCGACACACAAACAGGAGAGTCAGCACTTGAAGTAAGTGTCGACACCCAGCACAATGTGTCGACACTTAACTAAAGACTCTACACTTGAAGAAAGTGTCGACACAAGGAGCTGTGTCGACACTTAGCAAAGAACAGAAAAGTTTACAAAATATTCTAAGTACAAGTGTCGACACTAAGGGAATGTGTCGACACTCAGCTGAAGAAACAAAATTGAAGACTTGTGTCGACACCAAGAAGCAGTGTCGACACTTGACAGTTTCAACACATGAAGATGTGTCGACACAAAGGAGATGTGTCGACACTTAGAAGAATTCAACAAGTTACAGAAGATCAAGTACTTGTGTCGACACTTAATTTCAGTGACGACACTTGAAGAAGAATCTGTGTCGAGACATACAAGGAGTTGTGTCGACACCTTGTAGACTTGTGTCGACACTTACACAACATGTGTCGACACTTGGTCTATAAGTGTCGACACTTAAGAACAACAAGTCTCGACACTATCTGACAGTTAGAGAATTTCAAGAAGTGACTGGTTGACATGACAGCTGCCGATCCAGCCGGTCTACAGCAACTGTCAGAGGTGTCAGAAGTCAGTTATGAACCGGACCAGCCGGTTACCATGAAGAATGCCTATAAATAGGCACAGACTGTTTACAGAAACAGTGGTTGTTAAGGTTGTTGATCAAATTGTTAACAGAGTTCAGATTATTGTTGAAGTAATCATTAAAGTGGTATACTGAGAATCAACACAAGAAGATCTTGCTGTCCAACAGCAGATCTAAGAAGTTGGGAGAGAGCGAGCTCCAATCAAGAATTCAGTCTTTGGAACTAAGGCTGAGAAGAAGGATTCAGAATCATCTGGATCTCAAGAGGCAGAGGTCAAGGATCAACTACAGAGGATTCAGACTAATTCAGTTCTACTCAAGAAGCTTTGAAGGAAGCTAAGTCAGTTTGGATCTAGCTGAGTTCTTCCAAGAACTCTTCAAGAAACTCTCAACTCCTCTCTTATTTTCTGAGTTGTAGAGTTAGTTATTGTAAATCAATTTTAACTTGTAGGATCCATTGGATCTGAGTGAATTGTAAGCCTATATTATAAAGGCTGAGGGTAGGGCTTGGTTGCCTGAGTGTAGGAGTTGAAGAACTCTGAGTGTAGGCCTTAATTGGCTGAGTGTAGGCCTGGGTGGCTGAGTGTAGGCCTTGGTGGCTGAGTGTAAGGCTTTGGGCCTGAGGTGTAGGAACCTAGTTGGGTTCTGAGATAGTGGAGAAGTTTGGCCGAATCTAGTACACTGCTAGATAGGCGAAGGGGGAAAGTGGATGTACCCAAAGATTGGGGAACCACTATAAATTTGTGTGTCTGCTGTGCTGTGCTGTGCTGTGGATTAGCAGTTTATATCTTGTTATTACTGTTAGCTGTAGAAATCTGTGTGATAACTGTTTTGCTGCAAACAAAGTTTCAAAAAGGTTTAGGTCACCTATTCACCCCCCCCCCCTCTAGGTGTTTAGGTACCATATCTTTCAAGTGGTATCAAAGAGAGGTTGCTCAAAAAGGACTAACTGTCTGAGGAGATCTAGTTTGGCAGACTCAGTGTAAGTTAGAACACAGTTTCAAGAAAATCAAGAACATGGGTTCTTCAGAGAATCACAAGGAATTGGGTTCAATGAAACTGCCTATATGCAGAAAAGAGATCTTTGGGATCTGGAAAGAAAGGGTTAGGCTATTTATGGAGGCATCTGACCCTAGAATCTACATCACAGTCAAAGAGGGGCCATATGTGCCCATGAAGGTCTCAGTTTTGGATGCTACACAAAGAACTCCAAAGGATTTCTCTGAGATGACTAAGGATGAAATTGTCCTAGCTACTATGGACAAGAGGGCACAAAACATTATAGTAAGTGCCATTGATGATGCCACTTTTCAGAACTTAATTCACTGTAAAACAGCAAAAGAGATGTGGGATACTCTCATTGTCTATATGGAAGGTTCTGAAGAAGTTAGGCAAGATAGGAAGTCCTTGCTTAATCAAGAGTATGAGAGCTTTAGGCAAGGAAGAGGAGATAGCATCACTGAATGCTACAAGAAGTTCTATAGAATTGTTAATGAACTCATGTCCTATGGAAGAGAGTTCACTAACTATGAATTGAATGATAAGTTCTTAAGGTCCCTAACCAAAGATTGGGACACCAAGATATGTGCCATCAGAGAAATGGCAAAGTTGGGAGAAATTCCTCCTCCCACACTGTTTGGGAAGTTGTTGTCTTATGAGATGCAGCTGTCAGTAAGAAAAGAGGAGGAAAAATCAACAAGGACTGAGCACAGGGAAAGGACTGTTGCCTTCAAATCAGAAGTACCTAGAAAGGGCAGGACTAAGTCATCAACTCCTCCTCCAGAGGTAGTTGAATCAGAATCTGATGAGTCTGTTAGCACAAAGTCTACAAGCAGTGAAAGTGATGAAGACTTTGCTGCATTCACCAGATATTTTCAAAAATTCCTGAAGAAGAAACAGTGGAGGTCCAGACCTTCATTTTCCAAAGGGAAAGAAGTTCAGTATCAGGAGAAGAAGCCTTCAAAGAAGGACAAGAAAAAGACAAAGACTAGCAAGACAACTGGGTCTAAGATAGTGTGTTACTGCTGCAATAGACAGGGTCATGTTATTGCAGATTGTCCTGAGAGAAGAAGAGAATCCAGTGACAAAAAGAAGACTCACTTCAAAGGAAAGAAGGAGAAGTCCTTTGTTGCAAAGAATGAGAAGACTCTTTCAGACATTTCTTCTTCAGACACTGAGACAGATGCTGAAGCCTACATAGGGCTATTTGCTGAAGAAGAAGAAGAGTTTATGCAGATCATGGAATCAATCTATGAACAAGAAGAGTGTCAGTGCCAAGGACTAATGGCATTGACTGAAAGTACCAAAATCCTGGAGCAGCCAGGACCTAGTCAGGTACAAAGTCCAACTCAAAGTTCAGATTCCAGTTCCAGTTCAGAGTCAGATTCATCTTCATCAAGTGATGGAAGTGTTTCTGAATCTGAGGGAGATATTCATCAGCTCTTAGATGAATATAAAGTACTGTTGCAAGCCTATAAGAAAAGCAAGACCCTAGCCAAAAGTCAGGCAAAGGAGATTGCTGATCTCAAGGCAGCTGCAACAGATTTTGAGAAGAAATTTGATCAAAAGCTCAATGAGGTAGCCAGGCTGAAACACATTACTGTGATTCAGATGGGAACTATCACCTATAAAAATGATCAAATTAAGAGACTGGAGATCAATCTTCAGAAGGAAAGAGAGCTAGTTGCTAGCTTTTCAAAACCTAAATCAGTGCTACCCTTGATTGATGAATTTGTTCATCATAAAGGAAAGGCTGGATTGGGTTTTATTAAACCAGCTAGGACTGTTCAGGATCAGTCCAAGTCCAAGGGCAAAGACCCAACATTCAATAAGCCTGCTGTAGTCAAGACAGCCAAGTCTGTACCTAAGCAAAGGTACAACAAGTTTGAATGCTGGTGCTGTGGCAAAGTTGGCCACTTTGCCTTGGACTGTTGGCACAATGCAAGTGCCAATGGGAGTAGCAAGCTACCTGGTGGAAAGCCAGTAGGTAGCTATGTCATGTTGCAAACTAACAATCACCAAGGACCCAAGTTTACTTTGGGTTCTAAGGTTCATTAATTTGTTTTGCAGGTGAATCCAAGTGGCCATACCCCAACATGGTACTTGGATAGTGGATGTTCCAGACATATGACTGGAACAAGGGGACTACTGAAGGACTACATTCCAATCAAAAATGGTCCAAAGGTGACCTTTGGTGGTTCTGAAAAAGGAATCATCAAAGGGTTTGGTAACATTTCCTCAAACTTAGTTACCATTACTCATGTGGCTTATGTTAAAGGGTTGAAACACAACCTTATAAGTATAAGTCAATTAAGTGATGTAGGGTATGACATCTCATTTGTTAAAAATGGTTGTCATATCAAGAGGTCAAGTGATCAAGAGATCATTTTGACAGGATATAGAAATAGGAATGTCTACTACTTAGACATTATGATTGAGAACAATGGTTCTCCTGTTTGTCTTGTAGCTGATGAGACAATCTCTCATTGTGTCAAGTGGCACAAGAGGTTAGCTCATCTTAACTACAAGACTATTAGCAAACTCTTTAGCAAAGAGTTAGTGAGGAATGGTCCTCAAGTTAAGTGTGTCAAAGATGGCATTTGCTCAGCTTGTCAAAAGGGCAAGCAGACTAAATCCACCTTTAGAAGCTTAGACAACAAAGATGCTGTGAGGTGTTTATACCTCTTGCATATGGATCTATTTGGTCCAATGCCAGTTCACAGCTTAGGTAGGAAGGTCTATACCTTTGTAGTTGTTGATGACTACTCAAGGTTTTCCTGGGTGTTCTTCTTAAGGCAGAAATCTGAAACACCTAGTGTCTTCTATAGCTTTGTTAAGCAAATTCAGAATGAATTGAACTGTACAGTGGTCAAAATTAGAAGTGACCATGGTACTGAGTTTCAGTCTGAAAGCATGACAAAACTGTGTGAAGATTTTGGGATATTTCAAGAATTCTCTTCACCTAGAACACCTCAGCAAAATAGCATTGCTGAGAGGAAGAATAGAACCTTGATAGAGGCTGGTAGAACCCTACTTAGTGATACATCACTGCCTGAGTATTTTTGGGCTGAAGCAGTTAACACTGCATGCCATGTGATAAATAGGGCTACCATCACTAAAAGGTTAAATAAGACCCCCTATGAAGTTGTGAAAAGCAGGAAACCAAACCTATCCTATTTCAGGATTTTTGGTTGCAAATGCTTCATACTTAACAATGGAAAGTCTTACTTAACTAAGTTTGCTGCCAAGTCCCAAGAGGGAGTGTTTGTTGGGTACAACAATAATAGTAAGGCTTATAGAGTCTACAACTTGACTACACAAGTTGTAGAGGAGTCTGTGCATGTAGTTTTTGATGAGACAAAACTTATTAACAATGAGTTGTCTAGTAGTGTGTGCAGCCCCACAGGTCTTACTAAGAAGATGGACAAGCTAACCATAGAAGATGTACCTGCTGCAAGACAGCAAGTAGAAGAAGATGGCTTATGTCCAGGGGGAGAACTACATGTACCAGGAGCTGAAGAAGTACAAGGAACTCAGCATGATGAAGATGCTGTAGAAGTACAACCAGAAGTAAGGATGCCTCCAGCCAACAGGCATCTAAGAGATCATCCAGTAGAGCTGATTATTGGAGATCCAAGACAAGGTGTTCAGACAAGGAGCAGAAATCAGAATGCTGTAGTATATTCAAGTTTTCTGTCTCAAATAGAACCAAAGAAATTTGAAGAAGCTATACAAGATCCACAGTGGACTGAAGCAATGCAGGAAGAGCTTAATCAGTTCAAAAGGTGCAAGGTTTGGGACCTGGTTCCTAAACCTAAAGATCACAATGTGATAGGAACAAAGTGGATCTATAGGAATAAGTTAGATGAACAAGGAGTTATCATTAAGAATAAAGCAAGACTGGTTGCAAAAGGATATAGGCAAGAAGAAGGTATTGATTTTGATCAAACCTTTGCTCCAGTAGCCAGACTGGAAGCCATAAGGATGTTCTTGGCCTATGCAACCTATCAAGGATTCAAGGTATACCAAATGGATGTGAAGTCAGCATTCCTAAATGGTAATTTGAAAGAAGAAGTCTATGTGGAGCAGCCTGCAGGTTTTGTTGATCCAACTCTACCTCATTATGTCTATAGACTTAGGAAAGCATTATATGGGTTAAAACAAGCACCTAGAGCTTGGTATGAAACCCTATCTAGTTTCCTCATTGAGAACAAGTTCTCAAGGGGGAAAATAGATAAGACTCTATTCCTTAGGGAATCTAGAGGCAAAGTCATACTTGTCCAAATATATGTAGATGACATTATATTTGGGTCTACTGAAAGTAGCCTTTGCAAAAAGTTTGCAAAGCTTATGCAAAGTCAATTTGAGATGAGTAGTATGGGAGAACTAAAGTTTTTCTTGGGTCTCCAAGTTAAACAGACTGAAAGTGGTCTATCCATATGTCAGTCCAAGTTCACCCTAGAACTCATAAGGAAGTATGGTATGGATTCATCCAGTACCATGAAGACTCCTATGGGGTCAAGTATGTCTCTGAGCAAGGATGATGCAGGGAAACCTGTAGATGAAACCTTGTATAGAGGGATAGTTGGCTCCCTACTATACTTGACTGCAAGTAGGCCTGACATTATGTATGCTACATGTGTTTGTGCCAGGTATCAAGACTGCCCTAAAGAGTCTCACTTGACTGCAGTCAAGAGAATCTTGAGATATCTAAAAGGCACACCTTATCTAGGCCTCTGGTACCCTAGGAATGGAGATTTTGATCTAACAGGCTATTCAGATGCAGACTTTGCAGGATGCAAAGAAGATAGAAAGAGCACTACTGGATCCTGTCAATTCCTAGGTGGAAGACTCATTTCATGGAGTAGTAAGAAGCAAACTAGTGTGGCTATCTCCACAGCTGAGTCAGAATATGTAGCTGCAGGAAGTTGCTGTGCTCAACTTCTATGGATTCAACATCAGCTAGAAGACTATGGATTTCAGGTAAGTAGAACTCCACTTTTCTGTGATTCTACAAGTGCTATTTCAATAGCTAATAATCCTGTATCACATAGTAGAACTAAACATATTGAGATTAAATATCACTTTCTTAGGGAGCATGTAGAAAGAAATGATATTGCACTTGAATATGTTAAAACTGATAATCAGATAGCTGATATGTTTACTAAGCCTTTAGAAGAAGCTAAGTTCAATAGGTTCAAAATTGAACTAGGTATGATAAACTTAGACTAAGTTTACAGAACTAAAAATTGGCTAAGTAAAAAGGTGTCGACACATAGACAAGTCTATGTCGACACAGAATAGTAAGTGTCGACACTTCAGGAAAATGGTGTCGACACATCTAGGAAGTTGGTGTCGACACTTCAGAATGTTAGTGTCGACACATGTCGAGTTGGTGTCGACACATCCAATGAAGTGTCGACACTTAAGTTTTACTCAGAATTTTCTAAGTAACGTCTCGACTACATGTCGAGTAGTGTGGTGTCGACACATAACCAAGTGTCGACACATAAAATCTGTTGACTAAACTTGTGTCGACACATGAGTGTCGAGACATTATAAGTCAGTGTCGACACTTATTGCCAGTGTCGACACATCTTTAGTAATCCATCCCGCCTGTTCGTCTTCAAACCAGAAAGGTATAAATAGGATTCTGTCTTTGTTTGTCGACACGCTTTCAGAGTTTCAAGACCAAACCACTGTGTCGACATTTCTCTTTCCTCAAGACTAATTCTACAAACCCTAATGGCTCCCAAGCTCGAGGAGAACGTCAATGAAGGCTATGAACTGGTTCGTGGCGCTTTCGACGATGGCGATCAAGAAATCCAATCGGTGGTAACCCTAGTCACCGATTCTGGATTGGAGTACTTGGTTTCAGAACCAACAAAAATATGGAAGAAGGAAGTTCTCGAATTCCTTACTGGAGCTTCAGTAGATGACTCAGGTCACAAAATCAAATCAAGAGTGCATGGCACCAAGGTCAAGATTTCACCCAAAACTCTAAGAAAGGTACTTCAGCTACCTAGAATTCAAGCAGAAGAGGAAGTGACTACATCTAAGACCAGGGAAGCACTTACCTGGTGTGGTCTTGACTCTAAGATGAAAATAGGTTCTGTCTTTAACAGAAAAGGCATGAACATTCAAGGAAAGTTTCTGTCAGAAATAGTGGGAAAGGTTATCCTCAGTAAACCTGGAGGGCATGACAGGGTGTCAGCCTCCATGTTCAATGTCATGACCAGAATCATCTTAAACCTAAAAACAGATTGGTCAATGGTTATCTTTGAGAAGATAAAGGAAAGTCTGAAGAAGCCCAATCTGGGCAGGATACTTAGTCTCTACCTGGCTGGTACAATACCAGAGGTAATGAGCTCTGCTGCAGGTAGCAAAATCAACCACATGAGAAAGATGGACATGAGGATCTTCTCAAGGTGGGAAAGGGTGCTGTCAAAGGAACTGTCCACCCCTGAGAAGCAAGTTTCTAAGAAAGATTCACCTCCCAGGAAGAAGAGAAAAACTGCAGTTGTGGCACAAGAGTCCTCAAGCAGTTCTGAAAGTGAAGAACAGGTGGTGTTTACACCTGATGAGCAAGAAGAGGAGACAGTAGTCAAAACCCCTGCTACTCAAGATGTGGCTGAAATCCAGGGGGAGCTGCCTACAGCTAGCCCCATGCAAAAGGATCCAAGCCAGGGGGAGCCTCCAGCTGTAGAACAACCCTCTACACTGGAGAGTGAGCAAGCTACAATCATTATCCAAGAGGTACTTTCTGACCTCAATACTTTAGATTTTTCTGTAATAGATTCTGATTTGTCTGATGTCCATCAGCAAACTCAGCAAGCAAATCATGTACCAGATGTTGTTCTCCAAAACACATCAGTAGTACAAGAAGTTATTCCTGATAAAGTAGTTGATGAACCCAGTACTTCTCCTGCACAGTCTCCAACTGAATACACAATGGAAGACCTCTTTCTGAATTTAGATCAAGAGGATTTTGACATGGACAAGAATGCTACTGCTGAAGAGAAGGGTGCTACTGTTGAGGGGGAGAACTTGGAAGTTCAGGATGAGCCTTAAGGCTAGACACTGAGAAGGCACTAGATGTGCAAGCTGAAAAACCATCAAGCCCTAAGGACAGGGTGAATATAGCCAGTACTTCAGAGTCTGAGGAAGATGAGACTGAACAAGCTAAAAAGAAGAAACTCTTTGTATTCAAGAGAAGAAGTCAGAGCTACAAGAAGGCTCTACAAACTGTTGCTAAACAATCCTTAGTCACACAAGCACCATCTCCTGATTACAGTGCATTAATGGTAGCCCTGCAAATCAAGCTGGATGAGCAAAGGAAGGCTATAGAGACTTATGTTGATGAAGGGCACAAGACCCTACAATTTGATCTGGCACAGGACATCAAGTCAATAAGGTTTGAAATGAACCTTAATAAAAAGGAGATGAATGAATGCTTCCACAAGGGTGGAAATGCAGTTGTGTTTCTGGCAACACATCAAGAGAAGATAAAGGAAAAAATAGATGATATAGCATTGAAACAGGGCTATGTGCTGGAAAATCAATTAAGGATGAATGATAATTTGACTGCATCCCACAATGCTATAGTCACTGAACTAAAGAATAAGACTGCTGAACCTTCAACATCATCTGCTGCTGCAAAGGCTGAATTTGATAAAGCTTTTCAAGATGAAATTGCTGCTGTCAAGACTGCAATCAAGGATTCACAGAAGGTCATTTCTGAACAGCTTACAAAGCTTAGACCTTATTTTAAGGATGGAATCAGGTACTTGGACAGCCAAATCAGGTTCCAGAAAGATGATGTAAGAGATCATGTTGCACAAGAAGTCATAAAGGGGGAGAGGGTGTTAGTCAAAGCAAGCTCAGACCATGCTAAGTGGATATCAAATTCCATCAGGGCTACCCTTGGATATCCTCCCCTGTGTGATGATGATAATGTTGCTGAATCAGGAATTCAAAGTGCATATCTTGGAGGTGAGCAACAGGAAGTAGCTCAAGTCATTTATCCACCTCCAGATTTTGAAATGATTCATGCAGATGTAAGCACAATGTATAGCCCAACTGCTGGAAAGTCACATGTTGTTCTGGAAAAGGTTGTTCAACCTATAACAGCAGCTATGCAAGAGGCTTTGGACAAAGAAGAAGAGACAAGGCTGTCAAAGAAGAAGTTTAGGGAACTAGCTGAGCAGAAGCCAGATTTTGAACAGTGGAGCCCTACTTCTAGGAACATCATTCTCACAGCCTGGAAAGCAGCCAAGGACAATGCTCATGAAAGGAACAAATGGTTTTCAGAAGCAGAATGGAGAAAGCATGAGATTAGGCAGGAAGCCATTGTCCAGTATAGAAGGAAGGCTAAGTTAGGAAAGCTACCTCCTACAGTTGTGGAGCCTAGCAAGTACTTTCCTAAGCCCTATCATTACTTTGAGAGATAGAAAATCAAGGCTGAAGAACTAAAGAAGAAGGACTCCAAAGGAAAGAAGACTGCTGAGACTGAGCCTGCTGCTGCTACTGTAAAGGCCAAAGTACAAGCTGGGAAAGGAATAGTTATAAAAGAACCAGATCAGAGCTAGCCTAAGATTAGACTAAGAAACATTGTTGTAATCTTTTACATATGCAATATTTTTGTAAAACAATGGAAATGTATTAAAACAATGTTAGAACAATTTTTGATAAATATATCTCATGATTGTTCAGAAGCATGTGTCTATTTCTTGTTTGTTCTGCAATGTTTAATGAGTATACATGTGTGTTTTATTACATGTTTAAGTTTACCCTGTTGACATATACCTGCTTTACATCATTCTCTAATTTTTAATTATGAGTGGTGTATATCATTGACTAAGGGTTATGACTTCTCCAAATAGGGGGAGATTGTTGGGTACATTGGTCAAATGTACCTAATTTGAAGAAGTCTCACCTAACTCAATGATATACATCATAATGTATTTGATGTTTGTTTGAGTTACTTGTGCAGGTTAGGTATTCACTGGACTGAAGCTAAAAGTTTCTAAGTCCATGTGTCGACACCCAGAGGGAAAGTGTCGACACTTGAGAAAGCTTGTGTCGACACCCAGACAAGCTGTGTCGACACTTGGAGTAATTGTGTCGACACCTGAGAAGAAGAGTCGACACCAGTCAGAAAGTGTCGACACTTGGAGCTGTGTCGACACTCAGTGAAGAAGAATGCAGAAAAGCTGTGTCGACACTTAGCAGAAGTGTCGACACCTAGAAGAGCTGAGTCTACATCAGAAAGTGTCGACACTTGGAGTTGTGTCGACACTCAGCAAAATTCTGCAGAGACTAAGGACAAGTGTCGACACTCAACACAATGTGTCGACACTCAATCAGCAGAGTCAACATATGAAGAATGTGTCGACACTCAGCACAATGTGTCGACACACAAACAGGAGAGTCAGCACTTGAAGTAAGTGTCGACACCCAGCACAATGTGTCGACACTTAACTAAAGACTCTACACTTGAAGAAAGTGTCGACACAAGGAGCTGTGTCGACACTTAGCAAAGAACAGAAAAGTTTACAAAATATTCTAAGTACAAGTGTCGACACTAAGGGAATGTGTCGACACTCAGCTGAAGAAACAAAATTGAAGACTTGTGTCGACACCAAGAAGCAGTGTCTACACTTGACAGTTTCAACACATGAAGATGTGTCGACACAAAGGAGATGTGTCGACACTTAGAAGAATTCAACAAGTTACAGAAGATCAAGTATGAAAGATATGGTACCTAAACACCTAGAGGGGGGGGGTGAATAGGTGACCTAATCCTTTTCTAAATTCTTTGTTGGCAGTCAACAGTTTATAACACAGATTTCTGAATAAGTTATCACAGCACACAGCAATTCTCAACACAGTACAATCACAGCACAGAATACACAAGATTTTATAGTGGTTCCCCAATCTTTGGGTACATCCACTTTCCCCCTTCGCCTATCTAGCAGTGTACTAGATTCGGCCAAACTTCTCCACCTAACTCAGAACCAAACTAGGTTCCTACCTCAGGCCCAAAGCCTTACACTCAGCCAAAAGGCCTACACTCAGCCACCCAGGCCTACACTCAGCCAATTAAGGCCTACACTCAGAGTTCTTCAACTCCTACACTCAGGCAACAAGCCCTACCCTCAGCCTTTATAAAATAGGCTTACAATCACTCAGATCCAATGGATCTTACAAGATGTAATTGAAATAAAATTGCTAACTCTACAACTCAGAAAAGATGAGAGAAGTTGAGAGTTTCTTGAAGAGTTCTTGGAAGAACTCAGCTTGATCCAAACTGACTTAGCTTTCTTCAAAGCTTCTTGAGTAGAACTGAATTAGTCTGAATCTTCTGCTTCTTGAAATCCAGATGACTCTGAATTCTTCTTCTCAGCCTTAGTTCCAAAGACTGAATTCTTGGATGGAGCTCTCTCTCTCCAACTTCTTAGATCTGCAGTTGGACTGCCTGATCTTCTTGTGTTGATCCTCAGTGTATCACTTCTTGATTTAATCTGATCAACCACTTCAGTTATTCTCACAACATGTAATGATAATGAACAACCTTCTATATGTATTTGTTTCTGTAAACTATGGGGGCCTATTTATAGGCTTCCTTCATGGTAACCGGCTGGTCCGGTTCATAACAGACTTCTGACTTCTCTGACAGTTGATGTAGACCGGCTGGATCGGCAGCTGTCATGTCAACCAGTCACTTCTTGAAATTCTCTAACTGTCAGATAGTGTCGAGACTTTCTGTTCTTAAGTGTCGACACTTATAGACTAAGTGTCGACACAAGTAGTGTAAGTGTCGACACAAGTCTACAAGGTGTCGACACAATTCCTTGTATGTCTCGACACAGATACTTCTGCATGTGTCGACACTGAAATTGAGTGTCGACACAAGTACTTGTTCTTCATTCTTTAACTGTATTCTTCTAAGTGTCGACACATCTCCTTTGTGTCGACACATCTTTATGTGTTGAAACTGTCAAGTGTCGACACAGCTTCTTGGTGTCGACACAAGTCTTCAAATTTGATCCTTCAGCTGAGTGTCGACACATTCCCTTAGTGTCGACACTTGTACTTAGAATATTTTGTAAACTTTTCTGTTCTCTGCTAAGTGTCGACACAGCTCCTTGTGTCGACACTTTCTTCAAGTGTAGAGTCTTCAACTAAGTGTCGACACATTGTGCTGAGTGTCGACACTTTCTTCAAGTGTTGACTCTTCTGGTTGTGTGTCGACACATTGTGCTGAGTGTCGACACATTCTTCAAATACTGAGTCTTTAGCTAAGTGTCGACACATTGTGCTGGGTGTCGACACTTACTTCAAGTGTTGACTCTTCTGCATAGTGTCGACACATTGTGTTGAGTGTCGACACTTGTACTTAGATTCTGCAGACTTTTGCTGAGTGTCGACACTCACTTCAAGTGTCGACACTTTCTGGTGTTGACTCAGCTCTTCTAGGTGTCGACACTTCTGCTAAGTGTCGACATAGCTTTTCTGCATTCTTCTACACTGAGTGTCGACACAGCTCCAAGTGTCGACACTTTCTGACTGGTGTCGACTCTTCTTCCCAGGTGTCGACACAATGACTCCAAGTGTCGACACTGCTTGTCTGGGTGTCGACACAAGCTTTCTCAAGTGTCGACACTTTCCCTCTGGGTGTCGACACATGGACTTAGAATTTTTAGCTTCAGTCCAGTGTTTTCCTAACCTGCACAAGTAACTCAAACAAACATCAAATACACTATGATGTATATCATTGAGTTAGGTGAGGCTTCTTCAAATCAGGTACATTTGACCAATGTACCCAACAATCTCCCCCTATTTGGAGAAGTCATAACCCTTAGTCAATGATATATATCACTCATAATTAAAAATTATAAAATGAAGTAAAACAGATATATGACAACAGAGTTAAACTTAAACATGTAATAAAGCACACATGTACACTCATACAACATTGCAGAACAATTAAGAAACATACATATTTCAGAACAATCATACTATATTTATCATATACTGTTCCAATATTGTTCCTTATACATTTTCAATGATGTACTACAATGTTTTTCACTTAACAGATTACAACAAGCATCAAGTTAATTCCTAATCTATTTCTGATCAGGTTCTTTAATAACAATTCCTTTTCCAGCTTTAACTTGAGCTTTTACAGCAGCAGCAGCAGCAGGCTCAGCTTCAGCAGGCTTCTTCCCTTTGGAGTCCTTCTTCTTCTGTTCTTCAGCCTTGATCTTTTGCCTTTCAAAATAATGATAGGGCTTAGGAAAGTACTTGCTAGGCTCCACAGCTGTAGGAGGTAGCTTTCCTAACTTAGCCTTTCTTCTATATTGGACAATTGCTTCCTGCCTACTCTCATGTTTCCTCCATTCAGCCTCTGAGAACCACTTGTTCCTCTCATGGGCATTGTCCTTGGCTGCTTTCCATGCAGTGAGAATGATGTTCCTAGAAGTAGGGCTCCACTGTTCAAAATCTGGTTTTTGTTCAGCAAGTTCCCTAAACTTCTTCTTTGATAGCCTAGTCTCTTCTTCTTTGTCCAAAGCCTCTTGCATAGCAGCTGTGATAGGTTGAACAACCTTTTCCAGAATAACATTAGGCTTGCCAGCAGTTGGACTATACATTGTGCTTATATCTGCATGGATCATTTCAAAATCTGGAGGTGGATAGATTACATCAGCCACTGCCTGTTGCTCACCTCCAAGATATGTTCCTTGAATACCAGATTCAGCTACTTCATTGTCATCACACAGGGGAGGATATCCAAGTGTAGCCCTGATTGAATTTGAAATCCATTTGGCATGCTCAGAACTGGCCTTGACTAACACTCTCTCCCCCTTTATGACTTCTTGGGCTACATGATCTCTCACATCATCTTTCTGAAACCTTATTTGGCTATCCAAATACCTTATGCCCTCTTTGAAGAAAGGTCTTAGCTTGGTAAGCTGTTCAGAAATGACCTTTTGTGAGTCCTTGATGGCAGACTTGACAGCAGTTAATTCAGCTTGAAAAAGTTTATCAAAATCAGCTTTGGCAGTAGCAGAAGAGGTTGGTGGTTCATCAGACTTTTTCTTGAGTTCAGTGACTATGGCATTGTGAGATGCAGTCAAGTTATCATTCATCCTCAATTGGTTTTCCAACACATATCCTTGCTTGAGTGCAATATCTTCTACCTTCTCTTTGATGATTTCTTGATGTTTAGCCAGATAGACCACAGCATTACCACCCTTGTGGAAGCATTCATTCATTTCCTTCTTATTCATGTTCATTTCAAACCTGATTGATTTGATATCTTGAGCTAGATCAAATTGTAGAGATTTTTGGCCCTCATCAATATATTTCTCTATGGCCCTCCTTTGCTCATCCATCTTTACTTGCATTGCAACCATTAGGCTTGTATAATCAGTTGATGGAGCTTGTTGAACCAGTGAGTGTTGAGCAACAGTTTGGAGAGCCTTCTTATAGCTTTGGCTCCTTCTTTTGAAAACAAAGAACTTCTTTTTCTTAGCTTCCTCAGCTTCATCATCTTCAGATTCTGATGTACTGGCAATATCCACCCTATCCTTAGGGCTGGATGGTTGTTCAGTGTGCACATCTTGTGCTTTCTCTGTATCTAGCCTTATAGGCTCTACTTGAATATCCAAATTCTCCCCCTCAGCAGCAGCATCCTTCTCTGTATCAGCAGCATTCTTTTCCATATCAAAATCATCCTGATCTAAATTCAGAAAAAGATCTTCCATGGTGTATTCTGCTGGAGACTGTGCAGGAGATGTTCTGGTTTCATCAGCTACAACAGATGTGTCTTGGAGAACAACATCTGGTTCTTGAGTTGCTGGCTGATTTTGCTGATGATCATCAGACAAATCAGAATTTATGATAGAAAAATTCAAAGTATTAAGGTCAACAAGTACCTCTTGAATGAGGAGGGTGGCTTGCTCACTCTCCAGTGTAGATGGTTCTGCTACACCTGGAAGCTCCCCCTGGATGTCAGCTGGCTCCTGAGGAGCAGGTGACTTTTCTGCAGCTTTATCCATTGGACTATCAGGAGTGAAGACCACATGTTCTTCACTGCCTGAGCTGCTGGATGGCTCTTGAGGCACAGCAGCAGTCTTCCTCTTCTTCCTGGGAGGAGAGTCTTTCTTAGAAGTTTGTTTCTCAGGGGTGGTCAATTCCTTTGACACCAGCACCCTTTCCCATCTAGAGAATATTCTTGAGTCCATCTTCCTCATATGATTGATCTTAGTTCCTGCAGCAGTGCTCATTACCTCTGGAATTGATCCAGCCAGGTAGAGACTTAGTATCCTGCCCAGATTGGGCTTCTTCAGGCTTTCCTTCACTTTTTCATAAACCACCATTGACCAGTCTGTTTTCAGATTGAAGATGATTCTGGTCATGACTTCAAACATGGAGGCAGACACCCTGTCATGTCCTCCTGGCTTGCTTAGTATTACCTTGCCCACTATTTCTGACAAGAACTTGCCTTGATTATTCATACCTTTTCTGTTAAAGACTGATCCCACCTTCATCTTTGGATCCAGTCCACACCAAGTAAGAGCTTCCCTGGTCTTAGAAGCAGTTACTTCCTCTTCATCTTGAACTTTAGGTAGCTGAAGTACCTTTCTTAAAGACTTGGGTGAAATCTTGACCTTGGTGCCATGCACCCTTGACTTAATTCTGTAGCCTGAGTCATCTACAGCCGCGCCAGTAAGGAATTCAATGACTTCCTTCTTCCATATCTTCGTTGGTTCTGAAACCAAGAACTCCAATCCTGAATTGGCAATTAGGGTTATCACTGATTTGATTTCTTGTTCGCAGTCGTCGAATGCGCCACGCACCAGTTCATATCCTTCGTTAACGTTCTCTTCCAGCTTGGGAGCCATTAGGGTTTGAAGATTTAGTCTTGAGATGAGAGAAATGTCGACACAAGAGTTTAGGTCTCGAAACTTTGAAAGCGTGTCGACAAACAAAGACAGAACCCTATTTATACCTTTCTAGTTTGAAGACGAACAGGCGGGATGGAATCCTAAAGATGTGTCGACACTGGCAATAAGTGTCGACACTGACTTATAATGTCTCGACACTTATGTGTCGACACAAGTTTAGTCAACAGATTTTATGTGTCGACACTTGGTTAAGTGTCGACACCACTATACTCGACATGTTGTCGAGACTTTACTTAGAAAAATTCTGAGTAAAACTTAAGTGTCGACACCTTATTTGATGTGTCGACACCTACTCGACATGTGTCGACACTAACATTCTGAAGTGTCGACACCAACTTCCTAGATGTGTCGACACTATTTTCCTGAAGTGTCGACACTTACTATTCTGTGTCGACATAGACTTGTCTATGTGTCGACACCTTTTTACTTAGCCAATTTTTGTTCTGTATACTTAATCTAAGTTTATCATACCTAGTTCAATTTTGAACCTATTAAACTTAGCTTCATCTAAGGGCTTAGTGAACATATCAGCTATCTGATTATCAGTTCTAACATATTCAAGTGCAATATCATTTCTTTCTACATGCTCCCTAAGAAAGTGATATTTAATCTCAATATGTTTAGTTCTACTATGTGATACAGGGTTGTTAGCTATTGAAATAGCACTAGTAGAATCACAATAAAGTGGAGTTCTACTTACCTGACATCCATAGTCTTCTAGCTGATGTTGAATCCACAGAAGTTGAGCACAGCAACTTCCTGCAGCTACATATTCTGACTCAGCTGTGGAGATGGCCACACTGGTTTGCTTCTTACTACTCCATGAAATGAGTCTTCCACCTAGGAATTGACAGGATCCAGTAGTGCTCTTTCTATCTTCTTTGCATCCTGCAAAGTCTGCATCTGAATAGCCTGTTAGATCAAAATCTCCATTCCTAGGGTACCAGAGGCCTAGATAAGGTGTGCCCTTTAGATATCTCAAGATTCTCTTGACTGCAGTCAAGTGAGACTCTTTAGGGCAGGCTTGATACCTGGCACAAACACATGTAGCATACATAATGTCAGGCCTACTTGCAGTCAAGTAAAGTAGGGAGCCAACTATCCCTCTATACAAGGTTTCATCTACAGGTTTCCCTGCATCATCCTTGCTTAGAGACATACTTGACCCCATAGGAGTCTTCATGGTACTGGATGAATCCATACCATACTTCCTTATGAGTTCTAGGGTGAACTTAGACTGACATATGGATAGACCACTTTCAGTCTGTTTAACTTGGAGACCCAAGAAAAACTTCAGTTCTCCCATACTACTCATCTCAAATTGACTTTGCATAAGCTTTGCAAACTTTTTGCAAAGGCTACTTTCAGTAGACCCAAATATAATGTCATCTACATATATTTGGACAAGTATTACTTTGCCTCTAGATTCCCTAAGGAATAGAGTCTTATCTATTTTCCCCCTTGTGAACTTGTTCTCAATGAGGAAACTAGATAGGGTTTCATACCAAGCTCTAGGAGCTTGCTTTAACCCATACAATGCTTTCCTAAGTCTATAGACATAATGTGGAAGAGTAGAATCAACAAAACCTGAAGGCTGCTCCACATATACTTCTTCTTTTAAATTACCATTAAGGAATGCTGACTTCACATCCATTTGGTATACTTTGAATCCTTGGTAGGTTGCATAGGCCAAGAACATCCTTATGGCTTCCAGTCTGGCTACTGGAGCAAAGGTTTGATCAAAATCAATACCTTCTTCTTGCCTATATCCTTTTGCAACCAATCTTGCTTTATTCTTAATGATGACTCCTTGTTCATCTAACTTATTTCTGTAGATCCACTTTGTTCCTATCACATTGTGATCTTTAGGCTTTGGAACCAGCTCCCAAACCTTGCACCTTTTGAACTGATTGAGCTCTTCCTGCATTGCTTCAGTCCACTGTGGATCTTGTATAGCTTCTTCAAATTTCTTTGGTTCTATTTGAGACAGAAAACTTGAATATACTACAGCATTCTGATTTCTGCTCCTTGTCTGAACACCTTGTCTTGGATCTCCAATTATCAGCTCTACTGGATGATCTCTTAGATGCCTGTTGGCTGGAGGCATCCTTACTTCTGGTTGTACTTCTACAGCATCTTCATCATGCTGAGTTCCTTGTACTTCTTCAGCTCCTTGTACATGTAGTTCTCCCCCTGGACATAAGCCATCTTCTTCTACTTGCTGTCTTGCAGCAGGTACATCTTCTATGGTTAGCTTGTCCATCTTCTTAATAAGACCTGAGGGGCTGCACACACTACTAGACAACTCATTGTTAATTAGTTGTGACTCATCAAAAACTACATGCACAGACTCCTCTACAACTTGTGTAGTCAAGTTGTAGACTCTATAAGCCTTACTATTATTGCTGTACCCAACAAACACTCCCTCTTGGGACTTGGCAGCAAACTTAGTTAAGTAAGACTTCCCATTGTTAAGTATGAAGCATTTACAACCAAAGATCCTAAAATAGGACAGATTTGGTTTCCTGCCTTTCACTACTTCATAGGGGGTCTTGTTTAACCTTTTAGTGATGGTAGCCCTATTTATCACATGGCATGCAGTGTTAACTGCTTCAGCCCAGAAATATTCTGGCAGTGATGAATCACTTAATAGGGTTCTACCAGCCTCTATCAAGGTCCTATTTTTCCTTTCAGCAATGCCATTTTGCTGAGGTGTTCTAGGTGAAGAGAATTCTTGAAATATCCCATAGTCTTCACACAGCTTTGTCATGCTTTCAGACTGAAACTCAGTACCATGGTCACTTCTAATTTTGACCACTGTACAGTTCAATTCATTCTGAATTTGCTTAACAAAACTATAGAAGACACTAGGTGTTTCAGATTTCTGCTTTAAGAAGAACACCCAGGAAAACCTTGAGTAGTCATCAACAACTACAAAGGTGTAGACCTTCCTACCTAAGCTGTGAACTGGCATTGGACCAAATAGATCCATATGCAAGAGGTATAAACACCTCACAGCATCTTTGTTGTCTAAGCTTCTAAAGGTGGATTTAGTCTGCTTGCCCTTTTGACAAGCTGAGCAAATGCCATCTTTGACACACTTAACTTGAGGACCATTCCTCACTAACTCTTTACTAAAGAGTTTGCCAATAGTCTTGTAATTAAGATGAGCAAGCCTCTTGTGCCATTTGACACATTGAGAGACTGTCTCATCAGCTACAAGACAGACTGGAGAACAATTGTTCTCAACCATAATGTCTAAGCAGTAGACATTTCTCTTTCTATATCCAGTCAAAATGATCTCTTGATCACTTGACCTCTTGATATGACAACCATTTTTAACAAATGAGATGTCATACCCTACATCACTTAATTGACTTATACTAATGAGGTTGTGTTTCAAACCTTTAACATAAGCCACTTGAGTAATGGTAACAAGGTTAGAAGAAATGTTACCAAACCCTTTGATGATTCCTTTTTCAGAACCACCAAAGGTCACCTTTGGACCATTTTTGATTGGGATGTAGTCCTTCAGTAGTCCCCTAGTTCCAGTCATGTGTCTGGAACATCCACTATCCAAGTACCATGTAGGGGTATGGCCACTTGGATTCTCCTGCAAAACAAATTAATGAACCTTAGAACCCAAAGTAAACTTGGGTCCTTGGTGATTGTTAGTTTGCAATTTGACATAGCTACCTGCTGTCTTTCCAACAGGTAACTTGCTACACAACTTGGCACTGGCATTGTGCCAACAATCCAAAGCAAAGTGGCCAACCTTGCCACAGCACCAACATTCAAATTTGTTGTACCTTTGCTTAGGTTCTGACTTAGCTGTCTTAACTACAGCAGTCTTGTTGAATGTTGGGGCTTTGCCCTTGGACTTGGACTGATCCTGAACAGTCCTAGCTGGATTAACAAAACCCAGTCCAGTCTTTCCTTTATGATGAACAAAATCATCAATCAAGGGTAGCACTGATTTAGGTTTTGAAAACCTAGCTACTAGCTCTTTCTCCTTCTGAAGATTAATCTCCAGTTTCTTAATTTGATCATTTTTAAATGTAATAGTTCCCATCTGAATCACTGTAATATGTTTCAGCCTGGCTACCTCATTAAGTTTTTGATCATAATTCTTCTCATAATCTATTGCAGCTGCCTTGAGATCAGCAATCTCCTTGGCCAAATTTTTGGCTAGGGTCTTGCTTTTCTTATAAGCTTGCAATAGTACTTTATATTCATCTAGGAGTTGATGAATATCTCCCTCAGACTCAGATATATTCTCATCACTTGATGAAGAATAATCTGACTCTGAACTAGAACTGGAATCAGAACTTTGAGTTAAACCTTGTACCTGACTGGGTCCTGGCTGCTCCAGGTTTTTGGTACTTTCAGTCAAAGCCATCAGTCCTTGGCTCTGGCAGTCTTCTTGCTCATAGATAGATTCCATGATCTGCAAAAACTCTTCTTCTTCTTCAGCAATTAGCCCTATGTAGGCTTCAGCATCTGTCTCTGTGTCTGAAAGAGTCTTCTCATTCTTTGCAACAAAGGACTTTTCCTTCTTTCCTTTGAAGTGAGTTTTCTTTTTGTCACTGGATTCCTTCCTTCTTTCAGGACAATCTGCAATTACATGACCCTGTCTATTGCAGCAGTAACATACTATCTTAGACCCAGTTGCCTTACTAGTCTTGGTCCTCTTCTTGTCCTTCTTTGAAGGCTTCTTTTCCTGATACTGGACTTCTTTCCCTTTGGAAGATGAAGGTCTAGACCTCCACTGTTTCTTCTTCAGGAACTTCTGAAAATGTCTGGTGAAAGCAGCAAAGTCTTCATCACTTTCACTGCTTGTAGATTTAGTGCTAATAGACTCATCAGAATCTGATTCAACTACCTCTAGAGGAGGAGTTGATGACTTTGTCCTGTTCTTTCTAGGTACTTCTGACTTAAAGGCAACAGTCCTTTCCCTGTGTTCAGTCCTTGTTGACTTTTCCTCCTCTTTTCTTACTGACAATTGCATCTCATAAGATAACAACTTGCCAAACAGTGTGGGAGGAGGAATTTCTCCCAACTTTGCCATTTCTCTGATGGCACAGATCTTAGTGTCCCAATCTTTGGTTAGGGACCTCAAGAACTTGTCATTCAATTCATAATTTGTGAACTCTCTTCCATAGGACATGAGTTCATTAACAATTCTGTAGAACTTTTTGTAGCATTCAGTGATGCTATCTCCTCTTCCTTGCCTAAAGCTCTCATATTCTTGATTAAGCAAGGATTTCCTATCTTGTCTTACTTCTTCAGAACCTTCCATGTAGACAATGAGGGTATCCCACATTTCTTTTGCTGTTTACAGTGAATAAGGTTCTGGAAGGTGGCATCATCAATTGCACTAACTATTATGTTCTGTGCCCTTTTGTCCATAGTGGCTAGGACAATTTCATCCTTGGTCATCTCAGAGAAATCCTTTGGAGTCCTCTGATTTGCATCCAATACTGAGATCTTCATGGGCACATATGGCCCCTCTTTGACTGTGATGTAGATCCTAGGGTCAGAGGCCTCCATGAACAGCCTTACCCTTTCTTTCCAGATTCCAAATATCTCTTTTCTGCATATGGGCAGTTTCATTGAACCCAACTCCTTATGATTCTCTGAAGAACCCATATTTCTTGATTTTCTTGAAACTGTGTTCAGACTCAATCTGTTCTGCCAAACTGGATCTCCTCAGACAGTTAGTCCTGATTTTGAGGAACCTCCCTCTGATACCACTTGAAAGATATGGTACCTAAACACCTAGAGGGGGGGGGTGAATAGGTGACCTAATCCTTTTCTAAATTCTTTGTTGGCAGTCAACAGTTTATAACACAGATTTCTGAATAAGTTATCACAGCACACAGCAATTCTCAACACAGTACAATCACAGCACAGAATACACAAGATTTTATAGTGGTTCCCCAATCTTTGGGTACATCCACTTTCCCCCTTCGCCTATCTAGCAGTGTACTAGATTCGGCCAAACTTCTCCACTAACTCAGAACCAAACTAGGTTCCTACCTCAGGCCCAAAGCCTTACACTCAGCCAAAAGGCCTACACTCAGCCACCCAGGCCTACACTCAGCCAATTAAGGCCTACACTCAGAGTTCTTCAACTCCTACACTCAGGCAACAAGCCCTACCCTCAGCCTTTATAAAATAGGCTTACAATCACTCAGATCCAATGGATCTTACAAGATGTAATTGAAATAAAATTGCTAACTCTACAACTCAGAAAAGATGAGAGAAGTTGAGAGTTTCTTGAAGAGTTCTTGGAAGAACTCAGCTTGATCCAAACTGACTTAGCTTTCTTCAAAGCTTCTTGAGTAGAACTGAATTAGTCTGAATCTTCTGCTTCTTGAAATCCAGATGACTCTGAATTCTTCTTCTCAGCCTTAGTTCCAAAGACTGAATTCTTGGATGGAGCTCTCTCTCTCCAACTTCTTAGATCTGCAGTTGGACTGCCTGATCTTCTTGTGTTGATCCTCAGTGTATCACTTCTTGATTTAATCTGATCAACCACTTCAGTTATTCTCACAACATGTAATGATAATGAACAACCTTCTATATGTATTTGTTTC
Source organism: Platanthera guangdongensis (assembly GCA_039583875.1). NCBI lineage: Eukaryota > Viridiplantae > Streptophyta > Magnoliopsida > Asparagales > Orchidaceae > Platanthera > Platanthera guangdongensis. Next base: position 207,250,594 of record CM077151.1, on the reverse strand, counting down.
TGTAAACTATGGGGGCCTATTTATAGGCTTCCTTCATGGTAACCGGCTGGTCCGGTTCATAACAGACTTCTGACTTCTCTGACAGTTGATGTAGACCGGCTGGATCGGCAGCTGTCATGTCAACCAGTCACTTCTTGAAATTCTCTAACTGTCAGATAGTGTCGAGACTTTCTGTTCTTAAGTGTCGACACTTATAGACTAAGTGTCGACACAAGTAGTGTAAGTGTCGACACAAGTCTACAAGGTGTCGACACAATTCCTTGTATGTCTCGACACAGATACTTCTGCATGTGTCGACACTGAAATTGAGTGTCGACACAAGTACTTGTTCTTCATTCTTTAACTGTATTCTTCTAAGTGTCGACACATCTCCTTTGTGTCGACACATCTTTATGTGTTGAAACTGTCAAGTGTCGACACAGCTTCTTGGTGTCGACACAAGTCTTCAAATTTGATCCTTCAGCTGAGTGTCGACACATTCCCTTAGTGTCGACACTTGTACTTAGAATATTTTGTAAACTTTTCTGTTCTCTGCTAAGTGTCGACACAGCTCCTTGTGTCGACACTTTCTTCAAGTGTAGAGTCTTCAACTAAGTGTCGACACATTGTGCTGAGTGTCGACACTTTCTTCAAGTGTTGACTCTTCTGCATAGTGTCGACACATTGTGTTGAGTGTCGACACTTGTACTTAGATTCTGCAGACTTTTGCTGAGTGTCGACACTCACTTCAAGTGTCGACACTTTCTGGTGTTGACTCAGCTCTTCTAGGTGTCGACACTTCTGCTAAGTGTCGACATAGCTTTCCTACATTCTTCTACACTGAGTGTCGACACAGCTCCAAGTGTCGGCACTTTCTGACTGGTGTCGACTCTTCTTCCCAGGTGTCGACACAATGACTCCAAGTGTCGACACTGCTTGTCTGGGTGTCGACACAAGCTTTCTCAAGTGTCGACACTTTCCCTCTGGGTGTCGACACATGGACTTAGAATTTTTAGCTTCAGTCCAGTGTTTTCCTAACCTGCACAAGTAACTCAAACAAACATCAAATACACTATGATGTATATCATTGAGTTAGGTGAGGCTTCTTCAAATCAGGTACATTTGACCAATGTACCCAACAAAGTACTTGTGTCGACACTTAATTTCAGTGACGACACTTGAAGAAGAATCTGTGTCGAGACATACAAGGAGTTGTGTCGACACCTTGTAGACTTGTGTCGACACTTACACAACATGTGTCGACACTTGGTCTATAAGTGTCGACACTTAAGAACAGCAAGTCTCGACACTATCTGACAGTTAGAGAATTTCAAGAAGTGACTGGTTGACATGACAGCTGCCGATCCAGCCGGTCTACAACAACTGTCAGAGGTGTCAGAAGTCAGTTATGAACCGGACCAGCCGGTTACCATGAAGAATGCCTATAAATAGGCACAGACTGTTTACAGAAACAGTGGTTGTTAAGGTTGTTGATCAAATTGTTAACAGAGTTCAGATTATTGTTGAAGTAATCATTAAAGTGGTATACTGAGAATCAACACAAGAAGATCTTGCTGTCCAACAGCAGATCTAAGAAGTTGGAGAGAGAGAGCTCCAATCAAGAATTCAGTCTTTGGAACTAAGGCTAAGAAGAAGGATTCAGAATCATCTGGATCTCAAGAGGCAGAGGTCAAGGATCAACTACAGAGGATTCAGACTAATTCAGTTCTACTCAAGAAGCTTTGAAGGAAGCTAAGTCAGTTTGGATCTAGCTGAGTTCTTCCAAGAACTCTTCAAGAAACTCTCAACTCCTCTCTTATTTTCTGAGTTGTAGAGTTAGTTATTGTAATTCAATTTTAGCTTGTAGGATCCATTGGATCTGAGTGAATTGTAAGCCTATATTATAAAGGCTGAGGGTAGGGCTTGGTTGCCTGAGTGTAGGAGTTGAAGAACTCTGAGTGTAGGCCTTAATTGGCTGAGTGTAGGCCTGGGTGGCTGAGTGTAGGCCTTGGTGGCTGAGTGTAAGGCTTTGGGCCTGAGGTGTAGGAACCTAGTTGGGTTCTGAGATAGTGGAGAAGTTTGGCCGAATCTAGTACACTGCTAGATAGGCGAAGGGGGAAAGTGGATGTACCCAAAGATTGGGGAACCACTATAAATTTGTGTGTCTGCTGTGCTGTGCTGTGCTGTGGATTAGCAGTTTATATCTTGTTATTACTGTTAGCTGTAGAAATCTGTGTGATAACTGTTTTGCTGCAAACAAAGTTTCAAAAAGGTTTAGGTCACCTATTCACCCCCCCCCCCCCTCTAGGTGTTTAGGTACCATATCTTTCAGGGATAACACAAAACAAGAAGAACAAGCTAGGAAAATTGAAAGAGAAACACTAGCTATTTTGCACAATCAAAGACAAGAAAGAAGATTGGCAAGGGTGAAGAACACCGCTTGCCTGACCCGAGACGATGCCGCGATGGCTGCTCCTCTCTTTCCTTGTCTTGCTTTAGCCCTTGCTCCCTTGAGTTCCTTTTGGAATGAGGAAGAAGATGAAGAGAAGGTGAAATGAGGAGGAGAAGCTATGTTTCAGCCTTATTTCCTCCAGAACAGAGCTGGCCCGTTAGATGCAGAACCAAGGAAAGGAACGACACAAAAAACTGGAAAACATCGATTGTCGGGCCGGTCACGCCCTGTGTCACGCCCGTGACACAGGGCGTGTACCTTAAGCGGCGCAGAAAGTCGACAATTTCAAGTTTATCCACACGGTACACGGCCGGGTACACGCCCGTGACGGGTCGGTCACGCCCGTGACCTAGGGCGTGTAGCCCGTGTCTCGACACCTCGTCGACACAAAGTGTCGGCACTTGACACAGCTTGACACGCCCTGTGCCACGCCCGTGGCACAGGCCGTGTCCCCTCTCGCGACACCCGACACTCGACACTCGATACTCGACACTTGACACTCGACACTCGACACTGCGGGATACGGCCCATAACACACCCGTGTCACGGGCGTGTACCCCATTCGTCGAGCTCAACTCGACACAAGACAAATTCGTCGAGTCAAGGAGGTCACGCCCAGGTCACGCCCTGGGTCACGCCCCGACACGCCCGTGTCGGGGGGCGTGTCAAGCACAAAAACGACTAGTTTTCCCTGTTTTGAAAAATGTTTCTGTGTCGTCCTAAACCATTTTTGCCTTAAGCACTTTTTACCCTTTTTTGTTTCCTGTACCAGCAACTCATTTTGCGCGACATTTCCCGGGTGCGAAAAAGTGCAAACATTCCCTAAGAGGCCTCACCGAGTCCCCAATTTGGACTCCGGTTTGCTGGGGAATCGTGCAACTCGGCTACCAAAACAGCCACTCGCAAGCCCGCGAGAAAAACCATGCTCGAACAACGGTCAAAGCCAACGTAACGCCCATCAAGCGTACGCAATCAAAAATCCGGGGTGTTACACATATGGCCTCCATCCCCTTTCTCCCTCTCTTCTCTCTCCTCCTTTTCTCCAAAATGTCTAAATTACCCCATGCATGCATTCTTTCTCCTGATTTTGGGGTTAGAGGCTGACATAACCACTTGGGCTGGTCATGGGCCTTGACTCATGGGCTTAGCCCATGAAGGGGTGGCTTGGTTCCTTCTTTTCTCTTTTAGGCCACATTGGTGACTTGTTGACTTTTAGGTTGACTTGGTCAACATGGTGAGTGGGCTGACCTCACTTGAGGGTCATGGACCCTATGGCACCACCCAACTTGGGTTGGGCCAAGGTGATGCCCTACTTGGGCTAATTAGGCCTTTAAGTGTGGGTTTGACCAAATTATGGTTTAGGGTTGACTTGGGTCAACATGGGTCAATAGGTGACCCAAAGATATGGCTTATGGTTCACTTAGGTTGTTATTATGGTTAGGGGTACAGTGGTGGGACCAATGTGTGGATAATACCCTAATCTGGGCTAGTTTGACTTGGGTTAACTTGGGCCCGATAGTGGGTCCCATGTGACTACACCCTAAATCTATGCTTCAAACCTAGCCTAAACCTATGCCCCCACCATATGTCCTAACCCAACCTAAGTAGAGGGGTCTAATAGGAATTGAGATGTTATAGCTGATGTTGCTCATGTAGGGAGAAGTGTAAGAGACTTGTTTGTTTTATCAACAAGTTCTTATGTTGAACGGATGAGGGCCAATGATAGCGCGACTATCTGGCATGAGAGACTAGGGTATGTGGGGATGGAAAATCTCAAGGCTATATCAATGAGGAGCCTGGTGAGAGGCTTGCCGAATTTGTCCTCCTACGGAGATGGCCACGTTTGTGCGGGATGTCAGTACGGTAAGGCTCATCGCCTTCCATTTTATAAGTCTCAAACGAGGAGCAAGGCACCATTGGAATGCATCCATGGTGATTTGATGGGGCCAACAGTAACTGCTAGTCTTGGAGTTAGCAGATATATGCTTGTGTTGATTGATGATTACTCAAGATACAATTGGGTGTATTTCATGAAGGAGAAGTCGGCAGCTTCCCAGTTGTTTGTGGAGTTCAAGGAACTGGTGGAGGGCCGGCTTGGCTTGCGGATCAAGAAGTTCAGATCAGACAACAGTATTGAGTTTGTCTCATCTGAGTTCTCTAGTTTCTGCAGGAAGTACGAGATCCAGTGGGAGCTTACTTGTGCTCATACTCCACAACAAAATGGAGTAGCAGAGAGTAAAATCTGTCACTTGATGTAAACTTGCAAATGATGGCTTCATGCAAAAGGCATTCCCAGGCCCTTGTGGGCAGAAGGAATGGCCTGTGCAACGTATGTCATCAATCGAATGCCTCTAAGTCCGATCAACATGAAGTCTCCGGTGGAAATGATGTTCAAGGAGAAGCCGAGTGTGGAACACCTTCGGGTTTGGATCGACAAGCTATGTTCATATCCCGGATGCTCAGAGGACCAATCTTGATGCAAAGGCGAGGAAGCTTATCTTTGTGAGCTATATGAGCGGACGAAGGGGCAAAAGTGCGTGGATCCTGCGATAAGGAAGTTCTTTATTTCAAGAGACGTTGTCTTTAATGAGCTGACGTCATATGGAGGTGGCACTGTTGAACTACAGGAGTGCAGGGTTGATGAAGGGTAGGTGGAGGCTACTGAAGATCTTCAGGTAGAGCTGTCTGTATCACCAGGAGCCCCGGTTGGTTCAAGCTCTAGGGTAGAAGCTTCTGGTTCAGGAAGCAGGGGGAGTGATGCTCCAAGTGTGCCCGAGAATAGAGTTGATGCAGAAGAAGCAGTGGAGGTGGTGAGCAAGGAGCAGCCTCATTGGAGATCAAAGAGGATCATTAAGCCACCAGCTCGGTATTGCGAAGGAAACACAGTGAGCTTTGTTACTTATTTCTTTGCAGTCCCCTTGGATGAGCGGGAGCCTTTAAAGTTTGGAGAAGCCACTGGAGTAAAGGAGTGGGTTGATGTCATGGACGAGGTGATGGCTGCCCTTAGGAAGAATGAAACTTGGCACATGGTGCCCAAGGTGGATGGCTTTACTGATGTTACTTGCAAGTGGGTCTACAAGGTGAAGAAGAAGGCGAATGGAAGCATCGAGTGGTATAAGGCTCTCCTTGTAGCTCGGAGGTTTTCCCAACAGTACGACGAGGATTATGAGTAGATGTTTAGTCCTGTGGCGAAGATGACTTCAGTACGGGTGGTAATCTCTTTGGCGGCTTGTCAGGGTTGGAAGATGTGGCAGCTGGACGTAAAGAACGCTTTTCTTTACGGGGAGATTGACAATGACATCTTCAAGGATCAGCCGCTCGGGTACATATCTGAAGAACATCTGGACTACATATGCAAGCTCCGGAAAGCGCTTTATGGGTTGAAGCAGGCTCCTCGAGCTTGGTATGGGAAGATTGCAAAATACCTCCAGTTCTGCGGGTATCTGGCTTCAAACTCAGATTTGAGCCTCTTCGTTAAGAAGAAGGGGGAGCTTCTAGTCCATGATGCTGTTGTATGTGGATGACATGATCATCACGGGGAACTCCAAGGAGGAAGTAGCTAGGCTCAGGGAAGAGCTAGCTATCAGGTTCGAGATGAAGGATCTGGGTGAACTCCACCATTTTCTTGGACTTGAGGTGGAGAGGAAGGAGAGCGACATACTTGTGTCCCAGAAGGGCTATGCGGAACGGATTGTTCAACGATTCGGCATGTAGGAGGGGAAGAGTAGCTCTACTCCATTTGATTCTGGCATCAAACTTCGGCAGGATGAGTGGAGGATTCTTTCTGATCCTTTGGTGTTTCGGGCTCTAATTGGGAGTTTGATTTACCTGATGATTACAAGGCCAGACATCGCTTATGTGGTTGGCCGAGTAAGTCGGTATATGACGGAACCCAGGCAGCCTCATCTGATGGCGGCTAGGATTATCTTGAAATATGTGAAGTCCACTTCTGACATGGGTCTCCTGTATAGGAAAGGCACGAAGGTTGTTCTTCAAGGATAATTAGATGCTGATTACGGGGGAGATTCAGATGTTCGAAAGTCTATATCCGACTACGTCTTCACTTGTGGATCAGGGAGTATTTCTTGGTACTGCAAGAAGCAAGACTCAGTATCCGTTTCTACTACGTAATCGGAATACAAGGCCTCGGCCTTGGCAGCTCGGGAAGCCATCTGGCTCAGGAGATTAGTAGAGGACGTTTATGAAGAAGTGCGTGGTCCTACTCTGCTGAGAGGTGATAATAAGAGTGCCCTGAAACTGGTGAATAATCTAGTTTGTCACGCTCGGAACAAGCACATTGAGATTGAGCCCACTTCATACGGGAGAAGGTTTTGGAGGGATCTCTGATGGTGCAGCATGTGCGAAGTGAGGATAATGTCGCAGACATTTTTCACGAAGCCGCTACCGAAGGTGCCGTTTACTCGGTTACGTGGATTGCTGGGCTTGATCACCGCTTCTCACTTCAAGGGGAAGTGTTGAAAATTATGAAGCGGAAGTGGGTGATGGAGAAGACCGTGCGGTCTGGGTGGTCTGAGTCCGCGACCTGGGTGGACTGTTGTTGCGGTCTGGGTGGTCAATGACCAGGGTAGACTTGGTGGCTTGGTCGTCTAGTGGAGAGGCCTGGGCGGTCTGTCTTTGGCGGTCTGGCGGTGGAGCTCAGCTCGGCATGTGGTTCTGCAAATCTTGTTCTTGAAGTAACTGGGCGGATTTGAGATTAAAGCCGCAAAGATGTGGTAGACTCGGTTAGAGTGTGCGGGGTCCGCTATTATGGACTTGTTTTGGAGATCGACATTGGTCCTTGTCGAGTTCTCCAGTAATGCGGTGGGTGATAGCCGCATTCATGGTGGCGGACTGCCCATGGAGTTGGCGGTCTAGGTTTCATGTCCGCCGAGCTCGTGCCAGTTGTTTGGTGGGTTACTGGACTTGTTCACACTATGTGACAAGCCTAGGATGTTCGCAGTGTCCGCAGAGTCCGCTGTTGACCGGGCGATCTGCCTGTTGGTCGTGGACATGTGCGGTGAGCTGATGCAGTGTCCGCAGAGTCTGCTGTTGACCGGGCAATCTATCTGTTGGTCGTGGACTCATGGCGGGTTGAGGCATTGTTCTCGAGCTATGCGGACTGTCGCCATGTCCGCGTATGGCGTGCAGACTGATGCAGTATGGGCTGTGGCTATGTTTGTGTGCTGTGTAGTGTGGCGGACTGGTGCAGCACTTGCGAGCAGTGCGGGATGGTGTCGTGTCCGCATGTCATGTGCGGACTGGCGCGGTGTCTGCCTGGTGGTGAACTGACCTTGACTTGGCGCCTGGAGGGTTGGCCGGAGTCCAACTAAGTCCTTACTAACTCGGTGGACAAGGTTGTGCAAGCTGCGAGCTGGGGTGGTGACTCTATTTACTAGGGTGGTGACCACACTCCTCACCCCGCCTATAAATTTACCCCCCGACACATCTACAGTAACGGAGTGAACAGTAGGTTGAGCGTAGATCAATTATTGCAGACTCGGTTTTCTAGGTCGTGCGGTTTGAGATTTAACTAGTTGCTGTTTGCAGGTTATGTGTCTAGCAATGTGAAGTCGTGCGTCTGGTTCTGATCAAGGTCAGGAAACAGTGAAGCTTGTGGTTTACAATCAGCGGTTGCAGTAGGTCGCACTTAGCGGCCAACAAGTTTTCTCTCCAGTAATTGAGTCTAAGTTCAATAACCAGGTCGCCGGTCTTGGTGGGCTTGGCGGTCTGTTCATCTAGTTCGACGGGAGCTTGTAGAGCAGGCGTCAGCAGGAGAACGGGTTGTCTGCGGATTTTGCGGACTCCATAGAATTAGAGTCGCAGCAGCGGCTTGGCGGTCTCAGCGGTCTCGGCAGACTCAGCGGTCTTGGAGGCAGTCTGCCCGGCTTGATGTTTGTTTTTGCTTGTTCTCTTCTCATTGTACTTGGCGAAATCATGTCTCGCCATGTATACCTTGCCTTGTAAAGTTGATAGTGGATTAATGCAAGATCTGTGTTTGTTCTTCATTGTTACTGATACATAGCTCAGTTTATGGTTGGAGTGTTCATGCACCTAGTTCTCGATTTCCGCTTGATCAAGTGATCAGTTTGATAGTTTTGGAAGTGTTTGCTTGATACCAGAACTACCAGTTGATCGACTAGTGAAATTTCAACACAAGTCCAGGGCGAGTGTCGGCCTCACGCCGCACTCGCCCCCAAAAGAGGGGCTTGGGCGGGTTCCGGCCACCCGCCACACCCGCCCCCTAGAACAAGGCCGGGGCGAATGCCGGCCTCCCGCCACACTCACCCCCTTGAACAAGGCTAGGGCGAGTGTCGGCCTCCCGCCGCACTCGCCCCTGAAAAGGGGTCGGGCCGGGTACCGGCCTCCCGTTGCACTCGCCCCCTAGAATAAGGCCGGGGCGAGTGCCGGCCTCCTGCCGCACTCGCCCCCTTAAGAGGGGCCAGGGCGGGTGCCGGCCTCCCGCTGCACCCACCCCCTAGAACAAGGCTGGGGCTGGTGCCGGCCTCCCGCCGCCCCTGCCCACTGAAGAGTCGTCCAAGCACTAGCAAGCTAGGCCAGTTTTTCCTCCCCCTACTAGTATATCAAGCAGATCAACAATAAATTGGCCCCCCTGAAGTGCAAAACCCCCGAAAAGCTTAAAAATGTATAGCAAGTCTTACGCTTTGCTTGGGGACCCCACTCCGCGAATATGGGGTCGTACACAATCCCCTCTCTTTTCGAGCGAGTTCCACACTCGGAAAAAAACATCCAACCTATTATATTTGCTGAGTGTAGCACTCTTCGAGCCGAAAATGCATCCAACCTATTGTGGAGAAGGAACCAAACCCTAGAGGATCTCGCCGCCCAGGCACCCGTTAGCTGGCATGGAAGGTGAGAGCCTGGGTAAGGAGATCCTCTCGGGGTTGGGACTTACTCTCGCACCGAGGCACATTCGACCCATCCAGCTAGTGAGATCCTGGGTGAGGAGATCCTCTCGGGGGTTTGTTCCTTCTCGCCACTGAGGCAAATTCGACTCATCCAACTAGTGGGATCCTGGCTGAGGAGATCCTCTCAGGGCAAGAGCTTACTACCGTAGCACATTAGACCCATCCAGCTAGTGGGAACCTAGATGAGGAGATCCTCTTGGGGTTGACACCTTCTCTCCACCAAGGCACATTTGACTCATCCAGCTAGTGGGAGCCTAGATGAGGAGATCCTCTCAGGGTTGGCATCTTTCCTCCACCGAGGCACATTCGACCCATCCAGCTAGTGGAAGCCTGGATTACGAGATACTATCGGGATAAAAGCTTACTACTGAGGCACATTTGACACATCCAGCTAGTGGGAGCCTGGATGAGTAGATCCTCTCGGGGGTTGGAACCTTCTCTCCGCCGAGGCATATTGAACCCATCCAGCTAATGAGAGCCTGGGTGAGGAGATCCTCTCGGCGGTTGGTTCCTTCTCTCCACCGAGCCACATTCGACACATCCAGCTAGTGAGAGTATGGCTGAGGAGATCCTCTCAGGACAAGAGCTTACTACCGAGGCACATTGGACTCATCCAACTAGTGGGAGCCTGGATGAGGAGATCCTCTCAGGGGTTGGTTCCTTGTCTCCACCGAGGCACATTTGACTCATCCAGCTATTGAGAGCCTCGATGAGGAGATCCTCTCGGGGTTGGAACCTTCTCTCAACCGAGGCACATTTGACTCATTCAGCTAGTGGGAGCTTGGGTGAGGAGATCCTCTCTGGGGTTTGTTCCTTCTCACCACCGAAGCACATTCGACTCATCCTGCTAGTGGGAGCCTGGCTGAGGAGATCCTCTCGGGATAAGAGCTTACTATCGAGGCACATTCGACACATCCAGCTAGTGGGATCCTGGTTGAGGATATCCTCTCGGGGGTTGGTTCTGTAACACCCCCTATCCGTCGCATAGCATATAGCAGTAGGTCCGACCGGGGCCCGACGCCATATACCACGGACAAACCGGAAGGTTACTCAATGGAAACCATCCAACCATTCCAACATCCTACACAAAGCCATTCTAGCGGAAGCAGTTTTAAAAGTTGCAATAAAAAGAACCCAGCAACAAAAGCATGAATGTCCACTAAACAAACCCAAAGGAATGAAGTACAAATACACAAGTACTGGCCTTAAGGCCTTACAAATTGTTTCCTTCAAAATTATATGTTTTCAAACCTCGGCACGCAGGCCGGCCATACAAGAATAAAGAAAACACTCAAAAATTAGGCCTTCGAGGGCCGGCTCAGCAACTTGGGCTTTAGCCCGCTATTGAACGCTCGGTCCAGCAGCACCTGCAAGCAACAATCCACCGCACGGTGGCAAATAAAGGCAACGATCAGCAATGCTGACCAAATTATAACGATCCCGCCCCCAAAATCAAGGCGACGATGCTCCTTCCCTGTACTTTATTATTATAACCAAGCAGTATAGTAATGTCACTACATCACAGGCGTAGGCTCAAATGGCCACACACCCTGTGCACTCAGGGCACATTCTCGGTGAACCGGTCCATGTCACATCAATTTAAGCCATAGACATTCTGATCTCACCACCGCCACTTTAACGGCCACACTATAAGCATTTTGTCTTCCCGGCATGGGTCACGTCAATTTAGGTCATAGACCGCCGAAGACCCTCATCTATGCCAACGGCAAGTACCACGTACACTTAGGTCTCTTTAACCGAACGACATAGAACGGGTACGGTTCATCTAACCCGTGCCCACATCGCAACGACAATTTAAGCCATATGCGCGGGTCAAACTTCTCCCGAGTCCCGTTTCCGTTACACACTTCACATAACCCATCTATGTTCAAGTTGGCTCCCAGTCCACCATGTTGCCAGAACCACGCGTCTACCCAATTTTTCGGGTGCACCTTGGAGTTAATCCCCAAGGCTCCTTGTTGCAATCTACCTCGTAGAAAACCCAAAAAACAAACATTCGCACGGAGTCTTCTCCGGCCATTATGCAATGCAACATCACCGATCCAGACCAACTTGTCCGGGTAGGCTTCACACATCATGCATGTGTCCGTTCTCGAATACGGACTCTAAACAACGGGGACTTTACATATCTACCCAAAGGAATGCCTCAAACTCACCGTAAACTCGCGAGAGCGGGCTTCCTATGCAAAAGAAGGAGAGCTTCACATGCTCAAGTAGAGGATCATTACCCTAGTGTTCTTCCTTAGCGCCATGGAAATGTAAGCAGATGAAAAACATTGCACTCTCCTTGCCTCTGTAGATCCGAAGTCAGTTCACGATTTGGAGCTCCGAAGCTCCGTCGGTGACCAGATCTAGGCTTCTTCTTCGTCATTTGCTCTTCCCTCTCTCTTGACTTAGAAAGAGAACCACTCAAGTAAAAATGAGGGTTTCAAAGGCCCAATCCCGGGTATATCCCAGTAGGAACAACCCCCAACCGTCGGATCCCAAAATAAGGAAACGAATGGCTACGATTCGTAGCTGAAAAGTAAAACCTGGGCCAAACACGACCTGCGACACCCCCGTGTCCATGGCCGTGTCCCTCATTCGCCGTCAAAATCGACACGTCTCAAAAAACAAACGAGCATCTGACACATCCGTGTTCGACTTGACACGCCCGTTTTACAACTGACACGGCCGTGTGGTTGGCTGTGTACTCCCATTGACACAACCCCTAAAACAACCCGAGACTCACATGGGTCTTGGACACGCCCGTGTCCTATTTGACACGCCCGTGTCAAACCCGAACACGACTAGGCTCCAGGCCATGTTCACTATCTCGACACTTTGTCGAGCGAAGTTCGTCGACCACCGGACATGGCCTTGGACACGCCCGTGTCCTAGGACGTGTTCCCTGTCTCGACACATCGTCGAGCGAAAATGTCGACTCCCGGGCCGGTCGTCGACATGGGCTCGACATGCCCTGAGACACGCCCGTGTCTAAGGCCGTGTGCCCCGTCTTGACACATTGTCGAGCGAAAAATGTTGACTCCCCGGGCCGATCGTCGACTCGAGCCTGACACGCCCTGGGACACGCCCGTGTCCCGGGCCGTGTGCCCCCTGCCAAATACTAGATTTGGCCCAAAACGCCTCCCGTCACTCTTTTGAGTTTCGGGGCGTTACAAGTTCCTTCTTGCCACAAAGTCACATTCGACTCATCCAGCTAGTGTAAGCCTGGCTGAGGAGATCCTCTCGGGACAAGAGCTTACTATCGAGGCACATTCGACCCATCCAGCTAGTGGGAGCCTGGATGAGGAGATCCTCACGGGGGTTGGAATCTTCTCTCCATCGAGGCGCATTCGACCCATCAAGCTAGTGGGAGCCTGGATGAGGAGATCCTCTCGGGGTTGGCACCTTCTCTCCACCAAGGCACATTCGACCCATCCAGCTTGTGAGAACCTGGATGAGGAGATCCTCTCAGGGTTGGTACTTTTCCTCCATCGAGGCACATTCGACCCATCCAGCTAGTGATATATTGGATGAGGAGATCCTCTCGGGATTGGGACTAGACATGCATTCAAACCATACTAAATCCAACATCCTCAAATGGGGAAGAAATTTTAGGTACATGACCCCCTAACTCAGCTGGTCAGGGTATACTCATTACAAAAACAACATGAAAGGGAAAAAGTCCCCACCAAAGCAAGGTTTCTTCAGGAAGCTTGGGCGTGGTGGTCGTCATTCGCCTCCTTCTCCTCTGATACCTCTATCCTTCCCATGCTCTCCATGATCTTCTCCATCTCCTCTGCCCTGGCTAGCCAGGAGATGGTGTTGAAGGCTATGACATAGCATTGCCTTGTTATCCTGGGGTCTCCTCTGACCCTGACTTGGATCCCTCCAGTGTTAAACTTGAGGTACTAGTGGAAGTACGATGGCACACAATGGAAGGAGCTGATGAGGGGTCTTCCGAAGATGGCATTGCAACTGCTCGGAGCGTCAACAATGACAAACCGGTAGTTCCTCGAGGTCCCTCCCAACTTCACCTGGAGTCCGACTACACCTTCTACCTCTTTCCTTTCCCCTAAAAATCCGAACACGGGTCTGTCCGAGGACAAAACCCTCCTTGGTTCCACCTTCATCCCGTCAAACGCCTTCTTGAAAATGACGTTGACGGAGCTCCCGTTGTCAACCAAGATTCGGGAGACGGTGTAGCCTTCAATGACTGCCTCTATGATCAGCGCATCACAGAATGGATCTTCATGATCCGGCATGTCCTTCATTGAGAAGGTGATCCTCTCCTCTGGGGGTGGGGTCTGGGATATCGAAGAGACGCTCCGACGGTACATGACATGAGGGCTTGCCTTTCGAGTGGCCACAATCTCCACTCTACCATGGATCACTCCTATACCTCCTCGGGTCCCTACGTCGACCCGGTCCTCACATACCTCATCTCCTCCCTCTCTGGGTAGAACTTCTTAAATCCGCACCGGCGGCTGCTGCTGCGCTGGGGATCTCGCCTCTCTCACTTCCAGGAATTTGGGGCAGGTAGTTGTGGCGTGATCCTCAACCCGATGGAAGTCACAATATGACAATACTCTTCCTTCCCTTCTTTGACGAATAGGGTGATTTCTCATGTTACCTCTTCCCCTTCTTCTTATCTCAATGTCTTGCTGCGGTGGTGGTAGGAGCTACCTAGGGGCTTGCCTCTAGAATTTAAACCTCCCTTGGCCTCTGTAAACGTTTCCCCCACCCTGGACGAGACCTTTTCTTGTACCCTGTGTTGGGTACATTGGTCAAATGTACCTAATTTGAAGAAGCCTCACCTAACTCAATGATATACATCATAATGTATTTGATGTTTGTTTGAGTTACTTGTGCAGGTTAGGTATTCACTGGACTGAAGCTAAAAGTTTCTAAGTCCATGTGTCGACACCCAGAGGGAAAGTGTCGACACTTGAGAAAGCTTGTGTCGACACCCAGACAAGCTGTGTCGACACTTGGAGTAATTGTGTCGACACCTGAGAAGAAGAGTCGACACCAGTCAGAAAGTGTCGACACTTGGAGCTGTGTCGACACTCAGTGAAGAAGAATGCAGAAAAGCTGTGTCGACACTTAGCAGAAGTGTCGACACCTAGAAGAGCTGAGTCTACATCAGAAAGTGTCGACACTTGGAGTTGTGTCGACACTCAGCAAAATTCTGCAGAGACTAAGGACAAGTGTCGACACTCAACACAATGTGTCGACACTCAATCAGCAGAGTCAACATATGAAGAATGTGTCGACACTCAGCACAATGTGTCGACACACAAACAGGAGAGTCAGCACTTGAAGTAAGTGTCGACACCCAGCACAATGTGTCGACACTTAACTAAAGACTCTACACTTGAAGAAAGTGTCGACACAAGGAGCTGTGTCGACACTTAGCAAAGAACAGAAAAGTTTACAAAATATTCTAAGTACAAGTGTCGACACTAAGGGAATGTGTCGACACTCTGAAGCTGAAGACTTGTGTCGAACAAAATTGAAGACATGAAGATGTGTCGACACAAAGGAGATGTGTCGACACCAAGAAGCAGTGTCGACACTTGACAGTTTCAACACATGAAGATGTGTCGACACAAAGGAGATGTGTCGACACTTAGAAGAATTCAACAAGTTACAGAAGATCAAGTACTTGTGTCGACACTTAATTTCAGTGTCGACACTTGAAGAAGAATCTGTGTCGAGACATACAAGGAGTTGTGTCGACACCTTGTAGACTTGTGTCGACACTTACACAACATGTGTCGACACTTGGTCTATAAGTGTCGACACTTAAGAACAGAAAGTCTCGACACTATCTGACAGTTAGAGAATTTCAAGAAGTGACTGGTTGACATGACAGCTGCCGATCCAGCCGGTCTACAACAACTGTCAGAGGTGTCAGAAGTCAGTTATGAACCGGACCAGCCGGTTACCATGAAGAATGCCTATAAATAGGCACAGACTGTTTACAAAAACAGTGGTTGTTAAGGTTGTTGATCAAATTGTTAACAGAGTTCAGATTATTGTTGAAGTAATCATTAAAGTGGTATACTGAGAATCAACACAAGAAGATCTTGCTGTCCAATAGCAGATCTAAGAAGTTGGAGAGAGAGAGCTCCAATCAAGAATTCAGTCTTTGGAACTAAGGCTGAGAAGAAGGATTCAGAATCATCTGGATCTCAAGAAGCAGAGGTCAAGGATCAACTGCAGAGGATTCAGACTAATTCAGTTCTACTCAAGAAGCTTTGAAGGAAGCTAAGTCAGTTTGGATCTAGCTGAGTTCTTCCAAGAACTCTTCAAGAAACTCTCAACTCCTCTCTTATTTTCTGAGTTGTAGAGTTAGTTATTGTAATTCAATTTTAACTTGTAGGATCCATTGGATCTGAGTGAATTGTAAGCCTATATTATAAAGGCTGAGGGTAGGGCTTGGTTGCCTGAGTGTAGGAGTTGAAGAACTCTGAGTGTAGGCCTTAATTGGCTGAGTGTAGGCCTGGGTGGCTGAGTGTAGGCCTTGGTGGCTGAGTGTAAGGCTTTGGGCCTGAGGTGTAGGAACCTAGTTGGGTTCTGAGATAGTGGAGAAGTTTGGCCGAATCTAGTACACTGCTAGATAGGCGAAGGGGGAAAGTGGATGTACCCAAAGATTGGGGAACCACTATAAATTTGTGTGTCTGCTGTGCTGTGCTGTGCTGTGGATTAGCAGTTTATATCTTGTTATTACTGTTAGCTGTAGAAATCTGTGTGATAACTGTTTTGCTGCAAACAAAGTTTCAAAAAGGTTTAGGTCACCTATTCACCCCCCCCCCCCTCTAGGTGTTTAGGTACCATATCTTTCAAGTGGTATCAGAGGGAGGTTCCTCAAAAAGGACTAACTGTCTGAGGAGATCTAGTTTGGCAGATTCAGTGTAAGTCAGAACACAGTTTCAAGAAAATCAAGAACATGGGTTCTTCAGAGAATCACAAGGAATTGGGTTCAATGAAACTGCCTATATGCAGAAAAGAGATCTTTGGGATCTGGAAAGAAAGGGTTAGGCTATTTATGGAGGCCTCTGACCCTAGAATCTACATCACAGTCAAAGAGGGGCCATATGTGCCCATGAAGGTCTCAGTTTTGGATGCTACACAAAGAACTCCAAAGGATTTCTCTGAGATGACTAAGGATGAAATTGTCCTAGCTACTATGGACAAGAGGGCACAAAACATTATAGTAAGTGCCATTGATGATGCCACTTTTCAGAACTTAATTCACTGTAAAACAGCAAAAGAGATGTGGGATACTCTCATTGTCTATATGGAAGGTTCTGAAGAAGTTAGGCAAGATAGGAAGTCCTTGCTTAATCAAGAGTATGAGAGCTTTAGGCAAGGAAGAGGAGATAGCATCACTGAATGCTACAAGAAGTTCTATAGAATTGTTAATGAACTCATGTCCTATGGAAGAGAGTTCACTAACTATGAATTGAATGATAAGTTCTTAAGGTCCCTAACCAAAGATTGGGACACCAAGATCTGTGCCATCAGAGAAATGGCAAAGTTGGGAGAAATTCCTCCTCCCACACTGTTTGGAAGTTGTTGTCTTATGAGATGCAGCTGTCAGTAAGAAAAGAGGAGGAAAAATCAACAAGGACTGAGCACAGGGAAAGGACTGTTGCCTTCAAATCAGAAGTACCTAGAAAGGGCAGGACTAAGTCATCAACTCCTCCTCCAGAGGTAGTTGAATCAGAATCTGATGAGTCTGTTAGCACAAAGTCTACAAGCAGTGAAAGTGATGAAGACTTTGCTGCATTCACCAGACATTTTCAGAAATTCCTGAAGAAGAAACAGTGGAGGTCCAGACCTTCATTTTCCAAAGGGAAAGAAGTTCAGTATCAGGAGAAGAAGCCTTCAAAGAAGGACAAGAAAAAGACAAAGACTAGCAAGGCAACTGGGTCTAAGATAGTGTGTTACTGCTGCAATAGACAGGGTCATGTTATTGCAGATTGTCCTGAGAGAAGAAGAGAATCCAGTGACAAAAAGAAGACTCACTTCAAAGGAAAGAAGGAGAAGTCCTTTGTTGCAAAGAATGAGAAGACTCTTTCAGACATTTCTTCTTCAGACACTGAGACAGATGCTGAAGCCTACATAGGGCTATTTGCTGAAGAAGAAGAAGAGTTTATGCAGATCATGGAATCAATCTATGAACAAGAAGAGTGTCAGTGCCAAGGACTGATGGCATTGACTGAAAGTACCAAAATCCTGGAGCAGCCAGGACCTAGTCAGGTACAAAGTCCAACTCAAAGTTCAGATTCCAGTTCTAGTTCAGAGTCAGATTCATCTTCATCAAGTGATGGAAGTGTTTCTGAATCTGAGGGAGATATTCATCAGCTCTTAGATGAATATAAAGTACTGTTGCAAGCCTATAAGAAAAGCAAGACCCTAGCCAAAAGTCAGGCAAAGGAGATTGCTGATCTCAAGGCAGCTGCAACAGATTTTGAGAAGAAATTTGATCAAAAGCTCAATGAGGTAGCCAGGCTGAAACACATTACTGTGATTCAGATGGGAACTATCACCTATAAAAATGATCAAATTAAGAGACTGGAGATCAATCTTCAGAAGGAAAGAGAGCTAGTTGCTAGGTTTTCAAAACCTAAATCAGTGCTACCCTTGATTGATGAATTTGTTCATCATAAAGGAAAGGCTGGATTGGGTTTTATTAAACCAGCTAGGACTGTTCAGGATCAGTCCAAGTCCAAGGGCAAAGCCCCAACATTCAATAAGCCTGCTGTAGTCAAGACAGCCAAGTCTGTACCTAAGCAAAGGTACAACAAGTTTGAATGCTGGTGCTGTGGCAAAGTTGGCCACTTTGCCTTGGACTGTTGGCACAATGCAAGTGCCAATGGGAGTAGCAAGCTACCTGGTGGAAAGCCAGTAGGTAGCTATGTCATGTTGCAAACTAACAATCACCAAGGACCCAAGTTTACTTTGGGTTCTAAGGTTCATTAATTTGTTTTGCAGGTGAATCCAAGTGGCCATACCCCAACATGGTACTTGGATAGTGGATGTTCCAGACATATGACTGGAACAAGGGGACTACTGAAGGACTACATTCCAATCAAAAATGGTCCAAAGGTGACCTTTGGTGGTTCTGAAAAAGGAATCATCAAAGGGTTTGGTAACATTTCCTCAAACTTAGTTACCATTACTCATGTGGCTTATGTTAAAGGGTTGAAACACAACCTTATAAGTATAAGTCAATTAAGTGATGTAGGGTATGACATCTCATTTGTTAAAAATGGTTGTCATATCAAGAGGTCAAGTGATCAAGAGATCATTTTGACAGGATATAGAAATAGGAATGTCTACTGCTTAGAGACAATGGTTCTCCTGTCTGTCTTGTACCTGATGAGACAATCTCTCATTGTGTCAAGTGGCACAAGAGGCTAGCTCATCTTAACTACAAGACTATTAGCAAACTCTTTAGCAAAGAGTTAGTGAGGAATGGTCCTCAAGTTAAGTGTGTCAAAGATGGCATTTGCTCAGCTTGTCAAAAGGGCAAGCAGACTAAATCCACCTTTAGAAGCTTAGACAACAAAGATGCTGTGAGGTGTTTATACCTCTTGCATATGGATCTATTTGGTCCAATGCCAGTTCACAGCTTAGGTAGGAAGGTCTATACCTTTGTAGTTGTTGATGACTACTCAAGGTTTTCCTTGGTGTTCTTCTTAAGGCAGAAATCTGAAACACCTAGTGTCTTCTATAGCTTTGTTAAGCAAATTCAGAATGAATTGAACTGTACAGTGGTCAAAATTAGAAGTGACCATGGTACTGAGTTTCAGTCTGAAAGCATGACAAAACTGTGTGAAGATTTTGGGATATTTCAAGAATTCTCTTCACCTAGAACACCTCAGCAAAATGGCATTGCTGAGAGGAAGAATAGAACCTTGATAGAGGCTGGTAGAACCCTACTTAGTGATACATCACTGCCTGAGTATTTTTGGGCTGAAGCAGTTAACACTGCATGCCATGTGATAAATAGGGCTACCATCACTAAAAGGTTAAATAAGACCCCCTATGAAGTTGTGAAAAGCAGGAAACCAAACCTATCCTATTTCAGGATTTTTGGTTGCAAATGCTTCATACTTAACAATGGAAAGTCTTACTTAACTAAGTTTGCTGCCAAGTCCCAAGAGGGAGTGTTTGTTGGGTACAACAATAATAGTAAGGCTTATAGAGTCTACAACTTGACTACACAAGTTGTAGAGGAGTCTGTGCATGTAGTTTTTGATGAGACAAAACTTATTAACAATGAGTTGTCTAGTAGTGTGTGCAGCCCCACAGGTCTTACTAAGAAGATGGACAAGCTAACCATAGAAGATGTACCTGCTGCAAGACAGCAAGTAGAAGAAGATGGCTTATGTCCAGGGGGAGAACTACATGTACCAGGAGCTGAAGAAGTACAAGGAACTCAGCATGATGAAGATGCTGTAGAAGTACAACCAGAAGTAAGGATGCCTCCAGCCAACAGGCATCTAAGAGATCATCCAGTAGAGCTGATTATTGGAGATCCAAGACAAGGTGTTCAGACAAGGAGCAGAAATCAGAATGCTGTAGTATATTCAAGTTTTCTGTCTCAAATAGAACCAAAGAAATTTGAAGAAGCTATACAAGATCCACAGTGGACTGAAGCAATGCAGGAAGAGCTTAATCAGTTCAAAAGGTGCAAGGTTTGGGACCTGGTTCCTAAACCTAAAGATCACAATGTGATAGGAACAAAGTGGATCTATAGGAATAAGTTAGATGAACAAGGAGTTATCATTAAGAATAAAGCAAGACTGGTTGCAAAAGGATATAGGCAAGAAGAAGGTATTGATTTTGATCAAACCTTTGCTCCAGTAGCCAGACTGGAAGCCATAAGGATGTTCTTGGCCTATGCAACCTATCAAGGATTCAAGGTATACCAAATGGATGTGAAGTCAGCATTCCTAAATGGTAATTTGAAAGAAGAAGTCTATGTGGAGCAGCCTGCAGGTTTTGTTGATCCAACTCTACCTCATTATGTCTATAGACTTAGGAAAGCATTATATGGGTTAAAACAAGCACCTAGAGCTTGGTATGAAACCCTATCTAGTTTCCTCATTGAGAACAAGTTCTCAAGGGGGAAAATAGATAAGACTCTATTCCTTAGGGAATCTAGAGGCAAAGTCATACTTGTCCAAATATATGTAGATGACATTATATTTGGGTCTACTGAAAGTAGCCTTTGCAAAAAGTTTGCAAAGCTTATGCAAAGTCAATTTGAGATGAGTAGTATGGGAGAACTAAAGTTTTTCTTGGGTCTCCAAGTTAAACAGACTGAAAGTGGTCTATCCATATGTCAGTCCAAGTTCACCCTAGAACTCATAAGGAAGTATGGTATGGATTCATCCAGTACCATGAAGACTCCTATGGGGTCAAGTATGTCTCTGAGCAAGGATGATGCAGGGAAACCTGTAGATGAAACCTTGTATAGAGGGATAGTTGGCTCCCTACTATACTTGACTGCAAGTAGGCCTGACATTATGTATGCTACATGTGTTTGTGCCAGGTATCAAGCCTGCCCTAAAGAGTCTCACTTGACTGCAGTCAAGAGAATCTTGAGATATCTAAAGGGCACACCTTATCTAGGCCTCTGGTACCCTAGGAATGGAGATTTTGATCTAACAGGCTATTCAGATGCAGACTTTGCAGGATGCAAAGAAGATAGAAAGAGCACTACTGGATCCTGTCAATTCCTAGGTGGAAGACTCATTTCATGGAGTAGTAAGAAGCAAACTAGTGTGGCTATCTCCACAGCTGAGTCAGAATATGTAGCTGCAGGAAGTTGCTGTGCTCAACTTCTATGGATTCAACATCAGCTAGAAGACTATGGATTTCAGGTAAGTAGAACTCCACTTTTCTGTGATTCTACAAGTGCTATTTCAATAGCTAATAATCCTGTATCACATAGTAGAACTAAACATATTGAGATTAAATATCACTTTCTTAGGGAGCATGTAGAAAGAAATGATATTGCACTTGAATATGTTAAAACTGATAATCAGATAGCTGATATGTTTACTAAGCCTTTAGAAGAAGCTAAGTTCAATAGGTTCAAAATTGAACTAGGTATGATAAACTTAGACTAAGTTTACAGAACTAAAAATTGGCTAAGTAAAAAGGTGTCGACACATAGACAAGTCTATGTCGACACAGAATAGTAAGTGTCGACACTTCAGGAAAATGGTGTCGACACATCTAGGAAGTTGGTGTCGACACTTCAGAATGTTAGTGTCGACACATGTCGAGTTGGTGTCGACACATCCAATGAAGTGTCGACACTTAAGTTTTACTCAGAATTTTCTAAGTAACGTCTCGACTACATGTCGAGTAGTGTGGTGTCGACACATAACCAAGTGTCGACACATAAAATCTGTTGACTAAACTTGTGTCGACACATGAGTGTCGAGACATTATAAGTCAGTGTCGACACTTATTGCCAGTGTCGACACATCTTTAGTAATCCATCCCGCCTGTTCGTCTTCAAACCAGAAAGGTATAAATAGGATTCTGTCTTTGTTTGTCGACACGCTTTCAGAGTTTCAAGACCAAACCACTGTGTCGACATTTCTCTTTCCTCAAGACTAATTCTACAAACCCTAATGGCTCCCAAGCTCGAGGAGAACGTCAATGAAGGCTATGAACTGGTTCGTGGCGCGTTCGACGATGGCGATCAAGAAATCCAATCGGTGGTAACCCTAGTCACCGATTCTGGATTGGAGTACTTGGTTTCAGAACCAACAAAATATGGAAGAAGGAAGTTCTCGAATTCCTTACTGGAGCTTCAGTAGATGACTCAGGTCACAAAATCAAATCAAGAGTGCATGGCACCAAGGTCAAGATTTCACCCAAAACTCTAAGAAAGGTACTTCAGCTACCTAGAATTCAAGCAGAAGAGGAAGTGACTACATCTAAGACCAGGGAAGCACTTACCTGGTGTGGTCTTGACTCTAAGATGAAAATAGGTTCTGTCTTTAACAGAAAAGGCATGAACATTCAAGGAAAGTTTCTGTCAGAAATAGTGGGAAAGGTTATCCTCAGTAAACCTGGAGGGCATGACAGGGTGTCAGCCTCCATGTTCAATGTCATGACCAGAATCATCTTAAACCTAAAAACAGATTGGTCAATGGTTATCTTTGAGAAGATAAAGGAAAGTCTGAAGAAGCCCAATCTGGGCAGGATACTTAGTCTCTACCTGGCTGGTACAATACCAGAGGTAATGAGCTCTGCTGCAGGTAGCAAAATCAACCACATGAGAAAGATGGACATGAGGATCTTCTCAAGGTGGGAAAGGGTGCTGTCAAAGGAACTGTCCACCCCTGAGAAGCAAGTTTCTAAGAAAGATTCACCTCCCAGGAAGAAGAGAAAAACTGCAGTTGTGGCACAAGAGTCCTCAAGCAGTTCTGAAAGTGAAGAACAGGTGGTGTTTACACCTGATGAGCAAGAAGAGGAGACAGTAGTCAAAACCCCTGCTGCTCAAGATGTGGCTGAAATCCAGGGGGAGCTGCCTACAGCTAGCCCCATGCAAAAGGATCCAAGCCAGGGGGAGCCTCCAGCTGTAGAACAACCCTCTACACTGGAGAGTGAGCAAGCTACAATCATTATCCAAGAGGTACTTTCTGACCTCAATACTTTAGATTTTTCTGTAATAGATTCTGATTTGTCTGATGTCCATCAGCAAACTCAGCAAGCAAATCATGTACCAGATGTTGTTCTCCAAAACACATCAGTAGTACAAGAAGTTGTTCCTGATAAAGTAGTTGATGAACCCAGTACTTCTCCTGCACAGTCTCCAGCTGAATACACAATGGAAGACCTCTTTCTGAATTTAGATCAAGAGGATTTTGACATGGACAAGAATGCTACTGCTGAAGAGAAGGGTGCTGCTGTTGAGGGGGAGAACTTGGAAGTTCAGGATGAGCCTTTAAGGCTAGACACTGAGAAGGCACTAGATGTTCAAGCTGAAAAACCATCAAGCCCTAAGGACAGGGTGAATATAGCCAGTACTTCAGAGTCTGAGGAAGATGAGACTGAACAAGCTAAAAAGAAGAAACTCTTTGTATTCAAGAGAAGAAGTCAGAGCTACAAGAAGGCTCTACAAACTGTTGCTAAACAATCCTTAGTCACACAAGCACCATCTCCTGATTACAGTGCATTAATGGTATCCCTGCAAATCAAGCTGGATGAGCAAAGGAAGGCTATAGAGAATTATGTTGATGAAGGGCACAAGACCCTACAATTTGATCTGGCACAGGACATCAAGTCAATAAGGTTTGAAATGAACCTTAATAAAAAGGAGATGAATGAATGCTTCCACAAGGGTGGAAATGCAGTTGTGTTTCTGACAACACATCAAGAGAAGATAAAGGAAAAAATAGATGATATAGCATTGAAACAGGGCTATGTGCTGGAAAATCAATTAAGGATGAATGATAATTTGACTGCATCCCACAATGCTATAGTCACTGAACTAAAGAATAAGACTGCTGAACCTTCAACATCATCTGCTGCTGCAAAGGCTGAATTTGATAAAGCTTTTCAAGATGAAATTGCTGCTGTCAAGACTGCAATCAAGGATTCACAGAAGGTCATTTCTGAACAGCTTACAAAGCTTAGACCTTATTTTAAGGATGGAATCAGGTACTTGGACAGCCAAATCAGGTTCCAGAAAGATGATGTAAGAGATCATGTTGCACAAGAAGTCATAAAGGGGGAGAGGGTGTTAGTCAAAGCAAGCTCAGACCATGCTAAGTGGATATCAAATTCCATCAGGGCTACCCTTGCATATCCTCCCCTGTGTGATGATGATAATGTTGCTGAATCAGGAATTCAAAGTGCATATCTTGGAGGTGAGCAACAGGAAGTAGCTCAAGTCATTTATCCACCTCCAGATTTTGAAATGATTCATGCAGATGTAAGCACAATGTATAGCCCAACTGCTGGAAAGTCACATGTTGTTCTGGAAAAGGTTGTTCAACCTATAACAGCAGCTATGCAAGAGGCTTTGGACAAAGAAGAAGAGACAAGGCTGTCAAAGAAGAAGTTTAGGGAACTAGCTGAGCAGAAGCCAGATTTTGAACAGTGGAGCCCTACTTCTAGGAACATCATTCTCACAGCCTGGAAAGCAGCCAAGGACAATGCTCATGAAAGGAACAAATGGTTTTCAGAAGCAGAATGGAGAAAGCATGAGATTAGGCAGGAAGCCATTGTCCAGTATAGAAGGAAGGCTAAGTTAGGAAAGCTACCTCCTACAGCTGTGGAGCCTAGCAAGTACTTTCCTAAGCCCTATCATTACTTTGAGAGACAGAAAATCAAGGCTGAAGAACTAAAGAAGAAGGACTCCAAAGGAAAGAAGACTGCTGAGACTGAGCCTGCTGCTGCTGCTACTGTAAAGGCCAAAGTACAAGCTGGGAAAGGAATAGTTATAAAAGAACCAGATCAGAGCTAGCCTAAGATTAGACTAAGAAACATTGTTGTAATCTTTTACATATGCAATATTTTTGTAAAATAATGGAAATGTATTAAAACAATGTTAGAACAATTTTTGATAAATATATCTCATGATTGTTCAGAAGCATGTGTCTATTTCTTGTTTGTTCTGCAATGTTTAATGAGTATACATGTGTGTTTTATTACATGTTTAAGTTTACCCTGTTGACATATACCTGCTTTACATCATTCTCTAATTTTTAATTATGAGTGGTGTATATCATTGACTAAGGGTTATGACTTCTCCAAATAGGGGGAGATTGTTGGGTACATTGGTCAAATGTACCTAATTTGAAGAAGCCTCACCTAACTCAATGATATACATCATAATGTATTTGATGTTTGTTTGAGTTACTTGTGCAGGTTAGGTATTCACTGGACTGAAGCTAAAAGTTTCTAAGTCCATGTGTCGACACCCAGAGGGAAAGTGTCGACACTTGAGAAAGCTTGTGTCGACACCCAGACAAGCTGTGTCGACACTTGGAGTAATTGTGTCGACACCTGAGAAGAAGAGTCGACACCAGTCAGAAAGTGTCGACACTTGGAGCTGTGTCGACACTCAGTGAAGAAGAATGCAGAAAAGCTGTGTCGACACTTAGCAGAAGTGTCGACACCTAGAAGAGCTGAGTCTACATCAGAAAGTGTCGACACTTGGAGTTGTGTCGACACTCAGCAAAATTCTGCAGAGACTAAGGACAAGTGTCGACACTCAACACAATGTGTCGACACTCAATCAGCAGAGTCAACATATGAAGAATGTGTCGACACTCAGCACAATGTGTCGACACACAAACAGGAGAGTCAGCACTTGAAGTAAGTGTCGACACCCAGCACAATGTGTCGACACTTAACTAAAGACTCTACACTTGAAGAAAGTGTCGACACAAGGAGCTGTGTCGACACTTAGCAAAGAACAGAAAAGTTTACAAAATATTCTAAGTACAAGTGTCGACACTAAGGGAATGTGTCGACACTCAGCTGAAGAAACAAAATTGAAGACTTGTGTCGACACCAAGAAGCAGTGTCGACACTTGACAGTTTCAACACATGAAGATGTGTCGACACAAAGGAGATGTGTCGACACTTAGAAGAATTCAACAAGTTACAGAAGATCAAGTACTTGTGTCGACACTTAATTTCAGTGTCGACACTTGAAGAAGAATCTGTGTCGAGACATACAAGGAGTTGTGTCGACACCTTGTAGACTTGTGTCGACACTTACACAACATGTGTCGACACTTGGTCTATAAGTGTCGACACTTAAGAACAGCAAGTCTCGACACTATCTGACAGTTAGAGAATTTCAAGAAGTGACTGGTTGACATGACAGCTGCCGATCCAGCCGGTCTACAGCAACTGTCAGAGGTGTCAGAAGTCAGTTATGAACCGGACCAGCCGGTTACCATGAAGAATGCCTATAAATAGGCACAGACTGTTTACAGAAACAGTGGTTGTTAAGGTTGTTGATCAAATTGTTAACAGAGTTCAGATTATTGTTGAAGTAATCATTAAAGTGGTATACTGAGAATCAACACAAGAAGATCTTGCTGTCCAACAGCAGATCTAAGAAGTTGGAGAGAGAGAGCTCCAATCAAGAATTCAGTCTTTGGAACTAAGGCTGAGAAGAAGGATTCAGAATCATCTGGATCTCAAGAGGCAGAGGTCAAGGATCAACTACAGAGGATTCAGACTAATTCAGTTCTACTCAAGAAGCTTTGAAGGAAGCTAAGTCAGTTTGGATCTAGCTGAGTTCTTCCAAGAACTCTTCAAGAAACTCTCAACTCCTCTCTTATTTTCTGAGTTGTAGAGTTAGTTATTGTAATTCAATTTTAACTTGTAGGATCCATTGGATCTGAGTGAATTGTAAGCCTATATTATAAAGGCTGAGGGTAGGGCTTGGTTGCCTGAGTGTAGGAGTTGAAGAACTCTGAGTGTAGGCCTTAATTGGCTGAGTGTAGGCCTGGGTGGCTGAGTGTAGGCCTTGGTGGCTGAGTGTAAGGCTTTGGGCCTGAGGTGTAGGAACCTAGTTGGGTTCTGAGATAGTGGAGAAGTTTGGCCGAATCTAGTACACTGCTAGATAGGCGAAGGGGGAAAGTGGATGTACCCAAAGATTGGGGAACCACTATAAATTTGTGTGTCTGCTGTGCTGTGCTGTGCTGTGGATTAGCAGTTTATATCTTGTTATTACTGTTAGCTGTAGAAATCTGTGTGATAACTGTTTTGCTGCAAACAAAGTTTCAAAAAGGTTTAGGTCACCTATTCACCCCCCCCCCCTCTAGGTGTTTAGGTACCATATCTTTCAGGGATAACACAAAACAAGAAGAACAAGCTAGGAAAATTGAAAGAGAAACACTAGCTATTTTGCACAATCAAAGACAAGAAAGAAGATTGGCAAGGGTGAAGAACACCGCTTGCCTGACCCGAGACGATGCCGCGATGGCTGCTCCTCTCTTTCCTTGCCTTGCTTTAGCCCTTGCTCCCTTGAGTTCCTTTTGGAATGAGGAAGAAGATGAAGAGAAGGTGAAATGAGGAGGAGAAGCTATGTTTCAGCCTTATTTCCTCCAGAACAGAGCTGGCCCGTTAGATGCAGAACCAAGGAAAGGAACGACACAAAAAAACTGGAAAACATCGATTGTCGGGCCGGTCACGCCCTGTGTCACGCCCGTGACACAGGGCGTGTACCTTAAGCGGCGCAGAAAGTCGACAATTTCAAGTTTATCCACACGGTACACGGCCGGGTACACGCCCGTGACGGGTCGGTCACGCCCGTGACCTAGGGCGTGTAGCCCGTGTCTCGACACCTCGTCGACACAAAGTGTCGGCACTTGACACAGCTTGACACGCCCTGTGCCACGCCCGTGGCACAGGCCGTGTCCCCTCTCGCGACACCCAACACTCGACACTCGACACTCGACACTGCGGGACACGGCCCATAACACACCCGTATCACGGGGCGTGTACCCCATTCGTCGAGCTCAACTCGACACAAGACAAATTCGTCGAGTCAAGGAGGTCACGCCCTGGGTCACGCCCCGACACGCCCGTGTCGGGGGGCGTGTCAAGCACAAAAACGACTAGTTTTCCCTGTTTTGAAAAATGTTTCTGTGTCGTCCTAAACCATTTTTGCCTTAAGCACTTTTTACCCTTTTTTGTTTCCTGTACCAGCAACTCATTTTGCGTGACATTTCCCGGGTGCGAAAAAGTGCAAACATTCCCTAAGAGGCCTCACCGAGTCCCCAATTTGGACTCCAGTTTGCTGGGGAATCGTGCAACTCGGCTACCAAAACAGCCACTCGCAAGCCCGCGAGAAAAACCATGCTCGAACAACGGTCAAAGCCAACGTAACGCCCATCAAGCGTACGCAATCAAAAATCCGGGGTGTTACACATATGGCCTCCATCCCCTTTCTCCCTCTCTTCTCTCTCCTCCTTTTCTCCAAAATGTCTAAATTACCCCATGCATGCATTCTTTCTCCTGATTTTGGGGGTTAGAGGCTGACATTAACCACTTGGGCTGGTCATGGGCCTTGACTCATGGGCTTAGCCCATGAAGGGGTGGCTTGGTTCCTTCTTTTCTCTTTTAGGCCACATTGTTGACTTGTTGACTTTTAGGTTGACTTGGTCAACATGGTGAGTGGGCTGACCTCACTTGAGGGTCATGGACCCTATGGCACCACCCAACTTGGGTTGGGCCAAGGTGATGCCCTACTTGGGCTAATTAGGCCTTTAAGTGTGGGTTTGACCAAATTATGGTTTAGGGTTGACTTGGGTCAACATGGGTCAATAGGTGACCCAAAGATATGGCTTATGGTTCACTTAGGTTGTTATTATGGTTAGGGGTACAGTGGTGGGACCAATGTGTGGATAATACCCTAATCTGGGCTAGTTTGACTTGGGTTAACTTGGGCCCGATAGTGGGTCCCATGTGACTACACCCTAAATCTATGCTTCAAACCTAGCCTAAACCTATGCCCCCACCATATGTCCTAATCCAACCTAAGTAGAGGGGTCTAATAGGAATTGAGATGTTATAGCTGATGTTGCTCATGTAGGGAGAAGTGTAAGAGACTTGTTTGTTTTATCAACAAGTTCTTATGTTGAACGGATGAGGGCCAATGATAGCGCGACTATCTAGCATGAGAGACTAGGGTATGTGGGGATGGAAAATCTCAAGGCTATATCAATGAGGAGCCTGGTGAGAGGCTTGCCGAATTTGTCCTCCTACGGAGATGGCCACGTTTGTGCGGGATGTCAGTACGGTAAGGCTCATCGCCTTCCATTTTATAAGTCTCAAACGAGGAGCAAGGCACCATTGGAATGCATCCATGGTGATTTGATGGGGCCAACAGTAACTGCTAGTCTTGGAGTTAGCAGATATATGCTTGTGTTGATTGATGATTACTCAAGATACAATTGGGTGTATTTCATGAAGGAGAAGTCGGCAGCTTCCCAGTTGTTTGTGGAGTTCAAGGAACTGGTGGAGGGCCGGCTTGGCTTGCGGATCAAGAAGTTCAGATCAGACAACAGTATTGAGTTTGTCTCATCTGAGTTCTCTAGTTTCTGCAGGAAGTACGAGATCCAGTGGGAGCTTACTTGTGCTCATACTCCACAACAAAATGGAGTAGCAGAGAGGAAAATCTGTCACTTGATGTAAACTTGCAAATGATGGCTTCATGCAAAAGGCATTCCCAGGCCCTTGTGGGCAGAAGGAATGGCCTGTGCAACGTATGTCATCAATCGGATGCCTCTAAGTCCGATCAACATGAAGTCTCCGGTGGAAATGATGTTCAAGGAGAAGCCGAGTGTGGAACACCTTCGGGTTTGGATCGACAAGCTATGTTCATATCCCGGATGCTCAGAGGACCAATCTTGATGCAAAGGCGAGGAAGCTTATCTTTGTGAGCTATATGAGCGGACGAAGGGGCAAAAGTGCGTGGATCCTGCGATAAGGAAGTTCTTTATTTCAAGAGACGTTGTCTTTAATGATCTGACGTCATATGGAGGTGGCACTGTTGAACTACAGGAGTCCAGGGTTGATGAAGGGTAGGTGGAGGCTACTGAAGATCTTCAGGTAGAGCTGTCTGTATCACCAGGAGCCCCGGTTGGTTCAAGCTCTAGGGTAGAAGCTTCTGGTTCAGGAAGCAGGGGGAGTGATGCTCCAAGTGTGCCCGAGAATAGAGTTGATGCAGAAGAAGCAGTGGAGGTGGTGAGCAAGGAGCAGCCTCATTGGAGATCAAAGAGGATCATTAAGCCACCAGCTCGGTATTGCGAAGGAAACACAGTGAGCTTTGTTACTTATTTCTTTGCAGTCCCCTTGGATGAGCGGGATCCTTTAAAGTTTGGAGAAGCCACTGGAGTAAAGGATTGGGTTGATGTCATGGACGAGGTGATGGCTGCCCTTAGGAAGAATGAAACTTGGCACATGGTGCCCAAGGTGGATGGCTTTACTGATGTTACTTGCAAGTGGGTCTACAAGGTGAAGAAGAAGGCGAATGGAAGCATCGAGTGGTATAAGGCTCTCCTTGTAGCTCAAAGGTTTTCCCAACAGTACGACGAGGATTATGAGTAGATGTTTAGTCCTGTGGCGAAGATGACTTCAGTACGGGTGGTAATCTCTTTGGCGGCTTGTCAGGGTTGGAAGATGTGGCAGCTGGACGTAAAGAACGCTTTTCTTTACGGGGAGATTGACAATGACATCTTCAAGGATCAGCCGCTCGGGTACATATCTGAAGAACATCTGGACTACATATGCAAGCTCCGGAAAGCGCTTTATGGGTTGAAGCAGGCTCCTCGAGCTTGGTATGGGAAGATTGCAAAATACCTCCAGTTCTGCGGGTATCTGGCTTCAAACTCAGATTTGAGCCTCTTCGTTAAGAAGAAGGGGGAGCTTCTAGTCCTGATGCTGTTGTATGTGGATGACATGATCATCACGGGGAACTCCAAGGAGGAAGTAGCTAGGCTGAGGGAAGAGCTAGCTATCAGGTTCGAGATGAAGGATCTGGGTGAACTCCACCATTTTCTTGGACTTGAGGTGGAGAGGAAGGAGAGCGACATACTTGTGTCCTAGAAGGGCTATGCGGAACGGATTGTTCAACGATTCGTCATGTAGGAGGGGAAGAGTAGCTCTACTCCATTTGATTCTGGCATCAAACTTCGGCAGGATGAGTGGAGGATTCTTTCTGATCCTTTGGTGTTTCGGGCTCTAATTGGGAGTTTGATTTACCTGATGATTACAAGGCCAGACATCGCTTATGTGGTTGGCCGAGTAAGTCGGTATATGACGGAACCCAGGCAGCCTCATCTGATGGCGGCTAGGAATATCTTGAAATATGTGAAGTCCACTTCTGACATGGGTCTCCTGTATAGGAAAGGCACGAAGGTTGTTCTTCAAGGATATTTAGATGTTGATTACGGGGGAGATTCAGATGTTCGAAAGTCTATATCCGACTACGTCTTCACTTGTGGATCAGGGAGTATTTCTTGGTACCGCAAGAAGCAAGACTCAGTATCCGTTTCTACTACGTAATCGGAATACAAGGCCTCGGCCTTGGCAGCTCGGGAAGCCATCTGGCTCAGGAGATTAGTAGAGGACGTTTATGAAGAAGTGCGTGGTCCTACTCTGCTGAGAGGTGATAATAAGAGTGCCCTGAAACTGGTGAATAATCTAGTTTATCACGCTCGGAACAAGCACATTGAGATTGAGCCCACTTTATACGGGAGAAGGTTGATTGGCCCGCGAACAGACTCTTACTGTGGTTGGTTCGGTGAGTCGATCGCCGCGGGCTTGCTAGGGTAGGCAAGTGCACCTATCGCAAGTAGTACTCGATTTTCGGGAGAATACCGAGGTCGTATTATTCCCGGGAACGGGTTGATTACCCCTACTCCTCCGAAAACACTATTATTTTACCGAAATAGAAGTTGAGGGTTTTAAGTAAAATAGGAACGAAAATAGATTTTAAGAAAGTAGTCGATGAAGAGATAACTCCCGGTATCGAATTGCGTTAGGATTAAAAATAGATTTGAATAACTAGATATCTAAAGTTTCAATTTAATTAATGCGGAAACTTGGCCGTGGAGGTTCAAAATAATGAGCTCACCTATCTCTAGGAATATCGCTCACCTAGACATTAAGGCTATTCGACCGGGCTCTCGTCCGACGAAGGATTCCCCTTAATGCCCGCAGTATGCTAAGAACCCCGCTATTGGGTGGGGAACCCAATCCGGTAGAGTTAGCGCGCCTCCTCTCTCGAGGGTTAGTGCGGAACTCTATCTACCCAGGGGTGATCTGTCCATATGCACGGCCTCTCGGCTAGCTAGCGTATGGATAACGGAAATAGAGCCCATACATCGATATGTGGGTCTACGCGTCGTTAACCCGGGGTAAACCTTAAGTTTTTAATTAAATTGAAAAATTAGACATTTGGTTATTTAAAACATTTTAGATCCCAAAGCTCTTCGATACCGAGGGCTAAAAGCAATTAGCCACTCATCGGAATGGGGATAGCTTATATGATTGGTTGTGCGAGCGTCCTAAACTATTCGCTGAAAGGTTATAAAGAAAATAAGAAGAAAAGCAAAATAACCTAATTTTAGAAAAGTTATTACAAATAAACACACCCGCACTCATTCAAACATATAAAAGGAAGAAATAAAACTAATTTACACATAAGAGAAAATTGAATAATTGACATTTGCAGGTCCCACTCAAACGAGTGGGGGCGGGAAATGAAAGCTGAAAAGTGCATAAATGAACTTTGCAAGTCCCACTCAAACGAGTGGGGGCGGAAAATTAAAGCTGAAAATTGCAAGTCCTACTCAAACGAGTAGGACTGAAATGAAAGCGAGTCCTACTCAAACGAGTAGGAGAAAATAAATGCGATTACAGGGCTTTCTTAAATATTTACATTAAAATAAAGTCCGACCATTAAACTCCTAGCGAGTAGGCGGAAAATCAAATCCAGCCATTTAACTCAAGTGAGTAGGCGGAAAAAACAAAAATAAAGATTGAAAATCACAAGTCCTACTCAAACGAGTAGGACTGAAAATACAGACCGGCCATTTAACTCAAATGAGTAGGCGGAAA
Source organism: Platanthera guangdongensis (assembly GCA_039583875.1). Classification (NCBI taxonomy): domain Eukaryota; kingdom Viridiplantae; phylum Streptophyta; class Magnoliopsida; order Asparagales; family Orchidaceae; genus Platanthera; species Platanthera guangdongensis. The sequence goes on along the minus strand of CM077151.1, from coordinate 207,217,597 downwards.
AATAAAAACAACACACGCACTCTACTTGAATGGAATCCAGCCAATTAACTCAAATGAGTAGGCGGAAAAATAAAAACAACACACGCACTCTACTTGAATAGAACTACTCACGCACTCGACATAAATAAACACACACACACACACTTGCATAATTTAACTTAGGAGCTGAAAAATATCTCATACACGCACACACTCGTGCTAAAATAATTGCAAAAATCAAAGTTATCGAAAAATTAAAATAACTGCATTTCTACCGCAGGAATGCAGTAGAAATGCATAAAAAGGCAAAATAAGAATTGTTTGAGCAAAAAGTTTTCAAATTAAAGTGAGAAAGGCAAGTGCCCGAAAAATAAAAACGGTTACATTTTTACCGTTAGATTTTGATAGAAATGCTAAAAAAGTGAAAATAAAAATTGTTCGAGCGAAAATATTTTTTTGTAACTACTTAAAATGAAAGTTGATGAAAAATAAAAATAACAATTTATACATTACTATAGCATTGTAAAATGGTTTAAAAAGAGGGAGTAAGCTAAAAAGAAGCAGTAGTTTTATAGTTAAGACAAAGTAAAAGCTAAGTTAAGAGGAATGAAAACTACCCTTTTTTAATGTTTTACAAGTTCATAAAAGCGCATTTTGAAGTATGAAAATCCTAAGTCTAACCAAATTTAAAGAGTTTTGGGAATGAAAACGGCCATAATAACGGCTATGAATTTTGTTATAATTGAAAATAGAACATGAACATTTGCGTTTTAAAACATAATTTTTGCAATTTTAAGCTCATACACACACACACGCATTATGAAAATAACAATGAAAGTATATAAGATTGATGAAAAGGAGGCTATTTGGAGAAATTTCAAAGCATGTAAGATGAAATAATAACGATTTTATTATAAAAGAAAGGTGATTACAAGAGTTCAAACATACAAACTTAAAAAGGAGAGGGAGGGGGATCCTTACATAGCACTAAAGCAACTCCAACAGCAGCCCTAATACATCAAAATGGTTCGGATTTTGGGAACCCTGAACTCATACAGCAGCTGCCTTTTTATAGGCAAAAATTTCCAAGTACACGCCCTCCGACACGGGCGTGTCGGGGGGCGTGTCAGCACTATTTTACCGCGGGATTCGGCGATCTGACGGATTTGACGGCGATTTGACTTTCCGGCCGAAAACGCGGCGGTCACGCCCCAGGTCACGGGCGTGACGGTGGGCGTGTCATTCGGCGCTTTAAGGCGATGTTGACTTCGGGATTCGCCGGCGGCAGTTTGTCGGACGGACACGGGCGTGGCGCACATCGGACACGGGCGTGTTCCTCTTGGGTTCGACGAACGTTGAGCGCGAAACATTGACCTGGCTGGCACGGGGCGTGTCGGGCTGCCACGGGCGTGTCGCACATCAGACACGGGCGTGGCCCTCTTGGGTTCGACGAACGTTGAGCTGAAATCGTCGAGCGGGATGGACACGGCTTGGTCACGCCCCGTGTCGGATTGACACGGGCGTGTCGGATTATGGAACACGGGCGTGTCAGGCTTTCCTCTTCAAAATTGGCCTCTTTTCGGGTTTTTGAGCTGTCACGCCCTGGTCACGGGCGTGACCAATATGTCACGGGCGTGACATGTCATTTTTGCAGATTTTTGGCTTTTTTTCCTGACAAATAAAATAAAGCAAGTTAGTATAATATTTACAAAAATAGGAGCATTTTATTGAATAAAAACAAGTAGAAATGACAAAAATTAAATAAAACGACTTAAGTAATGTACATAAAATTAGGTATATTTACAATTCATCAAATACCCCCATACTTAAGCTTTTGCTATTCCAGAGCAAAAGTTGGAGATGAACTTATAATGAATTAAAGAAATCCTAAGTTTATCTACCGCTTGACTTAATTGAAAGAAGGATCAAAATGAATATCCGGGGTATACGAGGTAAATCCTAAATTATGCCAAAAATTTAAATAAAGGAAGAGTTTCAGCAAAAGACTTCTCGTTATAAGCAAATAGATAGCAAAAATTTTATTTGTGAGGCTAACAAAAATAGATTGTATTTATGAAACTGTAGCTTGGAAAAAATTAAAGGAAATAATTTAATTTACAAATTATGCTCTCAAAAAGATTTTAAAAATAAATCTAGAATTTTTTTGAATTTGGCGGAGGGAGATATCGTGGGATATGAAGAAGGCTTAGAATTTTTAGAGGCGAGGGTATATTTTTTTCGCTCGAACCTCTAATGATTTTTTTTTTTTTTCGAATAAGGATGTTAGGAAAACGAAATCTTATTTTCCATAACATAATTTTTTTTTTTTAACATCTTCATAATCCAATGTATATGTGTAGGAGTAATGAATTTTATCCTCTTACTCGATAACATATAATCTTTTCAAATATTGGATGCCTATGTTTACGGAACGAAATCTTATTCCCATTGACATAGGATCTTTTAAGGATCGAAATTATGTCAAGTATGACATAAAAAAAAAAGTGATAGAGTTTTTTCAAAAATAAAACTAGGTTTAATAAAAAACTTTTGAGAGCAACCTTTATAAATGAAACATTCCTAAATTTCAAAAAAAAAGCTTGGAGTTATCATAAATTGAAATCTAAGAGTGTTATTTTTAACAAAATAAATATGCAACTATTTAGTTAGATTAGAAGTGGTGCTGAAAACAGGTACTTTATTTAAAATAAAAAGCATACAAAAATTTTTAAAACTTAACCCCAGATATCTAAATTTATCGTTCTCTAATTAATAAACGAATAGCAAGCAAAGAATTAAAATAATTCGCTTATAAATTAACTCGCAACTAGATTGTTGGAGAGCGAATAAGGGTTAAGATTGAGATATTCGGTTTATTTGTTACATAATTAACAATACACATTTTTTTTTTTTTTTGATTTTTAGGGTTTTTCTCTTTTTTTTTTTGAATTTTTAGTCATTGCCCACGAACAGACTCTTTGGGTGGTTGGTTCGATGAGTCGAACGCCGCGGGCATGCTAAAAAGCGAGATTTACAATAAGAAGAGGCGGGGAAGAAAGAGAGTTATTTTTACAAAAACATATTTACAAAGGAAAAGAAAAATATTTGTTTTTTTTTTTTTTGAGTTTTTGTTTTATAAATTTTTTTATTTTTTTTTTTTATTTTATTTTTTTTTGGTTTTATAAATTTTTTTAGTTTTTGTTTATAATTTTTTTGGTTTGTTTTTTTTTTCAAGAATGAGAGAGAAACGGAAGGTGGAGAGAGAAGATTATTTACAAAAAAAGGTACACAGATTTTTACAAAATGAAACTAAAAATATTTTTGGAATTTTGTGTTTTTAGAATTTTTTTGGATTTTGGGTTATATATTGTTTTGCAATTTTTTTTTTTTTGTGGTTACAATTTTTTTTTTTTTGGGTTTTTTGAGAGTTTTATTTTTTTTTTTTTTTTTTTTTTTTTTTTGTTTAAAGACATAAAAAGGTTTTTTTAAGACAGTGCAGAGAAAATAGAAATATGAAAAAGAAAGCGAGAAAACACCCCCATACTTAAGTCCAACATTGTCCCAATGTTGTAACGTAAGTATGCGGAACAAAACAGGTAAGAAATATATACAAAGAAAAGAAAGAAATGGGGTGGGGGTAGAAGCTTCCCTGATAGGAGGGGGGGGAAGGCGCAGTTTAGGAACCCTGCATTAGGAAGAAAAATAGCAAAGAAAAAGGTAAAGAGATAGCGAAAAAGATAAACATGGGGTGCCTCCCAGGAGCGCTTTGTTTATAGTCACGTAGCTTGACTATGTTGGCGGTTTATATATCTAGGAGGGTTATGGATTCGAAGTTACCGCCCACAGGATCGCCTGCTATGTATAATTTTAAGCGATGACCGTTCACTTTAAACGAGCCTTTATCCGGGTGGGAGACGAGTACGGTCCCATAAGGCCAAACCTCTTCAACTTTGAAGGGGCCGGACCAACGTGATCTAAGTTTCCCGGGGAAAAGTCTAAGTCGTGAGTTATAAAGAAGGACAAGATCGCCCGGAGAAAAAGTTTTTGGGGGCTTGAGTTTTCGGTCGTGATAAAACTTAGAACGCTCCTTATAGAACTTATTGCTCTCGTATGCGTTGGCACGCCATTCATCGAGCTCGCGTTTAGTTGCAGTTTTCTATTTTGGGCGGCTAAGTTAGCGTCGAGATTTAAAAGTTTTAAAGCCCAAAGTGCGCGATGTTCTAATTCGACGGGTAGATGACACGCTTTGCCGTACACTAATCGATACGGCGTACAACCAATTGCGGTTTTGTATGCGGTACGATAAGCCCACAACGCATCGTCGAGCTTGATGGACCAATCTTTCCTATTAAGTGAAACGGTTTTCTCTAATATGCGCTTTATCTCCCGATTTACTACCTCTACTTGGCCACTAGTTTGCGGGTGGTATGGGGGTGGCAAGTTTGTGCGTGACGCCGTATCTAGCTAACGTCTTAGCCATCTGGGTGTTGCAGAAATGCGTCCCCCCGATCACTTACAATAGCGCGCGGAGTGCCGAAGCGAGAAAATAGCTTTTTAAGAAATGTAACGACGACTCGCGCATCGTTGGTGGGGAGAGCTTGCGCTTCCGCCCATCTCGATACGTAGTCGACCGCTACTAAAATATACATATTTTTGAAAGACGGAGGTAGGGGGCCAACAAAATCTATGCCCCATAAATCGAAGACTTCGCATTCTAAAAACATATTTTGGGGCATCTCGTCGCGACGAGAGATGTTACCCGACCGCTGACAGCTATCGCATGCGCGCACAAAATTGTGAGCGTCTTTGAATAGAGTGGGCCAAAAGAAGCCCGCCTCTAGCGCCTTCCGCGCGGTCCGGTTAGCTTGATAATGCCCCCAGCCGGACCCTCGTGGCAGTGCCTAAGGATTTGCGTGCACTCCACACCCGCGACACATCTTCGGACTGCTTGGTCCGCGCAGAGACGAAAAAGGAAAGGGTCCTCCCAAAAGAAATATTTCAAGTCAGAAAAGAATTTCTTCTTTTGCTGGCTTGAAAAGTCTTTTGGAAGTACCCTCGCAACTAAATAGTTTGCAAAATCTGCGAACCAAGGCGGGGAAGAAGAACTAGTAGTTATGGCTAGGAGGCGTTCCTCGGGGAATCTATCATTTATGTCAGATTCGACGAGCGCTTCCGCAGTGGGATTTTCTAAGCGGGAGAGGTGATCGGCGGCTAAATTTTCCGCGCCCCTCTTATCCCGGATCTCTAAATCGAACTCCTGCAAGAGGAGGATCCATCGAAGAAGGCGGGGTTTGGCGTCCGTTTTTGCTAACAAATATTTTAAGGCGGAATGGTCGGTAAATACGATAACTTTGGATAACGTTAGATACGAGCGAAACTTATCGAAAGCAAATACGACGGCTAAAAGTTCCTTTTCCGTTGTCGTATAATTTCCTTGTGCGGAAGTGAGGGTCTTGCTAGCGTAGTAAATAGGATGAAAATATTTGTTTATACGTTGGCCAAGAACGGCTCCTACGGCAATATCACTAGCGTCGCACATAATCTCGAACGGAAGGGTCCAATCGGGCGCCACTAAAATAGGTGAATTGATAAGTTTTTGTTTTATGAAATTAAATGCAGACTCGCATTCGCTATCAAGACAAAATTTGATTCCTTTTCCAAGAGGCGAGTTAGCGGCTTTGTTATTTTTGAAAAATCTTGAATAAAACGTCTATAAAAGCCCGCGTGCCCTAAGAAACTCCTAATTGATTTAACGTTGGAAGGCGGGGGAAGTTTTTCTATAATTTCAACTTTGGCCTTATCGACCTCCATCCCCTTAGACGAAATCATATGGCCGAGAACCAAACCTTCTCGAACCATAAAGTTACATTTTTCCCAATTTAAAACAAGATGCGTGTCCTCGCATCGCTGAAGGACACGGTCTAAATTATGAAGACAGGACGGGAAAGAGCTTCCGAAAACAGAGAAGTCATCCATAAAGACTTCCATAATGTCTCCTACCAGCTCGCCAAAGATCGCCAGCATACATCTTTGGAATGTAGCGGGCGCGTTGCAAAGGCCAAATGGCATTCTTCGATATGCGAAGGTACCAAACGGGCAGGTAAAAGTTGTTTTCTCTTGGTCATCGGGGGAAATGGGGATTTGGAAAAACCCCGATAATCCATCGAGAAAACAAAAATACGGATGACCAGACCTACGCTCTAAAACTTGGTCTAAAATGGTAATGGGAAATGATCCTTACGGGTGGCGTCATTTAGTTTTCGATAATCGATGCACACCCGCCAACCCGTAACAGTACGAGTTGGGACGAGTTCATTGTGCTCATTCTCCACTACGGTAAGACCGCCCTTTTTGGGCACCACGTGAATGGGACTAACCCACGTACTATCCGATATGGGATAAATAATCCCCGCATCTAATAATTTAATAATTTCGGCCTTAACGACGTCTTTCATGTTTGGGTTAAGACATCGCTGCGGCTGAATAGTTTTGCGGTAATTATCTAGAAGAAAAATCTTATGGGTGCAGAAAGACGGGTTAATCCCTTTGAGATCAGAAATTTGCCAAGCAATTGCGTGGCGATGTTTAAGCAAAACTCCCAATAATCGGAAGTCTCCGATTCGCTCAAATGCGAAGAAATGATAACAGGGAGTGTATCATCTTTCCCCAAAAAGGCGTATTTGAGTGAATCGGGTAGGGGTTTGAGTTCAAGGCAGGGCGGTTCTTCTAACGAGGTTTTAATTCCTATGTCTTTCTTACCAATTGTTTCGAAAGGCAAGTCTATAGACGTATCCTCATCGCAGTTAAAATTTTTAGCGAGGCAAAAAGATCGTCATTTAAAAACGTAGACTCAAAATAGGGGAAGAACAATCTCCGAGATATGTGTCTAAATTATAACAAAAGTCATCGCTCGATGACGAGTCTCCTATGGAGGATAATAGAGAAAGTAACTTCGTCATCTCCTACCCGAAGGAGGAGACGACCGTTACTGACATCAATTAATGCGCGGGAGGTGGCGAGAAAAGGGCGACCGAGTATAATTGGTACATCAGTGTCCTCCTCGATGTCCAATGACGAAGTCTACCGAAAGATAAACTTATCAACTCGGACAAGTACGTCCTCCACTACCCCGACGGGAACTTAACCGAGCGATCCGCTAGTTGGATTCGCATTTAGTAGGGCCCGGAGTGCCCAAACCTAATTTTTGAAAGAGCGAGAACGGCATCAATTAATGCTCGCGCCTAAATCTGCAAGAGCGTATTTTACTAATATATTGCCAAAAAGGCACGGGATGGAGAACCGTCCCGGGTCATTTCTTTTTAGGGGCAATTTATTAGAGCCGCTGAGCAGTCAGCATTAAGAGAATATGCGAAATATTTTCTAATTTTTGTTTATTGGAAAGAAGTTGTTTTTAGGTATTTCGCATATTTAGGCATCTGAGAGAGTGCCTCGCAGAAGGGAACATTAATATGAATTTGTTTTAATAATAAAATAAATTTTTCAAATTGCGCGTCCTTACGCTCACTATTAAGTTTATGCGGATACGGCAAGGGCGTTTTAATAATTTTTTCATTTAAAATTTGTAAAGGCGGCGTAATCAAAGAAGGGGAAGAGGGGTCGGAGGTGAAATATGTACCTGAGGATCGGTCCGTTTTGGATCGATCACCTCTTTCCGCTACGGAGGGTTATAGCGTTGATATTTTCCCCGCGATTGGGCTCCGTGTTTCCCGGCAGTGCCCCGAGCGGCGCTCGGACATCATTCGCGCTAGCTGTCCAACCTGGAGTTCTAAGTTTTTTAGCGATCCGGTGATGTTCCGGATATTTGACTCGTTGGAAGCTATATATTTAGAAAAATTATCCTCCATCGGGGAGGGTTTTGGAAGAGGGGGAGGCGGCAGAAATCCAGGCGCGAAAGAATTGGGGGGGCGCTGCGCATTATTCGGATTGCTCCATGAGAAGTTGGGGTGGTTCCTCCAACCCGGATTATAGTTATTGCTATAAGGGTTGTTATTGGGGTTGAAGAAAGGTCGCCCAGCATTTCCCACGTAGTCTACGAATTCATTTGCTACGCCGGCATTAGGGGGAATCGCCCAAGGAGGAGTGGTGGAGGCAACAGACATCTCCGCCACCTGCTTTGTCAGCCTTTCAACTTGAAGGGCTAAGTGGGCAGTGGCATCCACTTCGAAGAGGCCGGCCGCCTGCTTGGGACGTCCCCGAGGGACGTTCCATTGGTAGGCGTTCATAGCCATCTCTTCAATAAGAGCTTGGGCAGCCTCGGGGTCTTATTATTCAAGGTACCCCCGGCAGCCGCGTCAATCATTTGACGCGTCTGATAATTAAGCCCATTGTAGAAGATTTGGACCTGCAACCACGCAGGCAGCGCGTGGTGCGGACACTTGCGAAGGAATTCCTTAAAGCGCTCCCAAGTCTCAAAAAGAGACTCAGAATCATTCTGCATGAACGAAGAAATGTCGCCCGCCGTAACTTTGCAGTTTTGGCGGGCGGAAAATACTTCGTTAAGAACCGCTCCGCAAGCTCGGCCCAGGTGGTGATACATCCTCGTGGGAGGGAATTCAACCACGCCTTAGCTTTGGATCTGAGGGAGAATGGAAAAAGGCGCAAACGAATGGCGTCATCAGTGACGCCATTAATCTTAAAAGTGTCGCAAATCTCCAAAAAACTAGACAAATGAACGTTCGGGTCCTCATCCGGCTGTCCATCGAACTGCACGGCGTTTTGGATCATTTGGATAACGCTCGATTTGATCTCAAAATTATTGTTCGCCACCGTCGGGCGGACAATACTGGACCCAGTATCGTCCAAATTTGGCCGGGCGTAATATGACATTGTACGCTCGAGGGCCACGTTCGGATTGGGGTCAGCCATAGGAACGGCAGAGGGTTCTCCGATGGATTCTGCGGGATCCAAAGAGGGATTTCGGCGTTGAGACCGAATACGCGCAAGAGAGCGTTCGATCTCAGGATCGAAATCCAAATTTTCGGACTCCGAAGGCTGTCCACGGGTCATACACCCGAATGAAAAGTAGAAAAATTAACTCTCTTTTTTTTTTTTTTGGAGAAGAAAGTTTTTTAATTTTTTTTTGTTAGTTTTTAGAAATAAAAGTAAAAGTAATAGAGTTCGGATTCGGAATAACAACTCGAAGAGAAGTCCCCGGCAACGGCGCCAAAAACTTGATTGGCCCGCGAACAGACTCTTACTGTGGTTGGTTCGGTGAGTCGATCGCCGCGGGCTTGCTAGGGTAGGAAGTGCACCTATCGCAAGTAGTACTCGATTTCGGGAGAATACCGAGGTCGTATTATTCCCGGGAACGGGTTGATTACCCCTACTCCTCCGAAAACACTATTATTTTACCGAAATAGAAGTTGAGGGTTTTTAAAGTAAAATAGGAACGAAAATAGATTTTAAGAAAGTAGTCGATGAAGAGATAACTCCCGGTATCGAATTGCGTTAGGATTAAAAATAGATTTGAATACTAGATATCTAAAGTTTCAATTTAATTAATGCGGAAACTTGGCCGTGGAGGTTCAAAATAATGAGCTCACCTATCTCTAGGAATATCGCTCACCTAGACATTAAGGCTATTCGACCGGGCTCTCGTCCGACGAAGGATTCCCCTTAATGCCCGCAGTATGCTAAGAACCCCGCTATTGGGTGGGAACCCAATCCGGTAGAGTTAGCGCGCCTCCTCTCTCGAGGGTTAGTGCGGAACTCTATCTACCCAGGGGTGATCTGTCCATATGCACGGCCTCTCGGCTAGCTAGCGTATGGATAACGGAAATAGAGCCCATACATCGTATGTGGGTCTACGCGTCGTTAACCCGGGGTAAACCTTAAGTTTTTAATTAAATTGAAAAATTAGACATTTGGTTATTTAAAACATTTTAGATCCCAAAGCTCTTCGATACCGGGCTAAAAGCAATTAGCCACTCATCGGAATGGGGATAGCTTATATGATGGTTGTGCGAGCGTCCTAAACTATTCGCTGAAAGGTTATAAAGAAAATAAGAAGAAAAGCAAAATAACCTAATTTTAGAAAGTTATTACAAATAAACACACCCCGCACTCATTCAAACATATAAAAGGAAGAAATAAAACTAATTTACACATAAGAGAAAATTGAATAATTGACATTTGCAGGTCCCACTCAAACGAGTGGGGGCGGGAAATGAAAGCTGAAAAGTGCATAAATGAACTTTGCAAGTCCCACTCAAACGAGTGGGGGCGGAAAATTAAAGCTGAAAATTGCAAGTCCTACTCAAACGAGTAGGACTGAAATGAAAGCGAGTCCTACTCAAACGAGTAGGAGAAAATAAATGCGATTACAGGGCTTTCTTAAATATTTACATTAAAATAAAGTCCGACCATTAAACTCCTAGCGAGTAGGCGGAAAAATCAATCCAGCCATTTAACTCAAGTGAGTAGGCGGAAAAAACAAAATAAAGATTGAAAATCACAAGTCCTACTCAAACGAGTAGGACTGAAAATACAGACCGCCATTTAACTCAAATGAGTAGGCGGAAAAATAAAAACAACACACGCACTCTACTTGAATGGAATCCAGCCAATTAACTCAAATTGAGTAGGCGGAAAAATAAAACAACACACGCACTCTACTTGAATAGAACTACTCACGCACTCGACATAAATAAACACACACACACACACTTGCATAATTTAACTTAGGAGCTGAAAAAATATCTCATACACGCACACACTCGTGCTAAAATAATTGCAAAAATCAAAGTTATCGAAAAATTAAAATAACTGCATTTCTACCGCAGGAATGCAGTAGAAATGCATAAAAAGGCAAAATAAGAATTGTTTGAGCAAAAAGTTTTCAAATTAAAGTGAGAAAGGCAAGTGCCCGAAAAATAAAAACGGTTACATTTTTACCGTTAGATTTTGATAGAAATGCTAAAAAAGTGAAAAATAAAAATTGTTCGAGCGAAAATATTTTTTTTGTAACTACTTAAAATGAAAGTTGATGAAAAATAAAAATACAATTTAATACATTACTATAGCATTGTAAAATGGTTTAAAAGAGGGAGTAAGCTAAAAAGAAGCAGTAGTTTTTATAGTTAAGACAAAGTAAAAGCTAAGTTAAGAGGATGAAAACTAAACCACCTTTTTAATGTTTTACAAGTTCTAAAAGCGCATTTTAAGTATGAAAATCCTAAGTCTAACCAAATTTAAAGAGTTTTGGGAATGAAAACGGCCATAATAACGGCTATGAATTTTGTTTATAATTGAAAATAGAACATGAACATTTGCGTTTTAAAACATAATTTTTTGCAATTTTAAGCTCATACACACACACACATAGCATTATGAAATAACAATGAAAAAGTATATAAGATTGATGAAAAGGAGGCTATTTGGAGAAATTTCAAAGCATGTAAGATGAAATAATAACGATTTTATTATAAAAGAAAGGTGATTACAAGAGTTCAAACATACAAACTTAAAAAGGAGAGGGAGGGGGATCCTTACATAGCACTAAAGCAACTCCAACAGCAGCCCTAACATCAAAATGGTTCGGATTTTGGGAACCCTGAACTCATACAGCAGCTGCCTTTTTATAGGCAAAATTTCCAAGTACACGCCCTCCGACACGGCGTGTCGGGGGGCGTGTCAGCACTATTTTACCGCGGGATTCGGCGATCTGACGGATTTGACGGCGATTTGACTTTCCGGCCGAAAACGCGGCGGTCACGCCCCAGGTCACGGGCGTGACGGTGGGCGTGTCATTCGGCGCTTTAAGGCGATGTTGACTTCGGGATTCGCCGGCGGCAGTTTGTCGGACGGACACGGGCGTGGCGCACATCGGACACGGGCGTGTTCCTCTTGGGTTCGACGAACGTTGAGCGCGAAACATTGACCTGGCTGGCACGGGGCGTGTCGGGCTGCCACGGGCGTGTCGCACATCAGACACGGGCGTGGCCCTCTTGGGTTCGACGAACGTTGAGCTGAAATCGTCGAGCGGATGGACACGGGCTTGGTCACGCCCCGTGTCGGATTGACACGGGCGTGTCGGATTATGGAACACGGGCGTGTCAGGCTTTCCTCTTCAAATTGGCCTCTTTTCGGGTTTTTGAGCTGTCACCCCTGGTCACGGGCGTGACCAATATGTCACGGCGTGACATGTCATTTTTGCAGATTTTTGGCTTTTTTTCCTGACAAATAAAATAAAGCAAGTTAGTATAATATTTACAAAAATAGGAGCATTTTATTGAATAAAAACAAGTAGAAATGACAAAAATTAAATAAAACGACTTAAGTAATGTACATAAAATTAGGTATATTTACAATTCATCAAAGGTTTTGGAGGGATCTCTGATGGTGCAGCATGTGCGAAGTGAGGATAATGTCGCAGACATTTTTCACGAAGCCGCTACCGAAGGTGCCGTTTACTCGTTTACGTGGATTGCTGGGCTTGATCACCGCTTCTCACTTCAAGGGGAAGTGTTGAAAATTATGAAGCGGAAGTGGGTGATGGAGAAGACCGTGCGGTCTGGGTGGTCTGAGTCCGCGACCTGGGTGGACTGTTGTTGCGGTCTGGGTGGTCAATGACCAGGGTAGACTTGGTGGCTTGGTCGTCTAGTGGAGAGGCCTGGGCGGTCTGTCTTTGGCGGTCTGGCGGTGGAGCTCAGCTCGTCATGTGGTTCTGCAAATCTTGTTCTTGAAGTAACTGGGCGATTTGAGATTAAAGCCGCAAAGATGTGGTAGACTCGGTTAGAGTGTGCGGGTCCGCTATTATGGACTTGTTTTGGAGATCGACATTGGTCCTTGTCGAGTTCTCCAGTAATGCGGTGGGTGATAGCCGCATTCATGGTGGCGGACTGCCCATGGAGTTGGCGGTCTAGGTTTCATGTCCGCCGAGCTCGTGCCAGTTGTTTGGTGGGTTACTGGACTTGTTCACACTATGTGACAAGCCTAGGATGTTCGCAGTGTCCGCAGAGTCCGCTGTTGACCGGGCGATCTGCCTGTTGGTCGTGGACATGTGCGGCGAGCTGATGCAGTGTCCGCAGAGTCTGCTGTTGACCGGGCAATCTATCTGTTGGTCGTGGACTCATGGCGGGTTGAGGCATTGTTCTCGAGCTATGCGGACTGTCGCCATGTCGCCCATATGGCGTGCAGACTGATGCAGTATGGGCTGTGGCTATGTTTTTGTGCTGTGTAGTGTGGCGGACTGGTGCAGCACTTGCGAGCAGTGCGGGATGGTGTCGTGTCCGCATGTCATGTGCGGACTGGCGCGGTGTCTGCCTGGTGGTGAACTGACCTTGACTTGGCGCCTGGAGGTTTGGCCGGAGTCCAACTAAGTCCTTACTAACTCGGTGGACAAGGTTGTGCAAGCTGCGAGCTGGGGTGGTGACTCTATTTACTAGGGTGGGTGACCACACTCCTCACCCCGCCTATAAATTTACCCCCCGACACATCTACAGTAACGGAGTGAACAGTAGGTTGAGCGTAGATCAATTATGCAGACTCGGTTTTCTAGGTCGTGCTGTTTGAGATTTAACTAGTTGCTGTTTGCAGGTTATGTTTGTCTAGCAATGTGAAGTCGTGCGTCTGGTTCTGATCAAGGTCAGGAAACAGTGAAGCTTGTGGTTTACAATCAGCGGTTGCAGTAGGTCGCACTTAGCGGCCAACAAGTTTTCTCTCCAGTAATTGAGTCTAAGTTCAATAACCAGGTCGCCGGTCTTGGTGGGCTTGGCGGTCTGTTCATCTAGTTCGACGGGAGCTTGTAGAGCAGGCGTCAGCAGGAGAACAGGTTGTCTGCGGATTTTGCGGACTCCATAGAATTAGAGTCGCAGCAGCGGCTTGGCGGTCTCAGCGGTCTCGGCAGACTCAGCGGTCTTGGAGGCAGTCTGCCCGCTTGATGTTTGTTTTTGCTTGTTCTCTTCTCATTGTACTTGGCGAAATCATGTCTCGCCATGTATACCTTGCCTTGTAAAGTTGATAGTGGATTAATGCAAGATCTGTGTTTGTTCTTCATTGTTACTGATACATAGCTCAGTTTATGGTTGGAGTGTTCATGCACCTAGTTCTCGATTTCCGCTTGATCAAGTGATCAGTTTGATAGTTTTGGAAGTGTTTGCTTGATACCAGAACTACCAGTTGATCGACTAGTGAAATTTCAACACAAGTCCAGGGCGAGTGTCGGCCTCACGCCGCACCACTCGCCCCCAAAGAGGGGCTTGGGCGGGTTCCGGCCACCCGCCACACCCGCCCCCTAGAACAAGGCCAGGGCGAATGCCGGCCTCCCGCCACACTCACCCCCTTGAACAAGGCTAGGGCGAGTGTCGGCCTCCCGCCGCACTCGCCCCTGAAAAGGGGTCGGTCCGGGTACCGGCCTCCCGTTGCACTCGACCCCTAGAATAAGGCCGGGGCGAGTGCCGGCCTCCTGCCGCACTCGCCCCCTTAAGAGGGGCCAGGGCGGGTGCCGGCCTCCCGCTGCACCCACCCCCTAGAACAAGGCTGGGGCTGGTGCCGGCCTCCCCCGCCGCCCCTGCCCACTGAAGAGTCGTCCAAGCACTAGCAAGCTCTAGCCAGTTTTTCCTCCCCTACTAGTATATCAAGCAGATCAACAATAAATTGGCCCCCCTGAAGTGCAAAACCACCGAAAAGCTTAAAAATGTATAGCAAGTCTTACGCTTTGCTTGGGGACCCCACTCCGCGAATATGGGGTCGTACACAATCCCCTCTCTTTTTCGATGAGCGAGTTCCACACTCGGAAAAAACATCCAACCTATTATATTTGCTGAGTGTAGCACTCTTCGAGCCGAAAATGCATCCAACCTATTGTGGAGAAGGAACCAAACCCTAGAGGATCTCGCCGCCCAGGCACCCGTTAGCTGGCATGGAAGGTGAGAGCCTGGGTAAGGAGATCCTCTCGGGGTTGGGACTTACTCTCCACCGAGGCACATTCGACCCATCCAGCTAGTGAGATCCTGGGTGAGGAGATCCTCTCGGGGGTTTGTTCCTTCTCGCCACTGAGGCAAATTCGACTCATCCAACTAGTGGGATCCTGGCTGAGGAGATCCTCTCAGGGCAAGAGCTTACTACCGTAGCACATTAGACCCATCCAGCTAGTGGGAACCTAGATGAGGAGATCCTCTTGGGGTTGACACCTTCTCTCCACCAAGGCACATTTGACTCATCCAGCTAGTGGGAGCCTAGATGAGGAGATCCTCTCAGGGTTGGCATCTTTCCTCCACCGAGGCACATTCGACCCATCCAGCTAGTGGAAGCCTGGATTACGAGATACTATCGGGATAAAAGCTTACTACTGAGGCACATTTGACACATCCAGCTAGTGGGAGCCTGGATGAGTAGATCCTCTCGGGGGTTGGAACCTTCTCTCGGCGCCGAGGCATATTGAACCCATCCAGCTAATGAGAGCCTGGGTGAGGAGATCCTCTCGGCGGTTGGTTCCTTTTCTCTCCACCGAGCCACATTCGACACATCCAGCTAGTGAGAGTATGGCTGAGGAGATCCTCTCAGGACAAGAGCTTACTACCGAGGCACATTGGACTCATCCAACTAGTGGGAGCCTGGATGAGGAGATCCTCTCAGGGGTTGGTTCCTTGTCTCCACCGAGGCACATTTGACTCATCCAGCTATTGAGAGCCTCGATGAGGAGATCCTCTCGGGGTTGGAACCTTCTCTCAACCGAGGCACATTTGACTCATTCAGCTAGTGGGAGCTTGGGTGAGGAGATCCTCTCTGGGGTTTGTTCCTTCTCACCACCGAAGCACATTCGACTCATCCTGCTAGTGGGAGCCTGGCTGAGGAGATCCTCTCGGGATAAGAGCTTACTATCGAGGCACATTCGACACATCCAGCTAGTGGGATCCTGGTTGAGGATATCCTCTCGGGGGTTGGTTCTGTAACACCCCCTATCCGTCGCATAGCATATAGCAGTAGGTCCGACCGGGGCCCGACGCCATATACCACGGACAAACCGAGAAGGTTACTCAATAGAAACCATCCAACCATTCCAACATCCTACACAAAGCCATTCTAGCGGAAGCAGTTTTAAAAGTTGCAATAAAAAGAACCCAGCAACAAAAGCATGAATGTCCACTAAACAAACCCAAAGGAATGAAGTACAAATACACAAGTACTGGCCTTAAGGCCTTACAAATTGTTTCCTTCAAAATTATATGTTTTCAAACCTCGGCACGCAGGCCGGCCATACAAGAATAAAAGAAAACACTCAAAAATTAGGCCTTCGAGGGCCGGCTCAGTAACTTGGGCTTTAGCCCGCTATTGAACGCTCGGTCCAGCAGCACCTGCAAGCAACAATCCACCGCACGGTGGCAAATAAAGGCAACGATCAGCAATGCTGACAAATTATAACGATCCCGCCCCCAAAATCAAGGCGACGATGCTCCTTCCCTGTACTTTATTATTATAACCAAGCAGTATAGTAATGTCACTACATCACAGGCGTAGGCTCAAATGGCCACACACCCCGTGCACTCAGGGCACATTCTCGGTGAACCGGTCCATGTCACATCAATTTAAGCCATAGACATTCTAATCTCACCACCGCCACTTTAACGACCACACTATAAGCATTTTGTCTTCCCGGCATGGGTCACGTCAATTTAGGTCATAGACCGCCGAAGACCCTCATCTATGCCAACGGCAAGTACCACGTACACTTAGGTCTCTTTAACCGAACGACATAGAACGGGTACGGTTCATCTAACCCGTGCCCACATCGCAACGACAATTTAAGCCATATGCGCGGGTCAAACTTCTCCCGAGTCCCGTTTCTGTTACACACTTCACATAACCCATCTATGTTCAAGTTGGCTCCCAGTCCACCATGTTGCCAGAACCACGCGTCTACCCAGTTTTTCGGGTGCACCTTGGAGTTAATCCCTAAGGCTCCTTGTTGCAATCTACCTCGTAGAAAACCCAAAAAACAAACATTCGCACGGAGTCTTCTCCGGCCATTATGCAATGCAACATCACCGATCCAGACCAACTTGTCCGGGTAGGCTTCACACATCATGCATGTCTCCGTTCTCGAATACGGACTCTAAACAACGGGGACTTTACATATCTACCCAAAGGAATGCCTCAAACTCACCGTAAACTCGCGAGAGCGGGCTTCCTATGCAAAAGAAGGAGAGCTTCACATGCTCAAGTAGAGGATCATTACCCTAGTGTTCTTCCTTAGCGCCATGAAAATGTAAGCAGATGAAAAACATTGCACTCTCCTTGCCTCCGTAGATCCGAAGTCAGTTCACGATTTGGAGCTCCGAAGCTCCGTCGGTGACCAGATCTAGGCTTCTTCTTCGTCATTTGCTCTTCCCTCTCTCTTGACTTAGAAAGAGAACCACTCAAGTAAAAATGAGGGTTTCAAAGGCCCAATCCCGGGTATATCCCAGTAGGAACAACCCCCAACCGTCGGATCCCAAAATAAGGAAACGAATGGCTACGATTCATAGCTGAAAAGTAAAACCTGGGCCAAACACGACCTGCGACACGCCCGTGTCCATGGCCGTGTCCCTCATTCGCCGTCAAAATCGACACGTCTCAAAAAACAAACGAGCATCTGACACATCCGTGTTCGACTTGACACGCCCGTTTTACAACTGACACGGCCGTGTGGTTGGCTGTGTACTCCCATTGACACAACCCCTAAAACAACCCGAGACTCACATGGGTCTTGGACACGCCCGTGTCCTATTTGACACGCCCGTGTCAAACCCGAACACGACTAGGCTCCAGGCCATGTTCACTATCTCGACACTTTGTCGAGCGAATTTCGTCGACCACCGGACATGGCCTTGGACACGCCCGTGTCCTAGGACGTGTTCCCTGTCTCGATACATCGTCGAGCGAAAATGTCGACTCCCGGCCGGTCGTCGACATGGGCTCGACATGCCCTGAGACACGCCCGTGTCTAAGGCCGTGTGCCCCGTCTTGACACATTGTCGAGCGAAAAATGTTGACTCCCCGGGCCGATCGTCGACTCGAGCCTGACACGCCCGTGTCCCAGGCCGTGTGCCCCCTGCCAAATACTAGATTTGGCCCAAAACGCCTCCCGTCACTCTTTTGAGTTTCAGGGTGTTACAAGTTCCTTCTTGCCACAAAGTCACATTCGACTCATCCAGCTAGTGTGAGCCTGGCTGAGGAGATCCTCTCGGGACAAGAGCTTACTATCGAGGCACATTCGACCCATCCAGCTAGTGGGAGCCTGGATGAGGAGATCCTCACGGGGGTTGGAATCTTCTCTCCATCGAGGCGCATTCGACCCATCAAGCTAGTGGGAGCCTGGATGAGGAGATCCTCTCGGGGTTGGCACCTTCTCTCCACCAAGGCACATTCGACCCATACAGCTTGTGAGAACCTGGATGAGGAGATCCTCTCAGGGTTGGTACTTTTCCTCCATCGAGGCACATTCGACCCATCCAGCTAGTGATATATTGGATGAGGAGATCCTCTCGGGATTGGGACTAGACATGCATTCAAACCATACTAAATCCAACATCCTCAAATGGGGAAGAAATTTTAGGTACATGACCCCCTAACTCAGCTGGTCAGGGGTATACTCATTACAAAAACAATATGAAAGGGAAAAAGTCCTCACCAAAGCAAGGTTTCTTCAGGAAGCTTGGGCGTGGTGGTCTTCATTCGCCTCCTTCTCCTCTGATACCTCTATCCTTCCCATGCTCTCCATGATCTTCTCCATCTCCTCTGCCCTGGCTAGCCAGGAGATGGTGTTGAAGGCTATGACGTAGCATTGCCTTGTTATCCTGGGGTCTCCTCTGACCCTGACTTGGATCCCTCCAGTGTTAAACTTGAGGTACTAGTGGAAGTACGATGGCACACAATGGAAGGAGCTGATGAGGGGTCTTCTGAAGATGGCATTGCAACTGCTCGGAGCGTCAACAATGACAAACCGGTAGTTCCTCGAGGTCCCTCCCAACTTCACCTGGAGTCCGACTACACCTTCTACCTCTTTCCTTTCCCCTAAAAATCCGAACACGGGTCTGTCCGAGGACAACACCCTCCTTGGTTCCACCTTCATCCCGTCAAACGCCTTCTTGAAAATGACGTTGACGGAGCTCCCGTTGTCAACCAAGATTCGGGAGACGGTGTAGCCTTCAATGACTGCCTCTATGATCAGCGCATCACAGAATGGATCTTCATGATCCGGCATGTCCTTCATTGAGAAGGTGATCCTCTCCTCTGGGGGTGGGGTCTGGGATATCGAAGAGACGCTCCGACGGTACATGACATGAGGGCTTGTCTTCGAGTGGCCACAATCTCCACTCTACCATGGATCACTCCTATACCTCCTCGGGTCCCTACGTCGACCCGTCCTCACATACATCATCTCCTCCCTCTCTGGGTAGAACTTCTTAAATCCGCACCGGCGGCTGCTACTGCTGCGCTGGCTGGGCTCTCGCCTCTCTCACTTCCAGGAATTTGGGGCAGGTAGTTGTGGCGTGATCCTCAACCCGATGGAAGTCACAATATGACAATACTCTTCCTTCCCTTCTTTGACGAATAGGGTGATTTCTCATGTTACCTCTTCCCCTTCTTCTTATCTCAATGGCTTGCTGCGGTGGTGGTAGGAGCTACCTAGGGGCTTGCCTCTAGAATTTAAACCTCCCTTGGCCTCTGTAAACGTTTCTCCCCACCCTGGACGAGACCTTTTCTGTACCCTGTGTTGGGTACATTGGTCAAATGTACCTAATTTGAAGAAGCCTCACCTAACTCACTCATGATATACATCATAATGTATTTGATGTTTGTTTGAGTTACTTGTGCAGGTTAGGTATTCACTGGACTGAAGCTAAAAGTTTCTAAGTCCATGTGTCGACACCCAGAGGGAAAGTGTCGACACTTGAGAAAGCTTGTGTCGACACCCAGACAAGCTGTGTCGACACTTGGAGTAATTGTGTCGACACCTGAGAAGAAGAGTCGACACCAGTCAGAAAGTGTCGACACTTGGAGCTGTGTCGACACTCAGTGAAGAAGAATGCAGAAAAGCTGTGTCGACACTTAGTAGAAGTGTCGACACCTAGAAGAGCTGAGTCTACATCAGAAAGTGTCGACACTTGGAGTTGTGTCGACACTCAGCAAAATTCTGCAGAGACTAAGGACAAGTGTCGACACTCAACACAATGTGTCGACACTCAATCAGCAGAGTCAACATATGAAGAATGTGTCGACACTCAGCACAATGTGTCGACACACAAACAGGAGAGTCAGCACTTGAAGTAAGTGTCGACACCCAGCACAATATGTCGACACTTAACTAAAGACTCTACACTTGAAGAAAGTGTCGACACAAGGAGCTGTGTCGACACTTAGCAAAGAACAGAAAAGTTTACAAAATATTCTAAGTACAAGTGTCGACACTAAGGGAATGTGTCGACACTCAGCTGAAGAAACAAAATTGAAGACTTGTGTCGACACCAAGAAGCAGTGTCGACACTTGACAGTTTCAACACATGAAGATGTGTCGACACAAAGGAGATGTGTCGACACTTAGAAGAATTCAACAAGTTACAGAAGATCAAGTACTTGTGTCGACACTTAATTTCAGTGACGACACTTGAAGAAGAATCTGTGTCGAGACATACAAGGAGTTGTGTCGACACCTTGTAGACTTGTGTCGACACTTACACAACATGTGTCGACACTTGGTCTATAAGTGTCGACACTTAAGAACAGCAAGTCTCGACACTATCTGACAGTTAGAGAATTTCAAGAAGTGACTGGTTGACATGACAGCTGCCGATCCAGCCGGTCTACAACAACTGTCAGAGGTGTCAGAAGTCAGTTATGAACCGGACCAGCCGGTTACCATGAAGAATGCCTATAAATAGGCACAGACTGTTTACAGAAACAGTGGTTGTTAAGGTTGTTGATCAAATTGTTAACAGAGTTCAGATTATTGTTGAAGTAATCATTAAAGTGGTATACTGAGAATCAACACAAGAAGATCTTGCTGTCCAACAGCAGATCTAAGAAGTTGGAGAGAGAGAGCTCCAATCAAGAATTCAGTCTTTGGAACTAAGGCTGAGAAGAAGGATTCAGAATCATCTGGATCTCAAGAAGCAGAGGTCAAGGATCAACTGCAGAGGATTCAGACTATTTATTCAGTTCTACTCAAGAAGCTTTGAAGGAAGCTAAGTCAGTTTGGATCTAGCTGAGTTCTTCCAAGAACTCTTCAAGAAACTCTCAACTCCTCTCTTATTTTCTGAGTTGTAGAGTTAGTTATTGTAATTCAATTTTAACTTGTAGGATCCATTGGATCTGAGTGAATTGTAAGCCTATATTATAAAGGCTGAGGGTAGGGCTTGGTTGCCTGAGTGTAGGAGTTGAAGAACTCTGAGTGTAGGCCTTAATTGGCTGAGTGTAGGCCTGGGTGGCTGAGTGTAGGCCTTGGTGGCTGAGTGTAAGGCTTTGGGCCTGAGGTGTAGGAACCTAGTTGGGTTCTGAGATAGTGGAGAAGTTTGGCCGAATCTAGTACACTGCTAGATAGGCGAAGGGGGAAAGTGGATGTACCCAAAGATTGGGGAACCACTATAAATTTTTGTGTCTGCTGTGCTGTGCTGTGCTGTGGATTAGCAGTTTATATCTTGTTATTACTGTTAGCTGTAGAAATCTGTGTGATAACTGTTTTGCTGCAAACAAAGTTTCAAAAAGGTTTAGGTCACCTATTCACCCCCCCCCTCTAGGTGTTTAGGTACCATATCTTTCAAGTGGTATCAGAGGGAGGTTGCTCAAAAAGGACTAACTGTCTGAGGAGATCTAGTTTGGCAGACTCAGTGTAAGTTAGAACACAGTTTCAAGAAAATCAAGAACATGGGTTCTTCAGAGAATCACAAGGAATTGGGTTCAATGAAACTGCCTATATGCAGAAAAGAGATCTTGGGATCTGGAAAGAAAGGGTTAGGCTATTTATGGAGGCATCTGACCCTAGAATCTACATCACAGTCAAAGAGGGGCCATATGTGCCCATGAAGGTTCTCAGTTTTGGATGCTACACAAGAACTCCAAAGGATTTCTCTGAGATGACTAAGGATGAAATTGTCCTAGCTACTATGGACAAGAGGGCACAAAACATTATAGTAAGTGCCATTGATGATGCCACTTTTCAGAACTTAATTCACTGTAAAACAGCAAAAGAGATGTGGGATACTCTCATTGTCTATATGGAAGGTTCTGAAGAAGTTAGGCAAGATAGGAAGTCCTTGCTTAATCAAGAGTATGAGAGCTTTAGGCAAGGAAGAGGAGATAGCATCACTGAATGCTACAAGAAGTTCTATAGAATTGTTAATGAACTCATGTCCTATGGAAGAGAGTTCACTAACTATGAATTGAATGATAAGTTCTTAAGGTCCCTAACCAAAGATTGGGACACCAAGATCTGTGCCATCAGAGAAATGGCAAAGTTGGGAGAAATTCCTCCTCCCACACTGTTTGGGAAGTTGTTGTCTTATGAGATGCAGCTGTCAGTAAGAAAAGAGGAGGAAAAATCAACAAGGACTGAGCACAGGGAAAGGACTGTTGCCTTCAAATCAGAAGTACCTAGAAAGGGCAGGACTAAGTCATCAACTCCTCCTCCAGAGGTAGTTGAATCAGAATCTGATGAGTCTGTTAGCACAAAGTCTACAAGCAGTGAAAGTGATGAAGACTTTGCTGCATTCACCAGACATTTTCAGAAATTCCTGAAGAAGAAACAGTGGAGGTCCAGACCTTCATTTTCCAAAGGGAAAGAAGTTCAGTATCAGGAGAAGAAGCCTTCAAAGAAGGACAAGAAAAAGACAAAGACTAGCAAGGCAACTGGGTCTAAGATAGTGTGTTACTGCTGCAATAGACAGGGTCATGTTATTGCAGATTGTCCTGAGAGAAGAAAAGAATCCAGTGACAAAAAGAAGACTCACTTCAAAGGAAAGAAGGAGAAGTCCTTTGTTGCAAAGAATGAGAAGACTCTTTCAGACATTTCTTCTTCAGACACTGAGACAGATGCTGAAGCCTACATAGGGCTATTTGCTGAAGAAGAAGAAGAGTTTATGCAGATCATGGAATCAATCTATGAACAAGAAGAGTGTCAGTGCCAAGGACTGATGGCATTGACTGAAAGTACCAAAATCCTGGAGCAGCCAGGACCTAGTCAGGTACAAAGTCCAACTCAAAGTTCAGATTCCAGTTCTAGTTCAGAGTCAGATTCATCTTCATCAAGTGATGGAAGTGTTTCTGAATCTGAGGGAGATATTCATCAGCTCTTAGATGAATATAAAGTACTGTTGCAAGCCTATAAGAAAAGCAAGACCCTAGCCAAAAGTCAGGCAAAGGAGATTGCTGATCTCAAGGCAGCTGCAACAGATTTTGAGAAGAAATTTGATCAAAAGCTCAATGAGGTAGCCAGGCTGAAACACATTACTGTGATTCAGATGGGAACTATCACCTATAAAAATGATCAAATTAAGAGACTGGAGATCAATCTTCAGAAGGAAAGAGAGCTAGTTGCTAGGTTTTCAAAACCTAAATCAGTGCTACCCTTGATTGATGAATTTGTTCATCATAAAGGAAAGGCTGGATTGGGTTTTATTAAACCAGCTAGGACTGTTCAGGATCAGTCCAAGTCCAAGGGCAAAGCCCCAACATTCAATAAGCCTGTTGTAGTCAAGACAGCCAAGTCTGTACCTAAGCAAAGGTACAACAAGTTTGAATGCTGGTGCTGTGGCAAAGTTGGCCACTTTGCCTTGGACTGTTGGCATAATGCAAGTGCCAATGGAGTAGCAAGCTACCTGGTGGAAAGCCAGTAGGTAGCTATGTCATGTTGCAAACTAACAATCACCAAGGACCCAAGTTTACTTTGGGTTCTAAGGTTCATTAATTTGTTTTGCAGGTGAATCCAAGTGGCCATACCCCAACATGGTACTTGGATAGTGGATGTTCCAGACATATGACTGGAACAAGGGGACTACTGAAGGACTACATTCCAATCAAAAATGGTCCAAAGTTGACCTTTGGTGGTTCTGAAAAAGGAATCATCAAAGGGTTTGGTAACATTTTCTCAAACTTAGTTACCATTACTCATGTGGCTTATGTTAAAGGGTTGAAACACAACCTTATAAGTATAAGTCAATTAAGTGATGTAGGGTATGACATCTCATTTGTTAAAAATGGTTGTCATATCAAGAGGTCAAGTGATCAAGAGATCATTTTGACAGGATATAGAAAGAGGAATGTCTACTGCTTAGACATTATGATTGAGAACAATGGTTCTCCTGTCTGTCTTGTAGCTGATGAGACATCTCTCATTGTGTCAAGTGGCACAAGAGGCTAGCTCATCTTAACTACAAGACTATTAGCAAACTCTTTAGCAAAGAGTTAGTGAGGAATGGTCCTCAAGTTAAGTGTGTCAAAGATGGCATTTGCTCAGCTTGTCAAAAGGGCAAGCAGACTAAATCCACCTTTAGAAGCTTAGACAACAAAGATGCTGTGAGGTGTTTATACCTCTTGCATATGGATCTATTTGGTCCAATGCCAGTTCACAGCTTAGGTAGGAAGGTCTATACCTTTGTAGTTGTTGATGACTACTCAAGGTTTTCCTGGGTGTTCTTCTTAAGGCAGAAATCTGAAACACCTAGTGTCTTCTATAGCTTTGTTAAGCAAATTCAGAATGAATTGAACTGTACAGTGGTCAAAATTAGAAGTGACCATGGTACTGAGTTTCAGTCTGAAAGCATGACAAAACTGTGTGAAGATTTTGGGATATTTCAAGAATTCTCTTCACCTAGAACACCTCAGCAAAATGGCATTGCTGAGAGGAAGAATAGAACCTTGATAGAGGCTGGTAGAACCCTACTTAGTGATACATCACTGCCTGAGTATTTTTGGGCTGAAGCAGTTAACACTGCATGCCATGTGATAAATAGGGCTACCATCACTAAAGGTTAAATAAGACCCCCTATGAAGTTGTGAAAGGCAGGAAACCAAACCTATCCTATTTCAGGATTTTTGGTTGCAAATGCTTCATACTTAACAATGGAAAGTCTTACTTAACTAAGTTTGCTGCCAAGTCCCAAGAGGGAGTGTTTGTTGGGTACAGCAATAATAGTAAGGCTTATAGAGTCTACAACTTGACTACACAAGTTGTAGAGGAGTCTGTGCATGTAGTTTTTGATGAGAGAAAAACTTATTAACAATGAGTTGTCTAGTAGTGTGTGCAGCCCCACAGGTCTTACTAAGAAGATGGACAAGCTAACCATAGAAGATGTACCTGCTGCAAGACAGCAAGTAGAAGAAGATGGCTTATGTCCAGGGGGAGAACTACATGTACCAGGAGCTGAAGAAGTACAAGGAACTCAGCATGATGAAGATGCTGTAGAAGTACAACCAGAAGTAAGGATGCCTCCAGCCAACAGGCATCTAAGAGATCATCCAGTAGAGCTGATTATTGGAGATCCAAGACAAGGTGTTCAGACAAGGAGCAGAAATCAGAATGCTGTAGTATATTCAAGTTTTCTGTCTCAAATAGAACCAAAGAAATTTGAAGAAGCTATACAAGATCCACAGTGGACTGAAGCAATGCAGGAAGAGCTTAATCAGTTCAAAAGGTGCAAGGTTTGGGACCTGGTTCCTAAACCTAAAGATCACAATGTGATAGGAACAAAGTGGATCTATAGGAATAAGTTAGATGAACAAGGAGTTATCATTAAGAATAAAGCAAGACTGGTTGCAAAAGGATATAGGCAAGAAGAAGGTATTGATTTTGATCAAACCTTTGCTCCAGTAGCCAGACTGGAAGCCATAAGGATGTTCTTGGCCTATGCAACCTATCAAGGATTCAAGGTATACCAAATGGATGTGAAGTCAGCATTCCTAAATGGTAATTTGAAAGAAGAAGTCTATGTGGAGCAGCCTGCAGGTTTTGTTGATCCAACTCTACCTCATTATGTCTATAGACTTAGGAAAGCATTATATGGGTTAAAACAAGCACCTAGAGCTTGGTATGAAACCCTATCTAGTTTCCTCATTGAGAACAAGTTCTCAAGGGGGAAAATAGATAAGACTCTATTCCTTAGGGAATCTAGAGGCAAAGTCATACTTGTCCAAATATATGTAGATGACATTATATTTGGGTCTACTGAAAGTAGCCTTTGCAAAAAGTTTGCAAAGCTTATGTAAAGTCAATTTGAGATGAGTAGTATGGGAGAACTAAAGTTTTTCTTGGGTCTCCAAGTTAAACAGACTGAAAGAGGTCTATCCATATGTCAGTCCAAGTTCACCCTAGAACTCATAAGGAAGTTTGGTATGGATTCATCCAGTACCATGAAGACTCCTATGGGGTCAAGTATGTCTCTGAGCAAGGATGATGCAGGGAAACCTGTAGATGAAACCTTGTATAGAGGGATAGTTGGCTCCCTACTATACTTGACTGCAAGTAGGCCTGACATTATGTATGCTACATGTGTTTGTGCCAGGTATCAAGCCTGCCCTAAAGAGTCTCACTTGACTGCAGTCAAGAGAATCTTGAGATATCTAAAGGGCACACCTTATCTAGGCCTCTAGTACCCTAGGAATGGAGATTTTGATCTAACAGGCTATTCAGATGCAGACTTTGCAGGATGCAAAGAAGATAGAAAGAGCACTACTAGATCCTGTCAATTCCTAGGTGAAAGACTCATTTCATGGAGTAGTAAGAAGCAAACTAGTGTGGCTATCTCCACAGCTGAGTCAGAATATGTAGCTGCAGGAAGTTGCTGTGCTCAACTTCTATGGATTCAACATCAGCTAGAAGACTATGGATTTCAGGTAATTAGAACTCCACTTTTCTGTGATTCTACAAGTGCTATTTCAATAGCTAATAATCCTGTATCACATAGTAGAACTAAACATATTGAGATTAAATATCACTTTCTTAGGGAGCATGTAGAAAGAAATGATATTGCACTTGAATATGTTAAAACTGTTAATCAGATAGCTGATATGTTTACTAAGCCTTTAGAAGAAGCTAAGTTCAATAGGTTCAAAATTGAACTAGGTATGATAAACTTAGACTAAGTTTACAGAACTAAAAATTGGCTAAGTAAAAAGGTGTCGACACATAGACAAGTCTATGTCGACACAGAATAGTAAGTGTCGACACTTCAGGAAAATGGTGTCGACACATCTTGGAAGTTGGTGTCGACACTTCAGAATGTTAGTGTCGACACATGTCGAGTTGGTGTCGACACATCCAATGAAGTGTCGACACTTAAGTTTTACTCAGAATTTTCTAAGTAACGTCTCGACTACATGTCGAGTAGTGTGGTGTCGACACATAACCAAGTGTCGACACATAAAATCTGTTGACTAAACTTGTGTCGACACATGAGTGTCGAGACATTATAAGTCAGTGTCGACACTTATTGCCAGTGTCGACACATCTTTAGTAATCCATCCCGCCTGTTCGTCTTCAAACCAGAAAGGTATAAATAGGATTTTGTCTTTGTTTGTCGACACGCTTTCAGAGTTTCAAGACCAAACCACTGTGTCGACATTTCTCTTTCCTCAAGACTAATTCTACAAACCCTAATGGCTCCCAAGCTCGAGGAGAACGTCAATGAAGGCTATGAACTGGTTCGTGGCGCGTTCGACGATGGCGATCAAGAAATCTAATCGGTGGTAACCCTAGTCACCGATTCTGGATTGGAGTACTTGGTTTCAGAACCAACAAAAATATGGAAGAAGGAAGTTCTCGAATTCCTTACTGGAGCTTCAGTAGATGACTCAGGTCACAAAATCAAATCAAGAGTGCATGGCACCAAGGTCAAGATTTCACCCAAAACTCTAAGAAAGGTACTTAAGCTACCTAGAATTCAAGCAGAAGAGGAAGTGACTACATCTAAGACCAGGGAAGCACTTACCTGGTGTGGTCTTGACTCTAAGATGAAAATAGGTTCTGTCTTTAACAGAAAAGGCATGAACATTCAAGGAAAGTTTCTGTCAGAAATAGTGGGAAAGGTTATCCTCAGTAAACCTGGAGGGCATGACAGGGTGTCAGCCTCCATGTTCAATGTCATGACCAGAATCATCTTAAACCTAAAAATAGATTGGTCAATGGTTATCTTTGAGAAGATAAAGGAAAGTCTGAAGAAGCCCAATCTAGGCAGGATACTTAGTCTCTACCTGGCTGGTACAATACCAGAGGTAATGAGCTCTGCTGCAGGTAGCAAAATCAACCACATGAGAAAGATGGACATGAGGATCTTCTCAAGGTGGGAAAGGGTGCTGTCAAAGGAACTGTCCACCCCTGAGAAGCAAGTTTCTAAGAAAGATTCACCTCTCAGGAAGAAGAGAAAAACTGCAGTTGTGGCACAAGAGTCCTCAAGCAGTTCTGAAAGTGAAGAACAAGTGGTGTTTACACCTGATGAGCAAGAAGAGGAGACAGTAGTCAAAACCCCTGCTGCTCAAGATGTGGCTGAAATCCAGGGGGAGCTGCCTACAGCTAGCCCCATGCAAAAGGATCCAAGCCAGGGGGAGCCTCCAGCTGTAGAACAACCCTCTACACTGGAGAGTGAGCAAGCTACAATCATTATCCAAGAGGTACTTTCTGACCTCAATACTTTAGATTTTTCTGTAATAGATTCTGATTTGTCTGATGTCCATCAGCAAACTCAGCAAGCAAATCATGTACCAGATTGTTGTTCTCCAAACACATCAGTAGTACAAGAAGTTGTTCCTGATAAAGTAGTTGATGAACCCAGTACTTCTCCTGCACAGTCTCCAGCTGAATACACAATGGAAGACCTCTTTCTGAATTTAGATCAAGAGGATTTTGACATGGACAAGAATGCTACTGCTGAAGAGAAGGGTGCTGCTGTTGAGGGGGAGAACTTGGAAGTTCAGGATGAGCCTTTAAGGCTAGACACTGAGAAGGCACTAGATGTTCAAGCTGAAAAACCATCAAGCCCTAAGGACAGGGTGAATATAGCCAGTACTTCAGAGTCTGAGGAAGATGAGACTGAACAAGCTAAAAAGAAGAAACTCTTTGTATTCAAGAGAAGAAGTCAGAGCTACAAGAAGGCTCTACAAACTGTTGCTAAACAATCCTTAGTCACACAAGCACCATCTCCTGATTACAGTGCATTAATGGTAGCCCTGCAAATCAAGCTGGATGAGCAAAGGAAGGCTATAGAGACTTATGTTGATGAAGGGCACAAGACCCTACAATTTGATCTGGCACAGGACATCAAGTCAATAAGGTTTGAAATGAACCTTAATAAAAAGGAGATGAATGAATGCTTCCACAAGGGTGGAAATGCAGTTGTGTTTCTGGCAACACATCAAGAGAAGATAAAGGAAAAAATAGATGATATAGCATTGAAACAGGGCTATGTGCTGGAAAATCAATTAAGGATGAATGATAATTTGACTGCATCCCACAATGCTATAGTCACTAAACTAAAGAATAAGACTGCTGAACCTTCAACATCATCTGCTGCTGCAAAGGCTGAATTTGATAAAGCTTTTCAAGATGAAATTGCTGCTGTCAAGACTGCAATCAAGGATTCACAGAAGGTCATTTCTGAACAGCTTACAAAGCTTAGACCTTATTTTAAGGATGGAATCAGGTACTTGGATAGCCAAATCAGGTTCCAGAAAGATGATGTAAGAGATCATGTTGCACAAGAAGTCATAAAGGGGGAGAGGGTGTTAGTCAAAGCAAGCTCAGACCATGCTAAGTGGATATCAAATTCCATCAGGGCTACCCTTGGATATCCTCCCCTGTGTGATGATGATAATGTTGCTGAATCAGGAATTCAAAGTGCATATCTTGGAGGTGAGCAACAGGAAGTAGCTCAAGTCATTTATCCACCTCCAGATTTTGAAATGATTCATGCAGATGTAAGCACAATGTATAGCCCAACTGCTGGAAAGTCACATGTTGTTCTGGAAAAGGTTGTTCAACCTATAACAGCAGCTATGCAAGAGGCTTTGGACAAAGAAGAAGAGACAAGGCTGTCAAAGAAGAAGTTTAGGGAACTAGCTGAGCAGAAGCCAGATTTTGAACAAGTGGAGCCCTACTTCTAGGAACATCATTCTCACAGCCTGGAAAGCAGCCAAGGACAATGCTCATGAAAGGAACAAATGGTTTTCAGAAGCAGAATGGAGAAAGCATGAGATTAGGCAGGAAGCCATTGTCCAGTATAGAAGGAAGGCTAAGTTAGGAAAGCTACCTCCTACAGCTGTGGAGCCTAGCAAGTACTTTCCTAAGCCCTATCATTACTTTGAGAGACAGAAAATCAAGGCTGAAGAACTAAAGAAGAAGGACTCCAAAGGAAAGAAGACTGCTGAGACTGAGCCTGCTGCTGCTGCTACTGTAAAGGCCAAAGTACAAGCTGGGAAAGGAATAGTTATAAAAGAACCAGATCAGAGCTAGCCTAAGATTAGACTAAGAAACATTGTTGTAATCTTTTACATATGCAATATTTTTGTAAAATAATGGAAATGTATTAAAACAATGTTAGAACAATTTTTGATAAATATATCTCATGATTGTTCAGAAGCATGTGTCTATTTCTTGTTTGTTCTGTAATGTTTAATGAGTATACATGTGTGTTTTATTACATGTTTAAGTTTACCCTGTTGACATATACCTGCTTTACATCATTCTCTAATTTTTAATTATGAGTGGTGTATATCATTGACTAAGGGTTATGACTTCTCCAAATAGGGGAGATTGTTGGGTACATTGGTCAAATGTACCTAATTTGAAGAAGCCTCACCTAACTCAATGATATACATCATAATGTATTTGATGTTTGTTTGAGTTACTTGTGCAGGTTAGGTATTCACTGGACTGAAGCTAAAAGTTTCTAAGTCCATGTGTCGACACCCAGAGGGAAAGTGTCGACACTTGAGAAAGCTTGTGTCGACACCCAGACAAGCTGTGTCGACACTTGGAGTAATTGTGTCGACACCTGAGAAGAAGAGTCGACACCAGTCAGAAAGTGTCGACACTTGGAGCTGTGTCGACACTCAGTGAAGAAGAATGCAGAAAAGCTGTGTCGACACTTAGCAGAAGTGTCGACACCTAGAAGAGCTGAGTCTACATCAGAAAGTGTCGACACTTGGAGTTGTGTCGACACTCAGCAAAATTCTGCAGAGACTAAGGACAAGTGTCGACACTCAACACAATGTGTCGACACTCAATCAACAGAGTCAACATATGAAGAATGTGTCGACACTCAGCACAATGTGTCGACACACAAACAGGAGAGTCAGCACTTGAAGTAAGTGTCGACACCCAGCACAATGTGTCGACACTTAACTAAAGACTCTACACTTGAAGAAAGTGTCGACACAAGGAGCTGTGTCGACACTTAGCAAAGAACAGAAAAGTTTACAAAATATTCTAAGTACAAGTGTCGACACTAAGGGAATGTGTCGACACTCAGCTGAAGAAACAAAATTGAAGACTTGTGTCGACACCAAGAAGCAGTGTCGACACTTGACAGTTTCAACACATGAAGATGTGTCGACACAAAGGAGATGTGTCGACACTTAGAAGAATTCAACAAGTTACAGAAGATCAAGTACTTGTGTCGACACTTAATTTCAGTGACGACACTTGAAGAAGAATCTGTGTCGAGACATACAAGGAGTTGTGTCGACACCTTGTAGACTTGTGTCGACACTTACACAACATGTGTCGACACTTGGTCTATAAGTGTCGACACTTAAGAACAGCAAGTCTCGACACTATCTGACAGTTAGAGAATTTCAAGAAGTGACTGGTTGACATGACAGCTGCCGATCCAGCCGGTCTACAGCAACTGTCAGAGGTGTCAGAAGTCAGTTATGAAACGGACCAGCCGGTTACCATGAAGAATGCCTATAAATAGGCACAGACTGTTTACAGAAACAGTGGTTGTTAAGGTTGTTGATCAAATTGTTAACAGAGTTCAGATTATTGTTGAAGTAATCATTAAAGTGGTATACTGAGAATCAACACAAGAAGATCTTGCTGTCCAACAGCAGATCTAAGAAGTTGGAGAGAGAGAGCTCCAATCAAGAATTCAGTCTTTGGAACTAAGGCTGAGAAGAAGGATTCAGAATCATCTGGATCTCAAGAGGCAGAGGTCAAGGATCAACTACAGAGGATTCAGACTAATTCAGTTCTACTCAAGAAGCTTTGAAGGAAGCTAAGTCAGTTTGGATCTAGCTGAGTTCTTCCAAGAACTCTTCAAGAAACTCTCAACTCCTCTCTTATTTTCTGAGTTGTAGAGTTAGTTATTGTAATTCAATTTTAACTTGTAGGATCCATTGGATCTGAGTGAATTGTAAGCCTATATTATAGGCAAAGGCTGAGGGTAGGGCTTGGTTGCCTGAGTGTAGGAGTTGAAGAACTCTGAGTGTAGGCCTTAATTGGCTGAGTGTAGGCCTGGGTGGCTGAGTGTAGGCTTGGTGGCTGAGTGTAAGGCTTTGGGCCTGAGGTGTAGGAACCTAGTTGGGTTCTGAGATAGTGGAGAAGTTTGGCCGAATCTAGTACACTGCTAGATAGGCGAAGGGGGAAAGTGGATGTACCCAAAGATTGGGGAACCACTATAAATTTGTGTGTCTGCTGTGCTGTGCTGTGCTGTGGATTAGCAGTTTATATCTTGTTATTACTGTTAGCTGTAGAAATCTGTGTGATAACTGTTTTGCTGCAAACAAAGTTTCAAAAAGGTTTAGGTCACCTATTCACCCCCCCCCCCCCTCTAGGTGTTTAGGTACCATATCTTTCACCCTGAACGGGCCCTCCCTGTTGCCTCCAACCTGGCTCCGGACCTTCCTGAGGTCCCCAGAACCCTTGAGCTATCTGCTCTTCTCTCCTTCTTCCCTCCTGATGCCTCTAGCCACCTTGCTTCTTCGACTCCGCCTCTGTTAACCTTGCCAATTTCTTGACAAATGCCGGGTTGGTCGCCTCAGTTACTATCTCCTCTGCCGCCCTTTCCATTTGCTCCTTGAAGGATAGGGGGCCTTTCGGGTTAGACTCATCTTGAAGAACCCTTAACGTAACCCCACTGTAAACGCCATCTGGAGGGCATACCCCGACATCTCCTGGATGTCTAGGATCTCTTCTTGGAACCTATCCACATATTGGGCCAATGACTCCTCCCTCTGTCTTATCAGGAAGAAGGACTCGGGACTCTTCTTCCTCTTTTTTGAAGTGGAGAAGCAAAGTTGAAATCTCCGGCTCAAGTCTTCGAATCCGTCGATCAATCTCGATGGGAGTTGATGGAACTAATTCCTTGCCTTGTCTTTCAACGTGATCGCGAAGGGTGACACTTGAATGCATCCATCATCGGCCTGATAGAGACCGCATTTTTGAACCACTACAGGTGTTGGACGGGGTCATCCTTCACGGTATAATAAGTCATGTCAGGCTCTCTGAACCCCTCGGGAACGGGATCTGAGACAATCAACTCGCTAAAGTATGACCCCCTACTTGGTGGTCTCTCATGCTCCACTCGCACAACCTGCTCTCCTGGGAGGCTTACACTCGCCGGGTTGGGGAATAACTCTCGGCCGGTAAGGTCTCGCTCGTCCCCCTCTCCCATCCTTTCCTTCCCAGACTGTCTTCCTGGTGCACTTTCTTCTATCCCTCCTGGGGTCAACTCGCCTAGACCCCTGGAGGCTGGATCCTGGGGGGTGGGGTTGAGCAGTCATTCTGAGGAGCAATGCGTCACAGCATCTCTATGATTCCTTGGAAGGTTTCCATGAACTCTTCCCTCCCCACAAAGGGTGTTGGGTTGGGGGACTGGTTGGGGTCATCACTACCTCCATTATCTCCCATCATGGAACCTGCTTAAGAACTTTTGTATGAGCCGCAATCCACGCTCACCGCAACAAAATGTTGGAACCGAGAATCGACTCCACCTAGAATTTGGACCTAGGGTGCAGCTTACACCTACTATCCACCAAGTTGTCCCTTGGTGAGAGAATTGAATTTGAGGAATGACCCTTGGCTCTAGCGTGGAGGTCCCACCTCACACCCGGAAGATCTTTGACATCTCCCCCTCCCTAACCAATGCCGAGCTAGGTGCCTTGGAGGATGAAGGAAGAGGATGAGGAGTGGTGAAAAACTGATGCCTCTCCAAGGCACCCCGAGGGACTATTTATAGGTTTTTGGGGATGGACTGCCAAAAGCGTAATCCTGCTGCTCTGAAAATTACTGAAATACCCTAGGGCTGGTCTGCCAACAGTCAAACTCTGCTGTTCTGAACAGCTATTCGTAGACCACAAGGGGAAAAATATCAAACCCTCAAGCCGGGCGAGCTTCTCAAGTCAGGCGAGCATGAGGGCCAGGACGGGTGCCAGCCTCACACCGTACCCACCCCGAAAACAGGTCGGGGCGGGTGCCGGCCTCCCCCAGCACTCGCCCCTTAGAAAGAGGCCAGGGCGAGTGCCGGCCTCCCGC
Organism: Platanthera guangdongensis; assembly: GCA_039583875.1. Lineage (NCBI taxonomy): Eukaryota > Viridiplantae > Streptophyta > Magnoliopsida > Asparagales > Orchidaceae > Platanthera > Platanthera guangdongensis. The sequence continues at coordinate 207,183,159 of CM077151.1, read as the reverse complement.
CGCACTCGCCCCCTAGAACAAGGACGGGGCGAGTGCCGACCTCCTGCCGCATTCGCCCCATGAAGAGGGGCCGCGGCGGGTGCTGGACTCCCGCCGCCCCCGCCCCCTAGAACAGGGCCGGGGAAAGTGCCGACCACCCGCCGCACTCGCCCCCTGAAGAGGGTCCAGGGCGGGTGCCGACCTCCCTCCTCACCCTCCCCTAGAATAAGGTCGGGGCGAGTGCCGGCCTCCCACCGCACTCGCCCCTTGAAGAGGGGTCGACGTCACATGGCATATAACGGTGGGTCCGGATGGGGCCCCATGCCATATATCACAGACAAGCGACGAAATTACGTGTGGAAATCAAACTCTAGACGCATCCTAACTCAAAACATTCTAGCGCAGCATTTTAAGTTATCATTAACTCAGCTCAGAGAATATCCACTACTATATAAACTCCACATTTATATATATCAAAACCAAGAATGTATACAACTGACACACACATGGCCTTAAGTCCTTACAGGTTTCTCTTTACACAAATGTATTTTCGTACATCGGCACGAAGGCCGGCCACACAAGAAATCCAACCACGCTCACATGGCCTTCAAGAGACTTTAGCCGCAAGCCTCCATTCTGCTCATTTCAATGCCGCCATCAACACCTGCAGTCAAATATCCACCCAAAAGAGGCAAACAAAGTAACGGTCAGCTTTAGCTGACCACCTATAACGACCCTACCCCTTCCCCGGGGCAGTGGTTCTTTCCTTGTATGCATTGTCATCAACATAACTATCAAACTATCAAGCACAACCACAAAACAAATGTCGGTATCCACCAGACGCTCTGTGCACTCAGGACACCTTCTTGGTGTACCGAGTATCCCAGTCATACACCGCTGATCAGAGGTTCTTCACTTGTTGCTTGGCCGGTTCAATCCTAGTCCACCAGTCCTGCAGGCTAGCGACATCCCGTCCATACCACTCAGAGGTACTAATCTCACAGCATCCACAAACAACCAGAGCAGATCGACCCACACCATGTGGTGTAGCAAGTCGGGTTTATCAATGCTCCCTAGGCATCACTACCCATCGACCCCTCACCTATTCCTGATCGACCCACCCTTGTGGTACAACAAGCTGGGTTTAACTCAGCTCCCCAGGCATCGCCGTCAATCGATCCCTCATCTATTCTAGATCAACCCACCCTAGTGGTGTAACATGCTGGATTTATCTCGCGCTCCCCAGGCGTGCTACCGATTGATCTCTCAACATAACCAGGAGCTTATTCAAAGCCTCCATACATCCATAATCACCATCCATACATTCATACAGCCATTCAACAAAGCATAAACCTTTCATAGCATTCAAATCCACAGAGTCTTCTCCGGTTTACCCAATAATCATCACCAATCCAGACTACCCGTCCAGATGGGATTCACACAGCATGCCTATGCCTTACTCCACACTTCCGTCTCTAGATGCAGACTCAACGAAGGAATCGCTTACGAGATCCACCTTTTGGTGGAGGATTCCAAGCACATGCACAAAGAAAGGACTTTGATGTCCAAGAAGGAGATCATTACCCTCAAAGATCTCTTTGGCGCCATGAAATAGCCGGATGGAAGTCACCGCCTCGGCTTTCCCTTCACGAATCCATTCTCGAATCTTCAATCCGCACTCCACAGCTCCTCCAGCAGCTGGTTTGCATTTTCTCCCTTTACTTCCTCCCTTGCTTTCTCTCTTTCTCTCTTTTGTAGAAGAAGAAGAAGAATGGAAGAGATAAGAATGAAGCTTATCCTCTCAATTCAGCCTTATATCAGTAAGGAGAGATCTGAACCATCAGATCACATAGGAAGAAATGAACAGCCACAAAAATTCCCTGAAAACAGCTCTTCCGGGTCTGACACGCCCTGTGACACGCCCGTATCACAGGTCGTGTACTTTAAGCGGTGCACAAAGCGCCTTTCCCCAAAATAGGTCACGGCCAGACTACACGCCCGTGTCGGCCCAGTCACGCCCGTGACCTGGGGCGTGTACCTCACTCGATTCATACTCGCGACCTACTCGAGAGGACTACTCGAGTATTTAGTCATGACATGCCCGTGTTACATGACCGACACGCCCGTGTTCTTTAAGTACTTGAGACATTTCCTCGAGATCTACTCGAGTCAACAACATAGAATAGGACATGCCCGTGTCCGAAGGATGACACGCCCGTGTCCGAAGGATGACACGCCCGTGTCCGAAGGATGGCATGCCCGTGTCCGAAGGATGACACGCCCGTGTCACCACTACTCGAGACCCACTCGAGACCTACTCGAGACAATCACTCGAGTAGTCCTGACACGCCACCGGACATGCCCGTGTCACTGGGCATGTACCTCCCGAACACTTCGTCGAACGCCTTTTCGTCGACCTCGCGACTGCTACGCACCCGAGCAGGACACGCCCGTGTCCCAGGTCGTGTCACCCAAAATTCGCCTGCTCTGAAATCTGGAGTGTTACAACCCTCCCCTCCTATAAGAAATTTCGTCCTCGTAATTCGTGCACAGGAAGGAAAACAGCAAACAAAATGTTATAACGTCAAAATTTTATGTTATCACAACCACACAATCACACCACGTTGCCCCATTCGCAACCGATCACTTGAATAAAGCGAGCCGGGTTAGAGCTCCTGGGCCACGAATTGTCTCACCCCCAAAGCATCGCACAAACCCAACAACACATGCAGCACACACACACATACTGAACCCACATGTGCACATTCATCCAGAAAATTTAGCAAGTGAGTTATAACCCCAAACATTCTATATATCCACCACCACCATATACAGATATCAGAATTGATCGATCACTAAATATCACAAGTGTGCACCAACACCATTCAACATACCATAACATATAATATATATAATATATATATATATATATATTATATATATATATATATATATATATATATGTATATATATATATATACATATATATACATATATATATATATATATATAAATATATCATTTGTCATTATCATACATATCCAGTAGTCACATCATCCAAGTGACATAGATCACTATTCTACGTTTCCTTCCGCTCAGCCGCCTGATTTTGCAGATAGCGTTTTATAGGCTCTTGGAGTCCCAAGTTAAACACTCGCGTCTGAATTTCACCAACTGAGCTTTGCGGCTCTTGCACTTCCAAGTTATGCAATCGAGGTTGCATCCAGGATGTAGATGACGCTGCCACTGCTTTACCCTTTTCTTCATAAGATGCAATTGTCTTTTTCTCACTTCCCAAAGGGGCATTCCAACAAAATTTAGTTATGTGCCCTTTCTTCCTGCAATTATAGCATATACGTGTCTCACCACGTCCTGGCCCATACGTTGCCCCCGAAGAAACAGTCGATGGAGCTGATTCAGCAGTCCTGAATCTTTTCTTATCTCGTCTCCTCAACTCTGACTGCTCCGATTGTGGCACTTTAAACTCTGGCTTCTCCACTGCCAGTCTCTTCTTATCTTGTACCCGCTTCAAATCTTTCTCCAGGGCACAGGCCGTATCAACCAACGCTTGGAAGCCTTAGTTCACTGAACATGGGAGGACCAACCTCAACTCATCCTGCAGTCCCTCGTAAAAGCGATTCGTTGTTCGCGCTTCCTCCGCAAAGGTAGACCTCGCATATCGCCCTAGTCTGGTAAACTCATGTAGGTACGTGTCAATATCAGTATCACCCTGCACCAGACGTTGAAACTCATTTTCCATCGCAAACCGCTGCGACACTAGCAAATACTTGGCAAGAAACAATCGGGAGAACTCATCCATGGAGACCTCCGTCAAACCTCGACCATCCAAGTGATGCACCTCCATATCATCCCACCATAATCTCGCGTCTCCTTCCAGCCGAAAAGTGGCTAGGGTCACTTTCTGCTCCTCTGCAGTCCTGATGGCAGTCAGGATCCTCTTCACTCTAGACAACCAATCTTCTGCCTGTGTTGGGGAAACTGCCCAACAGAACGTAGGTGGATGAAACTCCATAAAGCTTTTCAATAACTCATTCATTGCTTGCAGGCCTTGCCTGTCCCGTAGGTTGTGCCTGTAACACCGCAAGTACCGTCTCCGTCACCACCCGTATGGTCTCCGCCGAAGGAGGCATAGGCGCTTCACCTGGTGCTGCACTCTCATCAGACCGCTGGGGCTCGGACTACCCAGCACCACTCCTTGCCACCTAGCAATGTACAAAACACCATTAAGAATTCATTTCATAATGGTAATTATACATTGAGGACACACTCACGCACTTTACGTGTATGAAAGACATTCCTAGTGGACATTCGTGAGTTCAATTATGTTCTTCCTCCCAAACAATCTCAACCTGGATTTGAAACCACTTTGTAACACCCCCACGCATCACATGACATATAACAGTGGGTCCGGCCGGGGCCCCACGCCATATGTCACAGACAAGCGATGGAATTACATCGGCACGTAGGCCGGCCACACATGAAATCTAACCACGCTCACACGGCCTTCAAGGGCATTTAGCCGCAAGCCTCCATTCTGCTCATTTCAATGCCACCATCAACACCTGCAATCAAATATCCACCCAAGAGCGGCAAACAAAGTAACAGTCAGCTTTAGCTGACCACTTATAATGACCCCACCCCTTACCCGAGGCAGTGGTTCCTTACTTGTATGCATTTCCATCAACATAACTATCAAACTATCAAGCACAACCACAACACAAACGTCGGTATCCACCAGACGCTCCGTGCACTCAGGGCACCTTCTTGGTGTACTGGGTATCCCAGTCGTACACCGCCGATCAGAGATTCTTCACTTATTGGTTGGCCGGTTCAATCCTAGTCCACCAGTCTCGCAGGCTGGCGACATCCCGTCCATACCACTCAGAGGTACTAACCTCACACCATCCACAAACAGCCAGAGCAGATCGACCCACACCATGTATTGTAGCAAGCTGGGTTTATCAATGCTCCCCAGGCATTACCACCCATCGACCCATCACCTATTCCTGATCGACCCACCCTTGTGGTACATCAAGCCGGGTTTAACTCGACTCCCTAGGCATTGCCGTCAATCGATCCCTCATCTATTCCAGATCAACCCACCCTAGTGGTGTAACATGTCGGGTTTATCTCTCGCTCCCCATGCGTGCTACCAATTGATCTCTCAACATAACCAGGAGCTTATTCAAAGCCTCTATACATCCATAATCACCATACATACATTCATACAGCCATTCAACAAATCATAAACCTTTCATAGCATTCAAATCCACATAGTCTTCTCCGGTTTACCCAATAATCATCACCAATCCAAACTACCCGTCCAGATGGGCTTCACACAGCATGTCTATGCCGTACTCCACACTTCCAGCTCTAGATGCAGACTCAACGAAGGAATCGCTTACGAGATCCACCTTTTGGTGGAGGATTCCAAGCACATGCACAAATAAAGGGCTTTGATGTCCAAGAAGGAGATCGTTACCCTCAAAGATCGCTTCGGCGCCATGAAGTAGCTGGATGGAAGTCACCGCCTCGGCTTTCCCTTAACAAATCCATTCTCGGATATTCAATCCGCACTCCACAGCTCCTCCAGCAGCTGGTTTGCCTTTCTCCCTTTCCTTCCTCCCTTGCTTTCTCTCTTTCTCTCTCTTGGAGAAGAAGAAGAAGAATGGAAGAGATAAGAATGAAGCTTATCCTCTCAATTCAGCCTTATATTAGTAAGGAGAGATCTGAACCATCAGATCATATAGGAAGAAATGAACAGCCACAAAAATTCCCTAAAAACAGCTCTTCCGGGTCTGACACGCCCTATGACACGCCCGTGTCACAGGCCGTGTACTTTAAGCGGCACACAAACCGCCTTTCCCCGAAACAGGTCACGGCTAGACTACACGCCCGTGTCGGCCCAGTCATGTCTGTGACCTAGGGCGTCTACTTCACTCGAGTCAAACTCGTGACCTACTCGGGAGGACTACTCGAGTATTTAGTCATGACACGCCCGTGTCACATGACCGACACGCCCGTGTTCCTTAAGTACTCGAGACATTTCCTCGAGATCTACTCGAGTCAACAACATAGAATAGGACACGGCCGTGTCTGAAGGATGACACGCCCGTGTCCGAAGGATGACACGCCCGTGTCCGAAGGATGACACGCCCATGTCACCACTACTCGAGACCCACTCGAGATCTACTCGAGACAATCACTCGAGTAGTCCTGACACGCCCCTGGACACGCCCGTGTCACTGGGCGTGTACCTCCCAAACACTCGTCGAACGCCTTTTCGTCAACCTCGCGACTGCTACGCACCCGAGAAGGACTCGCCCTGGGACACGACCGTGTCCAAGGCCGTATCACCCAAAATTCGCCCGCTCCGAAATCTGGCGTGTTACAACCGGCCTCCCACCACACCCGCCCTCTAGAATAAGGTCGGGGCGAGTGTCGGACTCCCGCTGCACTCGCCCCCTGAAGAGGGGCCGAGGCGGGTGCCGGCCTCCCGCTGCACTCGCCCCCTAGAACAGGGCCGGGGCGAGTGCCGGCCTCCCGCCATACTCGCCCCCTAGAACAAGGCTGGGGCGAGTGCCGACCTCCCGCTGCACTCGGCCATTGAAGAGGGGTCAGGGAGGGTGTTGTCCTCCCACCGCACTCGCCTTCTAGAATAAGGCTAGGGAGAGTGCCGACCTCCCACCGCACTCGCCCCCTGTAGAGGGGTCGGGGTGGTTGTCGGCCTCCCGCCGCACCCGCCCCCTAGAATAAGGCTGGGGCGCGTGCCGGCCTCCCGTCGCACTCGCCCCCTGAAGAGGTGTCGGAGCGGGTGTAACACCCCAAATCCCAAGTTTGGGTTTCAGTTGGGTGACATGGCCTGGGACACGGGCGTCTCCCAGGGCGTGTCCTGCTCGGTATAGATGTGCAGTCTGTCGAGTGGTCGACAAACTACACTCGATGAGTTTTCGAGAGGGAACACGCCGTGCGACACAGGCGTGTCATGGGGCGTGTCCTCATCTGGTCGACGAACTTCGCTCGACGAAAAACCTGACAGAGGAATGTCTACAGCCGTGTAAGGGCACACAGCCTGTGATACGGGCGTGTCACAGGTCGTGTCCTTTTCTCGATCTGGCTAGGGCAGTGCGGCCTGGTGAACACGGGCGGGACACGGGTGTGTCTCTGGGCACACGGCCTGTGATACGGGCGTGTCACATGGCCGTATCTTGCTGTAACGCCCCCGATTTTTCTGCGATTATTTAATTCTCGTTTGGCGTTACGTTGGCGCATTTTCGGCATGTGCCGTTTGTTAGAGCATGGTCTTATCTCTTTAGTTTCGTTGTGTGGTTGTTGGTAGCCTTTTTGGCAAGATTCCCTAGCAAGCCGGGTCTGTTTTGGTGACCGGTGAGGCCTCTCGGGGGATGCTTGTGTTTTGGCTTCGGGTAGTGATAACTCGAGTTTTGTTCGTCGAAAGTTGATTTCGACTCCGCCGTTGCGTTCGTAGCGTGGGTATTTAGCTATAGTGCAAATTTCGTCGAATTCTGAGGATGTTCGGGTTTCGCGTCGTTTTGTATTTTATTTATATTAATGCGATATTATATATTATATATAAATATTTTGTTTAGATAGAGTAGTTATGGTGAATAGGTGGCTGGCAGCGTTTGGATTGGCTAAGAATAGAAAATATTTGGGATTTAGCCGCTATCTATATATAGCCTTATTTAGAAAAGTCACTGTTGATGTTCTTTGTCTTTTCGGAATTCAACCGTCGTCCCTGTGCAAGAGAGGAAAATCGGCGTGCTGCCCTTGCCTTCCACCGTCGATTCCTGGAGTTTTAGCAGGAGGAATTCGATTTCAAAGGCGGATTTGGATTGCTCTCGCCTAGACCTACACCCCGACGAAATTTTTGTCTTGTACTATGCTGCTGGTGCCGAGTGAGAGAAAGGGGCCGAGCAAGCTTCGCTGGAATTTGAGGCAAGTGGTGCTCCTACCCTTTCCAGGCTTTTCTCCTTTTTTTAAGTTCACATTTGTTGTTAACATTCATTTTCCCCGAGATCGTTTATTTTGCTCTGTTTTCCCGTCAAAAATCATGTGGATCTTGAACCCTTAGGCCTATTCCAAACTTACTGAACATCGGATCTAGAACCATGAATGTCCCTCTATGTTTTTTCTTCTTACTTTCTCAAGTTCTGGAACTCCGGGTTTTTTGGTCGGGCCGCTGTAGTCTTGATTTTTATCAAATTGTCACTTATTAATCTCGGATTGGGTAGTATTTAGCCTTCTTCTTATTACTTCCTTGCTGTTAAGTTTTCCTAGTTCGGGTGCTGGGGTAGTGAAGATGAGTGCAGGAATTGACCTTCATGTTGGTAGTCGTTGCCCAGTAAGTTAGGTAGCATTAGATTTTAATGTTTATAGAAGTTCTGTGGGTAGTGTTGACAGCGTTGAGTGCACTCAACGTTGCCAGATCGACGAAGATCGTCGATCTGAGTTCGACGGAAATCGTCGAATTGAGATCGACGATCCTCGGCTGTCTGAGTTCGACGACAATCGTCGAATTGGGATCGACAATCCCTGGCTGTCTGTGTTCGACGAAGATCGTCGATCTGAGTTCGACGAAGATCGTCGAATGGAGATCGACGATCTCTGGTTGCCTTAGATCGACGAATATCGTCGATCTGAGATCGACGAAAATTGTCGAATTGAGATCGACGATCTCCGGTTGCCTGTGATCGACGAAGATCGTCGATCTGAGTTCGACGAAAATCGTCGAACTAAGATCAATGATCTCCATTTCCCTGTGATCAGAGTTCGACAAAAATCGTCGAATTGAGATCGTTTATTCCTGTAAGTTGTGTTCGACGATTTTTTTCTCTGTCTTCCCTTATTTTCCCGAGTGAATCCCGTTGGGTTTGGGGTTGTCTGTCGGCTATTTTCTGAATGCCGAATCGTGTGTTATGGTAGCACTACTAAAAAAATGAGTATTAGCTACACATTTTTTTGCCAGGGTTCAAAAATCGTGGCTAATACACTAGTATTAGCCATGATCGCAAAACCATGGCTAATATTTAGGTTTTAGTCATGCCTATAAAAAAGCATGGCTAATACCTTTGTATTAGCCATGAAAAACAAAAAAACGTGGCTATTATTTAGTTTTAACCGACCTTTAAAATTCCCGTGGCCCCCTAATTCTATCGCTAAAAACAAAAGTTAAACCCGCCGCCCACTCCGTGCCCTAATATATCGCTCCCTCGCTCCAGCACTGCACACTCATTAATCTTCTCCCCGATAGCTCCCCCGATTTCCCGATCCCGCAACATCCCTGATTTTACGATCCCGCAGCATTCCTTCTCCGGCGATAGGCCACTGCCGACCATTCTTCTCCTGCAGCCCTCCTCCTCCGGCAAGATGCGAGACATCCTTATTTCAGGCCCCAATCATCCTCCCGACGGAGAAGAATACCTTTCACAAAGAGCTCGCTGCCACAACTCTCTTCCTCGAAGGCATCAGAAATGTCGGACTTCCTCGTTTCAGTTTAGATTCCTCATCCAGGCGACGAAGAGGACAGATGGCTTGCGTCATGTTAAATAATGAGATGCTCAACCTGCATCCCTCCTCCATTTGAGTTAGGGTTCTAGAGGTAAAGCTCTGCCATCTGGTTGATTTGTCATTCAGTTCCCTTCTCATTTTTCTTTGTTTTTCCCCATGCAGATCTCTGGAGCTGATGTAGAAATTGTTGATTCAAAATCTTCTCGCTATGAACGTGTTGCTGAGATATCGGGAACCTCAGAGCAGAAGCGTGCAGCAGAGAACTTGATTCAGGAATTTATCTTGGCAACCTAAACATCAAGATTGAGTTTTTTAGAAGGAGAAATTTATCTTTTGTTCAGTTATACTGTTTTCAAGTTACCCCTCAGTTAGTCTCTTTTTCTTGTTCTGAAGAGGATCCATAAATCACTATTCCTTTGTCATCTATGTTTCCTATCAAGCTGGATCACGAAGAAACTTCCAAGAAACTTGATCAATTATGTATGCCAATGTTTTTCTGGACATCGTAGAAGTATTAGGGTTCATTTCTATTTATCTTTGACTTATGGTTAAAACAGTAGTCACTCTTCTTGGCATGATTGCTCTTGTTAACAGCTTTTTAGCTGGTTTTCTGGCATCTTCATGCCCATCTTCTGAAATATGCTTGGATGCTGTGCTTGCGCTTATCCATCAGAACGTAATGTATTCTCTTAGATCTTATCTTGTAGTTATACTGTTTCTTTATATCATTATGTTCATCTTATGCTTGAATTCTGATGACATCATATACTGAAATCTTCATTATTGCTAATCTATATAATGTCCTACTAATGCTCTTTTTTTTCTTTTCTAACTGTGTTCAGCTTAAAATGCCCTTTATCCCACATTTTTCTTTGAATAATATTGCTTTCCTGATTTGTGCAGAGGCCATTATTGTTGGGATGATCTCATCTTCCTAATGTCACGATTCCTTTTGAGTGTTCCCACTTGAGTGATGAAATTTCCTCTTTTCAGTCACGTTTCCTTTTGAGTGTTCCCACTTGAGTTATTCATTTAAATTTTCAAATGTATTTCCTAAATCCCAATTGGATATGTGAATCCACATCAAATTCAAATTATAAAAGGACTGCATTTGTGAATGTACATCAGGAGGTTTTGCAGAATCAAAACAGGTGCATGCATTCATTCTTAATTAGGGCCTAAACAGTTTTCATGATTTTGTTTTTCATGGTCGTCCATTCATTACATTCTTATGCTGCAACCTGGCCTAAACAGTTTACATGATTTGAGGTGCTTGTTTCTTTTAGGCTTGAATTGTCCTGGTCTTCCCATGTATCCTCCTGGTAATCCTGATCTTGATCTATTTCTTTTAAAATCTGATGTTGTAGTCTGCAAATATTTATCTGCATTTCATTTAAGAGCCACACCAGGGGGATATTTTACATTGTTTTCAAACTCACATTAGTACTAAAAGCATATTTGAGGTGCTTATTTCTTTTAAAATCTGATATTAGAAGGGTTTTGTGATAACTACAGGGAATCTGAAGCTTTCAAAATTGGTTGACGTTCTTATCAATGAAAATTTTTATGATATGACTTTTATGGTTATTCTCAAATTTTGTAAGGGTTCTGCATTGAAAAGGTATTATACTTAATTATCCATTTTGGATGCCAACTAGTTAGAGATGTACTTTAAGAATATTTTTTAAATATGGAACACTTCATTGGAATGCTATAGATCCTTTTAATTCTATTCGTCAAGAGAACTTCTATGATTCCTCATAGAAAAAGGGAAGAAATGGATTCCTGATTTTCTTGCAATATGCTAACGGAAATTTTTTCCCCTTCCAGGGAGCTTGAGCAAGCTTTTATCAATCTCTCAGAAAAATGTTTCTCAGGAGTAGTAACTTCACCTGTTGTGTTTGTTTGCATTTCTCTTACTGATTTCTTGTATATGCCTATTATTTTGTGTATTTATTATCTTATTCCAGATATGTTTGTACTGCAAGCCACCTGTGGTGATTATGGCGTGATCGCCTCCCTCTCGCCGCGCCAATCTCACGGGATCTTGCCGCTGGTGGTAGTACCGTGTGTTTTCTACTTCCTCCATTTCCCTCTCCATGTTCCTCTCCATCTTCCACCTTGCCCAGGTAATTTTCCAAAGTGAAGCAGGTCGATAACCGATGTTTATTTTCCTCTATATTGTGTAGGTTGACGCCTCTGTTGCCATCCGTCGCCATCCAATCTTCTAGTTCTCTGATCCCAACACCTCTGCAATCAAGGTGATCCAAACACCTCTACCTTCGCCAATCTGTAGTGTTTCTGTTTTTGTTTTTTCAATTTCATTATGTGGCTGTGAGATTCATTCATGCTCTTTTGGACATTGCTTTCTTTGGTAGTATTTTCATTCTGCAATAATATTTTTGAGTGTTTCTTGTGAATAGTGGCTACATTGTATATCATATAGTAGAAATTTCATGTTTGAATTTTCTTATGCAGTATGCACATATATCTACTTTATTTATTTGTGCTTATGCAGTATGTACTTAGAATAATATATCTGTTATGTTTAAGCCAATCAAAACAAGTTCTGATCAAATTTATGTGTTAAGTTTTCACTTATTTGAACTATTCCTGTGGCATTTTATTATGTTTTGTTTGTAGAATTTGTTTATTTTGAACATAAGTTTTTTTCATCTAATTCTTGCAGCCGAACAATGGAATTTATTTACAGAACGCTACTCGTACCTAATTATTACTCGTGCACACGAAAGGCTTGTGGGGGAGGAACTCTCTACGAAATATCGTATAGGACAGCATGGTGCTACTTTCTATTAACTTTGAAGTTTGAACATTGAATTCTATTTTATTAATTGTTAGTGAGCCGCCTGATTCTTATGTGGACCAGGTTCTCTTTCTTAAAAGCTGCCCAAGTAAATAAGAAGTAAACAAGCTAGCTCTTTCTTCTTTACCAAAAGAAAACTATAAGCAACAACAATATAGTTTATTATTATTTTTGTCACTACTCTCAGTATTATTCATAGAGTTGATTAACAAAATGGTGTTCTCATGCATTTATATTAAGCTAGTTGGTCATTTGCTGAAAAATCTAAGGCCATTACCTCTACAACAGCCAGAGGTGGGTAGTTATAATCCGTGAGGAGAAATTTCTTAAATAACTTAGTGATTTGATTTCTAGTTAGCTTGTGGTAAATTAGACTATGAGTTCTTGTTGATTTTTTGTAAAATTAATTTTGTAAATAACTGCTTGATAGAAATGATTACAAGCATTAATTCTTATTGATCCTATTTTAGCTATCGTTTGGTTTTTTTGCAAATTTCCTGCATTTTGTACGAGCATACTTACTGTGTATTTGACTAATTTCTTGAAGCTCTTTATGAGTTATCATAAGTCTATTGGACTATGTGCTCTTGTTACTGATGGTGAAGCAAATTTCTCTATTGGCGAGGAGAAATCATTACTAGCATTATTTTTATATCCTCTTGAAGCAAATTTCTCTGTTGGCGAGGAGAAAATTTCGAACTTAGAATGAAATTACTTAATGTCAAACCTTTTTATATAGTTTAATGCTCTATAATTGCATTATATGATCGACATTGTGCTTGGTCCCAACTTCCAATGATCTACTGTTTATGAAAAAAATGTTCACATAACATCACAACAGCAATTAAAATCTCCAACAAATCATTAAAGTATTGAATGTGTTTTTTTTAAAAAAAAACTTAAATTACTATTTGCCACGGCTTGTAACCGTGGCAAATAGTTTTTAAAAAATGATGAGTTCACTTTTAGCCAGGGATTAAAACCGTGGCTAAAAGTCAAGATATTAGCCACGACAGTTTTTTTCATGGCTAATAGTATTTGCTACGGCCAATCCGTGGCTTAAACTTTTTAGCCACGCCGACTTTAGCCACGGATTTTTCCCGTGGATAGACCGTGGCTAAAGGGTTTTAGCCACGGTTTTGGACTTTTTGCCAGGGCAATTTGCCCTGGCCAAAAGCCTGTTTTCTAGTAGTGTAGGTAGTGGTATTTTGACACTCTAAAGGAGTGGTATGGTTTTGTGTGCGAGCCGTGGACGCCACCTTTTAATCCCAGGTACGGGCTGGGTATTTTCGTGGCCGCCACCTTTTAATCCAAGGTACGGGCTGGGTATGTGGTGGCCTTGTGCTGATGCAGTGAATTTTTAGTTAGAACTGTTTGTTTGGGGTACTATTTTTGGTCACCAACTCAGGTCCATGTTATTTTTTTTTACTACTGCCATTACTCACAAGCTATGATTGTTAGATGTTTTCTTCCTTTATAGATTGCAACATTTTGTTGGTATACTTTTTCCTTGTAGCCTCTACAGGATTTGAGCAGGGCTTTTTGTTTTCTTGTATTTGGTGTACTTAGGCTTACTTTGGACAGCCTTTGTTTTTACTGTCATGTTTACTTACTCTCCTTGATTCCATTTTTATATAATGCTCTTATTCAGATTTTCTTATTTTGCTTGCTGAGGTATTCTTTTCTTCTCTGAATGCCTCAGGTTCTGATTAGTAGCCAAGTAGGTGACTAGTTTTGTTGTGTTGTTGCTGGTGATCTCTTGTACAGTAGAGATCAGTTTCTTGGTCTTGTGAGGTAGTTTCTATTTTTCTTACAGACATACATGCTCGCCAGTGGGTTCGTGTCAGGTTGTTGACGCCCGCTGGTGGTTTTTGCTTATGATACTAGATATGTTTCTTTTATTGTTACCTTTCTGGAGATAGTTTATTTGCTCTTGGGAAGATTTATGCTAGGTTACTAGTTACTTTTAAACCTAATAACACTATTATAAGTATATGTCATGATCAGCATGTTTATAAAACTCATACACTACTTTCCAAGCAACGTAAAAAAGGATCGTTTTCTACTTATAATATAAAATAAATCTAGAGTCTTGCATAGTATGAGTGGACCTCGGGGGACCCTTATGCACTATCATAGGATGTCAAAAATAAATAAAGTATTTTTCCGCCGCGTATAAGTATAGTTTTTAAACGGTGGACTAGATGATCCACAGAGCCGAGGGATACAGCCTTTAAAATATAACCTATTTTCTAATAATTAAACTTATGAATTTTCATAGTCTAGTTAGATGGTGTTCGCATGAGCGTCGACAGTTATCCCCTGCTCGACGTGGAATCACAACGCGTGCTTTCTCCTACTCTAATACTTCTTAATTTCGGAGAAAATGCGGGTTGTGACAGTTGGTATCAGAGCCAGGTTGCTTGACAATTTGTCGGGCAACCTTTCCTTATAGGTATTAGATGTTTAGCATCATATCATACACACACCGATATGTCATCAGCATGTCTTGGCTAAAGCACGAACACTACACTCATAGCATAACATGAAGTATACGGGGCATATTATGTAGTATGGGATGCATAATATGTGTCTGTATATGGATCCACCATAGGGGCAACATGTGAGTGTTATGTAGTATGGGATGCATAACCTCAACACATGAATGCGACTAGCATGTTTCTTTTTCGTTGCATGAGAATGTTATGTAGTATGGGATGCATAATATTTTCATGCATACGCCACTCATAACATGCATTAGGGCTTTTTTTAGAATGCATAGCACAATCATGCATAACATAACATTGCATAAGCACAATGTGCCAAGGTAAAGATTTGCAGGATGACATATATACACACATGGTTTTAAATCAGAAAAAGAATATAAATTCATGCATTCCCGATCTAGGCACAAGAGTTAGTTGATGGTGGTTAACCATCCTAGGTTAAGCATAGCATCACTTTTGTAAAATAAAATAAAATCCCAGAGCAAGTATAGCAGTTAAAAGTTCATATTTATGTATGTATTGTCTGTAATGGTTGTTTGTTCTAACTGTTGTACTAGGTTCCGACCTCAGTTTTTATGGTTTTAGGATGGCGAGATGTCCTTCGACTAGGTTGACTCCCCTGTCTGAGGGTGAGTCTTCAGGAGCGCAGAGTGATGCGGTGATCGAGATCCTGCGATAGAGCAATGATTTCTTGACCAGGCAGATGGTGGAGATGCAGGCCCAGATCTAGTCTCTAGTGCAGTTGTGGCAGGACAGACTCAGGCAGTTCAAGCCCCTGCAGGGGGGTTAGCTGCTCCTCCCCCTCCTGCTCCCCTGAGACCTCTAGTGGTGTTGGCAGTAGTGATGACCTTTATTTCTCAGTTTCAGCGACTTATCCCTCCTACATATGATGGGAAGGCAGATTTCATGGTCATAGATGATTGGCTGATCTCCATGGAGGAGATGTTCTCGTACTCCGGTGTTGCAGATGATCAGAGAGTGATGATAGCCGCCTATCAGCTAAAGGGTTTGGCTAAGTGCTGGTGGCTTAGGGAAAAGGAGAGCTTGGTGGCTGGTTGCTCTTGGGGATTATTCAAGGAGATGCTGTTGAGGATGTTCCTGCCTTCGGTCGAGCGTGACCGACTAATGAACGACTTCCTTCACCTAAAGCAGAGGCAACTCACGGTCAGTGAGTACACGATAGAGTTTAGTAAGTTGAGCCGGTTTGCCCCTAGGTTGGTGAGTGTTGAAGCAGATCGAGTCAAGCGGTTCCTTGGTGGCTTGAGGAGCGAGGTTCAGCAGTTGGCCAGTGCTTATGGATCAGATACTTATGCAGGGGTAGTGGAATCTTCTCTAAAAGTAGAGGCAATTGAGACCGCAAAGAACAGAGGCCAGCAAATGAGGAAGGACAAGAGGAAGTCTGCTGAAGAGAAGAACCCCCAGGTACTCGATGCTGCTTCAGGAAAGAAGAGCAAGGTAGTGTGTAGATTCTGTGGCCGGTCAGGCCACCCTGTTGAGAGGTGTTTCAAGAAGGCGGGAGCTCATAAGAAGGAGCAAGTTCATGCTATTCAAGGTGCTCCTAGGAGGGATGCTTCCTATTCTATTTGCAAGCGACCCGGGCATGATGCTTCCCAGTGCTGGTCAAAGGATAAAGTCTGCTATCAGTGTGGCCAGAAGGGCCATATCAAGACAAGGTCTCCTCAGGTCCAGCCTATTCTTCAGGCAGTTCCACTTCAGGCTTTACCTCCGCCTCAGCGTATGGACAAGGGCAAAGGAAAGCTGAACGTGATCTCTTCCGAGGAGGCTCAAACTTCGACTTAGGTCATCTTAGGTTAGTTGTTTTCCTAACCTGAAAGTTTTACTTATTAGAATGGTTATAGTTTTTGTTTTGGTAGTTCCTTAGTTTCTTATATACTCCTATAGGGAAATTTAAGGTGATGAACTACTGGGCGCGTGTTCTATTCGACTCCGACGCTACCCACTCGTTTGTGGCTAGAGCCTTTGTGGAGCGATATTGGTTGATTCTAGATCAAGTTCGTGATACCTTCTGCGTCAAGTTCCCTTCTGGTGAATCTGTGTTGTCAGATTTGGGCATTCTGGATTGCCCTATTTTTTTGGGGGACTTTCTTGCAAAGGTAGACTTGAAGGTGATTGATCTAGAGGACTTCGATGTTATTCTGGGCATGGACTGGTTGTCTAAGTATGATGCGGTTATTCAGTGCAAAGGGAAGCACTTGGACTTCATCAAGGACAACGGTCAGCCTGGAAGTGTGTATGCTGATTCGTGCCAGAATTCCCCTGTCATTTCTGCGGTATGTGCTCAGAAGCTGTTTCGTTCTGATTGTTTTGCTTGTTTAGTCTCGGTGGTTGGGACTGTTGTTAGTGTACCGCACTTGGAGGAGATTCCTGTTGTACGTGGTTTCTCTGATATTTTTCCTGATGACCTTCCTGGTCTTCCCCCCCGAGCGGGATGTTGAGTTTGTGATTGATTTGGAACCGGGTACGCGTCCTATTGCTAAGGCGTCGTATCGGATGACCCCTCGTGAGTTGGAGGAGTTGCGAGTCCAGTTGGACGAGTTGTTAGCAAAAGGCTTTATCAGGCCGAGTTCGTTGCCTTGGGGTGCTCCTGTTTTATTTGTGAAGAAGAAATATGGGTCGATGAGGTTGTGCATTGATTATAGGGAGCTGAACAAAGTCACCATTAAGAATAGGTACCCTCTACCGAGGATCGATGACTTATTTGATCAGTTGCGTGGTAGCACGGTGTTTTCCAAGATCGATCTTCGTTCTGGCTATCATCAGCTCAGGATCTGTGTGGCAGATATTCCACGGACTGCGTTTAGATCGAGGCATGGATACTTCGAGTTTCTAGTGATGTAGTTTGGTTTGACCAACACACCATCAGCTGTCATGGATATGATGAACCCTGTGTTCAAGGACTTCCTAGAGAAGTTCGTTGTGGTATTCATCGATGATGTGTTGATCTACTCTCGCAGTGCTGAGGGGCATGAGCAGCATCTGCGCTTGGTTCTATCGGAGTTGAGGAACCACAAGTTATTCGCCAAGCTGAGCAAGTGCGAAATTTGGTTGCCTCAGGTCTCATTTCTTGGCCACGTGGTGAATAAGGATGGGATCTCGGTCGGCCCGGAAAAGATCGCAGCAGTGATTGATTGCAGCAGGCCGGGCACGCCCAAGGAGATTAGAAGCTTCCTAGGGTTGGCCGGCTACTACAGGAGGTTGGTGGAGGGTTTCTCCACCCTGGCTTCACCTTTGACCAGGTTGACTCAGAAGAACACGGCCTTTGTTTGGAGCGAGAAGTGCGAAGAAGCCTTCCTAGAACTAAAGAACAGATTGTGCACTACTCTCGTTCTGACCCTACCTACTGAGGGCGTGGAGTATGATGTGTACATGGATGCTTCGCATGTTGGTCTGGGTTACGTGTTCATGCAGGCTGGAAAAGTGATTGCGTATGGGTCAAAGCAACTAAAGACTCATGAGAGAAATTACCCAACGCATGACCTTGATTTTGCAGCGGTGATTTATGCGCTAAAGTTGTGGAGGCATCTACTTTATGGTGGTCAGTGCAAGATCTTCACAGATCATAAAAGTCTAAAGTACGTGTTTACTCAGAAGGAGTTGAATCTGCGCCAACGGCGGTGGCTAGAGTATGTGGCCGATTATGATGTGGAGATACAATATCATCCAGACAAGGCCAATGTGGTGGCCGACGCCCTGAGCCGGAAGACGGGGAAGATCTTTAATCTCACCGCCGATCGTTTAGTGGAAGACTTCCTCCTGATGGATATTTCTGTGGGACGCTGTGACATGCAGAGCAGTTTGGCAGTGGCAGAGCCGTCTTGGATTTCACTTACCAGGTTGTACCAGAAGGATGATCCGGATCTTCTGCACTTATACCTCAGGACTAAGAGAGGGGAGTTGCCAGATTTTTCTATCGATGATGCGGGAACCTTGAAGTACCGCGGCAGGTTTTGCATCCCCGCTGTTGGAGACATCATGATTATGATTTATAGAGAGGCTCATGGATCCAGTGTTGCCTACCATCCAGGATCTACAAAGATGTATCATGAATTGAAGCAGATTGCCTCGTGGTATGGAATGAAGGGTGATATAGCCCGATTTGTTGCTGAGTGCACACTTGCAAGCGTGTGAAGGCCGATCATGGAAGGCCTGGTGGCAAGTTGACTCTGTTGGAGATCCCGACTAGGAAGTGGGAGAGTATTTCTATGGACTTCATTACGGGCTTACCGAGATCTCCAAGGGGATTTGATTCAGTTTGGGTGATCGTGGACTGATTGACGAAGTGTGCGCACTTCGTACCCTATAAGATAGATTACCCAATGAAAAAGATAGCAGAGCTATACTTGGACGAGGTCATCAGATTGCACGGTGTTCCATTTAGCATCATTTCGGATCGAGACTCCCGGTTTACATCTCGCTTCTGGAGGAGTCTGCAAGAGGGTTTGGGTACAGATTTGAGGTATTCTACAGCTTACCACCCACAGACCAATGGGCAGACAGAGCGGGTGAACCAGATAATTGAGGATATGATCAGATTCTACATTTTGGACTACGGTGGAGCGTGGGATGAGCGTTTGCGGCTTATGGAATTTGCATACAACAACATTTACTAGGAGAGCTTGCAAATGGCTCTGTTTGAAGCTTTGTATGAGAGGCACTGCAGAACTCCCTTATTTTGGACCGAGGTCGGTGAGAGGCCTGTGTTGGGTCCAGACGCGCTCGAAGAAATGGAAGTTGCGGTGAAGCTGATTCGAGAAAAGCTTCGGATAGCTCAGGAGCAGTATGAGAAGAACACCAACCGGCATAGGTCTGACTTGGAGTTTTCTGTAGGGGACCTTGTGTTTCTTAAGGTTTCCCCGATGGTTGGTGTTAAGAGGTTCGATAAGAACCGGAAATTGTATCCGAGGTATGTGGGCCCGTTTAAGATTGTTGAGCGGATTGGCGTTTCAGCATATATGCTGGATTTGCCAACAAACTTCCCAGATGTTCATAATGTATTTCATGTAAGCCAATTACGGAAGTGTGTGCGAAGCAGTGGGCAAGTCTTGGATGTTGTGCCCCAGTTGGAGCCTAATCTTTCATATGTTGAGCTGTCGGTCCGCATCTTGGATACTCAAGATCGGGTGCTGCGGACAAAGTCTATCCCGATGGTGAAAGTTCTATGGAAGAATCAGGATTTGGAAAGCGCGACTTGGGAGCTAGAGTCGGCTATGAGGGAGGCTCACCCTCATCTGTTCCCTTGATTTGATTGGTACGTTTTCTTTCTAGTAGCTCTTGTTTTGTTACTTTCCTTCTATAGTAGAAGTTGTGTATGTAAAGTTTCGGGACAAAACTTTCTTTTAGGGGGAGTGACTGTAACACCCCTAATTTTTCTGCGATTATTTAATTCTCGTTTGGCGTTACGTTGACGCGTTTCCGGACAACGGGTTAACTCTTTAGGTTCCTTGTGCCGTTTTTTAGAGCGTGGTCTTAGCTTTTTAGGTTCCTTGTGTGGTTGTTGGTAGCCTTTTTGGCAAGATTCCCTAGCAAGCCGGGTCTGTTTTGGTGACCGGTGAGGCCTCT
Source organism: Platanthera guangdongensis (assembly GCA_039583875.1). Taxonomy (NCBI): domain Eukaryota; kingdom Viridiplantae; phylum Streptophyta; class Magnoliopsida; order Asparagales; family Orchidaceae; genus Platanthera; species Platanthera guangdongensis. The sequence continues at coordinate 207,162,720 of CM077151.1, read as the reverse complement.
CGGGGGTGCTTGTGTTTTGGCTTCGGGTAGTGATAACCCGAGTTTTGTTCGTCGAAAGTTGATTTCGACTCCGCCGTTGCGTTCGTAGCATGGGTATTTAGCTACGGTGCAAATTTCGTCGAATTTCGAGGATGTTCGGGTTTCACGTCGTTTTGTATTTTATTTATATTAATGCGATATTATATATTATATAGAGATATTTCGTTTAGATAGTAGCAGTTATGGTGAATAGGTGGCTGCCAGCGTTTGGATTGGCTAAGAATAGAAAATATTTGGGATTTAGCCGCTATCTATATATAGCCTTATTTAGAAAAGCCACTGTTGATGTTCTTTGTCTTTTCGGAATGCAACTGCCGTCCCTGTGCAAGAGAGGAAAACCGGCAGGCTGCCCTAGCCTTCCACCGCCTATTCCTGGAGTTTTAGCGGGCGGAATTTTATTTCGAAGGCGGATTTGGATTGCTCTCGCCTACACCTACACCCCGACGAAATTTTCGTCTTGTACTGTGCTGCTGGTGCCGAGTGAGAGAAAGGGGCCGAGCAAGCTTTGCTGGAATTTGAGGCAAGTGGTGCTCCTACCCTTGCCAAGCTTTTCTCCCTTTTTTAAGTTCACATTTGTTGTTAACATTCATTTTCCCCGAGATCGTTTATTTTGCTATGTTTTCCCGTCAAAAATCATGTGGATCTTGAACCCTTAGGCCTATTCCAAACTTACAGAACATCGGATCTAGAACCATGAATGTCCCTCTATGTTTTTTTCTTCTTACTTTCTCAAGTTCTAGAACTCCAGGTTTTTTGGTCGGGCCGCTGTAGTCTTGATTTTTATCAAATTGTCACTTATTAATCTCGGATTGGGTTGTATTTAGCCTTCTTCTTATTCCTTCCTTGCTGTTAAGTTTGCCCAGTTCGGGTGCTGGGGTAGTGAAGATGAGTGCTGGAATTGACCTTCATGTTGGTAGTCGTTGCCCAGTAAGTTAGGTAGCATTTGATTTTAATGTTTGCAGAAGTTTTGTGGGTAGTGTTGACAGCGTTGAGTGCACTCAACGCTGCCAGATCGACGAAGATCGTCGATCTGAGTTCGACGGAAATCATCGAACTGAGATCGACGACCTTCGGCTGCCTTAGATCGACGAAGATCGTTGATCTGAGTTCGACGAAAATTGTCGAACTGGGATCGACGATCCCCGGCTGTCTGAGTTCGACGAAGATCGTCGATCTGAGTTCGACGACAATCGTTGAACTGGGATCGAAGATCCCCGGCTGTCTGTGTTCGACGAAGATCGTCGATCTGAGTTCGACGAAGATCGTCGAACGGAGATCGACGATCTCTGGTTGCCTTAGATCGACGAAGATCGTCGATCTGAGTTCGACGAAAGTCGTCGAACTGAGATCGACGATCTCCGGTTGCCTGTGATCGACGAAGATCGTCAATCTGAGTTCGACGAAAATCGTCGAACTGAGATCGACGATCTCCGTTTCCCTGTGATCAGAGTTCGACAAAAATCGTCAAATTGAGATCGTTTATTCCTGTAAGCTGTGTTCGACGACTTTTTTCCCTGTCTTCCCTTGTTTTCCCGAGGGAATCCCGTTGGGTTTGGGGTTGTTTGTCGACTATTTTCTGAACGCCGAATCGTGTGTTATGGCAGGTAGTGGTATTTTGACACTCTAAAGGAGTGGGATGGTTGTGTGTGCGAGCCGTGGCCGCCACCTTTTAATCCCAGGTATGGGCTGGGTATTGCCGTGGCCGCCACCTTTTATTCCCAAGTACGGGCTGGGTATGTGGTGGCCTTGTGCTGATGTAGTGAATTTTTAGTTGGAACTTGTTGGATCCCTAGTTGATTTGGCCTAGGTTCACTAGCTTAGGATGTGACCCAACATGTATAGCCAGGGTCAATTTGTGTCCTAGAGTCTATGCGATGTGCTTAGAGTCAACTTTAGATGGACCAACTATCAACAAGACCATCAGAGATCTCAAGACTTAGAAGATTTCAAGACTAAGTAAAATGAGTTCGACGTTCGTCGAACTCATGTCGACGAAAGGCTTGCTGAGCTCGACGATCTTGAGGTGTTTCTCTGTGCTGAGCTCGACGATCTTTGTTCTCTATTCGACGAAGACTGAGATTCTTCAACAAGCTAAAGTCAGGATAACTCCAGAATTTTTCTAAGTCCAACTTCAGGCTTTGGTTGACGAACAAGATTCTGAGCTCGATAAACTTGGACCTCAAGTTTATAACTTCTCAGGTCGACGAAGTCAACTTCTCAGGTCGACGATTTCAGTACTTTGCTCGACGATTTCTGGTCTACGATTTGAATCCTTCTCAGTCAGAGACTTCTCAGATTCTAAGTCCACAATCATTCTTCGATCGACGAATTTGGATCTCAGATCGACGAATAATGATTGACAGTGATGATTATCTGTTCGACGAATTTGGTTGTATGTTCGACGAATGAAGATTGTCAGTTCGACGAAAATTGTAGCAGAATTGACAAGATTCCCTTGAAGACAAATTGCTATTATCTGGTCGACAAACTCATCAGCACAGCTCGACGAACTGTGAACTCAGCTCGACGATTCCTGTTTTTCATTCGACGATTCCAGATTAGGTCTTCTCCAGTTTTTCTTCCCTTTTCTTGGCGATGATTCCTGAGTAATTAATGCTCAATCTTCTAGGAATGTTACCGTTAGAACGAGCATTGATCATGGATTATTTCATGCCGTTTTGCCATGGGACAGTTAGGGAAATCATTGATTGTCGCTTCCTTCCCAGGCCGACTGCATTTACTGCTCAAACATTCAAATTTTGAATGTTCCTCAGTCAGTCTTTAGAAGTCAGAAAAGAAAAAATCAACAAGTACTACAACACAAGCAGTGATACAGACAGACACAACACAAAAGAACAGTCTTACAGAAAGCTAAAGTTCTTTTCTGCAATCAGCCCAGGCCAGAGAACATCATCAAGAAGAAGAACATTCAATCACTATCAAGAGTCTTCTTCTTTCAATTCTCAGGACAACTTCAGCAGGACAACAATCTCTATCTGTCAAAAAAGTTCCTGAAGCAATCTCTGGTCTAAGCACTCAAGCTTTTGAAGACCTGTCACCCTGAAGCAGTGCTCCAGTTTTCTTGATCCATTCAAGATCTCAGGGGGAGCAATATGCTAAAATCAATCCACAAGTCTTCTCAGTTTATTAAGAAAGAGAAATCACCATCACCCCTTTTTTCATCCACTGTACAGGGTTTTAATTCCATTCAAAATTATTACTGGTTGCAAGTCTCCTACCAAAAGACTTGAGGTTTTGGTTTTTGAGCACCTGAACAAAAGCTCATTGGTGTCAGACACCTGATCAAAAACCTGAGTGGATTGCTACCAGGGTGGTAGAAGAGTGGATGTACACAGGTTGGGGAACCGCTATAAATTTCTTGTGTCGTCTGGTTGCCCCTTTTCTTTTATTTTGGCTGTGTTGTTCTGTAATTGATTATGTTGCTATGCTTATCTATTTATTTACTAAACTGTTCACCTAGGATTACAGCAAAAGCTGTAAAAAGTTTTTAGTGAGCACAATACTCTATTCACCCCCCCCCCCCTCTAGAGTATTTCAGATCTAACCTACACTTTCAATTGCTATCAGAGGGAGGTTGGTTAAACTCCACACCTTGCCAGGTTGGTTAAAATACCACACCTTAAGAGGTTACTTGGTTGTACAGCCTAACACCTGAACCATAAAGATCCCTCTTGTTAGATCTGATTGTTTTGTTTCTGTTATTAGATTTATTTCTTCACAGACATGGCTCAAAAAAAGATTATGCAAGCATCAGACCTCCAGTATGCAATCTTAACAGATTTGCCATCTGGAAGGCAAGAATCAGATTATACATGAATTCTATTGCTGAGGATATTTTTGCTTCTATCTTGACAGGAGTACCTCCATCACCTACAGCTTCTACAAGCACTTCTACAAACATGACTGCAGTATCTCCTCCAGAGAATAATGATGACTACAAGAAAGCCAAAATTGCAGATGCAAAGACTATGAACATCTTGGCTCAAACTATGTCAGATGACATATTTTAGAAAGTGGCTGAGTGTACCTCAGCCAAGGAAATTTGGGATTCCCTCAACCAAATGGTAGCTGGCTCAGCAGATGAAAGGAAAGACAGGAGATCAAATCTCATATCCCTGTATGAGAATTTTAAGAAGGATGAGACTAAATTAACGGCTGAAATGTACAACAGATTGAGCTCAATCATCAATGAGCTCAAAACCTTGGATAAAGACATCACCCTGACAGAGGTGAATGACAAAATTTTGATGTGCTTCCATAACTCTTGGGATTCAAGAATCTGGCCTATCAAAGAAGCCAGAAGCCTAAATGAGATATCAAGTGAATCTCTGCTAGGCAAATTAAAGTCTTATGAGCAGTTGACAAAATCAAGAGAAGCAGCTGAACAGAAAGCAACAACTCGAGTGAGAAAGGATCACAGTATAGCCTTCAAGGCATTTGAGGAAAGTGAGACCTCAACATCTAATGAAGAACTCATGAGCCTCTTTGCAAAAAGATTCTATAAGATGGTTGTAACATCCCATGTTACTTCTAGACCCCCTTAACTTAGATTGGGTTAGACATGGGTGGATGCTAGGGTGATTAGCTAGGTTTGACCCTAGGTAGTGAGTTGTAGCCATGTGGGGCCCACTATATGGGCCAGGTCAAACTAGCCTATATAGGAATCCTAGATATACCATGACCCCACAACATTGCCCTAACCCTAAAAACAATCTAAGTGAGCCATGGTTAGGTCATTTGGTCGACCCTTTGACCCCTAGTTGACCAAAGTCAACCTTGGCCTTAATTGGGTCATACCTATACCTATAGGCCCAATTAGCCCAAGTAGGGCACACCCTTGACCCGACCCAACTTGGGTGGTGCCATTAGACACATGACCACCAAGTGGGGTCAGCCCACCCACCATGGTTGACCAAGTCAACTCAAAGTCAACATAGTCAACACAATTGACCTAAAGAAAAAAATGAAGGCTAAGCTCACACTCCTTGGACCAAGCTCACCAAATTTGGCCCATGGCCAGCCCAAGTGAACAAGACCAGTCATACCCCTCTGAATTAGGAGAGAGAGTGCATGCATGAGGGCATTTTAGAGAAATTACGCAAAGGAGGAGAGAGAAGGTGAGTTAAGAGGAAGAAGCCACATGGACTTGGCTCCATAAGCCCACAATGATGCTGGCTGGCCTCCTCAGTAAATTCCAAGAGGAATTGGCAGAATGGTGACCACTTGGTACCCTTGGTGACATAACCAAAGCCCAAACCGAGCTCACATAGATAGTATCTCCCTATACAGCCATCCTCAGCTCAAACTGACTACACCATTAGCTTCAGAAGGTGGAAAAGAGTGGAATTCGATATCTGGATCAAAGCTTTTGGTGGAGTATCGAGTTCGGGAGCAAGCTCGCCGGAGAGGAAAATTTCCATGGCCAACCGCCGCCAAACTCACCGCCGCGCCGCCATATAGGTCCGTTTCACCTCACCTCTACCCGTGCTTGTTTCCTAGATCTATTAGGCGAGACATCTGGCTCAAATGAGCCAGATCCAAGGTGAGCTTTTTCATGGATTTTGTAATTTTGATGGAGCACAAGTTCGCCGGAAACTGCCGCCTCCGGCCACCATTTCGCCGCCAAACGTTGGCCACCACCTCAACAGAGGTGGTGGTGGTGGTAGCCGGCCGTGGAGGCTAATGGGTGGCCGGGAAATGAGGTTTGAAGGTGCTCCAGGTCGGGTCAATCTCGGCCCTTGGCTGGAGGAAGAATATGAATGGATGCCCTCTATTATTGCTTTAAGATTCGTGCTTTATTAATATATTAAACTTTAGTATTCTGTCACACTTATTTCTGTATCTTGCGGGCTAATTTTAGGCCTATTGGATGACGATTCAGAAAACCTGTTCAACATATAAAATGTAGCCCTAGGTCCTAACTTTAATTTTACACCCTAAAGTTGTAATTTGGAGGTGTAGGGCTCCCTGTAGAGCCATTCTACCAAGACTGGTCTTAGGCTAGGGCAGAATTTTAAAATGATGCCCAAGCCAAACCATTAATCCAACTGGCTCCAAATTCTGGGTGCATGCATAGTTGGGCATATTTAGTCCCTGCCAAAAAGTGGGAATTTTTGGGAAAACGTTTCCTATACTTTTATTCAAAATACATAAAATGAAATTAATGGAACTTTTGGAGTATTAGGGCTCCCAATGGCCCCAAATTTTTGTGGCTTGTCCTTAAGTACATTATAGATATATGTTTTTAATTTCATCAAGTTTGGACCAATGTATGGTGGGTAATCCCACATGCAAATGTTGGACATGTTTAGGCTTGGGGTGCCAATAGTAATTTTTGAAATTTTGAGTATTAGGCCCATTTGGATCATGCAAAATTCATGTAATTAATTTCAGTGACCTATTAGGATGAGGTTTACCACTCATTGAAATAATGGGATTTTTGGAATCAAAAATCTCATTATTTGGATTTATTGAATTAATAGGACTTTTGAAGAATAAATGCTGAAATTAGGTTTGTCACTTAGTTATTTCCCCAAATTTTGTCAAGCACAATATCATGACATGTTTAACTCTTGAAAAGTTTTATGTCTCTGTTTGAGGAATATTGATAAGAGAAATGTGGAAATTACATTTTTTGCCCTTATTTCATTTAATTTAAAATTAATGCAAATACTCAGTAGAAAATTATGAAAAAACTTATTGATCACATATCTGAGTATACATAACCTTGATTAATTTTCTCAGCATTTTTGGATGAATTATAAAGTTTTAAATCTTCATAATGTCATTTTGGTAAATTATTCAGAAATAAAAATTTATAGGCATTGTTACTTGAAAATTAGTGAAATTCTGTTTGTGGCACTCTTTTAACATTATGAGCTTGCTGGAATGTTCTTAGAATTGTTGGAAATGAATTCCTTATACCTCCTTTGAAAATTATCCAATATGTGAATTTTGAATTATTTAAGAGATAAATAGAATAATTGAAGAGAAACTTATAAAACTTGGCTGACAGTATTATCCTACCATTCTACAACTTATGAAAATTCCTTGTGTCAGTGGGATCATAATTTATGATACTTCATGTGTAACTTGGCATAGGAAGTTAAGGAAATTAATTAATTAAGGGATTAATTGACCAAGGAAAATTATGAGAATCCATATGATAGTTCCATTAGTCCATACCACCCTAGGATAAATAGTTAGAAGCAAGAGGCCCTAAGAATTGGAAGATTCCATTTTCGGGGTAATAATAGGACATGGTCTGCATATAGCATAAATAGGTCATGCTTTAGGGGATTACCAGGGGATTGATTATCGGAAGAATAAGGGAGTGCAATAGGAATAATCCCTGGTGGGTAGTATTGTCTTAGTGACGGGAGTAAAAGTGCAAGTCTTTAGGTAGCAACTGGATTGGAGGCCGGCGGAGGACCGTCGCCCTTCTGAGAACTTTCTAAGTCATTAGGATTACCAAAGAGTAATAATGAAAGCTGGGGATAAATTAAGGGTTGTCATCAACTAAAGAAAATATCCTTGCGAAAGGGAACTTTGGGCTTCATCCCATCTTGGTTCCTAGTGCCCCCGAGAGCACTTCATCGGGTATACCCTAGGCAGTCCTGAGATTAACCTTAAATCACTAAGTATAATAACCCGTAGACAAGAGTAGTCTAATAGGTTAAGACATTTGTAGTACATTCTCACCCGTGTAGGGTTGGAGAGTTTCATGGTATATGCTCACCCATGTAGGGTTTGAGGGAATTGGTATAAAGACACTATTGTGCGTTCTCACCCGTGTTGGGTTTGAGGGATTCAGGATGGGTTTGGTACTGCAAGTGGAAGGCTCGGAATAAAATACTTGCATGTGCATAGATATAGTGGCGGGGCATGCGGTACTGGCCGTTCGTCACACCGATGGCAGTACGGTGCACCAGGCGGTTGTGAGGGTTAGAGGGGCCAGTGAGTTATTTTACACTATGGTCTGGAGGACGATCCCCGATAACGCACATCCGACCCAATAAGACTGACGGGTTGTCAGCAAAGTACGTATGCAAGACTCTAGAGTGCACCATGGACGTGTATAGAGGCGTATGAGAGGGGTCTAAGGTTTGGTAGTGTGCATACCGGCCTAGAAGTGGAGACGCCCGCTCCGCTGCTCCCATAGCCATAGCGGTGGTACCCGAGAGTGATGCTAGCTCTCAAAAAGTGGGAACTAAAGGTATGTGATCATAATGTCGTTGTGTGTGAGTTGCACTTGCCTGTGCATAAAATTGCATCATAACATTCATTTATATTAGGTCATACACTTCATAGATCCTTATCATATAACTAGTATGAGCTCTTTTATATGATAAGTTAAATTTCCTGGAAATCCTAACTTATATATTTGTATGGGCATTTAGATAAGTTAGGGTACTTTTGTGATGGTAGTATAGTGGTAGAATAGTTTTATATTCATGCTCTTACTTTTTGTCCTTTACTTCTTTTACTAGTACTGCACTTTACTTACTTGTACTATATACTTAGAACTGCTAGAGTAGAATAGTAATACCTATTACAACTGCTAGTTAGTTCTTGTCACCTGCTTCCACTTTTGCTACCCCTTGTTGTCCTCTTCTTCATCCTCCCGCTCGGTGCCTAGGAGTTGCGGGGCGAGGTGCGGAGGAAACGACTTAGTCTTTTTGACTAATGGTCGGTGACCATACTATTTTTAGGAGCCCATGGAGATGGAGCGCCAGCACGTCGAGGAGACAGGACTTGAGGAGAAGATACCGCTACAGCAGGCTACTACCACTACTGTGCGTCCTCAGGTGGGACGAGTTCTAATGTATTAGAATAGCTTCCGCTTTTATTTGAGAGAGAGAGTTGATATGATGTACTGGGTATAAGCCCTTATTACTCTTTCATTTTTTACTCATATGGACTATGTTTCTGTACTTTTCATTTCGCATATATATGACATGTACTCTGTGACTTGTGGACTAGTAGATTTGTTGCACTGTTATTCTCTTTTTCTCGTATTGGCCTACAGGTTATATGATCGTAAAAGCCGACAGAATCGGCGTGTTGCGGTGTCGACTAACCTGTGCGTTAGTGTCACCGTAAGATGGCGGTTCTGGGCATAAGACCGGGTTTCCCTCCTTGGTAAGGGGGAGGGTGTCTTACAAACTGGTATCACTTGAATACCGATCATATGAGAAAGACGTCCACAACACGGGACCACCCCCGCCCGAGCATTAGTTAGCGGACAAACTATGTAGCGGAAGCAGTGGTGTGCCCATGTGTAAAAGTCACATAAAATGGTCCACTAAGTACAATGAGTTAGGCTAGTTATGTTTTTAACCTTACCTTTATGCAACCTCCACAGGTCGTCGCGCCGCAAAATGTGGCTTCTCCCCCTCCAGTTGCCACTCCATTCCTACATACGGAGATGGGGCAGACTTTGACGGCGATTCTGGATGCCTTCAAATCCTAGCAAGTCCCAGCTCCGCAGCCTAATCCGGGGTCGAACTCGCTAAGTGCCTTCAAGAGCCTGTCCCCACCGATGTACCGTGGGACAGAGGATGCGGTAAAGACGGAAGAATGGCTGGAGGCCATACACGAGATTTTAGCAGGCATCAGCTGCCCGGTCGGCGAGGCAGTACATCTAGCCACCTCTGCACTAGAAGCTCATGCGAAGAGATGGTGTAAATCAGTGCGGGAGTCTACATATGCGGACTGGGAGCTATCAGAGATATCATGGGAGGAGTTTGGTGATGTATTTCTGGATCACTTCGTCTCTGCTACGGACAGAGATGCCTTGGAGGAGAGGTTTTTGAACCTCAGGCAGGGGACTAGATCGGTGATCGAGTATCAGAGAGAGTTCTCTCATTTGGCCAGGTTCGCAGGGATTCAGGATACCGATGATAGGAGGTATGCCAAGAGGTTCTACCGGGGCCTCAGGGACGATTTGAGGCAGGCCTTACTGTTCATTTCTCATGACACCTCTAGGCAGATCATTGAGATGGAAAAGAAGCTGGAGGCTGACCAGCTGATGGTGCAAGGCAGAGGAAAGAGACCGTATGATGGGTCAACATCAGGAGAAAACAGCAGGGGCTCTCAGAGAGGCAGGACTATCAGATACAAGAAGGGTGGGGGACATCGTCGTCCTAACTTCAGGCAGGAGCAGGGGCCTCCTCCAGCATTAGCTCCCCCACCTCTACAGGTGCATGATCCGAGGAGACAGGATGACCATGGCCACCGGCAGGTAGTTTTTTACGGATGCCGCCAGCCCGGTCACATTAGGTCGGAGTGCCCGCATCGATTCCATCCTCCTCCTCCTCCTCCACCTACAGTGGCCCCAGTACAGCAGGGCCGAGGCCGAGGACGAGGACGAGGCCGGGGATACCACGGCAGGGGACGCAATCAGGAGCAGATATATGCTTTGGACCTCATGGAGCAGAGGAACCCCGTGGAGGTTATCACAGGTACTTAAGATAATTATTAAATTCTTTGAGTTTTTATTATATAGTACCTGGAACTATAAGATAACAATTAATTTTAACTCAAACAAACTTCAGGCATAGTTATGATCAGCGGCAAGCCCGCACATACTCTCTTCGACACGGGTGCTTCGCACTCGTTCGTATTTGAGACCTTCATAGACGGACTTGAAGGCGTGGAAAGATTTCCGGGACTAGAGATGAGGGTGCGTCTACCCGATGGGTCAGAACTGCGGACCACTGCCCATTGTGATATGGAGGCCAAGATTGGCGGCAAGGCATTTGAGGCGCCAACAACTATTCTGAAGCTGCAGGACTTCGACTTGATTTTGGGCATGACATGGTTATATCGGAACCATGCTCAGATAGATTGCCCATCAAGGAGGATCACATTAAGGCATGGTGACTCCCATGTTATCATCGAAGGTATTCAGCCTATCTGCCACCTATTGTTATCTTCTGTACAGGCTGTGAAGGCCCACGAGCAGGGAGAAGAAGTTTACCTTATCTGCTTTGAAATGGTGGGAGAAGAGACTTCTATTTCAGATATTCCGGTGGTCCGGGATTTCTCCGACGTGTTCCCGGAGAAATTTCCCGGGCTACCACCAGCCAGAGACTTGGATTTCAGGATTCAGCTAGTGCCGGGAGCGAGGCCAGTGTCTCGGGCACCTTACAGGATGGCCCCCAGGGAGTTAGCAGAGTTTAGGACTCAACTTCAGGAGCTAGTTGAGTCGGGATTTGTGCGGCCCAGTTCATCGCCGTGGGGAGCGCTAGTACTTTTTGTGAGGAAGAAGGACGGGTCGTTGCGACTATGCATAGATTATCGGGAGCTAAACCGGTTAACGGTCCGCAATACCTATCCACTGCCTCGGATAGATAAGCTATTTGACCAGCTGTAGGGAGCCTTCTGGTTCTTTAAGCTATATTTGCTATCTGGTTACTACCAGCTCCGCATCCGAGAAGTGGACATACCGAAGACGACATTCAGTTCACGCTATGGGTTTTATGAGTTCACGGTGATGCCTTTTGGGCTCACGAATGCCCCTGCCACATTCATGAGTCTAATGAACCGTGTATTCGAGCCCTTCTTAGACCGCTTCGTGATTGTATTCATCGACGACATTTTGATATATTCCCGGACTCAGGAGGAGCATACAGAGCATTTGACGCAGGTATTGCAGAGGCTGAGGGAGTCCCAGATGTATGCAAAGTTTTCAAAGTACCAGTTCTGGCTACAGGAGGTGGCTTTCCTGGGGCACACTATCAGTGGGGCTGGATTAGCAGTGGATCCAGCCAAGGTAGAGGCAGTAAGGGATTGGCTACGACCAAAGTCAGCATCTGATATTCACAGCTTCTTGGGTTTGGCAGAGTACTATCGGAAGTTTGTGGAGGGGTTCTCGAGGATAGCCCTCCCCCTCACGACTTTGACAAGGAAAGATAATGAGTTCACCTAGACAGAGCAGTGTGAGGCGGCATTTCAGGAGCTAAAGGACCAACTCACCACATCCCCTATCCTTACACTCCCATCTGGGAATGAAGGATTTCAGATTAACACGGATGCTTCATATCAGTGGATGGGTGTTGTACTGATGCAGCACGGTCATGTCGTTGCCTATGCCTCGAGGCAACTGAAGAAACACGAACACAACTACCCGGTGCATGACTTGGAGCTCGGGGCAGTCGTATTTGTGCTGAAGGTATGGAGACATTATCTGTATGGGGTTCATTGTGACATCTACTCTGATCATAAGAATCTCAAGTACGTTGACACGCAGAAGGATCTGAACCTTCGATAGAGGAGATGGCTGGAATTCCTCTGTGATTATGATTACAAGTTGCACTATCACCCGAGGAAGGCAAACACAGTGGCAGACGCATTGAGCAGGAGAGCCGGTACTACTGCATCGGAGCCCCGAGTGATGTATATGAGATTGATTCAGATGATGGATGATATGCATATCACCATGGTTTCAGAGGACGAGCCAGTAGTCTACCGGGAGTATCTGAACGCATTGATCGAGGAAAATGACCTGCAGGAGCGTATTGCGTCACATCAGAGGCTGGATGCTGCATTGGTACCGATTTTCAGTGCCCTGGATAGAGGAAGGGTTGAGGATTACACACTGCAGGATGATCTTCTCCGATTCCGTGGATGCACATATATACTCATCGGGGGCGGTATCCGGGATGATATACTTCGAGAGGCACATCGCTCCAGATATTCAGTGCATCCGGGTATCACCAAGATGTGGGCCGATCTACGAAAGACTATGTACTGGCCCGGGATGAAGAGAGATCACAGATTTTGTGACCCATTACGAGACCTGCCAGCGCGTGAAAGCAGAATGCAAGAGCCCGGGAGGTTTACTACAGCCACTGCCAGTTCTAGAATGGAAGTTCGAGGACATTGTTATGGACTTTGTACACGGATTACCTCGCTCCCACTCTAGACACGATTCCATCTGGGTTATAGTAGACAGGTTGACCAAGGTGGCGCGGTTCATTCCTATCAGGAAGGAGGCTCTAATTGCTGTTCTAGTGAGGTTGTTTGTGGAGCAGTTCGTCAGATATCATGGCATTCCCAGGACGATCGTCTCGGACCGTGATGGTCGATTCACTTCTAGGGAGTGGAGGGCTGTGCATGCTTACTTGGGTTCTCAGCTCACCTTTAGCACCGCCTTCCATCCGCAGACCGTGGCCAGACCGAGCGGACCATCCAGACTATGGAGGATCTGCTTCGTTTATGCATACTGGACACTAGGAGGCCTTGGGAGAGGCTGCTACCGCTGATCGAATTCTCATACAGTGACAGCCACTAGGCCAGCATTAGGATGGCTCCTTACGGGGAACTATATGGGAGGAAATGCCAGACACCGCTATCTTGGGTTCAGGATGTGGACACGAGAGCTCTTGGTTCAGATTTTGTGGAGGACACAGAGGCCCAGGTTCGTTTGATCAGGGATAGGCTACTAGAGGCCCAGAGCAGGCAGGCAAAATACTATGATGCTCGGCACCGGAAGGTGGAATTCCAAGTTGGGGACATGGTTTTCTTGAAGATTCGTCCAGTACGCGGCGTCTCACGAGTGCGGAGGCACAAGAAGCTCAGTCCTCGGCTTATGGGGCCATACTTGATCCTGGAACGGATCGGTCCCTTAGCATACCGACTGCAGCTGCCACCAGAGTTGAGTGCCCTACACGACGTCTTCCATGTCTCTTCCTTGCGGAAGGCACTCATATGGCCGGAACAGCACGTTGCCACTACATCAGGACCAGTAGCGCCCGACAGATCAGTTATATTGGAGCCGATCCGGATTGACGACTCAGAGGTACGAGTGGTGCGGAAGAAGAGGGTTCCCTTGGTGAAGGTGTTGTGGTCCAACCATGGACGAGAGGAGCACACCTGGGAGCCGAGGGACCTGATGATGGAGCGGCACCCGGAGCTATTTACATCAGGTATAATTTATGCACTTCAATTTGTTTATAAATCTTGCAAGTAGAACCCCGTAGACCCGAACTTAAATTTCGGTGACGAAATTATTCTTTTGTTTATAGGATTTTGTAACATCCCATGTTACTTCTAGACCCCCTTAACTTAGATTGGGTTAGACATGGGTGGATGCTAGGGTGATTAGCTAGGTTTGACCCAAGGTAGTGAGTTATATCCATGTGGGGCCCACTATATGGGCCAGGTCAAACTAGCCTATATAGGAACCCTAGCCATACCATGACCCCCACCACATTGCCCTAACCCTAAAAAACAATCTAAGTGAGCCATAGTTAGGTCATTAGGTCGACCCTTTGACCCCTAGTTGACCAAAGTCAACCTTGGCCTTAATTGGGTCAAACCTATCACTATAGGCCCAATTAGCCCAAGTAGGGCACCACCTTGACCCGACCCAACTTGGGTGGTGCCATTAGACCCATGACCACCAAGTGGGGTCAGCCCACCCACCATGTGTGACCAAGTCAACTCAAAGTCAACATAGTCAACACAATTGACCTAAAGAAGAAAATGAAGGCTAAGCTCACTCTCCTTGGACCAAGCCCACCAAATTTGGTCCATGGCTAGCCCAAGTGAACAAGACCAGCCCTACCCCTCTGAATTAGGAGAGAGAGTGCATGCATGAGGGAATTTTAGAGAAATTACCCAAAGGAGGAGAGAGAAGGTGAGTTAAGAGGAAGAAGCCACATGGACTTGGCTCCATCAGCCCACAATGATGCGGGCTGGCCTCCTCAGTAAATTCCAAGAGGAATTGGCAGAATGGTGACCACTTGGCACCCTTGGTGACACAACCAAAGCCCAAACCGAGCTCATATAGATAGTATCTCCCTATACAGCCATCCTCAGCTCAAAACGACTACACCATTAGATTCAGAAGGTGGAAAAGAGTGGAATTCGATATCCGGATCAAATCTTTTTGTGGAGAATCGAGTTCGGGAGCAAGCTCGCCGGAGAGAAAAATTTCCATGGCCAACCGCCGCCAAACTCGCCGCCGCGCCGCCATACAGGTCCGTTTCACCTCACCTCTACCCGTGCTAGTTTCCTAGATCTATTAGGCGAGACATTTGGCTCAAATGAGCCAGATCCAAGGTGTGCTTTTTAATGGATTTTGGAATTTTGATGGAGTACAAGTTCGCTGGAAACCGCCTCCTCCGGCCACCATTTCGCCGCCAAACGTTGGCCACCACCTCAACGGAGGTGGTGGTGATGGTAGCCGGCCGTGGAGGCTAAGGGGTGGCCGGGAAATGAGGTTTGAAGGTGCTCCAAGTCGGGGCAATCTCGGCCCTTGGCTGGAGGAAGAAGATGAATGGATGCCCTCTATTATTGCTTTAAGATTCGTGCTTTATTAATATATTAAACTTTAGTATTCTGTCACACTTATTTTTGTATCTTGCGGGCTAATTTTAGGCCTCTTGGATGAAGATTCAGAAAACATGTTCAACATATAAAATGTGTCCCTAGGTCTTAACTTCAATTTGACACCCTAAAGTTATAATTTCGAGGAGTAGGGCTCCCTGTAGAGCCATTCTACCAAGACTGGTCTTAGGCTAGGGCAGAATTTCAAAATGATGCCCAAGCCAAAACATTAATCCAACTGGCTCCAAATTCTGGGTGCATGCATATTTTGGTCATATTTAGCCCCTGCCAAAAATTGGGAATTTTTGGGAAAACGTTTCCTATAGTTTTATTCAAAATATATAAAATGAAATTAATGGAATTTTTGGAGTATTAGGGCTCCAAATGGCCCCAACTTTTTGTGGCTTGTCCTTAAGGACATTATAAATATATGTTTTAAATTTAAACAAGTTTGGACCAATGTATGGTGGGTAATCCCACATGCAAATGTTGGACATGTTTAGGCTTGGGGTGCCAATAGTAATTTTTGAATTTTGAGTTTTAGGAACATTTGGATCATGCAAAATTCATGTGATTAATATCAGTGGCCTATTAGGATGAGTTTTACCCCTCATTGAAATAATGGGATTTTTGGAATCAAAAATCTCATTATTTGGATTTATTGAATTAATAGGACTTTTGAAGAGTAAATGCTGAAATTAGGTTTGTCACTTAGTTATTTACCCAAATTTTGTCAAGGACAATATCATGAGATGTGTAACTCCTGAAAAGTTTTATGTCTCTGTTTGAGGAATATTGATAAGAGAAATGTGGAAATTACATTTTTGCCCTTATTTCATTTAATTTAAAATTAATGCAAATACTCAGTAGAAAATTATGAAAAAAATTATTGATGACATATATGAGTATAAATAACCTTGATTAATTTTCTTAGCATTTTTGGATGAATCATAAATTTTTAAATCTTCATAATGTCATTTTGGTAAATTATTCAGAAATAAAACTTTATAGCCATTGTTACTTGAAAATTAGTGAAATTTTGTTTGTGGCACTCTTTTAACATTATGAGCTTGCTGGAAGTTTCTTAGAATTTTTGGAAATGAATTCCTTATACCTACTTTGAAAAATATCCAATATGTGAATTTTGAATTATTTAAGTGATAAATAGAATAATTGAAGAAAAAATTATAAAACTTGGCTGACAGTATTATCCTACCATTCTACAACTTATGAAAATTCCTTGGGTCAGTGGGATCATAATTTATGACACTTCATGTGTAACTTGGCATAGGAAGTTAAAGAAATAAATTAATTAAGCGATTAATTGACCAAGGAAAATTATGAGAATCCATATGAGTTCCATTAGTCCATACCACCCTAGGATAAATAGTTAGGGGCACGAGGCCCTAAGAATTGGAAGATTCCATTTTCGGGGTAATAATAGGACATGGTCTGCATATAGCATAAATAGGTCATGCTTTTGGGGATTACCAGAGGATTGATTATCGGAAGAATAAGGGAGTGCAATAGGAATAATCCCTGGTGGGTAGTATTGTCTTAGTGACGGGAGTAAAAGTGCAAGTCTTTAGGTAGCAACTAGATTGGAGGCCGGCGGAGGACCGTCGCCCTTCTGAGAACTTTCTAAGTCATTAGGATTACCAAAGAGTAACAATGAAAGCTGGGGATAAATTAAGGGTAGTCATCAAGTAAAGAAAATATCCTTGTAAAAGGGAACTTTGGGTTTCATCCTATCTTGGTTCCTAGTGCCCCCGAGAGCCCTTCAACGGGTATACCCTGGGCAGTCCTGGGATTAACCTTAAATCACTAAGTATAATAACCCGTAGACAAGAGTAGTCTAATAGGTTAAGACATTTGTAGTACATTCTCAACCATGTAGGGTTGGAGAGTTTCATGGTATATGCTCACCCGTGTAGGGTTTGAGGGAATTGATATAAAGGTACTATTGTGCGTTCTCCCCCGTGTTGGGTTTGAGGGATTCAGGACGGTTTGGTCCTGCGAGCGGAAGGCTCAGAATAAAATACTTGCATGTGCATAGATATAGTGGCGGGTCATGTGGTACTGGTCATTCGTCACACCGATGGCAGTACGGTGCACCAGGCGGTTGTGAGGGTTAGAGGGGCCAGTGGATTATTTTACACTGCGGTCTGGAGGACGATCCCCGATAACGCACATCCGACCCAACAAGACTGGCGGGTTGTCAGCAAAGTACGTACGCGAGACTCTAGAGTGCACCTTGGACGTGTACAGAGGCGTATGAGCGGGGTCTAAGGCTTGGTAGTGTGCATACCGGCCTAGAAGTGGAGACGCCCGCTCCGCTGCTGCCGTAGCCACAGCGGTGGTACCCGAGAGTGATGCTAGCTCTCAAAAAGTGGAAACTAAAGGTCTGTGATCACAGAGTCGTTGTGTGTGAGTTGCACTTGCCTGTGCATAAAATTGCATCATAACATTCATTCATATTAGGTCATACGCTTCATAGATCCTTATCATATAAACTAGTATGAGCTCTTTTATATGATAAGTTAAATTTCCTGGAAATCCTAACTTATATATTTGTATGGGCATTTATATAAGTTAGGGTACTTCTGTGATGGTAGTATAGTGGTAGAATAGTTTTATTTCCATGCTCTTACTTTCTGTCCTTTACTTCTTTTACTAGTACTGCACTTTACTTACTTGTACTATATACTTAGAACTGCTAGAGTAGAATAGTAATACCTATTACATCTGCTAGTTAGTTCTTGTCACCTGCTTTCACTTTTGCTACCCCTTGTTGTCCTCCGCTTCGTCCTCCCGCTCGGTGCCTAGGAGTTGCGGGGCGAGGTGCGGAGGAAACGACTTAGTCTTTTTGACTAATGGTCGGTGACCAGACTATTTTTAGGAGCCCGTGGAGATGGAGCGCCAACACATCGAGGAGACAGGACTTGAGGAGAAGATACCGCTACAGCAGGCTACTACCACTACTGTGCGTCCTCAGGTGGGCGAGTTCTGATGTATTAGTATAGCTTCCGCTTTTATTTGACAGAGAGAGTTGATATGATGTATTGGGTATAAGCCCTTATTACTCTTTCATTTTGTACTCATATGGACTATGTTTCTGTACTTTTCATTTCGCATATATATGACATGTACTCTATGACTTATGGACTAGTAGATTTGTTGCACTGCTATTCTCCTTTTCTCGTATTGGCTTACAGGTTATATGATCGTAAAAGCTGGCAGAATCGGCGTGTTGCGGTGTCGACTAACCTGTGCGTTAGTGTCACTGTAAGACAGTGATTCTGGGCATAAGACCGGGTTGCCCTCCTTGGTAAGGGGGAGGGGGTCTTACAATGGCTAGAAAAGATTTCAGAAGGAAATCATCCAGGCAGGATGATAAGCCTAGATTTGACAAGACACCAAACAAGGAGGTTGTGTGCTTTGGATGCAGAAAGCCTGGACATTACATCTCAGAATGTCCAGAAAACCAGAAGAAGGAGAAAAGCAGAGAAAAAGACTCCAGAAGAAAACACAGCAGCAGACCCTCCTCCAGCAAGTACAAAAAGAAAGATAAGGACTTTGTTGCTAAAACATGGAGTGATACTGAAGAAGAATCATCCTCTTCCAGCTCAAGTGAATAAGAGGAAGAAGCAAGATCCAAGGAGGTTTGACTTATGGCAATTGATGCCTCTAGGAGCTGTTCAGGATCAGAAGGAGAATCTGAAGATGAGGCAGCCTCAGACTCAGAGGCAGATCAGGTTCTTTCAAGCTTTGATTTTAATTCTAATTTATTTAAAATTGAATTCAAAACTATGTGTTTAGATTTAATTAATTCAGAGAAAGAAATAAAAATCCTTAGAGAAAGACTAGAAAATCTTGAATCTATTAATTCAGAAATTATTAAACTAAAAGATCAACTAACTCTAGCAAATGAACAGATAATTAAATTAAAATCTAATTTATGTGAGACCAAACAACTTCAGCAATCTCTCAATGGAAGAAGTCTCAAGCTGATGGACATAACAAGCACAGTAAATGACAGATTAAATGGCAAGCTGGGCTTGGGTGCTTCATCAAGTTTGCCCCCCCCCCCATAATTAAGAAAAATATTCTAACAACACCCATTAAATTTGTTTCTGCCAAGGGAAAAGAAAAGATAATAGACAAACCAATGTCTGAAAACAACCCAAAACCCATAGACAAGAGAAATAGAAATCAAAAAATAGTTAATAAAAACAAGGTTCAGCAGCATTCGACGAACTCAGATCGATGAAATGTGGCCAGTTCGTCGAACCCAGATCAACGAACGCTGAACGCAAACTTCAGTTATAATAATTCGTCTAACTGCGATCGACGAACTTTGTATGGTTCGTCGAGCAGAGGTCGACGAACATGGGGCGCAGAAAATGACTACTGTCATTCTCTGAGTAGAGATCGACGATCTCAGCCCTATTCGTCGAACTCTGGTCGACGAACTTACAAGAATTCATCGAACCCAGAAGGACCAAACATAAATCATTTCTCTTATAGAAATTCTAAGCCAACTAATAAACCATTCAATCTAGTAGATGATTGGGTTATTCCACCTAGGAGATATCACCCCTTAGGTTATAAATATCAACCTACTTTGTCAGTTATTTCCAGTTTTTCATGTCAACCAAATAAAGGACCCAAGGTAACCTGGGTCAAGAATAATTGAGTTTTGTTTTTCATTACAGGTACAGGTGAAGAGCTGTCCAAGGGTAAGTTAGACCTACTACTTGGACAGTGGTTGCTCCAAGCATATGACAGGCAGCAAGGCAAATCTATCCAATTACAAGTCCAAGCTAGTACCAAAGGTGATCTTTGGTGATTCAAACAGTGGTCAGTTTGAAGGATATGTAGCAGTAAAGATTGGAACAGTTACCTTCAAGAGAGT
Organism: Platanthera guangdongensis; assembly: GCA_039583875.1. Taxonomy (NCBI): domain Eukaryota; kingdom Viridiplantae; phylum Streptophyta; class Magnoliopsida; order Asparagales; family Orchidaceae; genus Platanthera; species Platanthera guangdongensis. The sequence continues at coordinate 207,142,409 of CM077151.1, read as the reverse complement.
AACATATGTAAGAGGACTCAAACATAACCTAATATCCATAAGCCAATTATGTGATGAAGGTTATCAGGTACACTTTAACTCTACCTCCTATTCTATTATTGATAATGAAAACAAAACTGTTTTAATTGGAATTAGACAAGGTAACATATATTTAGTAGATTTTATTTCTGCCAAAACTGATGTTTGTTTACTCAATATCACTAGTAACCAAAATGAGTTGTGACATAAAATATTAGGTCATGTAAACCTTAAGAATATAGCTAGGTTATCTAAAGACAACCTTATTAGAGGCTTACCTTCTGGCCCCTACAAGAAGGAAAATCTTTGCAGGGCTTGTCAATTAGGCAAGCAAACTAAAACTAGTTTCAAATCCATTAATAAAAGTGATTCACCTAGGATTTTTTATTTGCTTCATGTGGATCTATTTGGACCCATTGTTGTGCAAAGCCTAGGAGGGAAGTCTTACACTTTAGTGATTGTTGATGACTTCTCTAGATTCAGTTGGGTAGCCTTTCTGAGAGCTAAGTCAGATACATTCAAGGTTCTTACAGATTTTCTCAGGACCATACAGATTGAGTTCTCTACTCATGTTGTATTGATCAGAAGTGATCATGGCATAGAGTTTGAGTCACTTCTTATGCATGAGTTCTGTGAGAAGGAAGGTATCAGGCAGTGTTTCTCAGCTCCTAGAACTCCCCAATAAAATGGGGTAGCTGAAAGGAAAAATAGGACACTCATTGAATCTGCAGGCACATTATTGGCAGATGCTTACATGCCTCTATCCTTTTGGGCAGAAGCTATAAACACTGCTAACTATGTCCTGAATGGAAGCCTTATACATAAGCTGAAAAATAAGACCCCCTATGAATTACTTAAAGGGAATATACCTAAAATCACATATTTTAAAGTTTTTGGTTGCATATGTTATATTCACACAAACAACAAAAGATACATTAGAAAGTTTGAGGCTAAGGCTGAAGAAGGGATTTTTCTAGGATACTCCCAAGTAAGCAAGGCCTATAGGGTTTTCAATAAATCCACTCTTAAAATTGAAGAGTCAGTACATGTATTTTTTGATGAAGCTAACATGTCTTATAAGGAGAAAGAGATTTCTACCAGTAGCTCTTTGCAGGTTCCACAACTGTGTGAGTCTATGGATGGACTAAACCTTACCCAAGAGTGTTAACTCATCCTACTCCATAGGTTGCAGAAGACAGTGAAGAAGAATTTTAAGAGGAAGTGGCTGAACTTCCTTCAATAGCTAATAACATTCCTCAAGAGGAATTAATTATAGAAGCCGTTGCTGAACAAACTCCACCAACTGATCTTGTCACACTTAGAGATCACCACAGATCTCAAGTGATTGGAGACATTTCAGCAGGTGTACATACAAGGCATCAACTCAACCAAGACTTGATGCATGCCTGTTTTCTCACTCAGATTGAACCTCTCACCATCCATGAAGCTGAGCAAGATCCCCACTGGATCATTGCAATGCGAGAGGAACTAAATCAGTTTGAGAGATGTAGAGTTTGGGATTTGGTTTCAAGACCTCATAAATACCCAGTTAGTGGAACCAAATGGATCTATAGAAACAAGCTAGATGCTCAAGGGAACATTGTGAGAAACAAGACTAGGCTTGTTGCTCAAGGCTACAGGCAAGAGGAAGGAATTGACTATGACCAAACCTTTGCCCTTGTTGCAAGGTTAGAGGCCATAAGAATATTCCTTGCCTATGCAGCTCACAGGAGATTCAAAGTTTTCCAAATGAATGTCAAGAGTGCATTTTTGAGTGGAGTGCTCCAAGAAGAGGTTTATGTGGAACAACCTCTAGGTTTTATCTCTCTAACTCAACCCCCTTTTGTATTTAAATTACATAAAGCTCTCTATGGTTTAATGCAAGCTCCAAGAGCTTGGTATGAGTCCTTAGCAAGCTTTCTTTTAGAGCATAAATTTACAAGAGGAACCATAGGTAAAACTCTTTTCACTAGACGTCATAAGGACCAAATTTTGTTAGTACAAATATATGTGGATGGCATCATCTTTGGGTCTACTGATCCCAAATTATGCAAGATGTTTGCTGACCTCATGCATTCCAAATTTGAGATGAGTAGCATGGGTGAGCATTCCTACTTCCTTGGTCTCCAAGTGAAGCAGCTCCCTGATGGTATCTTCCTCTCCCAAGCTAAGTATGCTAAAGAGCTTATTAAGAAGTTTGGGATGGGTGATGCTTCAGGAATGAAAACACCTATGGCTACCAATGCTGTTGTGGATTCTGATGCAGTAGGGAAACCTGTAGATCAGAAACATTATAGGGCAATTGTTGGATCCCTATTATACCTAACAGCTAGCAGACCTGATATCATGTTTGCCACATGCCTTTGTGCTAGTTTCCAAGTGAAACCTAAAGAATCTCACCTTATTTTCTTAAAAAGAATTTTGAGATATATAAAGGGTTGTCCTAATCTAAGACTCTGGTATCCTGCAGAGTCAGAGTTTGAGTTAACTGGATACTCAGATGCTGACTATGCTGGATGTAGATTGGACAGGAAGAGTACCACTAGAACTTGCCAGTTCCTGGGTATGAGACTTGTCTCCTGGTTTTGTAAAAAGTAAACATCTGTGTCTACATCAACTGCAGAAGCAGAATACATGGCTGCTGGCAGCTGCTGTTCACAAATATTATGGATACAAAACCAACTCCTAGACTATGGTGTCAACTTAAATAATTCAACATTATTTTGTGATAATACTAGTGCTATTGCTATATCACATAATCCAGTTCACCATAGTAGGACTAAGCATATTGATATAAGACATCATTTCATTAGAGATAATATAGACAAAAAGAAAATTAACCTAATCCATATTCCTACTGATCTACAGAGAGCAGACATTTTCACCAAACCCTTGGATGAGAAAAATCATCTGTTCTTTATAAATCAACTGGGAATGATCAATGGAGAAGAGTTAAATTAATTTCTGTCTGCATTCGACGAATTTTCCAGAGTTCATCGAACAGAGTTTGACGAATTATGGAAAGTTTGAGAGATGCTCGTCGAACGGAGATCGACGAATTCTCTGTGTGAAAACAATTTTCGTCGACCGAAGATCGACGAACTTTGCTTCAGAAGATATTTCGTCGAACGGAGTTCGACGAACTGTTTTCGTTTCTTCTGATGAGATCGACAAATTATTTGTCTATAATTTATTTCGTCGACCTCAGTTCGAAGAACTGTTTATTTTTCTTGGAACGGAGATTGTCGATTCATATTCTGGAAAACCTTTTATCTAGGTTTTCTTTGACCTCTGATTGGCCCGCGAACAGACTCTTACTGTGGTTGGTTCGGTGAGTCGATCGCCGCGGGCTTGCTAGATGAGGCAAGTGCACCTATCGCAAGTAGTACTCGATATTCGGGAGAATACTGAGGTCGTATTATTCCCGAGAACGGGTTGATTACCACTACTCCTCCAAAAACACTATTATTTTACCGGAATAGAAGTTGAGGGTTTTAATTAAAATAGGATAAAACTAGATTTTAAGAAAATAGTCAATGAAGAGATAACTCCCGGTATCGAATTGCGTTAGGATTAAAAATAGATTTGAATAACTAGATATCTAAAGTTTCAATTCAATTAAAGCGGAAACTTGGCCGTGGAGGTTCAAAATAATGAGCTCACCTATCTCTAGGAATATCGCTCACCTAGACATTAAGGCTATTCGACCGGGCTCTCGTCCGACGAATGATTCCCCTTAATGCCCGCAGTACGCTAAGAACCACGCTATTGGGTGGGGAACCCAATCCGGTAGAGTAAGCGCGCCTCCTCTCTCGAGGGTTAGTGCGGAACTCTATTTACCTAGGGGTGATCTGTCCATATGCACGGCCTCTCCGCTAGCTAGCGTATGGATAACGGAAATAGACCCAACACATCGATATGTGGTTCTACGCGTCGTTAACCCGGGGTAAACCTTAAGTTTTTAATTAAATTGAAAAATAAGACATTTGGTTATTTAAAACATTTTAGATCCCAAAGCTCTTCGATACTGAGGGCTAAAAGCAATTAGCCACTCATCGGAATGGGGATAACTTATATGTTTGGTTGTGCGAGCGTCCTAAACTATTCGCTGAAAGGTTATAAAGAAAATAAGAAGAAAAATAAAATATCCTAACATTAGAAAAGTTATGACAAATAAACACACCCGCACTCATTTAAACATATAAGAGGAGACAAAAATAAAACTAAGTTACACATAAAAGCTGAAAATTGCATAATTGAAATTTGCAGGTCTCACTCAAACGAGTGTCGGCGGGAAATAAAAGCTGAAAATTGCATAATTGAAATTGCAAGTCCCACTCAAACGAGTGGGGGCAAAAAATAAAGGCTGAAAATTGCAAGTCCTACTCAAATGAGTAGAACTGAAATGAAAGCGAGTCCTACTCAAACGAGTAGGAGAAAATAAATACGATTACATGGCTTTCTTAAATATTTACATCAAAATAAAGTCCGACCATTTAACTCCTAGCGAGTAGGCGGAAAATCAAATCCAGACATTTAACTCAAGTGAGTAGGCGGAAAATCAAAGAATGAAAATTACAAGTCCTACTCAAATGAGTAGGACTGAAAATACAGTCCAGCCATTTAACTCAAGTGAGTAGGCGGAAAAATAAAAGCTACAAACACTTGCTTGAATAAAATCTAGCCAATTAACTCAAATGAGTAGGCGGAAAAATAAAAACAACACACGCACTCTACTTGAATAAAATCCAGCCAATTAACTCAAATGAGTAGGCGGAAAAATAAAAACAACACACGCACTCTACTTGAATATAACTACTCACGCACTCGACATAAATAAACACACACACACACACTTGCGTGAATTAACTAAGACGATAAAGATTATCTCATACACTCACGCACTCGGGCGAGAAATAAGAAAAACGAATTTATCGAAAAATTAAAATGACTGCATTTCTACCGCTGGAATGCAGTAGAAATGCATAAAAAGGCAAAATAAAAATTGTTTGAGCAAAAAATTTTCAAATTAAAGTGAGAAAGGCAAGTGCCTGAAAAATTAAAACGTTTACATTTTTACCGTTAGATTTTGATAGAAATTCTTAAAAAGTGAAAATGAAAATTGTTCGAGCGAAAATATTTTTTGTAATTACTTAAAATGAAAGTTGATGAAAATAAAAATAACAATTTATACATTCCTATAGCCTTGTAAAATGGTTTAAAAAGTGGGAGTAAGCTAAAAAGAAGCATCGGTTTTATAATTAAAACAAAGTAAGAGCTAAGTTAAGAGGGATGAAAACCACCTTTTTAACGTTTTACAAGTTCGTAAGAATGCATTTTAAAGCATGAAAATCGTAAGTCTAACCAATTTTTAAGAGTTTGAGAATGAAATCGGCCATAATAACGATTATAAATCTTGTTATAATTGAAAGTAAAACAAGAACATTTTCGTTTTAAAACATAATTTTTGCAATTTTAAGCTCATACACACACACGCATTATGAAAATGAAAATGAAAGTATATAAGATTGATGAAAAGGAGGCCTTTAGAGAAAATTCAGAGCATATAAGGATGAGAAAAATATCTATTTTATTAATAAAAGAAGTTGATTACAGGAGCTTAAACAAACTAGCTTCAAAAGGGGGGGGGGGAGAATCCTGACATAGCACTAAAGCAGCTCCAATGGCATCCCTAAGTCATCAAAATGGTTCAAAAAATTGGAACCCTGAACTCATACAGCAGCTGCCTTTTTATTGGCAAAACTTTCCAAGTACACGCCCTCCAACACGGGTGTGTCGGGGGGCGTGTCAGCACTATTTTACAGCAGAATTCGGCGATCTGACGGATTTGACGGCGATTTAACTTTGCGGCCGAAAACGCCGCGGTCACGCCCCAGGTCACGGGCGTGACGGTGGGCGTGTCGTTCGGCGCTTAAAGGCATTATTGAATTCGGGATTCCCCGGCGGCAGTTTGTCGGGCGAGGTGGAGCAGTCACGCCCCAGGTCACGGGCGTGACGGTGGGCGTGACGGTGGGCGTGTCGTTTGAGTCGACACTCGACAAACGTCGAGCGGAAATTGTCGAGAGATGGTCACGGGCTTCGGCACGGGGCGTGTCGGGCTGACACTGGTGTGGCGCTCATTGGACACGGGCGTGTCCCTCTTGGGTCGACGAATATCGAGTTGAAATCGTCGAGCGGGATAGACACGGGCTTTGTCACGCCCCGTGTTGGATGGACACGGGCGTGTGGTCGGGCGTGTCAGGCTTTTCTCTTCAAAATTGGCTGCTTCACGGGATTTTGAGCTGTCACGCCCTGGTCACGGGCGTGACCAATATGTCACGGGCGTGACCAATATGTCACGGGCGTGACATGGCGTTTTAATTGCAAATTTTGCTTTTGTCCTGAAAAATAAAATAAAACAAGTTAGTATAATATTTATAAAAATAGGAGCATTTTATTGAATAAAAACAAGTAGAAATGACAAAAATAAATGAAAACGACTTAAGTAATGTACATAAAAATAGGTATATTTACAATTCATCAAATACCCCCATACTTAAGCTTTTGCTATTCTAGAGCAAAAGTTTGAGATGAACTTATAAAGAATAGAAAAAAAACTCTAAGTTTAGCTACCGCTTAATCAATGATAAAAGAGATCTAAATAAATAAATGGGGTATAAGAGTTAAGTCCTAAATTTATGAAGATGATTTAAATAGCGCAAAAGTTTTGGCCAAAAGACTTCTTGATATAATCAAATAGAAAGCAATAATTGTAATGGTTAGATTAACAAGAATAGTTTGGAATTATATGAACTTTTAGCCTATATGAGTTTTACTAGAAATAATGCAATTTACAAATTATGCTCTCAAAAAGATTTTTGAATTAAATCTAGAATCGTGAAATTGGCTAAGGGGGTTGATGTTGGTTTATGAAGAGGGTTTTGATTTTTGAGGCGAGGTAATTTTTTCTCGAACCTCCATGTTTTTTTGGATTATTAGGAAAACGAAATCTTATTTTCTAATATCGATTTTTCAACTTCATAATAAATTTTAACCCAATGTATATGTGTAGCAGTAATGAATTTTATCCTCTTACTCCATAACATATAATCTTTTTAATCTATTGGGTGCCTATGTTTACGGAATGAAATCTTATTCCCATTGACATAGGATCTTTTAAGGATAACAATTTTATCATGCCAAGTAGGTCATGATAAGGAAGGTGAGAAAAGAAAACTAGATTTTTTATTAAAAAAAATTTTGAGAGCAATCTTAATAAATTGTAAGTTCCAATTTTTCAGAAAGCTAAAAGGAAACATAATTGAATCCTATAATCGTTATTTTCTAACATAATACACGTGCTCCTATCAATGAAAAATTAGAAGTAGTGCCTAAAACGAGTTCGCTATTTTTAACAAAGCATAATGAATTCTTTAAAACTTAACCCCGAATATTTAAAATTTTCAATCAATAATTAACAAATGAATAACAAACAAAGAATTAATAAAATTCACATATAAATAAACTCAAAACAAAATTTTTGGATAGCAAGAAATTTAAGGATGGTATATTTGATTTATTTGTTTCAAAATATTTTTTAGTTTTTTAGAGTTTTTTCATCATTTGTTTTTGTGTTTTTTATTTATTATCTCTTTTTTTTTGTATTTTGGTTTTGTTTTACTCAATTTTTTTGAATTTTTGTTTAGTTTTCCTTTTTTTTTGAATTTTTTTTTGAACTTATTATCTTGTTTTTAATTTTTAAGGTTTTGTGGAAAGTGCGAGAAAAAGAAATGGTATTCACAAGAATGAGAGAGAAAAGGAAGGGGGAGAGAGAAGATTATTTACATAAATATTTACACAGATTTGTACAAAATGAAACAAATTTTTTTTTGAAATTTTGGTTTTCTAATTTTTTTTTTGAAGTTTGTGTTTTATAATTTTTTTGAATTTTTTTGTTTTACAATTTTTTTGGGATTTTCGGTTTAAGAAGACAGAAAAAAAAACATTTTAAAGACAGAAAAAAAATTAGACCTTTTTTTTTAGTTTTGGTTTTAAAATTTTTTTTGGGATTTTTTATATAAATTTTTTTTCAGATATTTTTTTTGGAAGTGCAGAAAATAGAAATATAGTGCAGAAAATAGAAGTGCGAGAAAGAAAGCAAGAAGACACCCCCATACTTAAGTCCAACATTGTCCCCAATGTCGTAACGTAAGTATGCGGAACAAAACAGGGAAGAGAGTATATACAAAGAAAAGAAAGAGAGGGGGGGGGGTAGAAGCTTCCTTGATAGGAGGTGGGGAAGGCGCGGTTTAGGAACCCTGCATTAGGAAGAAAGATAGCAAAGAAAAAGGTAAAGAGATAGCTAAAAAGGTAAACATGGGGTGCCTCCTAGGAGCGCTTTGTTTATAGTCGCGTAGCTTGACTATGTTGGCGGTTTATATATCTAGGAGGGTTATGGATTCGAAATTACTGCCCACAGGATCGCCTGCAATGTATAATTTTAAGCGATGACCGTTCACTTTAAACGAGCCTTTATCTGGGTGGGAGACGAGGACGGTCCCATAAGGCCAAACCTCTTCAACTTTGAAGGGGCCGGACCAACGTGATCTAAGTTTCCCGGGGAAAAGTCTAAGTCGTGAGTTATAAAGAAGGACAAGATCGCCCGGAGAAAAAGTTTTTCGGGGCTTGAGTTTTCGGTCGTGATAAAACTTAGAACGCTCCTTATATAACTTATTGCTCTCGTAAGCGTTTTCACGCCATTCATCGAGCTCGTTTAGTTGTAGTTTTCTATTTTGGGCGGCTAAGTTAGCGTCGAGATTTAAAAGTTTTAAAGCCCAAAGTGCGCGATGTTCTAATTCTACGGGTAGATGACACGCTTTATCGTACACTAATCGATACGGCATACAACCAATTGCAGTTTTGTATGCGTTACGATAAGCCCACAATGCATCGTCGAGTTTGATGGACCAATCTTTCCTATTAAGTGAAACGGTTTTCTCTAATATGCGCTTTATCTCTCGATTTACTACCTCTACTTGGCCACTAGTTTGTGGGTGGTAGGGGGTGGCAAGTTTGTGCGTGACGCCGTATCTAGCTAACGTCTTAGCCATCTGGGTGTTGCAGAAATGCGTCCCCCTATCGCTTACAATAGCGCGTGGAGTGCTGAAGAGCGAAAATAGTTTTTTAAGAAATGTAACGACCACTCGCGCATCGTTGGTGGGGAGAGCTTGCGCTTCCGCCCAACTCGATACGTAGTCGACCGCTATTAAAATATACATATTTTTGAAAGACGGAGGTAGGGGGCCGACGAAATCTATGCCCCATAAATCGAAGACTTCGCACTCTAAAAACATGTTTTGGGGCATCTCGTCGCGACGAGAGATGTTACCCGACCGCTGACAGCTATCGCATGCGCGCACAAAATTGTGAGCGTCTTTGAATAGAGTGGGCCAAAAAAGCCCGCCTCAAGCGCCTTCCGCGCGGTCCGGTTAGCTTGATAATGCCCACCAGCCGGACCCTCGTGGCAGTGCCTAAGGATTTGCGTGCACTCCACACCCGCGACACATCTTCGGACCGCTTGGTCCGCGCAGATACGAAAAAGAAAAGGGTCCTCCCAAAAGAAATATTTCAAGTCAGAAAAGAATTTCTTCTTTTGCTGGCTTGAATAAGTCTTTTGGAAGTACCCTCGCACTAAATAGTTTGCAAAATCTGCGAACCAAGGAGGGAAAAGAACTAGTAGTTATGGCTAGGAGGCGTTCCTCGAGGAATCTGTCATTTATGTCAGATTCGACGAGCGCTTCCGCAGCGGGATTTTCTAAGCGGGAGAGGTGATCGGCAGCTAAATTTTCCGCGCCCCTCTTATCCCGGATCTCTAAATCGAACTCCTGCAAGAGGAGGATCCATCGAAGAAGACGGGGTTTGGCGTCTGTTTTCGCTAACAAATATTTTAAGGCGGAATGGTCGGTAAATACGATAACTTTGGATAGCGTTATATACGAGCGAAACTTATCGAAAGCAAAAATAACGGCTAAAAGTTTCTTTTTCGTTGTCGTGTAATTTCCTTGTGCGGAAGTGAGTGTCTTGCTAGCGTAGTAAATAGGATGAAAATATTTGTTTATTCGTTGGCCAAGAATGGCACCTACGACAATATCACTAGCGTCCCACATAATCTCGAACGGAAGGGTCCAATCGGGCGCCACTAAAATAGGTGAATTGATAAGTTTTTGTTTTATGAAATTAAAGGCAGACTCGCATTCGCTATCAAAGACAAAATTTGATTCCTTTTCCAAGAGGCGAGTAAGCGGCTTTGTTATTTTTGAAAAATCTTGAATAAAACGCCTATAAAAGCCCGCGTGCCCTAAGAAACTCCTAATAGATTTAACGTTGGAAGGCGGGGGAAGTTTTTCTATAATTTCAACTTTGGCCTTATCGACCTCCATCCCCTTAGACGAAATCATATGGCCGAGAACGAAACCTTCTCGAACCATAAAGTTACATTTTTCCCAATTTAAAACGAGATGCGTGTCCTCGCATCGCTGAAGGACACGATCTAAATTACGAAGACAGGACAGGAAAGAGCTTCCGAAAACAGAAAAGTCATCCATAAAGACTTCCATAATGTCTCCTACCAGCTCGCCAAAGATCGCCAACATACATCTTTGGAATGTAGCGGGCGCGTTGCAGAGGCCAAATGGCATTCTTCGATATGCGAAGGTACCAAACGGGCAGGTAAAAGTTATTTTCTCTTGGTCATCGGGGGAAATGGGGATTTGGAAAAACCCCGATAATCCATCAAGAAAACAAAAATACGGATGACCGGACAAACACTCTAAAATTTGGTCTAAAATGGTAGTGGGAAATGATCCTTACGGGTGGCGTCATTTAGTTTTCTATAATCGATGCACACCCGCCAACTCGTAACAGTACGAGTTAGGACGAGTTCATTGTGCTCATTCTCCACTACGGTAAGACCGCCCTTTTTGGGCACCACGTGAATGTGGCTAACACACGTACTATCCGATATGGGATAAATAATCTCCGCATCTAATAATTTAATAATTTCGGCCTTAACGACGTCTTTCATGTTTAGGTTAAGACGTCGCTGCGGCTGAATAGTTTTGCAGCAATTATCAAGAAGGAAAATCTTATGGGTGCAGAAAGATGGGTTAATCCCTTTGAGATCAGAAATTTGCCACGCAATTGCGTGGCGATGTTTAAGCAAAACTCCCAATAAATCAGAAGTCTCTGATTCGCTCAAATGCGAAGAAATGATAACAGGGAGTGTATCATCTTTTCCCAAAAAGGCGTATTTGAGTGAATCGGGTAGGGGTTTGAGTTCAAGGCAGGGCGGTTCTTCTAACGATGTTTTAATTCCTATGTCTTTCTTACCAATTGGTTCGAAAGGCAAGTCTATAGAGGTTTCCTCATCGCAGTTAAAATTTTCGAGCGCATAAATATCTTCGTTTAAAAAAGTAGACTCAAAAATAGGGGAAGAACAATCTCCGAGATATGTGTCTAAATTATAACAAAAGTCATCGCTCGATGACGAGTCTCCTATGGAGGGATTAATAGAGAAAGTAACTTCGTCATCTCCTACCCGAAGGAGGAGACGAACGTTACTGACATCAATTAATGCGCGGGAGGTTGCGAGAAAAGGGCGACCGAGTATAATTGGTACATCAGTGTCCTCCTCGATGTCCAAGATGACGAAGTCTACCAGAAAGATAAACTTATCAACTCGGACAAGTACATCCTCCACTACCCCGACGGGAAACTTAACCGAGCGATCCGCTAGTTGGATTCGCATTTTAGTAGGGGTCGGAGTGCCCAAACCTAATTTTTGAAAGAGTGAGAACGGCATTAAGTTAATGCTCGCGCTTAAATCTGCAAGAGCGTATTTTACTAATATATTGGCAAAAAGGCACGGGATGGAGAACCGTTCCGGGTCATTTCTTTTTAGGGGCAATATATTTTACTAATATATTGTCAATTAAAAGGAAGGCTCCTCCTCCTCCTGCTCCTAAGCCCAATCCCACTGCTGACACTCCCTACTACATTTTGCATAATGTTACTCCTTATAAGGGAATACCTGCATGGATGTGGCTATCCAAGAACCAGCAAAAGGAAAGGAAAAGAAGTAGGAGATATTCTCCTCCACCAGTTCATAGATATAGAAAAGATCCATCTCGTCCTCCTCCTCCTCCAGCAGCTGGTGCCACTGGCTCTAGCTCTCAGAGATCTGCCCCCATGCAAACTTATCAGAGACAGCTAGGGAGATCCTCTGGAAGCAGCCAGCAAAGTCATCATTCTTCAGGAAATCAACAACATGAACAACAACAACAACAGTAACAGCAACAAATCTCTGAAGCTCAGAAAGATGACAGTCCTAAAAGACCTTACTCTCCTCCTATTCCATTTGAGGATCCTGAAACAGCCAATACTGCAAAAATGGTCAGGTTCCAGGAACTTATTGGTCTGTCATTAATTAATAAGGCCAAAGCTGAAGGTAAGGATATTTCAGGTTTCTCAACCATGTCTAAGTACAGGAAGGAAGAACTGAAAAGGTTTGATAAAGCCAACAAGCTCTTTAATGTTGATGATTATATGAAGCTCCATCCTGAAGCAGTTGTCCCCAGAGCTACATCACTAAAGATCATTGGGGTAGCTGACATGACAATGACTCAAGCACAGGCTCTAGATCCAAACAGAGAAATTATCTTTAAAAATCCAGGAGAAAAGACAAAAGAAGACAGGTCTATGCAGAAGAAAAAGAAGTAATCTTTATTTTGTTTCAATTTCTTTCTGCATTTGTTTTCAACTATGTTATTTGATTAAACAAAGCCTGTATGTATATATCTGCTGCATGTGTTAGTAATTCTCTGTCAGATATATTTCTTTTCTTGCTTTGTTTATCTATTAGTTTATCTGTTTGAGTCTTTTAGTGACCTCACCCAAATAGGGGGAGATTGTTGGATCCCTAGTTGATTTGGGCTAGGTTCACTAGCTTAGGATGTGACCCAACATGTATAGCTAGGGTCAATTTGTGTCCTAGAGTCTAGGACAAGTCCTTAGAGTCAACTTCAGATGGACCAGCTATCAACAAGACCATCAGAGATCTCAAGACTTAGAAGATTTCAAGACTAAGTAAAATGAGTTCGACGTTCGTCGAACTCAGGTCGACGAAAGGCGTGCTGAGCTCGACGATCTTGAGGCGTTTCTCTGTGCTGAGCTCAACGATCTTTGTTCTCTGTTCGACGAAGACTGAGATTCTTCAACAAGCTAAAGTCAGGATAACTCCAGAATTTTTCTAAGTCCAACTTCAGGCTTTGGTCGAGGAACAAGATTCTGAGCTCGACGAACTTGGTCCTCAAGTTTATAACTTCTCAGGTCGACGAAGTCAACTTCTCAGGTCGACGATTTCAGTACTTTGCTCGATGATTTCTGGTCTACGATTTGAATCCTTCTCAGTTAGAGACTTCTCAGATTCTAAGTCCACAATCATTCTTCGGTTGACGAATTTGGATCTCATCTAGACGAATAATGATTGACAGTTATGATTATCTGTTCGACGAATTTGGTTGTCTGTTCGACGAATGAAGATTGTCAGTTCGACGAAGATTGTAGCAGAATTGACAAGATTCCCTTGAAGACAAATTGCTATTATCGGGTCGATGAACTCATCAGCGCAGCTCGACGAACTGTGAACTCAACTCGACGATTCCTATTTTTCGTTCGACGATTCCAGATTAAGTCTTCTCCAGTTTTCTGTCCCTTTTCTTGGCGATGATTCCTGAGTAATTAATGCTGAATCTTCTCGGAATGTTACCATTAGAACGAGCATTGATCATGGATTACTTCATGTCGTTTTTCCATGTGACAGTTAGGAAAATCATTGATTGTCACTTCCTTCCTAGGCCGACTGCATTTACTGCTCAAACATTCAAATTTTGAATGTTCCTCAGTCAGTCTTTACAAGTCAGAAAAGAAAAGATCAACAAGTACTACAACACAAGCAGTGATACAAACAGACACAACACAAAAGAACAGTCTTACAGAAACCTAAAGTTCTTTTCTGCAATCAGCCCAGGCCAGAGAACATCATTAAGAAGAAGAACATTCAATCACTATCAAGAGTCTTCTTCTTTCAATTCTCAGGACAACTTCAGCAGGACAACAATCTCTATCTGTCAAAGAAGTTCCTGAAGCAATCTCTAGTCCAGGCACTCAAGCTTTTGAAGACCTGTCACCCTGAAACAGTGCTCCAGTTTTCCTGATCCATTCAAGATCTCAGGGGAGCAATCTGCTAAAATCAATCCACAAGTCTTCTCAGTTTATTGAGAAAGAGAAGACACCATCACCCCTTTTTCCATCCTCTGTACAGGCTTTTGATTTTCTTCAAAATTATTCCTGATTGCAAGTCTCCTACGAAAAGACTTGAGGTTTTGGTTTTTGAGCACCTGAACAAAATCTCATTGGTGTCAGGCACCTGATCAAAAACCTGAGTGGATTCCTACCAGGGTGGTAGAAGAGTGGATGTACCCAGTTTGGGGAACCACTATAAATTTCTTGTGTCGTCTGGTTGCCCCTTTTCTTTTGTTTTGGCTGTGTTGTTCTGTGATTGATTAGGTTGCTATGCTTATCTCTTTATTTGCTAAACTGTTCACCTAGGATTACAGCAAAAGCTGTAAAAAGTTTTTAGTGAGCATAATACTCTATTCACCCCCCCCCCCTCTAGAGTATTTCAGATCTAACCTGCACTTTCAGAACTGTTTGTTTGGGGGACTGTTTTTGGTCACCAACTCAGATCCATGTTGTTTTTTTTACTACTGCCATTACTCACAAGCTAGGATTGTTAGATGTTTTCTTCCTTTATAGATTGCAACATGTTGTTGGTATACTTTTGCATTATAGCCTCTGTAGGATTTGAGCAGGGCTTGTTGTTGTGTCCTTGTACTTGGTGTACTTAGGCTTACTTTGGACAGCCTTTGTTTTTACTGTCATGTTTACTTACTCTCCTTGGTTCCATTTTGATATAATGCTCTTATCCAGATTTTCTTGTTTTACTTGCTGAAGTATTCTTTTCTTCTCTGAATGCCTCAGGTTCTGATTAGTAGCCGAGTAGGCGGCTAGTTTTACTGTGCTATTGCTGGTGATCTCTTGTACTGTAGGGATCAGTTTCTTGGTCTTTTGAGGTATTTTTCTGTTTTTCTTACAGACATATATGCCTGCCAGTGGGTTCGTGTCAGGTTGTTGATGCCCGCTGGTGGTTTTTGCTTATGATACTAGATATGTTTCTTTTACTGCTACCTTTCTGGAGATAGTCTATTTGCTCTTGGGAAGATTTATGTTAGGTTGCTAGTTACTTTTAAACCTAATAACACTATTATAAGTATATCTCATGATCAGCATGTTTATAAAACTCATACACTACTTTCCAAGCAATGTAAAAAGGATTGTTTTCTACTTATAATATAAAATAAATCTAGAGTCTTGCATAGTATGAGTGGACCTCGGGGGACACTTATGCACTCTCATAGGATGTCAAAAATAAATAAAGTATTTTTCCGCTGGGTATAAGTATAGTTTTTAAACGGTGGACTAGATGATCCACAGAGCCAAGGGATACGGCCTTTAAAATATAACTGATTTTCTAATCATTAAACTTATGAATTTTCATAGTCTAGTTAGATGGTGTTCTCCTGAGCATCGACAGTTATCCCCTGCTCGACATGGCATCACAACGCGTGTTTTTTCCTACTCTGATACTTCTTAATTTCGGAGAAAATACGGGTTGTGACACTTGCTCGGGTTGAGAGGGGTGTGTACCCCCTGAGGTACACGGCCACAGACATGGGCATGTCCGAAGGCATGTCAGGTCACACGGCCTGTGACACGGGCATGTCCCATGACCGTGTACTATTTTGGATAAGTTGGTTGTGTGCCACTTAAGGTACACGGCCTGTAACACGGGCGTGTCACAGGCCGTGTTAGCCAACAATTAGCCTTTTGTGGCAAAATCGTAGCCATCCATTTTCTTCAGCTGGGATCTGATGGCCCAGACTTCTTCCCCCTACTTTAAGGCCGAGAATGAGAAGGAAAATCTCATTCTCGTCTTGGCCATCCTCTTTCTAAGAACCTAGAGAGAGAGAGGAAGGAGGAGGAGGAGGGGAGTCGGCCACCAGTGGAGCTGCGGAGTTCCAACTCGAGATCTGAGGCTAGCGTTGTGGAGGCAAGGCCGCTGCGGTGCTTTCCAGCCGGCTAGAAGTCCATGGCTCCTGAAGCGATCTTCAAGGATAACTATCTTACTTCTTAGACTTGTGAAGACTTCCTTTTTGGCATGTGCATGAGATTCCCCCACCAGAGGGTGGAGTATGAAGGGATTTCCTTGGGTTGATTCGTAGAATCCCTAATAGTTTGGCATATAGATCCAGAAATGGAGTACAGAATAGGCATGCTGTGTGAAGACCATCTGGACAGGTTGGTCTGGATTGGTGATGTTGCATATATACACCGGAGAAGACTTAGAGATGAAACATGTAGCTTATGGAGTTGATGGGTTGTACCTGTAAAAGGTAGTAGCAGGAAGTACTAGAGTGGTAGTCCAGGAAAATACCCTTGTAATGCTTGTGATATTTGATGGGTGGACCTGTGAAGGGCAGTAGCAGGAAGTACTAGTGCGGAAGTCCAGGAAAAGACCCTCTGATGCTTGTGACGCTTAATGGGTTGTGCCTGTGAAGGGTAGTAGGAGGAAGTACTGGCTTGGCAGTCCAGGAAAATACCCTCAAGTATATGTTATGAATGTACGGTTAAGGCTAGGGACAGAAAAATGAGTTCTGTCGCTAACGCGAGGCGTAGCACCTAGCTAACCTATGATTTTAAAGCCAGTCCTACGAGGATACTATGGCTATTTGTGAGCTTGAAGAGCTCTGGAAAAAGCTTTATGCTGAACGGACAAGGGGATGTCGACCCGCGTTACTCTGGTCATAGAACTAACGATTTGAGCAACGGGCAAAGACTGAAAAGAATCCACGTTATGGTTGTCCTCTATGAGTGTCTGGATGATTGGCATTCGGCAGAAACACATAGTGAGAGTCTTTGGCATGCGCGCCACTAAGACTAAAGTCTTCGGTTGCATGTCGTAGAGCAAAATGCTCAAGTTTGCCATTGGGCTTCGGGCCTTGAACGATGGTGGGCAACTGGTATATCCGGTACACTAAGAATGTCCCCTGCATGCACGGATCGTCAGGCCGCGTGGCTGGCGGTTGTGATGGTTTGGTTGTGTGTGCGAGCACAATGTGTGATGTATATATATATATCTGCCTATAAATTGCTATGCCTCCAGGGAAGGAATACCACTACCCCGGGAAATGGGTAGGGTCGTTATAAATTGGTCAGTTGAATGCTGACCGTTGCCTTGTTTGCCACCGTTGGGTGGGCTGTCCTTGTACAGGTGCTGGAGAGTCGAGCGGGACATATAAAGGCTGAAGCCCCTGCTACTACTGTCGTTGCTGCTGCTGCTAGCCCTTGAAGGCTAAGATGAAAATGTTATGTTTTGTTCATGTGTGGTTGGCCTGCGCGTCGATGTTTGGAACCCACCTTTGTAAAGAGCAACTGTAAGGCCATAAGGCCAAACGTTTTGTTTTTGGCACATTCCTATATAAATGTGGGTGTCTATATTAGTCGATATTCATGGTTGGAGTTCAGTTTTATGTTAAAAGCTTCCACTAGAATGCTATGAGTTAGGATGCGCAACTCTGATAACAAACTGTGACTTCCCTGCCTGTTTTGTAACATATGGTGTGGGCCCCCAGCCAGACCTTCTATTATATGCTATATGAAAAAAAATGGAGTCGTTACATTTTTGGTATCCGCTGTCTCGGTCTTTACCTTTCGAATTCGTGGTCGAATTCCTTTGTGGAGTGGCGAGCACATGTATGTGCGAAAAGTGTTAACACTATTGAACCCATGAATGTCCATGTAGGAATGCAAATACACTTGTTTGGGGAACCTACGCGTTCCTATCTTATTGTTATTGTTTGTGCAAGTTCTCTAATGTGTGTCTTGTTCACCTATAGGAGACGCGGAGTGGTGCTGGGCAGTCGGAGCCCCGACGTTCTGATGAGAGTACGACACCAGCTGAGGTGCCTACACCTCCGCCTTCTGCGGAAAATGTCCGCTTAGTTGCTGAGGCCTTGTTTGCGATGATTCAAGCACAACCTGCTGGGAAGGCGCAAGGTCAAGCACAGCCGACATTGAGGCCAGAACAAGTTGCGGCGAGGCCAGAACTTGTTGCAGCGGTGGATCCTTGAGCAGCTGAAAGGTAGTTGAAGCAGTTCATGATCTTCAATCCACCTACGTTTACGGGGGTGGGATCCCCTATGCAGGCAGAGGATTGGTTGTCGCACGTCAAGCATATAATGACGACGATCAGGATGAAGGAAGATCAGAAGGTCACCTTGGCCACCTTCTTACTAGAAGGAGAGGCTCGTTTATGGTGGTACGAGATGGAATTACACCACTTAGTGGGCAGGTTGTTAACATAGGTGTCGATTGAGGAGTTCTCCCGACTCTTTCTAGCAAAGCACCTACCAGCGGCACAGCGCATTGCCATGGAAAATGAGTTCCAATGGCTAACGCAAGGAGAAAGTAGTGCGGAGATGTACCTGCATGAAACTATATGCGGGCTCCATCTTCGCCGACGAGCAGCGGAAAACCAATCGATTCTATGAGGGATTACGGGATGAGTTGCGATTCCTACTTTCGAGTTGGAGAAGGACATGAAGAGGGTGCAAGGAAATCGGGCCTTGGCCGTGACACAGCCGGAGTTTAAGGCACCCCGACCTAGACAATCGTACAATAAAAATAAATGGGGCAAGAGGTCCAAGTCTTCTGAGCATGCTCCGTCAACAACTGTGTCGGGAGCAATTTCGTGGCTCAAGACTCGTACCTGCTTTACATGTGACAAAGTGGGGCATATAGCCCATCACTGTCGGAGTGGGCCACCAAAGGGTGAGAAGAAGATGGGAGCGTCCTATGCTAAGAAGGGAAAGGGAGTGCTGGAGTCCTCTGCATCCCAAGCGCAGCCCCGAGTCTACAATCTTGTCCTGCAGGAGGCCATCAAGTAGAGTGACATCGTCACAGGTACGAGTTAAGTTATTGATTGTTGTTTTTTATTGCATGGTTTGTTTGTGGCTTGTGTGTGATGTGTGTGCCACAGGCTTTGTTATGATTTGGAACACGCTGGCGACAGAACTGTTTGATACGGGTGTGTCACACTCATTTCTGTCTAAGGACTTTGTAGCTCGACTTGGAGTACCTAGTCATATGAAGACAGAGAGTGTGAGGGTGGTATTACCGAATGGTTGTTTGATGTTTGCGGATCGGGCTTGTGATGTTGCGATTCAAATTGGAAGTCAGGATTTATGTTTGACTGCATCTATACTGCCGATATCGGAATTCGATGTGATCTTTGGTATGGACTGACTCGCAGAGCAGCATTCCTTTATTGATTGTAATGCCAAATGAGGTCACACTGGGTCAGAATACCGAGCATGAGACTAAGTTCGCTGGGATGTGAGGAGTGGGTGGGACCTTGCTGTCTACACTCCAAGTCGTCAAGGCTATTCGGAAGGGCGCAGAGTTATTCTTCACGCTAATTCAAGTTGTTGAGCCAAAGGCCAGTGTGAGTGATGTTCCGATTGTATCGGAGTTTGCGGATGTGTTTCCTAAGGATATTCTAGGGCTACCACCCTAGCAGGAGATCGACTTCATGATTGAGTTGGTGTCAGGTACGAAACATGTGGCCCACTCGCCATATCGCGTCGCGTCAAAGGAAATGGATGAGTTGAAAGTCCAGTTGCAAGAGTTGCTGGAGCAAGGATATATACGCCCAAATATGTCACCTTGGAGCGCACCTGTTCTGTTTGTGAAAAAGAAGGATGGTGGTTTGTGGTTATGTATTGACTACCGCGAACTGAATAAGCTGACAGAGAAGAACAAGTATCTAATTCCACTGATAGATGAATTGTTCAATAAGCTGTTGGGATCAACCGTCTACTCGAAATTGGATTTGAAATCTAGATTTACCAGTTGAGGATACGAGAAGGGGACATTCCCAAGACCGTATTTGGAACACGTTATGTTCATTATGAGTTCACAGTAATGCCGTTTGGGCTATGCAATGCACCATCAGTGTTCATGGACCTGATGCACCGAACGTTCCGAGAGTATTTGGACCTATTTATGATTGTGTTCATTGATGATATTTTAGTGTACTCTCAATCTGAAGCTGATCACGCAAACCACTTGTCGTTGGTGCTGCACACCTTGCGAAGGAATAATCTCTATGCCAAGTTCTCGAAGTGCACGTTTTGGCTATCGTCGGTGGCTTTTATTGGCCATGTAGTGAGTGTAGATGGTATAACATTGGATCCGGCAAAGATAAGAGCCATTCAAGAGTGGTCAGTGTTGTCTTCGGTGACCGAAGTCAGGAGCTTCCTTGGACTGTCAGGCTACTATTGACGGTTTGTGGAAAACTTCTCGCGGATCGCTTTGCCACTGACCACACTGACGCGAAAGGATCAGAAGTTCATTTGGACGCCGGAGTACGCGCGAGCTTTTGAAGAGCTAAAGAGTCGGTAGACCACGACACCTGTGTTGACATCGCCATGTAGTACCGACGGGTATGAGATTTACAGTGATGCTTCAGGGAGCAGTTTAGGCTGCGTTCTTCTGCAATTTGGAAAAGTAATTGCTTATGGCTCACGCCAATTGAAAGTACATGAGCGAAATTATCCCGTCCATGACTTAGAGTTGGCGGCGGTGATCTTTGCACTGAAGTTATGGCGGCATTATCTGTATGGCGTGAAAGTGGATATCTATACGGACCACAAGAGCCTAAAGTACTTGTTGGAGCAGAAGGACCTGAATATGCGACAATAAAGGTGGCTGGAGTTCCTTGGGGACTATACCTTTGCAATTCATTATACTCCCGAGAAGGGAAATGTGGTCGCTGATGCCTTAAGTCGGAGGGCTCCGGCAAGCGAAAATTGGTTGCAGAGGCACGATGAACGTCTAATCCAGGAGTTGGAAGCGTTAGAGATTTCTTGTGTTGACAAGAATTCCACAGCCAATGCATGTCTGAACTGGACGGAAGTGCAATATGACCTTGCGGACGAGATTCGACGAGCAACGAAGCTGGATGAAAGTCTCCAACGCTATACAAAGGACGGGCGAGATGGCCATTTCTCCTGGGATGACGGCCTTTTACGGAAAGAGGTTCGGTTGTGCGTCCCGAGTATGGGTAAGTTGCGAGAAGAGTTGATGTACGAAGCGCACTTTACGAAGTACTCAATTCACCCTAGGAGCGCGAAGATGTTCAGGGACATGAAAAAGCTATTCTGGTGGCCAGGACTAAAGAAAGATATCGCTCATTATGTGCCGAAAAGCCAAACTTGTGCTTTAGTGAAGGCGGAATACCAGAAGCCTGGCGGTTTCTTGAAGTCGTTGTCAATTCCGGAATGGAAGTTCGATGATATTTTAATAGATTTCGTGCACGGGTTGCCGAGATCTCAACACGGGAATGATTCAATCTGGGTGATTGTAGATCGGTTGACGAAAGTGGCGCACTTCCTTCCGAACAAACGGGACGATTCAGTGAACAGTTTGGCAAAGCTCTATGTGGAGCAGATCGTACGACTACATGGTGTTCCTCATAGAATTGTGAGCGTTCATGATGGGTGATTTACATCGAATGATTGGAGGTTAGTCCATCAGTTGTTGTGCACGAATTTCACGTTCAGTACTGCCTTTCATCCCCAAACAGATGACCAAACTGAGCAGACCTATAGAACTATGGAGGATATGCTCTGAATGTATACCCTGGACTTTGGGTAGAGATGGGAAGATCATCTCTATATGGTGGAGTTTGCCTACAACAATAGCTACCAAGCTAGCATCGGTATGGCACCGTTTGAAGCTCTGTATGGTCGGAAATGTTGTACACCGTTAGCTTGGGCAGAAGCGGGCGAATCCAAAGTGTATAACCGTCAAGAAGTTAAGGAAGCTACCTTGACGATACGCGCTATTCGGGAGCGGTTACTGATAGCCCAGGATCGACAAGCAAAGTACTATTGAAAGATATGGTACCTAAACACCTAGAGGGGGGGGGTGAATAGGTGACCTAATCCTTTTTAAACTTTAATGGCAGCAGACAGTTAATATCACAGATTTCTAACTATTCTATTACAGCAAACACACAGCATACACAGCAATAATCACAGCACAGCACAGCAGACACAGTGTTTTATAGTGGTTCCCCAAGATATGGGTACATCCACTTTCCCCCTTTGCCTATCTAGCAGTGTACTAGATTCGGCCAAACTTCTCCACTGTCTCAGAATCCAAATTGGTTCCTACACCTCAGGCCCAAAGCCTTACAACTCAGCTTTATCCCAAAGCCTACACTCAGCCACAAAGGCCTACACTCAGCCACAAAGGCCTACACTCAGCCACGCAAGCCTACACTCAGCCAATCAAGGCCTACACTCAGAGATAACAATCTCCTACACTCAGGCCCTCAAGCCCTACCCTCAGCCTTTATAATTATAGGCTTACAATTCACTCAGATCCAATGGATCCTACAAGATAAAATGATTATAGAAATAATAACTCAACAACTCTGAAACAAGAGAGGGGAGTTGAGAGTTTCTTGATGAGTTCTTGGAAGAACTCGGCTGGATACAATCTGACTTAGCTTTCTTCAAAGCTTCTTGAGTAGAACTGAATAAGATTGTCTCCTTCTGCAGTTGTTCCTTGACCTCTGCCACTTAGAATTCAGAATAGATCTGAATGCTTCTTCTCAGCCTAGTTCCAACGGCTGATTTCTTGGATGGAGCCCTCTCTCTCCAACTTCTTAGATCTGCACTTGGACTGCAAGATCTTCTTGTGTTGATACTCTGTGTACCACTTTAATAACTTGTTTTTCAACAATCTGATCGACAGTTTCTGTAAATTGTATGTGCCTATTTATAGGCCTTCTTCATGGTAACCGGCTGGTCCGGTTCATAACTGTCTTCTGACATCTCTGACAGGTGCTGTAGACCGGCTGGAACGGCAGCTGTCAAGTCATCCAGTCATTTCTTGAAAATCTCTAACTGTCTGAAAGTGTCGAGATTTTCTGTCTTTAAGTGTCGACACTTATAGTCCAAGTGTCGACACATGCTGTGTAAGTGTCGACACAAGTCTACAAGGTGTCGACACAACTCCTTGTATGTTTCGACACAGATTCTTCTTCAGGTGTCGACACTGAAATTGAGTGTCGACACAAGTACTTGATCTTCTATCTTTAGCTGTATTCTTCTAAGTGTCGACACATCACCTTTGTGTCGACACAACTTCTTGTGTTGAATCTGTTAAGTGTCGACACAGCTTCTTGGTGTCGACACATAGTCTTCTATGTTGATACTTGTTGAGTGTCGACACAGCTCCTTGTGTCGACACTTGATTCTTCTGTCGAGACTTCAGCTGAGTGTCGACACATTCCCTTAGTGTCGACACTTGTACTTAGAATATTTTGTTGATAATTCTGTTCTTTACTAAGTGTCGACACAGCTCCATGTGTCGACACTTACTTTAAGTGTAGAGTCTTTAGCTGAGTGTCGACACATTGTTCTGGGTGTCGACACTTACTTCATGTGTTGACTCTTCTGTTGAGTGTCGACACTTTGTTTTTGGTGTCGACACTTTCTTCAAGTGCTGACTCTTCTTGTTGTGTGTCGACACATTGTTCTTGGTGTCGACACTTTAACTTAGTCTCTGCTGACTTTTGCTGAGTGTCGACAAAGCTCCAAGTGTCGACACTATCTGGTGTAGACTCAGCTTCACTGGGTGTCGACACAGCTCCTTGTGTCGACACTTTCTGTCTGCACTTTTCTTCACTGAGTGTCGACACAGCTCCTTGTGTCGACACTTTCTGTCTGCACTTTTCTTCACTGAGTGTCGACACAGCTCCTTGTGTCGACACTTTCTGTCTGGTGTCGACTCTGCATCCCAGGTGTCGACACAATGACTCCAAGTGTCGACACTGCTTGTCTGGGCGTCGACACAAGCTTTCTTAAGTGTCGACACTTTCCCTCTGGGTGTCGACACATGGACTTAGAAACTTTTTGCTTCAGTCCAGTGATTACATAACCTGCACAAGTAAACTCAACATACATCAAATACATTATGATGTATATCATTGAGTTGGGTGAGGCTTCTTCAAATCAGGTACATTTAACCAATGTACCCAACAATCTCCCCCTATTTGGAGAAGTCATAACCCTTAGTCAATGATATACACCATTCATAATTAAAAAATTACAAAATGATGTAAAGCAGGTTATATTCAGCAGGGTAAACATAAACATGTATAAATCACACATGTATACACATACATCAACACAGAACAAATAAAAAATAGACATATTCACAGAACAATCATCAAATATATTGATCACATATTGTTCTAACATTTGTCTTATACATTTTCAGTAGTTCACAAAAAAATGTTTTACATTCAAAAGATTACAAAATAATTCTTCAAGTAAATTCTTAAACTATTTCTGTTCTGGTTCCTTGATAACTATTCCCTTGCCAGCTTGAACTTGAGCTTTGACAGGGGCATCAGTAGTTTCAGCATCAGCAGGCTTCTTGCCTTTTAGATCTTTCTTTTTGAGCTCTTCAACTTTGATCTTCTGCCTCTCAAAATAGTGATATGGCTTAGGAAAGTACTTGCCAGGCTCCACTGCAGTAGGAGGTAGCTTTCCCATCTTTGCCTTCCTTCTATACTGAACTATTGCTTCCTGCCTGATCTCATGTTTTCTCCATTCAGCTTCAGAAAACCACTTGTTCCTGTCATGAGTGTTATCCTTGGCAGCTTTCCAGGCAGTTAATATTATGTTTCTAGAGGTAGGGCTCCACTGTTCAAAGTCTGGCCTTTGTTCTGCTTGTTCCCTAAACCTCTTCTTAGACAACCTTGTCTCTTCCTCTTTCTGCAATGCCTCTTGCATGGCTTCAGTAATAGGCTGAACCACTTTATCCAGAATAACATTAGACTTCCCTTCAGTTGGGCTATACATCTAATGAATATCAGCTTGCACCATGTCAAAATCTGGTGGAGGATAGATCACTTGAGCTACCTCTGGTTGCTCACCTCCAAGATATGCAGTTTGAATCCCAGATTCAGCAACATTGTCATCATCAAAGAGTGGAGGATAGCCCAGTGTAGCTCTGATGGAATTAGATATCCATTTGGCATGATCAGAGCTAGTTTTGACTAACACTCTCTCCCCCTTTATGACTTCTCTAGCCATATGATCTCTGACATCATCCTTTTGAAATCTGATTTGACTATCCAAGTATCTGATTCCATCTTTAAAGTAAGGTTTAAGCTTTTGAAGTTGTTCAGAGATGACCTTCTGGGATGCTTGGATAGCAGTCTTTACAGCAGAAAGTTCTTCTTGAAATACTTTATCAAAATCAGTTTTAGCAGCAGCAGTAGATGTAGAAGGTTCAGCAGCCTTGTTCTTCAACTCAGTGACTATAGCATTATGAGAAGCAGTCAAGTTGTCATTCATCCTTATTTGATTTTCCAGAATATATCCTTGCTTCAATGCTATATCATCTACTTGTGCCTTGATCTTCTCCTGGTGTGTTGCCAAATACACCACTGCATTTCCACCCTTGTGGAAGCAGTCTGTCATTTCTTTCTTGTTGAGATTCATCTCAAACCTTATAGACTTGATGTCCTGGGCAAGATCAAACTTGAGTGACTTTTGCCCTTCATCGACATAAGTCTCTATGGCCTTTCTTTGTTCATCCAGTTTTATCTTCATTGCCACCATCAGTGCACTATAATCAATGGCTGGGGCTTGTTGAATTATAGGCTGTGGTGCAACTGTTTGGAGTGCCTTCTTGTAACTCTGGCTTCTTCTCCTGAAGACATCAAGTTTCTTCTTCTTAGCCCTTGCAGCCTCCTCATCTTCAGACTCTGAGGAGCTGGCTATGTCAACCCTCTCCTTATGGCTTTGAGGCTTCTCAGGTTGTTGCCTTATAGGCTCTTCCAGAACTGGCATTTGCTCCCCCTCAGCAGCAGCATGATCTTTTTCAGCAGCATCCTTGTCCATGTCAAAATCTTGTTGGTCTAGATTTAGGAATAAATCCTCCATGGTGTATTCTGGTGGTGAAGAAGCTGGAGAAGTTCTTGGTTCTTCAACCACAGGATCAGGAATTACTGGAACAGCAGATGTGTCTTCTATAACAACATCTGGAGCTTGACTATTTAGCTGAGTATGCTGATTAACATCAGATAAATCGGCATCTTCCATAGAAAAATCTAAAGTGTTTAGTTCAGTGAGTACCTCTTGAATGATGGTGGTGGCTTGCTCACTTTCCAGTGTAGAGGGTTCTTCTACAACTGGAGGCTCCCCCTGGCTGTGATCCCTGTGGATGGGGCTAGCTTGAGGCAGCTCCCCCTGGATCTCAGTAGCCTCTTGAGGAGCAGGAGATTTCACTGCAGTCTCTTCCTCTTGGTCATCTGGAGTGAAAATAACTTGTTCTTCACTTTCAGAACTACTAGTGGACTCTTGTGCCACTGGAGTAGTTTTTCTCTTTTTCTTTGGAGGAATCTCCTTCTCAGTAACTGTCTTCTCTGGGGTTGGCATTTCCTTGGACAACACCCTGTCCCATCTAGAAAAGATCCTTAGATCCATCTTCCTCATGTGGTTTATCTTGCTGCCTGCAGCAGTACTCATTACCTCTGGTATCACACCAGCAAGGTAGAGACTTAAGATTCTGCCCAGGTTGGGCTTCTTCAGACTTTCCTTAATCTTGTCAAACACTATAATTGACCAATCAGTTCTTATAGTGAAGATAATTCTTGTCATTGTATTGAACATGGAGGCAGACACTCTTTCATGCCCTCCTGGCTTACTGAGTAAGACCTTTCCCACTATCTCAGACAGGAATTTGCCTTGGCTGTTCATGCCCTTCCTGTTAAACACAGAACCTATCTTCATCTTTGGATCAAGTCCACACCAGGCTAGAGCTTCCCTGGTCCTTGAAGTTGTAACCTCATCTTCTTCTTGAGTTCTTGATAGCTGGAGAATCTTCCTCAGACTTTTGGGGGATTCCTTGACCCTTGCACCATGAACTCTGGATTTGATTTTGTATCCAGATTCATCCACCTTCGCTCCATTAAGAAATTCAAGAACCTCTTTCTTCCAAATCTTAGTAGGTTCAGACACTAGATATTCTAGTCCAGAATCGGCAACTAGGGTTACGACCGCCTGGATTTCTTGATCTGCATCGTCGAACGCGCCGCGCACTAGCTCATATCCTTCGTTAACGTTCTCCTCAAGCTTAGGTGCCATTAGGGTTTGTAGAATTTGTCTTTAGAAAAGAGAGGTGTCGACACAGTAGTTTTGGTCTCGAAACTTTGAAAGCGTGTCGACAAACAAAGACAGAACCCTATTTATACCTTTTTGATTTTGAAGATGAACAGGCGGGACAGCTAACTTAAAATGTGTCGACACTGGCTATAAGTGTCGACACAGACTCATAATGTCTCGACACATATGTGTCGACACAAGTTTAGTCAACAGATTTTATGTGTCGACACATGTTTATGTGTCGACACAACATAACTCGACACATTGTCGAGACTTTACTTAGAAAAATTCTGAGTAAAACATAAGTGTCGACACCATATTGGATGTGTCGACACCTACTTGACATGTGTCGACACTAACATTCTGAAGTGTCGACACCACATACCTAGATGTGTCGACACCTTTTTCCTGAAGTGTCGACACCACTATTCTGTGTCGACATAGACTTGTCTATGTGTCGACACCTTTTTACTTAGTCATTTTCAATTCTGTAAACTTACTCTAAGTTTATCATTCCTAGTTCAATTTTGAATCTATTGAACTTAGCTTCTTCTAGTGGCTTAGTAAACATATCAGCTACTTGATTATCAGTTTTAACATATTCTAATGAAATATCTTCTCTTTCTACATGCTCCCTAAGAAAATGATATTTAATTTCAATATGTTTTGTCCTACTATGGGATACAGGGTTATTAGCTATTGAAATAGCACTAGTAGAGTCACAGAAAAGTGGAGTTCTACTTACCTGAAATCCATAGTCCTCTAGCTGATGTTGAATCCACAGAAGTTGAGCACAGCAACTTCCTGCAGCCACATATTCTGACTCTGCTGTGGAGATAGCCACACTGGTTTGTTTCTTGCTACTCCATGAAATTAGTCTCCCACCTAGGAATTGACAGGTTCCAGTAGTGCTTTTTCTATCTTCTTTGCATCCTGCAAAGTCTGCATCTGAATAACCTGTTAGATCAAAATCTCCATTCCTAGGGTACCAGAGGCCTAGATAGGGAGTGCCCTTTAGATATCTCAATATTCTTTTGACTGCTGTCAAATGAGACTCTTTAGGGCAGGCTTGATACCTTGCACAAACACATGTAGCATACATGATGTCTGGTCTACTAGCAGTCAAGTATAATAGGGAGCCAACTATCCCTCTATACAAGGTTTCATCTACAGGTTTCCCTGCATCATCCTTGCTAAGAGACATACTTGACCCCATAGGAGT
The DNA here is from genome assembly GCA_039583875.1 of Platanthera guangdongensis. Classification (NCBI taxonomy): domain Eukaryota; kingdom Viridiplantae; phylum Streptophyta; class Magnoliopsida; order Asparagales; family Orchidaceae; genus Platanthera; species Platanthera guangdongensis. The sequence goes on along the minus strand of CM077151.1, from coordinate 207,113,741 downwards.
CTTCATGGTGCTGGATGAATCCATACCATACTTCCTTATGAGTTCTAGGGTGAACTTGGACTGACAAATGGATAAACCACTCTCAGTCTGTTTAACTTGGAGACCCAAGAAAAACTTCAGCTCTCCCATACTACTCATCTCAAACTGACCTTGCATAAGTTTTGCAAACTTTTTGCAAAGGCTGCTTTCAGTAGACCCAAATATAATGTCATCTACATATATTTGGACTAGTATGACTTTGCCTCTAGATTCCCTAAGGAATAGAGTCTTATCTATTTTCCCCCTTGAGAACTTGTTCTCAATGAGGAAAATAGATAGGGTTTCATACCAAGCCCTAGGGGCTTGCTTTAACCCATATAAAGCTTTCCTAAGTCTATAGACATGGTGAGGTAGAGTTGGATCAACAAAACCTGAAGGCTGTTCCACATAGACTTCTTCCTTAAGATTACCATTTAGGAATGCTGACTTGACATCCATCTGGTAAACCTTGAATCCTTGATAGGTTGCATAGGCCAAGAACATCCTTATGGCTTCCAGTCTGGCTACTGGAGCAAAGGTTTGATCAAAGTCAATACCTTCTTTTTGCCTATATCCTTTAGCAACCAGTCTAGCCTTATTCTTAATGATGACCCCTTGTTCATCCATCTTATTCCTGTAGATTCACTTAGTTCCTATTACATTGTGGTCTTTAGGTTTAGGAACAAGTTCCCAAACCTTGAACCTCTTGAACTGATTAAGCTCTTCTTGCATTGCTTCAGTCCATTGTGGATCTAGTATTGCTTCTTCAAATTTCTTAGGTTCAACTTGAGACAGAAAGCTGGAGTAGATTGCTGCATTTATGTATCTGCTCCTGGTTTGTACTCCTTGTCTTGGATCTCCAATAATCTGCTCTACCGGATGATCTTTTAGATGCCTGTTGGCTGGAGGCATCCTTACTTCTGGTTGAACCTCTTCAGCATCTCCATCATGCTGTACTCCTTGTATTTCTTCAGCAATTGGCACATGTAGTTCTCCCCCTGGACAACAGCTACTCTCCTCTCCTTGCTGTCTTGCAGCAGGCACTTCTTCTATAGTAAGCTTGTCCATTTTCTTTGATAAACCTGTGGGGCTGCATACAGTACTAGACAACTCATTGTTAATAAGTTTAGTCTCATCAAAAACTACATGCACAGATTCTTCTACAACTTGTGTAGTCAAGTTGTAGACTCTATAAGCCTTACTATTATTGTTGTACCCAACAAAAATTCCCTCTTGGGACTTGGCAGCAAACTTAGTTAGGTAAGACTTCCCATTGTTAAGTATGAAGCATTTGCAACCAAAGATCCTGAAATAGGATAAATTTGGTTTCCTGCCTTTCACCACTTCATAGGGGGTCTTGTTAAGCCTTTTAGTGATGGTAGCCCTATTTATAACATGGCATGCAGTGTTGACTGCTTCAGCCCAGAAATACTCTGGCAGTGATGTATCACTTAATAGGGTCCTACCAGCCTCTATCAAGGTTCTATTCTTTCTCTCAGCAATGCCATTTTGCTGAGGTGTTCTAGGTGAAGAGAATTCTTGAAATATCCCAAAGTCTTCACATAGTTTTGTCATGCTATCAGACTGGAATTCAGTACCATGGTCACTTCTAATCTTGACCACTGTACTGTTTAGTTCATTCTGAATTTGTTTGACAAAGTTATGGAAGACACTAGGTGTTTCAGATTTCTGTCTTAAGAAGAACACCCAGGAAAACCTTGAGTAGTCATCTACAACTACAAAGGTATAGACCTTCCTACCTAAGCTGTGAACTGGCATTGGACCAAAAAGATCCATATGCAAGAGGTATAAACACCTCACAGCATTTTTATTTTCTATGCTTCTAAAGGTGGATTTAGTCTGCTTGCCCTTTTGACAAGCTGAGCAAATACCATCTTTAACACACTTAACTTGAGGACCATTCCTCACTAACTCTTTGCTAAAGAGTTTGCCAATAGTCTTGTAGTTAAGATGGGCTAGCCTCTTGTGCCATTTGACACAATGAGAGACTGTCTCATCAGCTACAAGACAAACAGGAGAACCATTGTTCTCAATCATAATGTCTAGGCAGTAGACATTCCTTTTCCTATAACCAGTCAAAATGATCTCTTGATCACTTGACCTCTTGATATGACAACCATTTTTAACAAATGAGATGGCATACCCTACATCACTTAATTGACTTATACTTATTAGGTTGTGTTTCAACCCTTTAACATAAGCCACTTGAGTAATGGTAACCAAGTTTGTAGAAATGTTACCAAACCCTTTGATGATTCCTTTTTCAGAACCACCAAAGGTGACTTTTGGACCATCTTTTATTGGTATGTAGTCCTTTAGTAATTCTCTAGTTCCAGTCATATGTCTGGAACATCCACTGTCCAAGTACCATGTTGAGGTATGGCCACTTGGACTCACCTGCAAAATAGATTAATGAACCTTAGAACCCAAAGAATTCTTGGGTCCTTGGTACTTGTTAGTTTGCAATCTGACAAAGCTACCCACTGGCTTTCCAACAGGTAGTTTGGTACTCACTTTGGCACTAGCATTGTGCCAACAGTCCACTGCAAAATGGCCAACTTTGCCACAGCACCAACATTCAAACTTATTGTACCTTTGCTTAGGTACTGCCTTGGCTGTCTTGTCTACAGCAGGCTTGTTGAATGTTGGGGCTTTGCCCTTGGACTTAGACTTGGACTGCTCAGTCCCTGCAGGTCTAATAAAGCCCAGTCCAGCCTTGCCTTTATGATGAACAAATTCATCAATTAAAGGTAGCACTGACTTAGGTTTAGAAAACCTAGCAACAAGATCTCTCTCTTTCTGAAGATTTATCACCAGACTCTTGATTTGATCATTCTTAAAGGTGATAGTGCCCATCTGAATCACTGTTATGTGTTTCAGCCTGGCTATTTCATTAAGCTTTTGATCAAATTGCTTCTCAGAATCTGTTGCAGCAGCTTTAAGATCAGCAATTTCCTTTGCCTGACTTTTGGCAAGGGACCTGCTTTTCTTGTAAGCTTGCAACAGCACTTTATATTCATCTATAAGCTGATGAATATCATCCTCAGACTCAGATACATTTTCATCACTTGATGAAGAAGAATCTGAATCTGAACTAGAATAAGAAACTGAACTTGAACTTGAACCTTGTACCTTACTGGGTCCTGGCTGCTCCAGGATTTTGGCACTCTCTGTCAAAGCCATTAGCCCTTGGCAATGACTGTCTTCTTGTTCATAAATAGACTCCATGATCTGCATGAATTCTTCTACTTCTTCTTCAGCAAACAGCCCTATGTAGGACTCAGCCTCAGACTCAGTTTCTGAAGAAGAGATATCTGATAGAGTCTTCTCCTTCTTGGCAACAAAAGACTTCTCTTTCTTGCCTTTGAAGTGAGGCTTTTTCCTGTCACCAGATTCCTTTCTCTTCTCTGGACAATCTGCAATAACATGGCCCTGTCTATTGCAGCAATAGCACACTATCTTTGAACCAGTTGCCTTGCTTGACTTTGTCCTCTTCCTGTCTCTCTTTGAAGGCTTTTTCTCCTGATACAAGACTTCCTTTCCCTTTGAAGTAGAAGGTCTTGACCTCCACTGTTTCTTCTTCAAGAATTTCTGAAAGTGTCTGGTGAAGGCAGCAAAGTCTTCATCACTTTCACTGCTCTCAGTCTTTGTGTTGACTGACTCATCTGATTCTGATTCAACTACCTCTGGAGGTGGAGTTGATGACTTATTCCTGCACTTTCTGGGGACATCTGTATTGAAAGCAACTGTTCTTTCCTTGTGTTCAATTCTTGTTGATTTCTCCTCCTCTTTTCTCACTGTCAACTGCATCTCATATGACAATAACTTGCCAAACAGTGTAGGAGGAGGAATTTCCCCCAACTTAGCCATTTCTCTTATGGCACAGATCTTGGTGTCCCAATCTTTGGTTAGGGACCTTAAGAACTTGTCATTTAGTTCATAGTTACTGAACTCTCTTCCATAAGACATGAGTTCATTCACTATTCTGTAGAACTTCTTATAGCACTCAGTTATGCTATCACATTTTCCTTGTCTAAAACTCTCATACTCCTGATTTAGCAAGGATTTTCTATCTTGTCTAACTTCTTCAGATCCTTCCATATACACTATAAGAGTGTCCCACATCTCTTTGGCTGTCTTACAGTGTATAAGATTCTGAAATGTTGCATCATCTATGGCACTCACTATAATGTTTTGTGCCCTCTTGTCCATGGTAGCTAGGACAATCTCATCCTTAGTCATTTCAGAGAAATCCTTTGGAGTTCTCTGATTTGCATCTAGAACAGATATCTTCATGGGCACATATGGCCCCTCTTTTACTGTGATGTAGATTCTAGGGTCTGAGGCCTCCATAAACAGCCTTACCCTTTCCTTCCAGATCCCAAAGATTTCCTTTCTGCATATGGGCAATTTCATGGAACCCAATTCCTTGTGATTTTCAGAGGAACTCATGTTTCTTGATTTTCTTGAATTTCTTGAATCTGTATTTTGCCTTACACTGAATCTGCCAATCAGGATCTCCTCAGACTGTTAGTCCTTTTTGAGGAACTTGGCTCTGATACCACTTGAAAGATATGGTACCTAAACACCTAGAGGGGGGGGGGTGAATAGGTGACCTAATCCTTTTTAAACTTTAATGGCAGCAGACAGTTAATATCACAGATTTCTAACTATTCTATTACAGCAAACACACAGCATACACAGCAACAATCACAGCACAGCACAGCAGACACAGTGTTTTATAGTGGTTCCCCAAGATATGGGTACATCCACTTTCCCCCTTCGCCTATCTAGCAGTGTACTAGATTCGGCCAAACTTCTCCACTGTCTCAGAACCCAAATTGGTTCCTACACCTCAGGCCCAAAGCCTTACAACTCAGCTTTATCCCAAAGCCTACACTCAGCCACAAAGGCCTACACTCAGCCACAAAGGCCTACACTCAGCCACCCAGGCCTACACTCAGCTAATCAAGGCCTACACTCAGAGATAACAATCTCCTACACTCAGGCCCTCAAGCCCTACCCTCAGCCTTTATAATTATAGGCTTACAATTCACTCAGATCCAATGGATCCTACAAGATAAAAATGATTATAGAAATAATAACTCAACAACTCTGAAACAAGAGAGGGGAGTTGAGAGTTTCTTGATGAGTTCTTGGAAGAACTCGGCTGGATACAATCTGACTTAGCTTTCTTCAAAGCTTCTTGAGTAGAACTGAATAAGATTGTCTCCTTCTGTAGTTGTTCCTTGACCTCTGCCACTTAGAATTCAGAATAGATCTGAACCCTTCTTCTCAGCCTAGTTCCAACGGCTGATTTCTTGGATGGAGCCCTCTCTCTCCAACTTCTTAGATCTGTACTTGGACTGCAAGATCTTCTTGTGTTGATACTCTGTGTACCACTTTAATAACTTGTTTTTCAACAATCTGATCGACAGTTTCTGTAAACTGTATGTGCCTATTTATAGGCCTTCTTCATGGTAACCGGCTGGTCCGGTTCATAACTGTCTTCTGACATCTCTGACAGGTGCTGTAGACCGGCTGGAACAGCAGCTGTCAAGTCATCCAGTCATTTCTTGAAAATCTCTAACTGTCTGAAAGTGTCGAGACTTTCTGTCTTTAAGTGTTGACACTTATAGTCCAAGTGTCGACACATGCTGTGTAAGTGTCGACACAAGTCTACAAGGTGTCGACACAACTCCTTGTATGTCTCGACACAGATTCTTCTTCAGGTGTCGACACTGAAATTGAGTGTCGACACAAGTACTTGATCTTCTATCTTTAGCTGTATTCTTCTAAGTGTCGACACATCACCTTTGTGTCGACACAACTTCTTGTGTTGAATCTGTTAAGTGTCGACACAGCTTCTTGGTGTCGACACATAGTCTTTTATGTTGATACTTGCTGAGTGTCGACACAGCTCCTTGTGTCGACACTTGATTCTTCTGTCGAGACTTCAGCTGAGTGTCGACACATTCCCTTAGTGTCGACACTTGTACTTAGAATATTTTGTTGATAATTCTGTTCTTTACTAAGTGTCGACACAGCTCCATGTGTCGACACTTACTTCAAGTGTAGAGTCTTTAGCTGAGTGTCGACACATTGTTCTGGGTGTCGACACTTACTTCATGTGTTGACTCTTCTGTTGAGTGTCGACACTTTGTTTTTGGTGTCGACACTTTCTTCAAGTGCTGACTCTTCTTGTTGTGTGTCGACACATTGTTCTTGGTGTCGACACTTTAACTTAGTCTCTGCTGACTTTTGCTGAGTGTCGACACAGCTCCAAGTGTCGACACTATCTGGTGTAGACTCAGCTTCACAGGGTGTCGACACAGCTCCTTGTGTCGACACTTTCTGTCTGCACTTTTCTTCACTGAGTGTCGACACAGCTCCTTGCGTCGACACTTTCTGTCTGCACTTTTCTTCACTGAGTGTCGACACAGCACCTTGTGTCGACACTTTCTGTCTGGTGTCGACTCTGCATCCCAGGTGTCGACACAATGACTCCAAGTGTCGACACTGCTTGTCTGGGTGTCGACACAAGCTTTCTTAAGTGTCGACACTTTTCCTCTGGGTGTCGACACATGGACTTAGAAACTTTTTGCTTCAGTCCAGTGATTACATAACCTGCACAAGTAAACTCAACATACATCAAATACATTATGATGTATATCATTGAGTTGGGTGAGGCTTCTTCAAATCAGGTACATTTAACCAATGTACCCAACAACTATAACGTCAAGCACCGGAACGTGGAGTTCGCGGTGGACGACTGGGTCTATTTCAAGATCAAACCCTTCAAAAGCGTGTCCAGGATTCGGCGGCTGAAAAAGTTGAGCCCGAGGTATCTTGGTCCGTTTGAAGTGGTGGAGCGAATTGGGGAAGCTGATATCAGCTAGCTCTTTTAGCAGACTTGAGTGAGTGGATTACATGATGTGTTCCACATCTTGCTGCTCTGGAAAGCCATTAAAGATCCAGCTCAAGTGATCGAGAATGATCGTGTGTCGGTGGAGTATGGGCTAACGACGAAGGTTAGACCCATTCAGATCGAGGAACGCGCCGATAAACAGTTGCGGAACAAGACAATCGGGATGGTCAAAGTCTGATGGGACAATTGTGGTCGTGAAGAGCTAACATGGGATCGAGAGTAGACCATGCGAGCGGAATTTCCCGAATTGTTTATATAAACTATTATGCAGTGCGTGTCAAGGTGTATTAAACGGTGATGAAGTTATAACATCCTATTTTGGTTTCCTTCCTGTGCGCAAATTTCAGGACGAAATTTATTGTAAGGAGGGGAGGGTTGTAACACCCCAAATCTCAGGTTTGGGTTTCAGTTGGGTGACACGGCCTGGGACACGGGCGTGTCCCAGGGCGTATCCTACTTGGTATAGATGTGTAGTCTGTCGAGTGGTCGACAAACTGCACTGTATGAGTTTTCAAGAGGGAACACGCCCTGTGACACGGGCATGTCAGGGAGCGTGTCCTCCTCTGGTCGACGAATTTTGCTCGACGAAAAACCCGGCAGAGGCATGTCTGCAGCCGTGTAAGGGCACATGGCCTGTGACGCAGGCGGGTCACAGGTCGTGTGCCCTTTTCTGGATCTGGCCAGGGCAGTGCGGCCTAGTGAATGCGGGCGGGACACGGGTGTGTCTCTGGGCACACGGCCTGTGATACAGGCGTGTCACATGGCTGTGTTTTGCTCAGGTTGAGAGGGGTGTATACCACCTGAGGTATACAGCCACAGACACGGGCGTGTCTAAAGGCGTGTCAGGTCACACGGCCTGTGACACGGGCCTGTCCCATGGCCGTGTATTGTTCTAGATGAGTCAGTTGTGTGCCGCTTAAGGTACACGGCCTGTGACACAGGCGTGTCACAGGCTCTATCAGCCAACAATTAGCCTATTATGGCAAAATTATGGCCGTCCATTTTCTTCAGCTAGGATCTAATGGCCCAAACTTCTTCCCCCTACTTTAAGGCCGAGAATGAGAAGGAAAATCTAATTTTCATCTTCTCCATCCTCTTTCTAAGAACTTAGAGAGAGAGGAAGGAGGAGGAGGAGGGGAGCCGACCACCGGTGGAGCTGCGGAGTTCCAATTCGAGATCTAAGGCTAGCGTTGTGGAGGAAAGGCCGCTGCAGTGCTTTCCAGCCGGCTAGAAGTCCATGGCTCCGAAGCGATCTTCAAGGGTAAGGATCTTCCTTCTTAGCCATATGAAGGCTTTCTTTTTGGCATGTGCATGAGATTCTCCCACCAGAGGGTGGAGTATGAAGGGATTTCCTTCGGTTGATTCGTAAAATCCCCAATAGTTTGGCATATAGATCCGGAAATGGAGTATGGAATAGGCATACTGTGTGAAGCTCATGTAAACAGGTTGGTCTGTATTGGTGATGTTGCATATATACACCGGAGAAGACTCCACGATGAAACGTGTAGCTTATGGAGTCGATGGGTTGTACCTGTGAAGGGCAGTAGCAGGAAGTACTGAAGTGGTAGTCTAGGAAAATACTCTTGTGATGCTTGTGATGTTTGATGGGTGGACCTGTGAAGGGCAGTAGCAGGAAGTAGTAGTGCAGAAGTCCAGGAAAAGACCCTCTGATGCTTGTGACGCTTGATGGGTTGTGCCTGTGAAGGGTAGTAGCAGGAAGTACTGGCTTGACAGTCCAAGAAAATACCCTCAAGTATATGCTATGAATGTACGGTTAAGGCTAGGGAAGAAAAAATGAGTTCTGTCGCTAACGTGAGGCGTAGCACCTATCTAACCCATGATTGTAAAGCCAGTCTTGCGAGGATACTATGTCTATTTGTGAGCTTGAAGAGCTCTGGAAAAGGCTTTATGCTGAACGGACAAGGGGATGCCAACCCGCATTAGTCTGGACATAGAACTAATAATTTGAGCAACGGACAAAGGCTGAATTGTATCTGCATTATGGTTGTCCTCCATGAGTGTCTGGATGATTGGCATTTGGCAGAAATGCATAGCGAGAGTCTTAGGCCTACGCGCCACTAAAACTAAAGTCTCCGGCTGTACGCCATGAAGCAAAATGCTCAAGTTTGTCGTTGGGCTTCGGGCCTTGAACGGCGGTGGGCAACTGGTATATCCGGTACACCAAGAATGTGCCATGAGTACACGGATCGTCAGGCCGTGTGGCTGACGTTTGTGATGGTTTGCTTGTGCGTGCGAGCACAATGTGTGATGTATACATATCTGCCTATAAATTGTTATCCCTACAGGCAAGGAATACCACTGCCCCGGGAAAGGGATAGGGTCGTTATAAATTGGTCAGCTGAATGTTGACCATTGCATTGTTTGCCATCATTAGGTGGGCTGTCCTTGTATAGGTGTTGGAGAGCCTAGTGGGACGTATAAAGGCTGAAGTCCCTGCTGCTGCTGCTGCTGCTGTTGCTGCTGCTGCTGCTGCTGCTGCTGTTAGCCCTTGAAGGCTAAGCTGAAAATGTTATATTTTGTTCATGTGTGGCCGGCGTACGCGCCGATGTTTGGAAGCCACCTTTATAAAGAGCAACTCTAAGGTCATAAGGCCAAACGTTTTGTATTTGACACATTCATATATAAATGTGAGTGTTTATATTAGTGGATATTCATGGTTGGAGTTCAGTTTTATGTTAAAAGCTTCCGCTAGAATGCTATGAGTTAGGATGCGCAACTCTGATAACAAACCGTGACTTTCCTGCCTGTTTTGTAACATATGGTGTGGGGCCCCGGCCGGACCTTCTATTATATATTATATGAACGGATGGAGTCGTTACAGCGGGTGCCGGCCTCCTGCCGCACCCGTCCCCTAAAGAGTACTCCAAGCACTAGCAAGCTAGACAATTTTTTCCTCCCCTACTAGTATATCAAGCAGATCAACAATAAATTGGCCCCACTGAAGTGCAAAACCCCCGAAAAGCTTAAAAATGTATAGCAAGTCTTACGCCTTCCTTGGGGAACCCACTCCGCGAATACGGGGTTGTACATGTGGAATGAAAGAATAGATGGATACTTTCAGAAGAACGGGTACATAAAGAGCCCATATGAGTATGCACTCTACACGAATGTGGAGAAAACCGTGATTTCATAGTTGTATGCTTGTATGTTGACGACATGATATGCACTAGCAACAATTCTCGCATGTTCGAGGATTTTAGGAGGATGATGAAGAAGGAGTTTATGATGAATGATCTGGGAGAACTCACCTACTTCGTAGGTATTGAGGTACAACAGAGTGAAGATGAGATCTTCATTTCTCAGATGATGTATGCGGAGGAGATTATGAACAAGTTCTGAATGGAGAATAGCAAAGCTATATCTACTCCTGCAGAACTAGTGGTGAAGCTGAGGATGGATTCAAAGGAGGAAGCAGTTGACTCTACGTTGTTCAAGAGTCTAGTTGGAAGTCTACGCTACCTGACTTTCACTAGATCTGATATCTTGTATGTTGTTGGAGTAGTTAGTAGATATATGAGGAGCTGAAATAAGATCACTTCACAGCAGCGAAGAGGATCATGAGATATGTAAATGGGACGAGAGATCTTGATTTGATATATTCTACTGCAGAAGAGTTGAAGTTGGTCGGATACTCCGACAGTGACTATGGTGGTGATGTTAATGACCGGAAGAGCACTTCAGGATACGCTTTTCATGTGGGAATAGTTGTGTTCTCATGGTGTTCAATGAAGCATACAACAATTGCTTTGTCTACTTGTGAAGCTGAGTACATTGCAGCGGTAGCCTATACGTGTCAGACGATTTGGCTGAGAAATCTCTCGCAAGAGTTACATCATCCACAGAATATTCCTGTGACGGTGTATGTTGACAACATGTCTGCGATTCAATTTGCAAAGAATCTAGTGTTGCATGAGCGCATCAAGCATATTGAGACAAAATACCATTTTCTTTAAGATCAAGTGCATCAGAAGATGGTGGAGTTAGTCTATTGTCCTACGGGTGAGCAGATGGCTGATATTTTCACAAAGACATTGAAGACTGAGACGTTCTTGAAGTATAAGAGCGAACTCGACATGTGTTGCCGTATTTGAGGGGGAGATTGTTGGCGAAAATATGATTTATATATATAAATATAATGATATATCTATATTATATAAAACAATATAGGTATTTGGAGGCACACAATATAACAAACAAGAGCCATTCGATCATGAGAGAAAACATGAGATGAGGGGAGAGAGAGGAGGAGGAGGAGAGAGGGGAGGAGAGAGAAAGGGAGAGAAATGGCAGAAGGGAGAGGAAAAGGGGGTGGAGAGAGGGGGAGGAGAGAGAGGGAGAGAGAAAGGGAGAGAGATTGGGAAGGGAGAGAAAGAAGAGAGAGAGATTGCGTGAAAATAATATTTTTACGACAAAACGTAATTTTTTTATAAAATAAAAATTATAATATTGATTTATATTTTTTTACCGTCATTTTGAGTACTCATATGTATATATTGCAGGCACTGCCCGTCTTGATGTGGGTGCATCCCGCTTTGATGTGGGCGCAGCCTGCAACGATGCATCGAGCACGGGAGAAGCTCGTTCGGAGGCGGGCGAAGCCCGCCTGGATACGATCGAAGGCCGCACGAGAGAATCGAGCACGGACGTAGCCCGTGCGAAGATGCTCGTATATATATATATATACACACACATGAGAGACAGGCACGGGCCGATGGCTACGCGCCACACTACCCCGCCAGCGACGGCGGGCTTCGCCCGCCGCCCTCCCCCGGCGGGCTTCGCCCGCCGCCCTCCCCCCGGCGGGCTTCCCCCCCCCCCCCGGCGGGCTTCGCAAAAGTACCGAACCAACTCCTTTTTAAAATTAATAAAAAAATAAATTTGATATTTATAATAATTAATTAAAAAAATTAAACAATTAATTTAAATTAATTTAAAATTAAAAAAACGTATAAAAAAACTGGCGGGTGAACAGTGGCATGAGCACTGTTCACCCGCCAGTTTTAAAGTTGTTTTAAAAAGGTTTTAAAAATAATAATTAAAAAAATTAAAGAATAAAACAATATTTTAAAATATAATAGGCGGGTGAACCGTGGCGCGAGCACTGTTCACCCGCCTATTTTATTCCCACACCGGCTGTGTGTGGGTATCCTTTTGGTTTAAATATGATTTTCCTTCCTAAATATTTGAAATCAAGCGGGCTACCGGGCTAGTTGGCTATTGCGGGCTGAGTTTAAAATCTCTGTAATTCCTGGGACGGCCGGCGGGCTTTGCTTTAAATCTCCTGCAGTTTTATTTTATGATCTAATTTTCAATAGGTTTAGGACACCTAGTAGTAGGTTTAGGAGATCTAGTACATTGTAGTAAGAGAGTGCAGTTTTAATGATCTTGATCGGGCGGCAGCTGATTTATCATACCAGAAATGGACGACTGTTAGAATTTTGAACTCATGGGTTTTATATTTCTATTATAGTAGTAAATATATATATATATATATATATATATATATATATATATATATATATATATATATATATATATATATATGAAGTATCAATTTCATGAAATAAAAATTCGTTGGAGTCATCCTAGCCATCAGATATATCTTGATCTGTTAACAACTGTCGGATATTTCCTACTTAGAAAACTAAAAAATAATAGCCATCCTAAAGCTACTCATGGGAAAGGACAAGAGAGAGAGAGAGGAGGGAGAGGGGAGAGGACAGTGGGCTAGATATAAGCAGAGAAGGAGAGAGATAGAGAGAGATTGAGAGAGAAAGGCTGCACCTAATATATTATATAATATATAATATATATGATAGACAAAGACAGAGAGGGAGAGAGAGAAAAAGAAAAAAGAGAGAGGGAAAGAGTGCGAGAGAGGGAGAGAAAGGGAGGGTGGAGAGAGAAGAAAAAATATATAAATATATATATGTATATACGGATATTTTTTTACAAAATAGATATTATAATAGTGATGTATATTTTATTACGGTCATTTTAAGTACTCATATGCACATGTTGCGTGCGAAGCCAGCAGGGGGCGGGCGAAGCCCGCCATCACTGGTCGGGTACTATCTCGCTTGGCCGTAGGGGCGGAGCCCCGTATCGCGAATCCCGCCGGGAGCGGGCGAAGCCCGCCGTTGCCGGCCGGTTACTGTGCCGCGTAGCTATCGGGCCGGAGGCCCGTGCCTGTCACTTGTATATATATATATATATATATATATATATATATATATATATATATATATATATATATATATATATATATATATATATATATATATATATATATATATGTATATATCACTATAATAGAAATATCAAACTCATGAATTTAAAATTCATTCGAGTGATTTCTGAATACATTATTCAGAAACCGTATGATCAAACACACCCTCTCTCTCCATTTTTTACTAGGTCTGCTAAACCTACTAAAGCTGTCTTAAACCTAAGTGAAATTTCAATTTTACCCCTATATAAGGGGTAAAATAATTCAAAGTCTCCTAAACCTATTAGGGTTGTCCTAAACTAGGAAAAATATTCATCAGATGCGACCCAATTAGACCCGCTCTTCATAAGCACGTATGTGCCCGCCCGCCCAATCATAAGCCCGATGTAGCCTTGCCCGGTCTCTGTAGCCCACGCAGTTATGTCAGATTTCATGTAAGCATTTGGATCCTATAATATATACCAGAATATAACTTTCAAACCCACAATGTGGGACTATATTCTAGAAAAATTTAATAATAAAAAAAGACGCGGTGGGTGAGCCTCGACCGCCAACCCCATAATCAAATTCAATCTCCTTATCCATTACACCAGTAGCTTTTGCATACTTATAAAAACTGTGATTTATAGTTATTGCTTGCGATTTATAGATTTATAAGATTAGAGAACTAAATTAAAAATAATTAAATAAAAAATATTTAAATATATAAAAAAATTTAAATGTATATAATCTTTTTAGCCCATCGGGTACTGTGACGCGTAGCCATCGGGCCGGAGGCCCGTGCCTGTCACTCGTATGTATATATATATATATATATATATATATATATATATATATATATATATATATATATATATATATATATATATATATATATATATATATATATATATATATATATATATATATATATATATATGCATATTTGGATCAAACAATGAAACTCATCTGTACCGTCCGATCAAGCTCCATCAAACACGGGTCGTTGGATTCAAAACAGGATAACTGGATTCGCTTTTGGGCACTGTTCATCTCCGAAAAAACCCCGATATCTCCAGTTCGCCTCCCGCCTCTTCGCTGCCTCACCCCGCCGCCGTCGGCCTGCCCGACGCCCCCCGGCGGGTTCGCCGGCCTCCGGCGAACCCGCCTGGGGTTATCCGGCGGCGAGCGGGCAGTGCCACCGCAGGTGGTGGCCCTGCCCGCTCGCCGCCGGACAACCCCCGGCGGGTTCGCCGGAGGCCGGCGAACCCGCCGGTGGGCATCGGGCAGGCCGCATGTGACACAGCAGGGCAGCCTGCGTGAGCAGGCCGTAGCGGGGGTGGGGGGGATTTTGGGATTTTTTTCATTTTTTTTAAATTATTTATTAAATTATAATTTGATTTTAAAATAATAATTATTTATTAAATTATTTAATAATTTAAATTTTATCCGGGGCGGGCGAAGCCCGCCGGCGGGTCAAGCGGGCGAAGCCCGCTTGATTGCTGGCGAACCCCGCAGCGATGCATCGAGAATGGACGGAGCCCGTTCGAAGACGCTAGTATATATATATATATATATATTGGTGGCAGGAGGAGCGTGAGAAAGATGACAGAAATATTATTGGCTCTAATGTGGCCTTAGACCAAGTCAGTGCAAAATCCATATATATATTTATTATACGAGCATCTTCGCACGGCTACACCCGTGCTCAATGCTCTCGGGCGGCTTTCGGCCGCATCCAGGTGGGCTTTGCCCGCCTTCGCACGGGCTTTGCCCGTGCTCCATGCGTCGCTACGGGTTGTGCCCGCAACATATATATATGAGTACTCAAAATGACCGTAAAAAATTTTAAATCATGATTACTTTTTTTTATTTTGTCAAAAACATACATTTTGACAAACAAAACTTAATATATCTCTCTCCATCTATATAATATACCCACCTATAAATTATATAATATATAATCTCTCCCCCTCTCTCTCTCCCTCTCTCTCTTTTTCTCTCTCTAGCTTTAGGAGCCCTATCATTTTTATTTTTTAAATAATAAAAGGATCTAACAGCTGATGAATTATCAATCCATGATCCGATGACGGTGAGAATTTTAAACTCATGACTTCATACTTCTTTTATAGTGTTAGAGATATATATCAGTTTTTAGATGGCGGAAGAGACGTGAACTGATTTCTCTCCGATCACGTGATGTACTTGTTAAATTTTCTGAGCGTGGTCAGCAAGGTAGCCCAAATGCCAAATTAATATCTTCGGCACTATCCAGTTCTCGCGTTGAATCAGCGGAAAACCAAGGAACAAGGTTAATCCCAACAAACAATGGAAGCACAAACAGATCTTTTATACATTACACTTCTTTACAATGAGAGGTATACGTAGCGAGACATGATTTCGCTAGTATAAACAGCTGTAAACAGAAAGCACCAAAAACCAAGCCGGACGGACAGCACCGGAGTCCGCCGAGACCGCCGAGGTCGTCGAGGTCACCGAGTCCGCTGAGATTGCCCGAACTAAGCTGCAATCCGCCAAATAGCCACGGAGTCCGCCGAAGCCGCGAGGCCGCGCGGACACACCGTTATTCGTCTCCTGCTGAAGCTGAACTGAGGAACACACCGCCTACCCGCCTGGAGCCGGCGGACAGGTTATTGAAGCTGGCAAAGTTGAAACAGAGTTGACAAGCCGCAGAATAACCTCCTACTGAATCCGCAGAGATCGCACAACTTCCAAGTACTTGACCGAAGTCAAAGTCAAACTCCTGGCTCCTTGAAGCTACCCGCGCGACCTGCACACAGCAAACCGTCAGCCCTGAATCAATCTGCGTGGACAGACAAAATGAGACCGCAGCTCTTTGCCCACCCAACTTACTATTCACTCAAGTTACTGTAGACCTGCCAGGGGTTCCTATTTATAAGCGAGGTGAGGAGTGTGGTCACCGCCCTAGAGATAGCGACACTGCCCTAGCCCGTGCGATAGCAAAACACCGTCCGTCGAGTCCGCAAGAACTTAGCCGGATACCAAGGAAAACCGCCAGGAGAAAGGCAACATTGGCGAACCCTCTTCAGTCCGCCCAAGCTATGCGGACAAGGCATCAGTCCGCAAAGCCTCCAACCACTGCAGGACAGCAACCCCCTTCAATGGCTGTCCGCACAAACCCGAGGCAGTCCGCAAGACTCAAACCTCAATCCGCCACAAGTACACGACCAAAGGCAGATAGCAACAGTCCGCCCGGTCAACAGCGGACTTGGCGGATACTGCGGACACCATGGTCTTGGCACAGAGTGTGACCAAGTCCAAAACCATCAAAGGCCAATGCGAGTATGGCGGACATGAAATCCCGTCCGCCAAACACCCTAGCACACAGACCGTCAGCAGTCCGCGAGCTACACGCACACCTGCCCAACGCAGCAGCCATCTCCCGGACTTCACACACCATTCCGCCAACGATCTCCACAGCAAGGCACCTGCTGTAACACCAGAGCTCGACAAGGCCTCAGCCAAGCTCTAAGCTCAGTCCGCAACAGCACATACCGCGGACACGCCAGTCCGCAAGCTTCCCGTAAACATGAGCCAAACCGCCAATCAGCACAAGCTAGCACCACGGCCACTGAGCAATGCACCAGTCCGCAAGCCTCTATCCGCTCAGGCTGATCCTTGGCTAAACCAATCAGCCAATGCCCTATCCGCAGATACCAGCCGCATAGTCCGCGGACTACTTGCATATAACCCGCTCAGAAGAATAGTCGGCTTCCTCTAGACTATCCACTAGGCCGCACACAACAGTTCGCCCAGTCCGTCTAGTCTGCCAACGCTGTCCGCCCAGACCGCACGGCCTGTCCTGTCAACCACTTCCACTTCACAAATTTCAACACTCCCCCTTGAAGTGGGAAGTGATGACCAAGCCCAGCAAACTGCGCAAGCGCTCAAAAGGCCCCTTCGACAGTGGCTTCGTGAAGATGTTAGCAAGATTGTCTTCACTCCGAACATGCCCGACCAGCAGAGACCCCTCCAACACCTTCTCCCTGATGAAGTGGTGATCAATCTCTATATGCTTGGTCCTAGCATGATACACTGGATTGTTAACCAGTTTGAGAGCACACTCATTGTCACCCCGGAGTAAAGTTGGCCCTTGCACTTCTTCATGAACATCCTCTATATGCCTCCTCAAATAGATGGCTTCTCGAGCAGCCAAGGCCGAAGCCTTATGCTCTGCCTCTGTAGTTGAGACTAACACCGAGTCCTGCTTCTTGCTACACCACGAGATGCTAGTTGAACCGCAAGTGAACACATAACCTGAAGTAGACCTCCGATCATCCGAATCACCGCCATAGTCAGCATCCGTGTACCCAAGAAACGCAAACTGCGAGTCCCTTCCATAGAGGAGTCCCATGTCATAAGTCACCTTGACATACTTTAGAATACCCTTCGCTGCCACTAGATGAGATTTCCTTGGTTCAGCCATATACCAACTTACTCGGCCAACAACATAAGCAATGTCCGGCCTTGTAATCGTCAGGTAAATCAAGCTCCCAACAAGAGCCCTGAACACCAAGGGATCATGAAGAACCCTTCCCTCATCTCGTCGAAGCTTCAGCCCAGGTTCTAGTGGAGTAGAGCACTTCTTCCCTTCGCCCATGCTGAACCGCTTCACAATGCGATCTGCATACCCTTTTTGGCTAATGAGAATCCCACACTCCTTCCTCTCCACTTCAAGATCGAGAAAGTGATGCAACTCTCCCAAGTCTTTCATCTCGAAGCGTATAGCAAGCTCTGCCCTGAGCCTTGCTACTTCCCCCTCCGAATTCCCTGTGATGATCATGTCATCCACATACAGCAAGACCAAGACTTAGACCCAAGTCAACCCTAGCCTAAGCAAAGTCAAACCTAGCCCAAATGGGCTAACCCAAGCTCAAACCCATTTTCCCCACTTGGGTTAACCTCATTATTATTATTAATATGATGCTATGGGCTGCCAATAGGCTATGGAGATGAGCAAATTCGTTCATGATGACTAGGAGAGAGAAAGCTCCATTTTACCCTTTAATGGAGGAGAGAGAAAGAGGGAGGAAGAAGCCATTCATGGCTTAGGGAGGCCAAGAGCCATCTTTGATGGCTGAATTCAACTCCCATGGAGAAGGGGAGGAGTCTCCAGCAGTTTCTTGGCCACCCCAAGCCAGATTCACCTCCCCACCACCTTGGCCGAACCAAGCCTTCAATGGACATTAATGGCCATTGATGTTTGGCCTCTCCCCTCCCCCAACTAATGATTTAAACACCATCAGTGACATGAGAGGAACCCTTCCCACCATTTACCTGAGGAATTCGAGCCACTTGACTGCTCTGTTGCAGAAATCCGGCCGGTGGCACCACCACCATGGCAACCCGAAGATCGACTCGACTCCAGCCCACTAGAAAGGTCCTCCTCCACTCTTTCTCTCATGTATAGATCATAGCAATCACTAGGTCCAAGGTTCACGGAGGTGGTGGTGGCGGTGGCCGGCCGGGGAGGTGGCCGGATCGCCGGCGGTAGCGGCTGGAAGGAGATCCAGGCAGGACGAATCGCAGCCATCGGCTGGAGCTAGAAGACGATAGGATTCCGTCAAACACGCGCCAAGATTCGTGCAGATGGATATAATAAACTATAGGATTTAATTTCATGATTATTTCATTTCTGTCACACTATTTATAGTAAATGTTTTTAATTTTTAAAAATACTTAGGCCACCTAGTGGGAGAACTTTCAACATGAACGTTGTAGCCCTTTGGGTCTACCTTAATCCAAAATTGATTTGGACCAATTTGGGCCTCTGTTTTGACCACGACACCCATTGTGGTGTGACCTATACATAGGGCTATCCTGAGATTCAAATGGATGCCCACCCTTCATCCCTTGGCCAAATGGGCTGAAATTTGGGCAGGGGATCAGTCTGAACTATGTCTAGGGTCTGTCTAAAATTGGGATTTTTTTTGAGAAACTTTGCCTAAAGTTTTTACTTTTATTTAATAAAGCTTGGGTATTTTAATTATGTGGTGTAATGACCTCCAAACCCTCCCAAATTTGGTGAGTGGTCCCTAGCATCAATACCTAGCTCTGTACAAAATTTCAACTCATTTGGATAGGTTTTGGTTAGGGAATCACCAAACCCTAATTTGGCCTTAAGGAGGTATTTTTGACTAAAAGTGCACCATGGGCTTAGGGTGGCCACCTCCCCTCAACAGAGGCTGAGGTCTTGGACACTGACTTAGTAAGGACAATGACACCCTCTTAAGGAAAATAGGGGTGATTTAGGTTTGATTTACCCTAGGGTTCAACCTCAAACCCTAAGGAAGGACTTTTGGTGGGTTGTGAAGGACATGGGGGCTAATGCCTTTCTATGATCTTGAAAACTCAGTAGAATTGAAGGTAGTGTAACCTAAGTTATCTGGAAGAAATCTTAGAGGACTGGGAAGAAGGTAGGAACCTCAAAACTCTCACCCTAGTTTTAGGATAGAAGCACAATTTTGTAAATTCAGTCACTAAACCTTATCTAAAGGTTATGAAATTTGGGTAAAATAAGTTTTATACCATCTAGAACCACTGGTAATTTTAATAGAATTTTATGGATTATATTTATGGTACTTTATTTGTTAAATACCAAAAGGCCCAAAATGGTGTTTTAATTAATTTGATTATTCTGTCCATTTGAATCTGATGAAACTTGGTCAGAAGATAATCTAGCTCTAAGTGAATATCCCTGAATTTTGTTACAATTTTTTGATTGATTATATTTGGTACTTCCTTCACTAATTTCAAAAATGGGCTTTGGTGTTATAAAATTATTTATAGGTGATATAGCTGTTGAAAAATCATGAGACTTAGGTACTGCTGATTTCAGGACAAAATATACTTGTAGGAATTTATTCCTAATTTTTAGAGGGTTGTTTACAGTACTTTCTTTACAAATCCATAATATTGAGATTTTTGATAATTAATTTATTCAGAGAATAATTCTTGCTGAAAAATTATGAAACTTGGCCAATGTCACAACCCACATTTCTCTCCGAATTCAAGAAGTATCAGAGTATGAGAAAAAAACACGCGTCATGATGCCACGTCGAGCAGGGGATAACTTTCGACGCTCAGGCGAATACCATCTAACTAGACTATGAAAATTTCTTAAGTTTAATGATTAGAAAATCAGATATAATTGTAAGGGTCGTATCTCTCGGCTCGGTGGATCATCTAGTCCACGGTTTAAAAATTATACTTATACGCAGCGGAAAATACCTTATTTATATTTGACTTTCTATGAGGGAGCATAAGTGACCCCCGAGGTCAACTTATACTATGCAAGACTCCAGATTTATATTATGTTATAAGTAGGAAAACGATCTTTATTTACGTTGCTTGAAAAGTAGTGTATGAGTTTTATAAAACATGCTGATCATGAGATGTACTTATAGTAGTGTTTTAGGTTTAAAAATAACTAGCAACCTAGCATAAAACTTCCCAAGAGCAAGTAGACTCTCCAAAAAAGGTAGCAGTAAAAGAAACATATCTAGTATCAAAAGGTAAAACTACCAGCGGGCGCCAACAAACTGACACGAACCCACTGGAAAGTATATATGTCTGTAAGAAAAGCAGAAAAACTACCTCACAACAGCAAGAGAAAGATCCCTACAACTCAAGGGATCACCAGCAACACCACAGCAAAACTAGACGTCTACCCGGATACTAATCAGAACCTGAGGCATTCATAAAAGAAATGAACACCTCAGCAAGTAAATCATGAAAATCTGAACTAGGGCATTAAATCAAAATGGAACAGGAGTGTAAGTAAACAAGACAGTAAAAGCCAACACTGTCCAAAGAAATCAAAAGTACACCAAGTACCAAGAACAACACCAAGCCCTGCTCAAATCCTGCAGAGGCTACAAGGCAAAAAGGCAAGGAAACTTTCCATAATATGCTGACTTTAACTAGGAAGAAACACCTAACAATTCTAATTTGTGAGTTAATGGCAGTAGTAAATCATCAAGGACTTGAGTTGGTGACCAAGAACAGTCCCCCAAACAAAACAGTTCCAACAAAAATAAATAAGATTTCACTGTCAGCACAAAACCACCACAAACTCAGCCCGTACCTGGGACAAAAAGGGTGGCAGCCACAGCAAATGCCCAGCCCGTACCTGGGACTAAAAAGTGGTGGCCACGACTCGCACACAAAACATCCCGCTCCTTTAGAGCGTCAAAACACCACTACCTGCCATAACCCATGATTCGGCCCTCAAAACAAACGAAGAACGAAAGGCCGACAAGACATTTCCCCTAGGAGGTAATCACTCGGGAAGAAAAGTACTGGAAAGAAATAAATTTCTGCCTGCAGGAATCGTCGAACACAGCTCGACGATTTTCTTCGAGCGCAGGAAATATCGTCGAACTCAGGAAAATCGTCGAACTCAGGAAAATCGTCGAATGCAGCTCGACGACTTTCGTCGAACACAGGCCACGGGAAATCGTCGATCTCCGTTCGACAATTTGTCGTTAAACGCAGACCACAGGGAATCTTCGAAAACAGGCCACGGGGAAAATCGTCGAATGTCGTTCGACGATTTTCCTTTCGTCGAACAAAGGTCACGGGAAAAATCGTCGAACGCCGTTCGACGATTTTCCGATAAATGCAGGCCACCGATAATTGCCGAACTCAGTTCGACTATCCTCGTCGAACCCTGGCAAACAGAGATCGTCAATCTCAGTTCGACGATTATCGTCAAACTCAGGTCGACGATCTTCATCGATCTCAAGCAACCAGAGATCGTCGATCTCAGTTCCACGATTATCGTCGAACCCAGATCGACGATCTTTGTCAATCTGGCTGTATTGCGTGTGCAGCATTCCTGTACCTCCAACTTCATTTCCGTCCAACTTCTTAGCCTAATACAAACCTATTACAGGTAATATAAGTATGAAATCTCACTGCTATTAAATTCTAGGGTTGAAAGGCTAGATACTACCCAAACAGAGGTTTTACAGGGACCACTCTGAATGATAAACATGAAACAATTTGATAAAAATAAGGAAGACTGCAGCACTCCAGCCGAAGGTTTGAGTTTCAAAACTTGAGAGAATGCAAACAGAAACATAAAGGGTATTATGGTTTAAGATTCACATGCTTTTTGACGGAAAAAAATAGAGTAAAATATTAATCTCGGGAAAACAGGGAAAAAAAATTATAGCAGATATGACCATGAAAAGGAGAAGAAAACTTGGCAAGGGTAGGAGCACCACTTGCCTCAATTCCAGAATTTATCTTGCACTGGCCTGCCTCTCTCTCTCTCGGCTCCAGCCACAACAGCACCTAAACAGAATCCTGAGGTTGTAATGGCGGCAAAGGTTCGAAGTAAAAATTCCGAGACCTCTAGAAACACCACGAAAAATGAATCTCTTACCGTAGGAATGAAGGTCTAGGCGAGATCACTCCAAATCCGCTTTCGGAATCGAATTCCGTCCACTAACGCTCCCAAAATCTGCGTTTCAAGGGTACAAGGTTGGCGGCTTTTTACTTCCTCTCGAACAGCAACCGTTTCTCTCCCACAGAAGGAGACAATGAATAGTCTCATTTATTTCTTAAGGCTATATATATGATGCATGGATACGTCTTTTCAACCTAACTGCCACCTATAACCTCTCATTTCAAACTTTATACATTAATTAATCATTACATCCATTATTATTAATACATCAAAATGACCCGAAAACCGAACCACCTCGGAATCCGACGAAATTCACACCGTAGCTAATTACCTATGCTACGAACGCAAATACGAAGTCAAAATCAACTTTCAACGAACAAAACTCGGGTTATCACTACCCGAATCAAAAAACACAAGCATCTCCCGAGAGGCCTCACAGGTCACAAAAACAGACCCGGCTTGCTAGGGGATCTCGCCAAGAGGGCTACCAACAACCACACAAGGAACCTAAAGAGCTAAGACCACGCTCTAGCAAATGGCACATGCCGGAAAGGCGTCAACGTAACGCCAAATGAGAATTAAATAATCACAGAAAAATCGGGGGCGTTACATTCACTCCCCCTAAAAGAAAGTTTCATCCCGAAACTTTACATACACAGCTTCTACTATAGAAGGAAGGTAGCAAACAAGATTACTAGAAAGGAAACGTACCAAACAAATCAAGGGAAAAGATGAGGGTGTGCCTCCCTCATAGCCGACTCTAGCTCCCAAGTCGTGCTTTCCAAATCCTGATTCTTCCATAGAACCTTCACTATTGGGATAGACTTCGTCCGCAGCACCCGATCTTGAGTATCCAAGATGCGGACCGACACCTCAACATATGAGAGATTAGGCTCCAACTGGGGCACAACATCCAAAACTTGCCCACTGCTTCGCACACACTTCCGCAATTGGCTTACATGAAACACATTATGAATATTTGGGAAATTTGCCGGCAAATCCAATCTATAAGCTAACACGCCAATCCGCTCAACAATCTTAAACGGGCCCACATAGCTCGGATCCAACTTCCGGATCTTACCGAACCTCTTAACACCAACCATCGGGGAAACCTTAAGAAACACAAGGTCCCCTATAGAAAATTCCAAGTAATACCTACGCTGGTTGGCATTCTTCTCATATCTCTCCGGAGCAATACGAAGCTTTTCTCGAATAAGCTTCACCGCAGTTTCCATCTCCTCCAGCGCATCCGGACTCAACACAGGCCTCTCACCGACCTCGGTCCAAAATAAGGGAGTTCTGTAGCGCCTTCCATACAAGGCTTCAAACGGAGCCATTTGCAAGCTCGCCTGGTAACTGTTGTTGTATGCGAATTCCATAAGCCCAAACGCTCATCCCACGCTCCTCCATGGTCCAAGATGTAGAACCTGATCATATCCTCAACTATGTGGTTAACTCGCTCAGTCTGACCAATAGTCTGCGGGTGGTATGCTGTAGAATATCTCAAATCTGTACCCAAACCCTCTTGCAGACTCCTCCAGGAGCGAGATGTAAAACAGGAGTCTCGATCCGAAATGATGCTAACTGGCACACCGTGCAACCTGATGACTTCATTCAAATACAGCTCCGCTATCTTTTTCGTCGGATAATCAGTCTTTTACGGCACAAAGTGAGCACACTTCGTCAGTCTGTCCACTATAACCCAAACAGAATCAAAACCTCTAGGAGATCTCAGCAAGCCCATAATGAAATCCATAGAAATACTTTCCCACTTCCAAGTAGGGATCTCCAACGGAGTCAAATTGCCACCAGGCCTCCCATGATCGGCCTTCACACGCTTGCAAGTGTGGCACTTAGCAACAAATCGGCTATATCACCCTTCATCCCATACCACCAGGCAAACTGCTTCAATTCATAATTCATCTTTGTAGATCCTAGATGGTAGGCCACACTGGATCCATGAGCCTCTCTGCAAATCATAACCCTGATGTCGCCAACATCCGGGATGCAAAACCTGCCACGGTACTTCAAAGTACCCGCATCATCAAAAGAAAAATCCAGTAACTCCCCTCTCGCATTCCTTAGGTACAAGAGCAGAAGATCCGGATCATCCTTCTGGTGCAACCTGGTGAGTGCAATCCAAGACGGCTTTGCCACTGCCAAACTGCTCTGCATGTCACATCGTCCCACAGAAATGTCCATCAAGAGAAACTCTTCGGCTAAACGATCGGCGGTGAGATTAAAGATCTTCCCTGTCTTCCGGCTCAGGGCATCGGCCACTACATTGGCCTTGCCCGGATGATACTGTATATCCACATCATAATCGGCCACATACTCTAGCCACTGCCGCTGGCGCAGATTCAGCTCCTTCTAGGTGAAGGCATACTTTAGGCTTTTATGATCAGTGTAGATCTTGCACTGGGCACCATAAAGTAAATGTCTCCACAGCTTCAACGCAAAGATCAATGTTGCGAACTCAAGATCATGCGTAGGGTTCCTCTCATGAGTCTTCAATTGACTCGACCCATACGCAATCACCTTCTCTTCTTGCATCAACACACTTCTGAGCCCAACATGCGAGGCATCGACATATACATCATAGTCCTTGCCCTCCGTAGGTAATGTCAAAACACGGGCAGAACACAGCCTGCTATTCAGCTCCAGAAAAGCCTCCTCGCATTTCTCACTCCAAATGAATGACTCATTCTTCTGCGTCAGCTTAGTCAAGGGGGCTGCCGAAGTAGAAAATCACTCCACAAATCTTCTATAATATATGGCCAACCCCAAGATGCTCCTAATCTCCTTGGGTGTGCTTGGCCTAGGCCAATCCATCACTGCAAAAATCTTTTTCGGGTCAACCGAGATGCCGTCCTTGTTCACCACATGACCCAGGAAGGAAACCTGGGACAACCAGAATTTACACTTACTCAGCTTGGCGAACAATTGATGGTCTCTCAAAGCAGATAAAACCAGTCGCAGATGCTGCTCATGCTCCTCAACACTGCGAGAGTAAATCAGAATGTCGTCTATAAATACGACCACAAACTTATCCAGAAAATCCTTGAACACCCGGTTCATCATGTCCATGAATGTTGATGGCGCATTGGTCAAATCAAACGACATAACCAGGAATTCGAAATGCCCATGCCTCGACCTGAAAGCAGTCCGTGGAATGTCCGACTCACGGATCCTGAGCTGATGATAACCCGAACGAAGATCGATCTTGGAGAACACCGTGCTATCACGCAACTGATCAAATAAGTCATCGATCATCGGCAGAGGGTACCTGTTCTTAATGGTAACTTTATTCAGCTCCCTATAATCGATGCATAGCCTCATCGATCAATCCTTCTTCTTCACAAATAGAACAGGAGCACCCCAAGGCGACGAACTCGGCCTGATAAAACCTTTAGCCACTCGGCCTGATAAAACCTTTAGCCAACAAGTCGTCCAACTCGTAACTCCTCCAACTCACGAGGGGCCATCCGATACAACGCCTTAGCAATAGGTCGCGTACCCGGTTCTAAATCAATCACGAACTCAACATCCCGCTCGGGGGGAAGACCAGGAAGGTCATCAGGAAAAACATCAGAAAAACCACGAACCACGGGAATCTCCTCCAAGCGTGGTACACTGACAGCAGTCCTAACCACCGAGACTAAACAAGCAAAACAATCAGAATGAAACAGATTCTGAGCACATACCGCAGAAATGATAGGAGAATCCTGGCACGGATCAGCATACACACTACCAGGCTGACCATTATCCTTGATGAAGTCCAAGCGCTTCCCTTTGCAATGAATAACCACATCATACTTAGACAACCAATCCATGCCCAGAATAACATCGAAGTCCTCTAGATCAATCATCTTCAAGTCTGCCTTCGCAAGAAAGTCCCCCCACAAAACAGGGCGACCCAAAATGCCCAAATCTGACAACACAGATTCACCAGAAGGGAACTTAACGCGGAATGTATCACGAACTTGATCTAGAACCAAACAATAACGCTCTACAAAAGCTCTAGCCACAAACGAGTAGGTAGCGCCGGAGTCAAACAAAACACGCGCCCAGTGGTTCTTCACCTTAAATTTCCCTATAGGAGTACATAAGAAACTACGGCACTATCGAAACAAACTATAACCATTCTAGCAAAGAAAACTTTCAAGCTAGGAAAAATAACTAACCTGAGATGACGTTCAGCTTTCCTTTGCCCTTGTCCACACGTTGAGGCGGAGGTAAAGACTGAAGTGGAACTGCCTGAAGAATAGGCTGGACTTGAGGACACCTAGTCTTGATATGGCCCTTCTGGCCACACTGAAAGGAGACCTTATCCTTGGACCAGCACTGGGCAGCATCATGCCCAGGTCGCTTGCACACAGAACAGGGAACATCCTTCCTAAGAGTACCTTGAATGGCATGAACTTGCTCCTTCCTCTGAGCTCCAGCCTTCTTGAAACACCTCTCAACAGGGTGGCCGGACCGGCCACAGAAGCTACACACCACCTTGCTCTTCTTTACTGAAGCAGCATCGAGTACCTGGGGGTTCTTCTCTTCAGCAAACTTCCTCTTGTCCTTCCTCATTTGTTGGCCTCTGTTCTTTGCAGTCTCAATTGCCTCCACTTTCAGAGCAGCCTCCACTACTCCTGCATATGTCACTGAACCATAAGCACTGGTTAACTGCTGAACCTCGCTCCTCAAGCCACCAAGAAACCGCTTAACTCGATCCGCCTCAACACTCACTAATCCAGGGGCAAACCGGCTCAACTTGCTGAAC
This sequence comes from Platanthera guangdongensis, assembly GCA_039583875.1. Classification (NCBI taxonomy): domain Eukaryota; kingdom Viridiplantae; phylum Streptophyta; class Magnoliopsida; order Asparagales; family Orchidaceae; genus Platanthera; species Platanthera guangdongensis. Next base: position 207,086,314 of record CM077151.1, on the reverse strand, counting down.
TCTATATCATACTCACTGACTGTGAGTTGCCTCTACTTCAGGCAAAGAAAGTCGTTCATAAGTCGTTCATGCTCGACCAAAGGCAAGAACTTCCTCAACAGCATCTCCTTGAACAATGCCCAATTGCAACCAGCCACCAAGCTCTCCTTTTCCGTAAGCCACCAGCTCTTAGCCAACCCCTTTAGCTGATAGGTGGCTAACATCACTCTCTGATCATCCGCCACACCGGAGTACGAGAATATCTCCTCCATGGAGATCAGCCAATCATCTATGACCATGAAATCTGCCTTCCCATCATATGTAGGAGCGCTAAGTCTCTGAAACTGAGAAATGAAGGCCATCTCCCCTGGCACCACCACTGGAGGTCTCAGGGGAGCAGAAGTGTAACACCCCCTATCTGGCGTATAGCATATCGCAGTAGGTCCGGCCGGGGCCCGACGCCATATACCACAAACAGACCGGGTGGTTACTCAATGGAAACCATCCAACCAGTCATAATGTCCTACACATAGCATTCTAGCGGAAGCAGTTTATATAAGTTGCAATTAAGAACCCAGCACAAAGAGCACGAATGTCCACTAATATACCAAATAGGAATGTAGTACATACACATGTACAGGCCTTAAGGCCTTACAAAATTGTTTACTTAAAATGTCATGATTTACAAACCATGGCACGCAGGCCGGTCATACATGAATAAAAGCAGTAAACACTCCAATTAGGCCTTCGAGGGCCGGCTTCGCAATTTGGGCTTTAGCCCGCTATTGACCGCTTTGTCCAGCAGTACCTCCAAGCAACAAAACCACCACACGGTGGCAAACAAAGCAACGGTCAGCAATGCTGACCAAATTATAACGATCCGCCCGCAAATCGGGGCGGCGATGCTCCTTCCCTGCATTTGATTAGCATAAGCGAGCAATGTATAAATATTCATTTCATCACAAGCATAGGCTCACACGGCCACACACCCCGTGCACTCAGGGCACATTCTCGGTGAACACAGTCAAAGTCTGCCAACTCACCACCGTCCCTTTGGACGACCAAACAATGAGCAATTTGTCTTCCCGGCATGGGTCACGGTAATTAAAACCATAGACCGCCGAAGACCCTCATCTATGCCAACGAGAAGTGCCACATAGCCTTAGGTCTCTTTAACCGAACGACATAGAACGGGTACGGTTCCATCTAACCAGTGCTCGCATCGCAACGTTAATTCAAAACATATGTGCAGGTCAAAATTCTCCCGAGTCCCGTTTCCGTCACACATTTCACATAACCCGGTTATGTTCAAGTTGGCTCTCAGGCCTCCATGTTGGCAAGATCACACATCCGCCCAGTTTTCTCGGTGCACCTTAGGGTTAATCCCCAAGGCACCCCGTTGCAATCTACCATGTAGAAAACCCGAAAAACAACCAATCACACGGAGTCTTCTCCGACATTTATGCAATGCAACATCACCGATCCAGACCAACATGTCCGAGTAGGCTTCACACATCATGCCTATGTCTGTTCTCGCTTACGGACTCTACACAATGGGGACTTTACATATCTACCCGAAGGAACGCCTCCAACTCACCGCAAACTCGCGAGAGCGGGCTTCCTATGCAAAGAAGGAGAGCTTCACATGCTAAAGAAGAGAATCGTTACCCTAGCATTCCTCTTTGGTGCCATGGAAATGTAAGCGGATGAAAAACACCGCACTCTCTTTGCCTCCGTAGATCCGTAGTCAGCTCGCGATTTGGAGCTTCGAAGCTCCTCCAATGACCGGATCTAGCTTTTTCTTCCTCCTTTGCTCTCACCTCTCTCTTGATTTAGAAAGAGAACCACTCAAGTAAAAATGAGGGTTTCAAGGGTCCAATCCCGTGTATATCCCATCAGGAACAACCCCCAACCATTGGATCCCAAATTAAAGAAACAAACGGCCTTGATTCGGGCCTGAAATATTAAACCTGGGTCGAACACGGCCGGACACACGCCCTTATCTAGGGCCATGTCCCTCATTCGCCGTCAAAATCGACGCGCCTGGAACAACACACGGGCATCCAACACGCCCGTGTTCGACCTGACACGCCCGTATTCCAATGGACACGGCCGTGTGGTCGGCCGTGTGCCACCATCGACACAGCCCAGAAAACACCCTGAGACTCACACGGGTATTGGACATGCCCGTATCCTAACCCGTGTCTACTCGAACACGCTTGGGCGCCAGGCCGTGTTCACGGTCTCGACACTTCGTCGAGTGAAGTTCGTCGACCACCCGACACGTCCTTGGACACGCCCTTGTCCTAGGCCGTGTGCCTTGTCTCGACACATCGTCGAGCAAAATTCGTCGACTCCACGGGCCGATCGTCGACACGGGCTTGATACGCCCTGAGACACGCCCGTGTCTCATGCCGTGTTCTCTGCTCGATGATCGTCGACTCCAAAATCGTCGACCTCTCGACCAAATCGTCGACTCCATCCTGACACGCCCTGGGACACGCCTGTGTCCCAGGCCATGTGCCTCCTGCCAGATTCCAAATCTGGCCCAAAACGTCTCCCGTCGCTCTTTTGAGTTTCGGGGCGTTACAAATCTCCCCCTCTTAAAAGAATTTCGTCCACGAAAATATATAAAGGAAAGACAAGTACCAAAATTAAATTGTACATGAGCGGAACAACTCCGGATACTCATCAAGCATAGTATGCTCTCGTTCCCAAGAGAGCTCCTCTCGACCGCAATTGTACCATCGAACCTTGACCATCCTGATCTCTTTATTGCGTAGCTGCTTGACCTCCGAGTCCTCAATCTACACATACTTGACTTTTGTCGTCAGCCCACTATCCACCAGCACTTGATCAACCGTGATCACTTGCGAAGGCTCTTGCACCGCCTTCCATAGCACCGAAATATGGAATACATCATGCAAACCACTTATCTCCACTGAGAGCTTCAACTGATAGGCTGCTTCACCAACCCGCTCCAAAACCTCAAACGGCCCCAGGTACCTCGGGCTTAGCTTTTTCAATCGCCGCACCCGCGAGACACCCTTGAACGGCTTGATCTTTAAGTATACATAGTAGCCCACAGTGAACTCCATGTTCCTGTGCTTGGCATTATAGTACTTTGCTTGCCATTCCTGAGCAATAAGAAACCTCTCCCGAATGGTACGCACCAACGAAGTAGCATCCTCCACTTCGAATCGCTTATATAACTTTGACTCACCCGTTTCTAGCCAAGACAACGGCGTGAGACATTTTCTACCATATAAGGCCTCGAAGGGCGCCATTTGAATACTCGCTTGTTAGCTATTGTTGTACGCAAACTCCACCAAATAAAGATGGTCTTCCCATTGCTTTCCAAAGTCCAAGACACACATGCGAACCATGTCTTCCATAGTTCTATTGACCCTCTCGGTCTGCCCATCTGTTTGCGGATGGAATGTTGTGCTGAATTTTAGCTTTGTTCCCAACATTTGCTGCACAAGCCTCCAATCATTGGACGTGAACCGCCCATCCCGGTCACTCACGATGCTGCGGTGCACACCGTGAAGCCGTACTATATTATCCACATATAGTTTTGCCAACTTTTCCACCGGATCATCCTTCCTATGCGGAACAAAATGCGACACCTTCGTTAGCCGATCTACGACCACCCAAATGGCGTCGTTACCCTTTTGCGACCTTGGCAAACCGTGCAGAAAGTCCATAGAGATGTCGTCGAATTTTCACTCCGGAATAGGAAAGGACTTCAGAAATTCTCCCAGCTTTTGGCATTCCGCCTTCACCAAGGCGCAAGTTTGGCACTTCGCCACGTAGAGCGCCACATACTTCTTCAAACCCGGCCACCAAAATAGTTTCTTGACATCACGATACATCTTCGTGCTCCCTGGGTGAATTGAGTACTTAGTATGGTGTGCCTCGTACAACAATTCCACCCGCAAATGGCCCACACTTGGGATGCACAGACGACCGTCTTTCCAAAGTAATCCGTTCTCCAAAATGAATTGGGAATTTGACCCATCCAGAGCCTCTACCATGAACTACTTCATATGGACATCCATATCCAAAGCCCGCCGAATCCGATCAGCCAGGTCATTTTGGACTTCAGTCCAATTCAGTACTGCTTTAGCACTTGATTGCTTATCCACACAAACAATCTCCAATGCCTCCAACTCCCGCACCAACCGCTCATCATGTACCGATAGCCAATTGGCTTGAGCTGGGGCTCGCGACTCAACGCGTCTGCAACCACATTACCTTTACCAGGCACGTAGTGGATCTTTAATGTATAGTCCCCCAGGAACTCCATCCATCTACGCTGCTGCATATTCAGATCTTTCTGATCAATCAAATACTTCAGGCTCTTATGATCAGTGTAGATATCAATCTTCACACCGTACAAATAATGCCTCCACAGCTTCAAGGCAAAAATCACGGCCGCTAACTCCAAGTCATGGACCAGATAATTCCTCTCGTGCACTTTCAGCTGTCTCAAGCCATGAGCTATCACACTTCCGTGTTGTAGTAGCACGCAACCCAAACCGCTGCCCGAAGCATCGCTATAAATCTCATAGCCTTTGGTCCCAATCGGCGAACTCAACACAGGCGCCGTGGTCAACCGACATTTCAACTCTTCAAAAGCTCGCACGCACTCCGGCGTCCAAATGAACTTCTGCTCCTTCCTCGTCAAAGTAGTGAGAGGTAACGCTATCCGCGAGAAGTTCTCTACGAAGCGCCTATAATAGCCGGCAAGCCCCAGAAAGCTCCGGACTTCCGCTAACGTAGAAAGCTCAGGTCACTCTCGTATTGCAACAATCTTTGCCGGATCCACTACAATACCTTCTCCACTCACTATATGACCGAGAAACGCCACGGTGGACAACCAAAACTGGCACTTCGAGAACTTGACATACAATTGATTCCTCCTTAGCGTCTCCAAAAGCAAATGAAGATGCTTGAAGTGATCTTCCTCACTCTACGAGTACACCAAAATATCATCGATGAAGACGATCACAAAATGTTCTAAGTACTCCCTAAAGGTCATATTCATCAAATCCATGAACACTGACGGCGCATTGGTTAGCCCAAACGGCATGACCGTAAACTCGTAATGCCCGTATCTCGTACTGAATGCTGTCTTCGGGATATCACTATCCCTTATTCGTAGCTGATAGTACCCGGACTTCAGATCCAACTTTGAGTACACCATCGACCCGACCAACTGATCAAAAAGATCATCGATCCGGGGGATCGGGTACTTGTTCTTTTCTGTCAATTTGTTGAGCTCCCGATAATCAATACATAACCTGAAGCTTATGTCCTTCTTCTTAACAAAGAGGCCCGGCGCTCTCCAAGGCGAAGAACTAGGGCGCACATACCCTTGCTCCAACAACTCTTGCAGTTGAACCTTCATCTCCGCCATTTCCTTAGGCGCTAGCCGATATGGAGTGCGTGACACAGGCTTTGCACCTGGTACGAGCTCTATCGTAAAATATATTTCCCGTTGAGGCGGGGCTCCAGGAAGATCTCTAGGGAACACATCAGGGTACTCCGATACCACTGAAATACTATCCAACGTGGGCTTCGGCTTCGCTACCTCCACTAGTGTAAAGAACAGTTTTGCACTGGCATGAAACGCCTTCACCACCTGAAGGGCAGACATCAACGTCTTGCTTGACCCCTTCAAGCCCGTAAAAGTCGTCTCACGACTTGCTCCCAACTTGACTTCCTTACGACCGCAATCAATATAGGCTTGCGGCTCCGAGAGCCAGTCCATGCCAAATATAACGTCAAACTCCACCAACGGAAGTAACGACGCTTGCAGATCGAACTCCTGATTCCTAATGCGAATCTTCACACCGTAGATTCTATCCGCGCGCATCAAACACCCATTAGGCAACAACACATCCAACTTATCCTTCGCCATCGAAGAAGGGACTCCGATGCGTGATATATATCCTTCGGACAAGAAGGAGTGTGAAACTCCCGTATCGAAGAGTGCTCTTGCCTAATTTTCACAAATCAAAACAAATCCTAAACAAGCAGTGGTAAGGTAACCCGTGCATAAAAAGTATTTAAAGGAATTAACTTGCTATAAGCTAAACCGTACCTGTCACCACATCCGCCTATTTGATGGCCTCCTGTTGGCCAAGATTATACACCCTTGGTTGGGCTGGAGCATAATGGGATGCGGTTGACTCCACCGCCTTGCCCTTCTCTTCGTAAGTCGCTCCCGGCTTCCTTTCGGACTTGGGACGTCCGCTCCAACAGTCACGGGCAAAGTGCCCTGACTTTCCACAAGTAAAACATACACCCGGGGTCCGACCCGTAGTCGCCCCAGAAGCACCAGAAGGAGCTGGACCCGAAGTCCTATGCTTCTTGAAGAATCTTTGATAGCCGGACTTTGAAGTAGTCAGCACTTTGAACCCAGACTTCTTATCACCAACGCTCTTCTTCGCTTGAACATTCTTCATGTCCTTTTCCAAGGACCGGGCCGTGTTGACCAAGGTTAAGAAACCCTGCGTCATCGGCCCTGAGAGCAGTAGTCTCAACTCATCTCTCAACCCTTCGTAGAATCGATTCTTCTTGCGCTCCTCATCCGCAATGGTGGAGCTAGCATATCGACTCAATCGAGTAAACTCGTGGAGATATTCATCCACGGTACTGTCTCCTTGAACCAACTTCAAGAACTCGTTCTCCAATGCTATCCTCTGCGCCGAAGGAAGGTATCTAGCCAAGAACAATCTCAAGAACTCCTCCATCGAGACATCAACAAGTTGCCTACCTCTTAATAGGTGCATCTACAATCCTACCCACCACATTCTCGCTTCACCGTCCAGAAGGAACGTAGCAATGGTGGTCATTTGCCACTCCTCCGTCTCCGTTGCTATCATGACTCTCTTCACCCTGGAGAGCCAGTCCTCAGCTTGAGATGGGGTTCCCAACCCCAAGAATACCGGAGGATTAAAGCTCATGACATGCTTGAGCTGTCTCTCGGCTACCCTCCTTGTCACCAACGGCTCGACTACTACTTTTCCACTCTCCTCGGCTCAGCCGCTTGCAGCGGTACCTTCTCCATCGCAGGAGCGGGCTGCTGCGTTTGCCTTGCAGGCTGCGCATTAATCATTGCCAACACTGCTTCAGACACCAATCGTATGGTCTCAGCTGATAGAGGTGTTGCAGGAGCTTCATTAGGTGCACTGCTAGCCTCAGAAACTCGACGTTTCGATGGACAAGCACCACTTCTGGTCACCTATAGTGGTACAAAACACCATTAAGCGACCAAATAAAATTGCAAACAACAATTATAGGAACACGCATGTTCCCCAAACATGTGTATTTTCATTCCTAAGTGGACATTCATGGGTTCTTTTGTTGTTATAACGATGACGCACACACATGTGCTCACCACCCCTTAAGAAGAATTCATCCACGAATTCAGCTTAAGCCCGACAAAAACCAGTAGTCTGATACCAAATTGTAACAACCCCTATCCGTCGCATAGCATATAGTAGTAGGTCCCGCCGGGGCCCGACACCATATACCACAGACATACCGAGTGGTTACTCAATGGAAACCATCCAACCAATCATAATGTCCTACACAGAGCATTCTAGCGGAAGCAGTTTATATATGTTGCAATTAAAAACACAGCACAAAGAGCACGAATGTCCACTAATATACCAAATAGGAATGTAGTACATACACAAGTATTGACCATAAGGCCTTACAAAATTGTTTACTTATAATTTCATGATTTACAAACCATGGCACGCAGGCCGGTCATACATGAATAAAAGCAGTAAACGCTCTAATTATGCCTTCGAGGGCCGGCTTCGCAATTTTGGCTTTAGCCCACTATTGACCGCTTGGTACAGCAGCACCTGCAAGTAACAAAACCTCCACATGGTGGCAAATAAAGCAACAGTCAGCAATGCTGACCAAATTATAACGATCCCGCCCCCAACTCGGGGCGGCGATGCTCCTTCCCTGCATTTTATTAGCATAAGCGAGCAATGTATAAATATTCATTTCATCACAGGCGTAGGCTCACACGGCCACACACCCCGTGCACTCAGGGCACATTCTCGATGAACACAGTCAAAGTCTGCCGACTCACCACCGTCCCTTTGGACGGCCAAATAATGAGCATTTTGTCTTCCCGGCATGGGTCACGGTAATTAAAACCATAGACCGTCGAAGACCCTCATCTATGCCAACGGCAAGTGACACGTAGCCTTAGGTCTCTATAACCGAATGACATAGAACGGGTATGGTTCCATCTAACCCGTGCTCACATCGCAAAATTAATTCAAAACATATGCGCAGGTCAAACTTCTCCCGAGTCTCGTTTCCGTAACACATTTCACATAACCCAGTTATGTTCAAGTTGGATCTCAGGCCTCCAATTTGGCAAGATCACGCATCCGCCCAGTTTTCCGGGTGCACCTTAGGGTTAATCCCCAAGGCTCCCTGTTGCAATCTACCATGTAGAAAACCGAAAAACAACCAATCGCACAGAGTCTTCTCCGACATTTATGCAATGCAACATCACCGATCCAGACCAACATGTCCGGGTAGGCTTCACACATCATGCCTATGTCCGTTCTCGCTTACGGACTCTACACAACGGGGACTTTACATATCTACCCGAAGGAATGCCTCAAACTCACCGCAAACTCGCGAGAGCGGGCTTCCTATGCAAAGAAGGAGAGCTTCACATGCTCAAGAAGAGAATCGTTACCCTAGAGTTCCTCTTTGGCGCCATGGAAATGTAAGCGGATGAAAAGCACTGTACTCTCTTTGCCTTCGTAGATTCGAAGTCGGCTCGCGATTTGGAGCTTCGAAGCTCCTCCAATGGCCGGATCTAGCTTCTTCTTCCTCCTTTTCTCTCACCTCTCTCTTGATTTAAAAAGAGAACCACTCTAGTAAATATGAGGGTTTCAAGGGTCCAATCCCGTGTATATACCATCAGGAACAACCCCTAGCCGTTGGATCCCAAATTAAAGAAACGAACGGCCTTGATTCGGGCCCGAAATATTAAAACTGGGCTGAACACGGCCTGACACACGCCCGTGTCCAGGGCCGTGTCCGCCATTCGCCGTCAAAATCGACGCGCCTGGAACAACACACGGGCATCCAGCACGCCCGTGTTCGACCTGACACGCCCGTGTTCAAACGGACACGGCCGTGTGGTCGGCCGTGTGCCTCCATCGACACAACCCAAAAAACAACCCGAGACCCACACGGGTATTGGACATGCCCGTGTCCTAAACCGTGTCTACTCGAACACGCCTGGGCGCCAGGCCGTGTTCAAGGTCTCGACACTTCGTCGAGTGAAGTTCGTCGACCACCCGACACGGCTTTGGACACGCCCGTGTCCTAGGCCGTGTACCTTGTCTCGACACATTGTCGAGCGAAATTCGTCGACTCCCCGGGCCGATCGTCGACACGGGCTCGACACGCCCTGAGGCACGCCCGTGTCTCAGGCCGTGTTCTCTGCTCGACGATCATCGACTCCAAAATCGTCGACCTCTCGACCAAATCGTCGACTCCAGCCTGACATGCCCTGGGACACGCCCGTGTCCCAGGCCGTATGCCTCCTGCCAGATTCCAAATCTGGCCCAAAATGTCTCCCGTCGCTCTTTTGAGTTTCGGGGCATTATAAGGAGGGGGAGGGGTAGCTGACCTCCCTGCAGGGTCTTGCACTCCCTGAGTTTGTCCTGCCACAACCGCCGCCAGAGACTAGATCTGGACCTGCATCTCCACCAACTGCATGGTCAAGGAATCGTTGCTCAACCGCAAGCTCTCGATCACCGCATCACTCTGTGCTCCAGAAGTCTCACCCTCAGACAGGGGAGTCGACGTCATCGAAGGATGTCTCGCCATCCTAAAATCATATCAACATTAGCCAAATCCTGGTACAATAGTTGGAACTAACTGCAAGTACAGACAATACATACATAAATATGATCTTAAAACTGCTAAACTTGCTCTGGGAGTTTATTTGAACCAAAATGATGTTATGTCTAACCTAGGATGGTTAACCACCATCATCTGACTCTTGTGCCTAGATCGAGAATGCATGAATTGTATATTTTTTTTTTGATTTAAAACCATGTGTGTATATATGTCATCCTGCAAGTCTTTAACTTGGCACGTTGTGCTTATGCAATGTTAAGCTATGCATGATTGTGCTATGCATTCTAAAAAGGCCCTAATGCATGTCATGAGCGGCGTACACATGAAAATGTTATGCATCCCATACTACATAACATTCTCATGCAACAAAAAGAAACGTGCTAGTCGCATTCATGTGGTGAGGTTATGCATCCCATACTACATAACCCTCACATGTTGCCCCTATGGGGGATCCATATATAGACACATATTATGCATCCCATACTACATAATATGCCCCGTATACTTCATGTTATGCTATGAGTGAAGTGTTCGTGCTTCAGCCAAGACATGCTGATGACATATCGATGTGTGTATGATATGATGCTAAACACCTAACACGTAAAAGGTTGCCCGACAAATTGTCAAGAAACCTCCCTCTGATACCAACTGTCACAACCCGCATTTCTCTCCGAATTCAAGAAGTATCAGAGTATGTTAAAAAAACACGCGTCGTGATGCCACGTCGAGCATGGGATAACTATTGACGCTCAAGCGAACACCATCTAACTAGACTATGAAAATTTCTTAAGTTTAGTGATTAGAAAATCAGATATAATTTTAAGGGCCGTATCTCTCAGCTCGGTGGATCATGTAGTCCACGGTTTAAAAACTATACTATTACGCAGCAGAAAATACCTTATTTTTATTTGACTTCCTATGAGGGCGCATAAGTGACCCCCGAGGTCAACTTATACTATACAAGACTGTAGATTTATATTATGTTATAAGTAGGAAAACGATCTTTATTTACGTTGCTTGAAAAGTAGTGTATGAGTTTTATAAAACATGATGATCATGAGATGTACTTATAGTAGTGTTTTAGGTTTAAAAATAACTAGCAACCTAGCATAAAACTTCCCAAGAGCAAGTAGACTATCTCCAAAAAAGGTAGCAGTAAAAGAAACATATCTAGTATCAAAAGGTAAAACTACCAGCGGGCGCCAAAAAACTGACACGAACCCACTGGCAAGTATATATGTCTGTAAGAAAAGCAGAAAAACTACCTCACAACAGCAATAGAAAGATCCTATAACTCAAGGGATCACCAGCAACACCACTACAAAACTAGCAGTCTACCCGGCTACTAGTCAGAACCTGAGGCATTCATAAAAGAAAAGAACACCTCAGCAAGTAAATCATGAAAATCTGAACTAGGGCATTAAATCAAAATGGAATAGGAGTGTAAGTAAACAAGACAGTAAAATCAAACTCTGTCCAAAGAAATCAAAAGTACACCAAGTACCAAGAACAACACCAAGCACTGCTCAAATCCTGCAGAGGCTACAAGGCAAAAAGTCAAGGAAACATGCCACAATATGCTGCCTTTAACCAGGAAGAAACACTTAACAATCCTAATTTGTGAGTTAATGGCAGTAGTAAATCATCATGGACCTGAGTTGGTGACCAAGAACAGTCCCCCAAACAAAACAGTTCCAACAAAAATAAATAAGATTTCACTGTCAGCACAAAACCACCACAAACTCAGCCCGTACCTGGGACAAAAAGGGTGGCGGACATAGCAAATGCCTAGCCCGTAGCTGGGACTAAAAAGTGGTGGCCACGGCTCGCACACAAGATATCACACTCCTTTAGAGCGTCAAAACACCACTACCTGCCATAACCCACGATTCAGCCCTCAAAATAAAGGAAGAACGAAAGGCCGACAAGACATTTCCCCTAGGAGGTAATCACTCGGGAAGAAAAGTACTGGAAAGAAATAAATTTCTGCCTACAGGAATCGTCAAAGGCAGCTCGACGATTTTCGTCTAGCGCGGGAAATATCGTCGAACTCAGGAAAATCGTCGAACGCAGCTCGACGAATTTCGTCGAACACAGGCCACGGGAAATCGTCGAACTCTGTTCAATGATTTGCCATTAAATGCAGACCACATGGAATCTTCGAATACAGGCCACGGGGAAAATCGTCGAACGTCGTTCGACGATTTTCCTTTCGTCGAACAAAGGTCACGGGAAAAATCGTCGAACGCCATTCGATGATTTTCCGATAAACGCAGGCCACCGATAATTGTCGAACTCAGTTCTATGATCCTCGTCGAACCCAGGCAAACAGAGATCATCGATCTCAGTTCGACGATTATCGTCTAACTCAGGTCGACGATCTTCGTCGATCTCAAGCAACCAGAGATCGTCGATCTCAGTTCGACGATTATCGTCGAACCCAGATCGACGATCTTTGTCGATCTGGCTGCATTGCGTTTGCAGCATTCCTGTACCTCCAACTACATTTCTGTCCAACTTCTTAGCCTAATACAAACCTATTACTGGTAATATAGGTATGAAATCTCACTGCTATTAAATTCTAGGGTTGAAAGGCTAGATACTACCCAAAAAGAGGTTTTATAGGGAACACTCTGAATGATAAACAAGAAACAATTTGATAAAAACAAGGAAGACTGCAGCACTCCAGCCAAAGGTTTTAGTTTCAGAACTTGAGAGAATGCAAATAGAAACATAAAGGGGCATTATGGTTTAAGATTCACATGCTTTTTGAAGAAAAAAAAAACAGAGTAAAATATTAATCTTGGGAAAACAGGGAAAAAAATTATAGCAGATATGACCATGAAAAGGAGAAGAAAACTTGGCAAGGATTGGAGCACCACTTGCCTCAATTCCAGAATTTATCTTGCACTGCCCTGCCTCTCTCTCTCTCGGCTACAGCCACAACATCACCTAAACAGAATCCTGAGGTTTTAATGGCGGAAAAGGATCGAAGTAAAAAATTCTGAGACCTCTCGAAACACCACGAAAAATGAATCTCTTACCATAGGAATGAAGGTCTAGGCGAGAGCACTCCAAATCCGCTTTCGGAATCGAATTCCGTCCACTAACGCTCCCAAAATCTGCGTTTGAATGGTACAGGTTTGGCGGTCTTTTACTTCCTCTCGAACAGCAGCCGTTTCTCTCCCACAGAAGGAGACAATGAATAGTCTCGTTTATTTCTTAAGGCTATATATATGATACATGGATACGTCTTTTCAACCTAACTGCCACCTATAACCTCTCATTTCAATCTTTATACATTAATTAATCATTACATCCATTATTATTAATACATCAAAACGACGCGAAAACCGAACCACCTCGGAATCCGACGAAATTCACACAGTTGCTAATTACCTATGCTACGAACGCAACGATGAAGTCGAAATCAACTTTCAACGAACAAAACTCGGGTTATCACTACCCGAAGCCAAAACACAAGCATCCCCCGAGAGGCCTCACCGGTCACATAAACAGACACGGCTTGCTAGGGGATCTCTCCAAAAGGGCTACCAACAACCACACAAGGAACCTAAAGAGCTAAGACCACGCTCTAGCAAACGGCACATGCCAGAAACGCATCAACGTAACGCCAAATGAGATTTAAATAATCGCAGAAAAATCGGGGGCGTTACAGCCAATGCTACTTTTAAGGTTTTATCTGCGTAGTATAATTATTTTATAATTTTTGGATGGATATTTCCTATACTTGGTTCATAAACAACGGAAGATAGTAAATATTGCAAAAATAATTTTAGTGCCCTTTTGATGATGGAAAAATTGTGATACTTTGGATTTACCATATTGAGATAACCTAATATTTATCATAATTTTGTTAGGCATCTTGCATGTGTACTTAGGGTAGTTCATGTTCAAACTGGTAGACTTTGGAAGCTTTAAGGAAAATATTTAAATACCAGATAGGTTAGGAAAATTATAATTTCCTGGATTTAGTCTATTTGTGTCCTGATGTGTCTCCAGTAAATAAGGTAGGCCATTTGGATGAGTATTTGGATTATCACCTGTCCAGACCAACATATAGCCTAGGATGATCTGCATGGGTAAATTGCAATAAGATATGATGGGACATGGTGTAGGAGTTAGTCTTTTTGGATAGATGAGGATGAGTTCACCATAGAAGAATAGGAAGAGTGGTGAGGAATTGGTTTGGCTTGAGTTTAGAGGCGCTCGGGTTCGACGAAAGATCGTCCTTCCCGAGGTGGGGTAGAGTCAAATCACCCTAGGATTAGCCTATTGTAATATGAGAAGAAAATGGGTAAGGGAATCAACCAATAATAATAATAAGTACCTTGCGAAAGGGAGCGTTGGGCGTAATCCCAACATAGTTCCTAGTGCCCCTTGAGAGCCCTTCACAGGGAATATCGGGGGCAGTCCTGGGTTAACGTGAACTGTATTAACAAGCTGAAAGGAGTAACTTAGTAATTAGGGTTGCACATTTCATGAACACAGATAGCACAAGAAGATAGTTGGAAGCTTCGGCTTGGATGGTTAAGAGATGGACGTTTTGGTCCGGGGAGCTTTGGCTCGGTTGATATTTGTGACGGACGGGATTGTACGGGGGGCTTTGGCTCGGTATGATACGATAAATTTGCATGTGCACGAAAGGAAAGAAAATTAAGGTGGTGGGTCTTCGGTATTGGAAGGTCGATGCACCGACACCAATACGCTGACTCGACAAATGTGGTTAGCACTTCGTCAACAGAAGTCCGGTGCGCCAGCCGGCAAGAGTATGCAGGAGTCCGCTTCGTGCACTAAGCGTTGAGGCATACGATAGGTCTGACCGGTAGTGCTTTACTGGTTTAGAGGTGGGCAAGTCCCAACCCACCGCTTCCGTCTGCCACTACGGAGGTATCCTGGGAGGTGAGGCTCTAGAAAGGGGGAACTAAAGGTCTGTCTGCACAGAGTCGGGTGTGTGTGTTGCACTTGCATGTTCCATCATACCCACGTTCATGTCATAGCATAATCGATTCATTTAACCCTGACACCTAAAGTATAAGTGGAATGGGACGCTTATACTTTAGGCCCTGCAAAACGACCCCTTGGTCTATAAGTTTGTGTGGGCAAGTTTATAAATTAAGGTCAATTTTGATATATATTTACTGCTGTTTGATAACCGACACCCCAACGTATAAATTGGTATGAGATTTTTTATACGATGGGAGCTTTGTAGAAGACCCCTTGGCTTATGTGTTCTCACATAAGTGAAGGTTACTTTTCATGTTTCAGCTTATTGTCCATACCTATTATAGAATTGCTAGTATAGGTCCGTTGCCATGTGTTTTTGATTATTCTCCACCTTCAATTCCTCCCGTTTCTTCCTCTCCGCTCGGTGCCTAGGAGCCATGGGGGAAGGGGTGGGGGATGATAGGGCTTAGTCTTTTAGACTAACGGTTTTCGAACCGCATCATTTTAGGGAATCGTGGAGCCCAGCAAAGAGGAGCAGCCCCAGAGACCGGTGCGCTAGGAGATGGAGCAGTCTAGCTCCGGAGTTCTTATAGTCAGGACCATGAGTCTCGACCTTAAGTTGATTTTCTGCTTTTGCTTCCGTATGAGTGATTTGTAGTGAGGACATGATGTACCGGGCATAAGCCCGTATTTTAGTACTCTGATGTATTTTTCTGTGGACACTCCCTTCGTGGAGATTATCTTTATGATATGTGATTATCTGTGGACTGCTAGTTTGCATTTCTTTATTTTGCTACTTTTCTGTGATCGAATTGGCCGGCAGAATCGACACTTTGTGGTTATGACCCTTCAGGTCATGAAGGAGTCATCGCAAAACGGCGGTTCTGGGCCTAAGACCCCGGTGTTTTAAAGAAATAAAAAGGGGGGGGTCTTACACTCACCAACCCTTAAAAAGATTTCGTCCACGAATTCATTTTAAGCCAGACCAAAACTAGTAGTCTGATACCAAATTGTAAAACCCCCTATCAGTCGCATAGCATATAGCAATAGGTTCAGCCAGGGCCCAACGCCATATACCACAGACAGACCGGGTGGTTACTCAATGGAAACCATCCAACTAATATACAACATTCTACACAGAGTCATTCTAGCGGAAGCAATTATAATAGTTGTTAAAACAAGAACCCTGCTACTAGCATGAATGTCCACTACAAAGCCAACAGAAAGAACGTACAAATATACAAGTACTGGCCTTAAGGCCTTACAATAGTTTGCTTGAATATTAATGTTTTTCAAACCTCGGCACGCAGGCCGGCTATAATGAATAACAGAAAATACTCAAAATTAGTCCTTTGAGTGCCGGCTCAGCAACTTGGGCTTTGGCCCGCTATTTAGCACTCGGCTCCGCAGCACCTGCAAGCAACAATCCACCGCACGGTGGCAAACAAAGGCAACGGTCAGCTATGCTGAACAAATTATAACGATTCCGCCCTAAACTCAGGGCGGCGATGCTCCTTCCCTGCACTTTGTTTGTATAATCCAGCAGTATAGTGTAATCATACAACAACACAGGCGTAGGCACTCACGGCCACACACCCCATGTACTCAGGGCATATTCTCGATGAACCGGTCAATGTCACATCAGTTTAAGCCATAAACATCTCTGTCTCACCACCGCCACAAGGACAGCCAAATCTTGTGAGCATTTTGTCTTCCTGGCATGGGTCATGTCAATTTAAGCCATAGACCACCAAAGACCCTCATCTATGCCAACGGCTCCCACCGAACGACATAGAACGGGTATGGTTCCTCCTAACCAGTGCTCACATCGCAACGACAATTTAAGCCATATGCGCGGGTCAAACTTCTCCCGAGTCTCGTTTCCATTACACACTTCACATAACCCAGTTATGTTCAAGTTAGCTCCCAGGCCACCATGTTGGTAGAATCATGCATCTGCCCAATTTTCCGGGTGTACCTTGGAGTTAATCGCCACGGCTCCCTGTTGCAATCTACCTCGTAGAAAACCCAAAAAACAAACATTCGCACGGAGTCTTCTCTGGCCACTTATGCAATGCAACATCACCGATCCAGACCAACTTGTCCGGGTAGGCTTCACATATCATGCCTATATCTGTTCTCGATTACGGACTTTACACAACAGGGACTATTCATGTATACCCGAAGGAACGCTTCAACTCGCAGCAAACTCGCGAGAGCGGGCTTCCTATGCAAAGGAAACGAGAGCATAACATGCTCAAGTAGAGAATCATTACCCTAGCATTTTTCCTTGGCGCCATGGAAATGTATGCTGATGGAAAGCACCACAATCTCCTTGCCTCCGTAGATCCGAAGTCGGCTCGCGATTTGGATCTCCGAAACTCCGCCAGCAACCGAATTTAGCTTCCCTTCTTCTTCCTTGCTCTCCCTTCTCTCTAGACTTTAGAAAGAGACTTAAGTGAAAGAAGTGAGGGATTTGAAACACTATTCTCGGGTATATCCTAGTAGGAACAACCCACAACCGTCGGATCCCAAAATAAGGAAATGAACGGCCACGATCCGTAGCTGAAATGCAAAACCTGGGCCGCATACAGCCTGCAACACGCCCGTGTCCAGGTCCGTGTCCCTCATTCGCTGTCAAAATTAACACGTCTCGAAAAACACACGGGCACCCGACACGCTCGTGTTTGTCCTGACATGCCCGTGTCAGCCAGTACACGCCCGTGTTCCCGGGCGTGTTCCTCCATCAACACAGGACCAAAATCAACCCGAGACTCACATGGGTTTTGGACACGCCCGTGTCCTATTTGACACACTCGTGTCCTATTTGACACGCCCGTGTCAAACCTGAACACACCGGGGCTCCCGGCCGTGTTCACAGTCTCGACACTTCGTCAAGCACAGTTTTTCGACCACCCGACACGGCCTTGGACACGCCCGTGTCCTAAGCCGTGTTCCGTGTCTCGACATTTCATCGAGCAGAAATGTCGACATCCCTGGCAGATCGTCGACACGAGCTCGACACGCCCTGAGACACGCTCGTATATCAGGCCGTGTTCGCTGCTCGACGATCATCGGCTCCAAAATTCGTCGACCTCTCGGCCAAATCATCGACCCAAACACGACATGCCCTGGGACACGTACGTGTCCCAGGCCGTGTTCCCCCTGCCAAATTCCAAACTTGGCTCAAAACGCCTCCCGTCGTTCCTTCGAGTTTCGGGGTGTTACACACGGACTGTGACACGGGCATGTCACAGGCCATGTCAGCTCAAGAAAGTGATTTTCTGGGCAAATCATGGCCGTTCATTTCTTTCCACTTGGATCTAAGGGTCCAGGACCTTCCCTGTTGTTTTAAAGCCGAGGATGGAAGGATAACTTCAATTCATCTTTGACTTTCCCTTTCTCAAGAGATAGGAAGGGAGGAGAGGAAGGAAGGAAGAGAAGGAATCCGGATGACGGAGGAGCTTCAGAGTGCCAAATCAAGATCCGAGTTCAGATTCGTGGAGGCAAGGTCGTGGAGGTGATTTCCATCCTGCTAGAGTTTCATGGCTCCAAAGTGATGGTCAAGTGTAAAGATCTCCTTCTTGGATAAGTGAAGTCCTTCTTTATACATAAGCATGGAATCCTCCACCAAGCGGTGGAAAGCGTAAGTGATTCCAGTGGGTCGATAGTTGATATCCCCGGTTGAGTCTACATCAAGAGCCGGAAATGTGTAGTATGACATATGCATGCTATATGAAGCCCACCCGGATGGGTAGTCTGGAGTGGTGATGTTTATATTATGAAGCAAAGAAGACTCCATGTATTGTGTGGATGATTAAGGATTGTGAATACCTAGAAAGATCTGGATGTGCCCTTGGGTTGTGTGTGATGAATTGGAAAGCGGCTCTGCGAGAGCTGTGTGCGGAGCAGGAAAGGGAAAGCCGACCCACATCATGATCTGTGCTATTGACGAATTGACCAACGGGAAAAGGCTGACCTGGACTTGTGCTGTGAGAGATCGATTGGTGGCAATGTATGGGTGGATGCGGCCCTGACCCGGCTTGTCACACCACAATGTTGGGCCGATCTAAATGCTCAAGTTTGTTGTGGGGTTAGCACCTCTGAGTGGGATGGACGCAATGTCCCCAGCATGCATGTTGGTAGACTAGGACCACCAAACCAACAAGTTAAAACCTCTACTCGGTGGTGGTGCCAAAGAGTCTGGACCACCGTAATGTGCCCTGAGTGAACGGAGCGTCTGGCTGAGGTGGGCGCTTGTGATACTGTTGTGATACTTGTTGTGATAGTTATATGTTGTGATTGCGATGCATACAGGGAAGGAACCACTGTCCCTGGTAAGGGATATGGTTATTATAATTGGTCAGCTAATGTTAACCATTGCTTTGTTTACCACTCTTAGTGCGGATGTCCAACTGCAGGTGCTGACGGGCTAAATTAGATTGAGCGGGTTGAAGCAGACTCAACCGGGGATATCAACTATCGACCCACTGGAATCACTTACGCTTTCCACCGCTTGGTGGAGGATTCCATGCTTATGCATAAAGAAGGACTTCACTTGTCCAAGAAAGAGATCGTTACACTTGACGATCGCTTTGGAGCCTTGAAACTCTAACCAGATGGAAATCACCGCCACGGCCTTGCCTCCACGAATCTGAACTGGGATCTCGATTTGGCACGCTGAAGCTCCTCCAGCAGCCGGATTCCTTCTCTTCCTTCCTTCCTCTAATCCCTTCCTATCTCTTAAGAAAGAGAAAGTCAAAGATGAATGGAAGTTATCCTTCCATCCTCGGCTTTAAAGCAGCAGGAAAGGTCCTGGACCCTTAGATCCAAGTGGAAGGAAAGGAAGGACCACGAATTGCCCAGAAAAGCACTTTCTTGGGTTGACATGGCTTGTGACATGCCTATGTCACAGGCCATGTTCCTTAAGCGGTAAAGGAACTGACATAACCCGACCAAGACACCGGCTTAGACATGCCCGTGTTAACCTTGACACACCCGTGTCACTCAGTACATGCCCGTGTTTCGGGGTGTGTTCCTCAATTGACACAAGACCAAAAACAACACAAAGAGGACACGAGTTCCGTACACACCCGTGCTGATGTTGACATGCCCGTGTTAACCAGAACATTGTCGTGTTCGCTGTCTTGAGTGCATTTCGTCGACAACTCGTGAAGTTCATCGACTAGAGGAGGACACGGCCTAGGACATGCTCGTGTCCCAGGCGGTGTGCCTCACTCGAGGCACACTTGGGGCCCACTCGAGTTCTACTCGAGTACAGAGCTATACACGGCTTGGGACACGCTCGTGTCCAAGGTAGTATCGCCTAGCCTGAACCCAAATTTAGGATTTGGGGTGTTACAACCAACCCAAGACCAAGGAAAAAATACTTACATAAAGTATAGCAGTAAGGGTAAAAAAGTAAAAAAGGAACACTTACGTGAAGCATCACTTAAAACAACAGTACCCCAAATGCACAAGACCATAAGGGGAAAAAAGGTCGATATAAAACCATCAAGATAGAAACAAACCCCTATTAGCCACCTGTGGTCAACTCCACCAAAAAAACAAAAACGGGTGGGGTTGCCAACCCCAAAGACAATTCATCTGTCTAAATATGGGGGAGACTCGTTACTCCACCATACACCGCAAATGCCCAAAAACACGGTAGAGCCCCCACAAAGTACTAATTGGGAGAGCAAATGTTGCGGCGGTGGTTTCATCCACTAATAACACTCGCAACAAAGTAAAACTAGAAGGAAAACCTCGTAATGACCCGAGTTTAGAGCTCAGAGGCCCACCCCAACCCTTCATGGTATAGAGGCATGTCTCGCCCCACGACGTTGCCATGAAGGAAACCATGATATAAATCTCAAGACAACAATGACACATCGTATTCTACTAGACAATTCTAGATTAAAAACGATTGATCAACCTTTAGGAAGAATTTACAATCCTACATGAACTCTAACACGTCCTACTTAAACATTGATGAATGGTTATATGACTAAGATTCTACCACACGTAACACTAATAAGATTAGGTAACAAAATCAAGAACATAGTGATTATAAACAAACTAGACAAGAGATCTACACCACAATAAAATTCAGCAAGTTAATTAATAATCATGACAACAAAAAGTTAGAAATTTCTGTAACTCGTGATAAAGAAAGGAAGACAAGGAGGAAACCATCACTTGCCTTTGTTTTACGGGAGAAAGACGTCCAAATCTCACCACGGCATAGATCAGGGATAAAGAAGATGAGGGAAGTCGAAATCTAACAAGAATCGTCAAAAATAGCAGTTAGGGGCGAGAACCCTAGCGAGAAAAACTCAAGGAATGGGGAAAATTT
Organism: Platanthera guangdongensis; assembly: GCA_039583875.1. Lineage (NCBI taxonomy): Eukaryota > Viridiplantae > Streptophyta > Magnoliopsida > Asparagales > Orchidaceae > Platanthera > Platanthera guangdongensis. Next base: position 207,065,091 of record CM077151.1, on the reverse strand, counting down.
TACCACGATGACGAAGCACTCGCTGAGAGCTTTCCGGATCTGTATTTGGTTGAGGATTTCGAGCACCGGAGCAACGTTGACGGCTACCGGAAGGATAGGGAAAAACTTCTCACTCTCGTTCACGCCGCTCTGGTTCGGGAGATAGACAAACAAATTTAGGTTAGCTAAAGGAGGAAGAAGAAGAAGTAGGTATATATATATTAGTGTGCCATTAGCATAACCATACTTAAGAAATGAACTGGGTTCCGCTGATCCAGGTTTTAAAAATGAAGAGACGATTTCTCGAGTTGAAGAAAATTACTCGAGTAGAAGAAAACATCACTCAAGAACAGGCAAGGGTTACCCAAGAGCGAGCTATACAGTACTTGAGTACTGAAGAAAGACTACTCGAAAACATGGGTAGATAGTTCTCGAGAATAATAAAGTCCTTCTCGAGAACAGAGGGTGGTTCTCGAGAACAAGGTAAATAGTTCTCGAGAATAGAGGGTGGTTCTCGAGAACAAGGGTAGTTCACCAGAACAAGGTAGATAGTTCTCGAGAACAACAAAGTCCTTCTCGAGAACAGAGGGTGGTTCTTGAGAACAAGGTAGATAGTTCTCGAGAACAATAAAGTCCTTCTCAAGAACTAGAAGCCATTTCTCGAGAACCAGAAGCCTTCTCGAGAACAACTAGGCAGACCACAAGAATCAAGAAGCACTTCTCAAGTACAAAAAGGGCAGTTCTTGAGAACAAGAAGGCTTTCTCGAGAACAAGGCTGCAAATTCCAGAGAACAGTCCACATCTCGAGAATAAGAAACCAGTTCTCGAGAACAAGATGTGAGTTATCGAGAACAAGATGATACATTCTCGAGAACAAATAAATGTTCTCGAGAACAAGCAGCAACACCACTCGGGAACAATAATAGTATTTATCGAGTACCAGAAGGTCATAACTCGTGAGCAGATGGACTACTCGAAATCAAGGAGGAAAAATTTCGTTCGTCGAACTCAATTCAAAAATCATCGAATGCTAAGGAACACACATTCAGTTCGACAAACTGCACACAGAAATCGTCAAACTCAGAACCCAAAACTGCTCGTCGATCGTCGACCACCATATATCGCCCAAACTTTTGCATGAAACTATAAGTATATAATAATTATAAATATACTTTAGGAGGGCCTTCCCGAGAATCCAAAACAAGCCCAAGGCTTTAATATAGTAATTTATAATACTCAGACAGTTGAACAGGACAAAAATGAGTTCAAAACAGAGTCACAATCGCGCTGAATTAAACAATTTAAACAGCAAAGACGACCCTAGAATCCAACGTGCCATTCATGAGACATAAAATCGAATGCTCACACAAGCAAAGAAAATCCTCATAAGGATCCAAACATGCACCGAGACAACAAAATGCTCGAACATAACAAAACCAGACAAGTCCAAGTCCTCAAAACCTCATCCTTAATATCAAGGAAAACATCCCAACCCATCATAATCACACAATTAGGATAAACAAGCTCAACGGACACGAAAACGCACAAACGGTGCAGCGTCGTCAACAAAATGAAAAAAAGATAACACCCTGACGTCAAAATTATGACGTCGACAAACCAAATAATGATATCAGGGGCATTATAGTTATGTGGGAGCAATACTTGGCATGATCAGGTCATGTTGAGTTAGTGCTTCTAGTGGTGCTTCGTTGATATCTTAAGTGATATAAAGGAGAGTGCATATTACTTGAGCAATTGCTCAAGTGGTATGAGGATGCATTGACTTGACTTGTTGAGTCAATACAGTTAAATGGAGTGCATTTAAGTAGTAAGTGGTATAAAGGAGAGTGCATATCACTTGAGCAATGTTTCAAGTGATATGAGGATTCATTGACGTGACCTGTTGAGTCAATAAAGTTAAATGGAGAACATTGAATTGATATGCTAAAATTCATATAACATATGCTAGCAGATGTAGCAGATATAATCTACAGCTACGTGAAATTAATCTGCTTATAATGTTAATGCTTGTTAGTATTGCTTGGAGTTCTGCCTTCTTTAAATAGGGGAGATTGTTGGGTCAATTGCCCACAATATTCCCTAGATTGGATTTGAAGTGGCATCACCATCAACACTAAGAACATAGTTGTATTTGATGTGTGCTTAAATTTATGCATATAGGTTGTCCTTGAATCATTGATAGGATAGGTGATCCAAGTTATTGGACACGTCGACAGAAAGATAGATGCAGGACAGGCTGGAAATTGCTTAAGTCCACAGGCATTGAGTGAAGCTTACTCACTCAACGCCAGATACAAGGGAAGATGCTGGATAGGTTGGAAATCACCTAAGTCCACAGGCGATGAGTATAGTCTACTCACTCAATGCCAGTTGTGTAAAATCGTTGAAAATAGCTTGGACAGTCAAAGCCAAACATTTGGGAGGCTGAAAATATGGCTAAGTTCACACGCGTTGAGTGAAGTCTACTCACTCAATGCCATACAGCTAAAGGCTGTGAGATAGGCAAAGCCTAAGAAGAAAGTGAAAAAATGTGGATAAGTCCACATGTGTTGAGTGAACTGTACTCACTCAATGCCATACAGCTAAAGAATGGGAGATAGGGAAAGCCTAAGAAGAAACATCAACAATGTGGCTAAGTCCACATGAGTTAAGGGAAATCTTTTGGAACTGATGTTTCATATTCCCTGAGTTTTAGACTATCAACTCCCATATTATATTTGATCATGTCTTCTGTTGATACAGTGTGCATGTTGATAGGTGCAAGCGAAGAAGAAGATTCCTATGGCCACTAAAGCAAAGCGGTAAAAGTTACTGCCAAGCGGTAGCCGTGAATTAATTTGGCAGAGATCTCGGTAAGTTACCGCACCGCGCTAGTAGTATCGCACCCGCTAACGCAAAGAATTATTTTGGCAACGCTCTCGGGAAATTACTGCAGGCGGTAGTTATTACCACGCTGCGCTAGTCTATCGATGAATGTCAGGCAGCACTTCTCAAGAAGCCAATCTACTGTCAGGCGATAGAGGTTATCGTGTTGCGCTAGCCTCTAGACGAATGTCGAGATGCTTTTCTTGAGAAACCATTTTACCGCAGGTGATAGATTTTACCATTCCGCGTTAGCCTTCGTCAAATATCAACACGACAGAACAGAATCATTGTGTCCTATATTACTGCACAGCGGTAGCAGTAACCGCATGGCGCTAGCAATGATAAAATGATAAATATTTATCTTAAATATTATTCTAGATTTGGACGACAGCTGACACAACAAGCTGGGATGCAGCTAGCTCTAAGAAAGATTACAAGTGTAAAAGATGTAAATATTTTAAAGATGAAGTTCTCGTGTTAAAGACTTCTCCATAGAGTGATCTGCGGCTGGTGCTTGAGACCTCCGTTTGCTAGCAACCGGTCAGCTCTTCGTATTCAATGTAGATCTTGGATCGCCGGAGTCTTTCGATCATAAGCGGGAGGCAGACGACTGTATTCTTCTTCGACGGAGACTTATGAAACAGAGAGCAAGAAAAAAGAGGTCGAGCCCTAGAATTCCCGAACTGTCGTCCTTTCCTTCTCATCAATGTACAGGCACAGAAACCAGGGTAGCCTTTTATATGTCTTCATGAAAATAGGCTACCGCTGACGGTAAGACTAGCACCTGGCGGTAAGTTCATGTGCTTGTTGTGCCAGTTGTCGTCCAAATATGGAATAATATTTAAAATAAATATTTGTCGTTTTATCGTTGCTATCGCCGCGCGTTTACAGCTACCACTATACGGTAATATAGGACACGACGATTCTGATCAGTCGTGTTGATATTCGAGGAAAGCTAGTGCAGAACGGTAAGCGCTATCGTCTACGGTAGAATGGTTTCTCGAGAAAAGCGTCTCGACATTCGTCGATAGGCTTGCACGGTTTGTTAACCTCTATCACCTGGCGGTAAATTGGCTTCTCGAGAAGTCCTGCCTGACATTCATCAAGAGACTAGCGTGGTGCGATAATAACTACTGCCTGCTATAATTTCCGGAGAGCATGATAAAAATAATTCCTTGCATTGGCGCGTACGATAGTTCGAGCATGGCGCGGTAACTTCCCGAGAGCTCTACCCAATTAATTCACGGCTACTGCTCGGCAGTAACTTCCACCGCTCGGTGTTAGTGGCCAAAGGAATCTTTTTCTTCTTCACTTGCACATGTCAACCTGCACACTCTATCAACAAAAGATGTGATCAAATATAACCTGGGAGTTGATATTCTCAAACTAAGGGAATATGAAACATCAGTTCCAACAGACTTCACTTAACTCCTGTGGACTTAGCCACTTTCTTGTTGTTCCGTCTTAGGATTTTCCCATCTCACAGCTTTTAGTTGTATGTCGTTGAGTGAGTATAGTTCACTCAACACCTGTGGACTTATCCACATTTTTGTTGTTTCTTCTTAGGCTTTGCCTATCTCACAGCCTTTAGCTGTATGGCATTGAGTGAGTATACTTCACTCAACGCCTGTAGACTTAGCAATATTTTCATCCTCCCAAATGTTTTGCTTTGACTATCCAAGCTATATTCAATGATTTTACTCACCTGACATTGAGTGAGTAGACTACACTCAACGCCTGTGGACTTAGGTGATTTCCAGCCTATCCAGCATCTTCCCTTGCATTTGGCGTTGAGTGAGTAAGCTTCACTCAATGACTGTGGACTTTGGCAAATTCCTGCATGTTATGCATCTATCTTTGTGTCCACCTGTCCAAACACTTGGAGCATCTATCCTATCAATGATTCAAGGATAACCTACTTGCATGAACTTAAGCACACATCAAATACAACTATGTTCTTAGTGTTGATGGTGATGTCACTTAAAATCCAATCTAGGTAACATTATGGGCAATTGACCCAATAATCTCCACCTATTTAAAGAAGGCAGAATACCCAGCAATAATAAGAAGCATTAACATTATAAGCAGATTAATTTCATGTAGCTATAGATTATATCTGCTACATCTACTAGCTTATGCTATATGAATTTTAGCATATCAATTGAATGTACACCATTTAACTACATTGACTCAACATGTCAAGTCAATGCATCCTCATACCACTTGAAAAATTGCTCAAGTGATATGCACTCTCCTTTATACCACTTACTACTTAAATGTACTTCATTTAACTATATTGACTCAACAAGTCAAGTCAATGAATCCTCATACCACTTGAGCAATTGCTCAAGTAATATGCACTCTCCTTTATACCACTTAAGATGTCAACAAAGCACCACTAGAAGTACCAACTCAATAAGACCTGATCATGTCAAGTATTGCTTCCACATAACCCCCTTATGTATTGCCACACATCTTCCCCTTTCTGTCTTCTTCAATAGGTATATCTATTGAGGGAGGAGATGGGATTAATGGACAATTTATCTCTTGATCCTAGCCAAAGTTTCATGTTGATACCACTAGGGAAATTAGCATAGAGATTAATCCACTTGATTAGGATTCATTGCTTTTGTGTTTATACCAGAGAATGTAGTCCACTTACTGATGTTGTATCTAAAGAATCTACATCCACTTATAGTGATATCATTGATACACCACATCACTGCAGTCCCTTGACACTTGAGTGGATCATGGATCCACTTGAGCTAGTTGCTAACTGTTCCTCTTTTCATGCAGTAACACTGTTTTCTTAGCAACAACAGTCCATCTCAGACTCAGAGAATATTATGACTATGTCATAAATAATCTACCCCCCTTAGTCTGTATATTGTCCTTAGGATAAACAGTTCAGCAGTGAAGATCTTTGATCCCCTGCAGTAGGTGATTGTTCCTTCTCAACAGGAGACTGATCCTATTCCAGCAAGTGTTGAACATGCTCCCCCTTAATAGTAACATTTCTTATCATCATTTTTGCAGGACCTGATCTTGCTCCCCCTCAACAGGAGCATCACTATCATTCCCTCTTATAGACACTTGTGTCTATCTTAGTCTTGATACCACTTAATGGTCTTTATAGTCTTGATGTCACATCAAGGACTTATCTACCTACAAGAGAAGTAAATCCTGCAATACAAACTAAAATTTGGTGCAACTAAAGCTGTCCCATATTCCACATGCCCAATGTCAACCTAGATGGTGTTGAACCTGACTTCATCTATTGCCATGATAAATATGTCAGCCACTTCTCAGTGAGGACAAACTCAGGATTGAGTTCTTCTATATGCTCCCTAATTAACTGATACTTAATCTACATATGAATAGTCCTGCTATGAAAGACAGGATTAATAGCAATTTAGATTACACTAGTATAATATCAATATAAAGAAGTTCTACATATTTGGAGGATGTGGTCCTGATACCATGGAGCTGATATTGCAAGACCGGTTTCTTTAATGCAGCTCGAAGTAGTCAGTCTTCTTTATATGATTTGATGTGTTCCATTTTTGCTTATCCTATCTACCTTGCACTCTGTGGTGGAGTTATTTCTTCTCACATGTTCTCCTTCCATCTGACTAGGCAGTCAGCTCTAACATGCCCAGCCTTGTAGCAACAATAACATATTATGTTAGGGAAAAATGTTCTCTGGGTTAAGGATCATTATATGTCTCCTTTAGATAGCATCATCCAAGATTTGTTATGTTCTTCCTTGTACTGTGAAGAGGCGGAAGAGTTGTTCTTTCACTTCTTTCACTTCTTCAACAACATATTTGCATTTGGACAAGCTAACTAACTGTTTGAGTTGGCTGAATACCACTTGGACAGTTATGGTAGGGTTTTATATACCATCTCTGCTTGCACAGCATACTCTCTTTTTATTATGGCCATCTTGTGTTGATACCACTCCAATAGTGACCTTACCACTTGAGTGGATGCCACTTGAACCTTGAATGATCTTTCCTAGAACCATCCTTTCAGTCTGGTACCAAGTCTTTCTTTACAATACTATTCCCATAGGTGTTGGGTATTGTATCCACAATGTACCTGATTTGAAGAAGCCCCTGTACAAGCTAAGGTCAATAGACAATGTTTTTGATAAAATCTTTCAAGTTGTGCTTGCAGTTTTTCCACGCTAAGTGCACACCAATGTCAGGGTGCAGTAGGTCAATATACACGGGTCTGCACGACGTAATCCCACGTTGAGCAGATCAGTGTGTTGGCCTATGTGTACTCTCTCTATTGGAGTGCACTTACTTTCAAGCACTGGGCTATAACTATGCAGGAGCAGACAAGGAGCAGGTCTTGTGAAAAGAAGATCAATTTCTTTTAAGAAATCTACCGCATACTTTTGCTGCAAAAGAACCACAGAGTTGCGCTTTCGTGAAATCTCAATTGCCAGAAAGTTTTTGGAGTCCCCATATCCTTATTAATTAAATGATGTCAAAGATGTCATTTTGCCAGATCAATATCTTCCTTATCATCACTAGTAAGAAGGATATCCTCCATATAGACAGCAAGAACCACAAAACCTTTAGTAGTCTTGCGTATAAACAGTGAATTATCAGTAGAACTTTGATTGAACCCAATAGAGAAACAATGCCACTAAACTTGGCAAACCAAGCTCGTGGACTCTGCTTTAAACCATAAATCTCCTTTTGAAGCTTGCATACCTGAGACTCCCCCGGAGCAACATACCCAGGAGGTTGCTCCATGTAAACCACTTCCTGCAAATCAACATAGTGGAAGGCATTCTTCACATCTAACTGATACATCTCCCAGTATTTATTAACTGCGACAGAGAAAAGAACATGTATAGTGCTAATTCGAGCAAAGGGGGAAAAGTATTAAAGAAGTCTACACCATACCTTTGAGTAATTCCTTTGGCAATAAGCCTCGCCTTATATTTGTCAATAGAACCATCTGGAAGATACTTGATAACAAAGACCCATCGACAACCAACCACATCTGTGCCCAGAGATGTGGAACAAGGGTCCAAGTACCTCTCTCAGTTAAGGTTTTCATTTCTTCATCCAAACAGCTTTCCACTGCGGAATGGAAAGAGCCACTTTATACGTCGTCGGGATGCTTGTAGAAGATATAGCAAGAGCAAGAAGCTTTCCAACCAGGAAAAGCTGAGCACATAAGACAACAACATCAATAGGATTCTTAGTGCATTGTTGGATGCCCTTCCACAGGGAAATGGGAAGATCAAGATCACTCTTATCTATATGAGCAGATCTACTATCAGAAGAGTTAAGAGGCCCGGGAATATGCATATAAAGCTCAAGAACTGGTGTCGATAGAGGTGCCGAAATAATAGGCATTGAAGACAAAGTATCAGAGTGCAAGATATAAGAAGCAAGAGAAAAATATGTTGTATCCTCAAAGAAAGTGACATCAGCAGAGACGTATTGTTTGTAAAAAAGAGGATCAAAACAGCAATATCCCTTCTGAGTCAGACAATAACCAAGGAATATGTATTTTATAGACTTGGGAGAAAGTTTGTCAAGACCAAGAGAATGTATGAGAACAAATGTCGTACAACAAAAAACTCTAAGAGGTAAAGGAAATGACTCGGCCCCGGGATACAAAACGGAGAATGCAGTCTTGCCCTGAATAACAGATGACGGAATACAATTTATGAGATAGCAAGAGAGAAGAACATCATGGCCCCAATAAGACCAAGAAACATTCATTTATAAGAGAAGGCTGCAAGCAAAATCCAGGAGATGACAATTCTTGCGTTCATCAACGCCATTCTGTTGAGAGGTATATGGGTAAATAGTTTGATGAATCAGTCGTAGCTCGCACAAATGTTGGAAAATTGATAGTTGACATATTCCTTGGCATTATCAGTATGAAGAATCTGAATAGGTACATTAAACTGTGTGGAGTTCTCATGATAAAGGGTGGTAAACACAGAGTAAAGGTCTGAACGGTCTTTCAAGAGATACAACCAAGTACACCTGGAGAAATCATCAATGAAGTTAACAAAGTACAAGCTACCTCTACCATAGTAGAAGTAGGATAGGGACTCCAGATGTGAGAGTGAACTAGTTCAAAAGGATGCAAAGAACTACATCCCATCCATGTTGAGAAAGAAGAGCGATGATGTTTACCAAGCTGACATGCTACACAATTCAAATGAGAATTTTCTTGAGGAAGATTTGGGAGAAGTTGGTCGATGAGGCGAGAAGGAGGATGTCAAAGACGATGATGCCATTGTTGAAGGGAAGAAGAGGCAGAAAGAGCAATGACATTATCAAGAAAGAAGAGGTCACCACTCTCAGTTCCAGTATTAATCATTATCGTTGAGATAGAATCCAAAAAGAACAATTAGTGGTAGTAAAAGTAACTGTGCAGTGCAACTGTGTGCATAGACCATGAACAGACAGTAAATTACTCGGAAAAAAGGGAATATAGGCAGTGTGCTCAAGCTACAAAAATGGTGTGAGGTACACTGTTCCAACACCATGCACTAGAGAAGAAGTTCCGTCTACAATAACAATAGGAGATACCTATTTTTGCGTATTAAAGCAGGAGAACAAATGAGAATTATCGGTCACGTGACAAGTGTCACCAGAGTCAATAAGCCACTTATCGGAAAAGGCCAAAAGAGCACGGTTAGACATAAGAGAAACCAACCTCATGAAGAGAGAAAATAGATAGATAAAAAACTAATCGCATGGTTAGATAGAAGCTCGCAAAAGATGCAAAGAGACTATGCGAACAAACAAATCGTGCGATCAAGCAGTTAAGAGAACAAACTGCAAAATACTCCTAGAAGAGCATAAACCAAAAAAGAATAGGTCGCAAAGAGAACACGATCAAGGAAAGAAGGTTAGCAGAGAGACTCAAACTATACGGTTGAGTGAGAAGCCGAAAAAGAACTAGTCGTAGAAAGAGAACGAGGCAGGAGAACTTGCCACCCAAAAAGAAGCAAATAGAGAATATGAAGAGACCGCACTAGTATAGAAAATAACCCGCGCGAGAATAGAAAACAAACCAAGCATGTAGAGAAAACAACCCGCGCGACCACAACAACCCGCAAGAGCACTGGAAGGGAAAGAAGTATGCACGAACAGTAGCAAAGCCACGTGAAGTGAATTGAACGCAAAGACAGAACAAGTCGTAAAAGAAGTGACTAGCAAGGGAGGGCATGGCGGGAAGAATAGGTTTCTTAGTCTTCTGTGACTATCTTTTACTTTCTCTTTGATCTTGGTGTGTTGAGTTAGCTTAGTTAGCTTGATTTCAAGAACACACACAAGATTTATAGTGGTTCCCCAGTTTATGTTTACTTCCACTATCTCTCCCACCTTTCTAACAGTGTGTTAGACAAGGCACTTCTCCAAATCTCGGCTCCTAAGAGCTTAGAACACAGATCCCTCTAGATCGCTCAGTGTCCTCCAAAACTTACCTCAGCTACAAAGCACTACCTCAAAGCAAGCTTGCTCCTACAGCTCAATGATCCAAAGATCACCTGCCTCAGACTTGAGCACAAGTCCTACACTCATGCAAGTAGGATATCCCTACCTTAGACAAAATGACTCTCCTATTGCTCAAACACAAAGGCCCTATCTCAGATCCATGGAGGATCCTAAAATTTAGGCACAAAGGCCCTACCTCGGGGAGAATGACTCTCCTACCTCAGATCTTAAACAGATCCTACCTCAAACCCAAAGGTCCTACCTCAGGCACATAGGCCCTACAACTCAGATCGATATAAGGATGCTACAATCTCAGGCACAAAGCCCTACAACTCAGATCCAAAGGATCCTATAGAAGGTAAAGAGTTTATTGATGTCTTTTTGACTACAGAGAAATTTCACTCTGAGCCTGCCTTCCTAGACTGAAATACTAAGCCCAATCTTCTTCTTCACAGCACCAGAAATTATTCTTCTGAAATGACTTGCTGGAATTGTAAAGTAACTGCAGCTTGCCTTGCTGCTACCTGAGCTGAGAAAATCCCAGCCCTAACTCCTTCTCAGCAACAAGAATGTTGATCTTCAAGACACTGATGCTTGTGCTGGAAGAGACTTGCAGTGAACTGCTTCTTCTTGAACTGAGAGTGAATCTCAGTTCTATCTTTGACTTCAAAGAGATATTTCTCTGAGCCTACTACTTCCTGAGCTGAGTTAACTCAGCCCTAACCACTTCTTAACAACAATAAATTTATCTTCAACAAATTGCTGCTTGTGCTGGAAGAAACTCAGAAACAAAGTCTCTGAACTTATTGACGAAGACAGTGATTTGACTGTTCTTTATACTCTTCAATCAGCTAACCTTGACTACAAAAATTAGAACAATGCTTCTTCTTCTTTCTCAAAAATCACTTCTGAACTTGTTGTTGAGGATGAGAATCACAATAGCTATATAGTTTCAACAGATCTGTTACAGATAGGGTTAGAACTTTGCTTCTTCTTCTTTCTCAGAGATCTCTCTAAACTTGCTATAGCAGGTGAAGATCGCTATAGCTATCTGGCTGAACTTTTAGTTCAGCGAGTTTGAACATCAGCTTAAAGCTCTGTAATAATAGCGAGAGATAAGACCATGAAGTTCCACCTCTTTGTGAAATGTGAAACCCTAAAAATTATCTTTACATCCGTCGAACTTATCACTTTTATATTCCTCCATCTAACAGCTATTTGACCTCTGGGCCCACTGAATTTGTTGGTTGCAACATATCTTTATCTACAAAAGTAATACTGTAGACCTGCGGTGTCGTTTGTCATCTACTATGGCTTTCCCTCAATAATTTGAAACTTTGCTGACACATGATGACGCCAACATTTGTGTACTTAGACAAATTCTAAATTCCATCCTGAGTGTTGAGTGCGTTGAGGGAATGACCTTCACTCAGCGTAAAAACACTTAGTCAGAATAACTGTACTTCCAGGCGTTGAGTGCGTTGAGTTAATAGCCTTCACTTAATGTTTTTGTCCTTAAACAATCCTTCTTCTGATTAGGCATTGAGTGCATTGAGTGAGCCTTCATCACTCAATTCCAACTTGACTTAGCCAAATTCTACCCTACTAGGCATTGAGTGCATTGAGTGAATAGCCTTCACTCAATGCTTTTCGACTTGACCAAATTCTTCGGCACTGCCAGGCATTGAGTGCGTTGAGTGAACCTTCATCACTCAACACCCCTATACTTAGCTACTTCTCTGAACGACTACCTTCTGGCTGAGGCGTTGAGTGAACTGTCCTCACTCGATGCTTTTATACTTAGCTGCACCTTTCTTTATGAATGTGTTGAGTGGGTCTTCATCACTCAATTCTACTTCCTTATCCTGCATTTTTGATGAGGCATTGAGCCAACTGTCTTTACTCAATGCTTCTATACTTAGCCACAAATACTTGTTTAGCTTATGTTGAGTGAGCTGTCCTCACTGAACGCATCTGGACATAGACAGATTTTTCTGTCTCTCTTTAGTTATGCTTTGACTGATCATTGCTCTGCCGACATCTTCTACTTTGGGCATTGAGTGAGTTATACTCACTCAACGCTTCTAGACTTAGCCAAAATTCTTTGACAGAATCTTCAAATGCTTGAGCTTGACTCAACGCTTCTCTTCAGTCATTGAGTGAGTTGTTCTCACTCAATGATTCTGGACCTAGTCGATTTTTCTTCTTGCCAATGCTGAGGCTTTGAAAGACTCAGCTTTACTCAACGCCTCTTGTTATATGGCATTGAGTGAACTGCCTTCACTCAATGCCTGTGGACTTTGTCGCAATTCTGTCTTGCAAACTGTTGGGCTTTGACTATCCATCCTTTACTATACGCTTTTGGAATATAGCATTGAGTGAACCATCATCACTCAATGGCTATGGACTTATTCCATTTTCAGTCTTTCCAGCATCCTTCCTTGGCATCTGGCATTGAGTGAACTGTCTTCACTCAACGCCTGTGGACTTAGACAGATTTTTGTGTCTCCACTACTCTACCTTGTGACCACCTTTCACTATCACTTAGACAACCCTTCTAACCTTGTTTTAAGGAGCATCCTGCACATGATAAGCTTGAACAACATCACATACAACTATGCTCTTAGTGATGATGGTGATGCCTCTTCAAATCAAATTTAGGAAACATTGAGGGAAATATTCCCAAGATGCCACCGACCTAGAATTCTTTGTATTAGAACCAAGCTCAATCTGGAAATGAGAAGTGTTAGAACCATACTCAAATGCCAAAGGGACTCTTCGTCCACTAAGATTAAGACCTCAATTAGTGGAAACATGATTAATATTTTCTCAAGGAGGTTGAACAAAGCTCTAAACCTAACTATGTTTGGGCCGATAGACGAGGAAGATGAGATATTTCTTGAGGATGTGAAGTAAGTTGTTAAATGGTGTAGTCTGTCAAAACAGAACACTGGTTCTATACAGAGGAAAGAGATGAATCTGAAGGGGAGGTTCTTGACTGATGTAATAGGCAAGGCCTTAATCTGTAAAATAGGGTCATATGATAAGATTTCCAGGAAGATGTTTGAGATCATGACAACAGTGATTATGTCTAAGAGGACTGGCTGTGGAAGGATTCTTTTTGAGAGAATACTGGAGTGCATTCCAGAACCCAAATTTAGTAGAATTATCTCTTTATACCTACTGAGCTCTGCTCTAGGGATCCTCAATGTGAGGCTAGGAGCTAAGATACATCACATGAGAAAGATGGACTCTAGGATGTTTGAAAGATGGGATGGAGTATTTCTCCCACACCAATAGCCAACTGACACGAAATGAAAGAAAGAAGTCACCATCGCTGGAGAGAGTTCTAAGAGCATCTCTTCTGAGAGCAAAGGTGATGAACCTCATGACACACTACTATTATCTAAATCTACTACTGAGACTAGAAGAGATGTGAGTGCTCAGGTGTCTATATCATATGAACCTGTAGTAAGGACTCAACCAAGTAGTTTGTCTCAATTTGAAGACACTCCAGCTGAAACTGCTGATAAACTGGTTGGTGATATTATAAACAGAATCTGTGAGGAGTTTAAGTAAGAGACTCTCAGAGTTGGTTCTCCTACTGAGGGGGAGCAAGGTAAATCATTTGTGAGTCTACAAGAACATATTGACTCATTCCTGGATAAACTACAAGAAAGAATATATTAGAAACCAAATGGATCTCAACTACTGCCCTCTAGTACTAATGTTGAGGGGGAGCAAGTTCCAGAGATAGTGCAATAAAATGTACCCAACACAACTGTTAAATATCAACAAATTGATGTGGATAGTATTGAGATTGAGGGGGAGATTCCTACAGAGCTCCTTACTCAAGAGAATGAATATATTATTGAGATATTTATGGCTGATGTGCCCGATGCTGAAATTCATGATCACTCATCTGAGTTTGAAATGGCTGACTCAAAAGCCAAGGGAGATACAAGGAGGGAGGATGAGGATGACTTCTTCCAAGGGGAATCTCAAAAAGCTGATGATATATCTTCCACCTTCCTCCCTCAACTGAAAGGACTTCTAGATGACCAGAGAAGCCAGCTTGAGCACTATGTAGATGACTCCATCAAGGGATAGAGACAAGATCTATGTACTGATTCTACCATTAATTGATGAATTTGTTCATCAAAAAGGTAAAGCTGGACTGGGGTTTTCTAAACCTGCTAGGACTGTCAAGTCCAAGTCCAAGGGCAAAGCCCCAACTCTCAACAAGCCAGCTGTAGATAAAACAGCTAAGAATGTACCTAAGCAAAGGTACAATAGGTTTGAGTGTTGGTGCTGTGGCAAGGTAGGCCACTTTGACATGTACTGTTGGCACAATGCAAGTGCCAAAGTGAGTAGCAAACTGCCTGTTGGAAAACCTGCAGGTAGCTTTGTTAGGAAGCAAACTAACTAGTACCAAGGACCCAAGAATTCTTTGGGTTCTAAGGTTCACTAATCTGTTTTGCAGGTAAGTCCAAGTGGTCATGCCCCAATATGGTACTTAGACAGTGGATGTTCCAGGCACATGACTGGAACAAGGGGATTGCTAAAAGACTACACACCCATCAAGGATGGTCCAAAAGTCACTTTTGTTGGTTCTGAAAAAGGAATCATCAAGGGTTTTGGTAACATTTCTAGCTCCCATATTACTATTACTCAAGTGGCTTATGTCAAAGGTTTGAAACATAACCTTATTAGTATAAGTCAATTGAGTGATGTAGGATATGACATCTCATTTGTCAAAGATGGTTGTCATATCAGGAGGTCAAATGATTAAGAGATCATTTTGACTGGTTATAGAAAAAGAAATGTTTATTGCCTAGACATTATGTGTGAGAACAATGGTTCTCCAGTGTGTCTTGTAGCTGATGAGACAGTCTCTCATTGTGTCAAATGGCACAAGAGGCTAGCCCATCTAAATTACAAGACAATTAGCCAACTCTTTAGCAAAGAGTTAGTGAGGAATGGACCTCAAGTTAAGTTTATTAAAGATGGAATATGCTCAGCTTGTCAAAAGGGCAAGCAGACTAGATCCACCTTTAGTAGCATTGAAAACAAAGATGTTGTGAGGTGTTTATACCTCTTGCATATGGATCTCTTTGGTCCTATGCCAGTTCACAGTCTAGGTAGGAAGGTCTATACCTTTGTAGTTGTAGATGACTACTCAAGGTTTTCCTGGGTGTTCTTCCTTAGACAGAAATCTGAAACACCTAGTATCTTCTATAGCTTTGTCAAACAAATTCAGAATGAACTAGACAGTACAGTGGTCAAGATAAGAAGTGACCATGGTACTGAATTTCAGTCTGACAGTATGACAAAACTATGTGAAGAATTTGGGATATTTCAAGAGTTTTCTTCACCAAGAACACCTCAGCAAAATGGCATTGCTGAGAGGAAAAATAGAACCTTGATTGAGGCTGGTAGGACCCTAGTAAGTGACACATCTCTACCAGAATATTTCTGGGCTGAGGCAGTTAATACTGCATGCCATGTAATTAATAGGGCTACCATTACTAAAAGCCACAACAAGACCCCCTATGAGATTGTGAAAGACAGAAAACCAAATCTATCCTACTTCAGGATCTTTGGTTGTAAGTGCTTTATACTTAACAATGGAAAGTCTTACTTGACTAAGTTTGCTGCCAAGTCCCAAGAGGGAATTTTTGTTGGGTACAGCAACAACAGTAAGGCTTATAGAGTCTACAACTTGTCTACAAAAGTTGTAGAGGAGTCTGTACATGTAGTATTTGATGAAACTAGACTTATTAACAATGAGTTGTCTAGTAGTATATGCAGCTCCACAGGTATAACTAAGAAGATGGACCAGCTCACTATAGAAGAAGGACCTACTACAAGACAGCAGGTAGAAGATAGTGGCTGCTGTCCAGGGGGAGTACTACATGTATCTAATGAAGAAGAAATTCAAGGAGTGCAGCAAGATGAAGAAGTTGAAGAAGTTCAACCTGAAGCAAGGATGCCTCCAGCTAATAGGCATCTAAGAGATCATCCAGCAGATCAAATCATTGGTGATCTAAGACAAGGGGTACAAACAAGGAGCAAAAATCTGAATGCAGCACTCTACTCTAGTTTTCTATCCCAAGTAGAGCCAGAGAAGTTTGAAGAAGCCATCCTAGACCCTCATTGGATTGAGGCAATGCAAGAAGAGCTGAATCAGTTCAAGAGATGCAAGGTCTGGGAGCTTGTTCCTAAACCAAAAGACCACAACATAATTGGAACCAAGTGGATCTTTAGGAACAAGATGGATGAACATGGAATAATTGTCAAGAACAAAGCTAGATTGGTTGCTAAAGGATATAGGCAGGAAGAAGGTATTGACTTTGATCAAACCTTTGCTCCAGTAGCCAGACTGGAAGCCATAAGGATGTTCCTGGCCTATGCAACCTTTCAAGGATTTAACGTTTACCAAATGGATGTAAAGTCAGCCTTTCTGAATAGTAATCTAAAAGAGAAAGTCTATGTGGAACAGCCATCAGGTTTTGTTGATTCAACTCAACCTAATTATGTTTATAGACTTAGGAAAGCTTTGTATGGGTTAAAACAAGCCCCTAGGGCTTGGTATGAAACCCTGTCTAGTTTCCTCATTGAGAATAAATTCACAAGGGGGAAAATAGACAAGATTCTATTCCTTAGGGAATCCAGAGGCAAAATAATACTAGTCCAAATATATGTAGATGACATAATATTTGGGTCTACTGAAAGTAGTCTTTGCAAAAAGTTTGCAAAACTAATGCAAGGACAATTTGAGATGAGTAGTATGGGGGAACTTAAGTTCTTCTTGGGTCTCCAAGTTAGACAGACTGAGAATGGATTATCCATATGCTAGTCTAAGTTCACCCTAGAACTCATAAGGAAGTATGGTATAGATTCATCCAGTACCATGAAGACTCCTATGGGGTCAAGTATGTCTCTTAGCAAAGATGATGCAGGGAAACCTGTAGATGAGACTTTGTATAGAGGGATAGTTGGCTCCCTATTATATTTGACTGCAAGTAGACCAGATATCATGTATGCTACATGTGTCTGTGCAAGGTATCAAGCATGCCCTAAAGAGTCTCATTTGACAGCAGTCAAAAGGATACTGAGATATCTTAAGGGCACTCCTTATCTAGGCCTTTGGTACCCTAGGAATGGAGACTTTGATCTAACAGGTTATTTAGATGCAGATTTTGCAGGATGCAAAGAAGACAGAAAAAGTACAACTGGAACCTGTCAATTCCTAGGTGGTAGACTGATTTCATGGAGTAGCAAGAAGCAAACAAATGTGGCTATCTCCACTGCAGAATCAGAATATGTGGCTGCAGGAAGTTGCTGTGCTCAACTTCTATGGATACAACATCAGCTTGAGGATTATGGAATTCAGGTAAGTAGAACACCATTGTTTTGTGATTCTACTAGTGCTATATCAATTGCAAACAATCCTGTTTCCCATAGTAGAACTAAACATATTGAAATAAAATATCATTTTATTAGAGAACATGTAGAAAAAGAAGATATTTTACTGGAATTTGTTAGAACAGATAATCAACTAGCTGATATGTATACTAAGCCCTTAGAAGAAACTAAATTCAATAGGTTTAAAATTGAACTAGGTATGATAAACTTAGAATAAGTTTATAAAAATGGCTAAGTAAAAAGGTGTCGACACACAGAGTTATCTGTGTCGACACAGAAAATTGGTGTCGACACTTCAGAGAAAAGGTATCGACACATCTAGGAAGTTGGTGTCGACACATGATAAGTAGGTGTCGACACATCCAAAGTGGTGTCGACACTTAGACTTTACTCAGAATTAGTAAAGTAATATCTCGACTAAGTGTCGAGCTAAGTGGTGTCGACACATAAACAAGTGTCGACACATATATTCGGTTGACTAAACATGTGTCGACACACAGTGTGTCGAGACATTATAAGTCAGTGTCGACACTTTTCATAAGTGTCGACACAATTTAAGTTAGTTAACCCGCCCTTTCATCTTCAATCTTAGAAAGGTATAAATAGGATTTCTCCATTGTCTGTCGACACGCTCACTAAAGTTTCGAGATCAAACTTGTGTGTCGACACCTCTCTTCTCTCCATTCAAATTTCTCAAACCCTAATGGCGCCAAAGCTCGAGGAGAACATCAATGAAGGCTACGAACTGGTGTGATATGCGTTTGAGGATGCAGATCAGGAGATCAAGAAAGTGGTAACCCTAGTTGCAGACTCTGGGTTAGAATTTCTTGTTTCAGAGCCGACTAAGATCTGGAAGAAAGAAGTGTTAGAATTCCTGAATGGAGCTAAAGTAGATGAATCTGGACTCAAGATAAAGTCTAGGGTTCATGGTGAAAAGGTGAAGGTCTCACCTAAAAGTTTGAGAAAGGTTCTAAACCTGCCAAGGACAAAAGAAGAGGATGAAGTTACTGCTTCTAAAACCAGAGAAGCTTTAACCTGGTGTGGACTAGATTCCAAATTAAAAATTGGATCAGTGTTCAATAGGAAGGGGATGAACAGCCAGCGAAAATTTCTCTTAGAAATTGTTGGCAAAGTGATATTGAGTAAGCCTGGAGGGCATGACAGGGTCTCAGCCCATATGTTCAATCTTATGACAAGGATAATCTTCACATTGAAAACAGATTGGTCTGTTATTGTCTTTGATAAGATTAAAGAAAGTCTGAAGAAACCCAATTTGGGTAGGATCTTAAGTCTATACCTTGCTGGTAGTATACCAGAGGTTATGAGTCAGGATGCTGGAACTAAGATCAACCATATGAGAAAGATGGACATGAGGATCTTCTCCAGATGGGATAGGGTCTTGTCCAAGGAATTGCCCACACCAGAGAAAATAACTCCCCAAAAGAAGAAGAAGAAGACTGCCCCAGTGGCTCAGGATTCATCTAGCAGCTCTGGTAGTGAAGAGAAAGTTGTCTTTACTCCTGATGAGGATGTAGAAGGAAATGCTGGGAAGTCTCCAGCTCAACAAGAGGCTGCAGAGAGGCAGGGGGAGCTACCTCCAGCTAGTCCCATACACTAGGATCAAATCCAGGGGGAGCCTCTAGTGGTTGAAGAGTCAACTCCTCTTGAAAGTGAAAGAGCCACCCACATCATCCTTGAGGTAATCACTGAGCTTAATACTTTAGATTTCCTTATAGAGGATAATGTTTTGTCTGATTCCTTCAATAATGTTAATCAGCAAACTCAGTTTGATAGCCAACTCCCAGATGTTGTCATGGAGGACACATCTGTTACAGATCAAATAGTATCTAATCCAGTGGTAGATGAGCCAAGAGTTTCTCCAGCCCATTCTCCACAAGAATTTACTATGGAAGATCTCTTCCTTAATCTGGATCAAGCAGACCTTGAGAAGGACAGTGCTGCTGTTGAGGGGGAGACTGCTCCAGTTGAGGGGGAGCAAGGAGTTCATGCTGAGGAAACACCAAGGCAGGCACCAGAAGTGCATAAGGAGTTACCTCCAAGCCCTAAGGAGAGGGTAGAAATTGCTAGCACTTCTACTTCTGAAGATGAGGAAGCTGCTAGAGCTAAGAAAAGGAAATTTCAAGTATTTAAAAGAAGAAACCAGACTTATAAGAAGGCATTGCAAACCATAGCACCACAGCCAGCACTACAGCCAACTCCATCAGTAGATTACAGTTCTCTGCTGGTTGCTATGCAAATCAAGCTTGATGAGCAGCGACAAGCACTGGAAAAGTATGTAGATGAAGGACAGAAATCTCTTCAGTTTGATCTAGCATAGGACATTAAGTCTATAAGATTTGAGATGAATCTCAATAAGAAGGAGATGACAGACTGCTTCCACAAGGGAGGGAATGCAGTGGTGTACTTGGCTACACATCAAGAGAAGATAAAAGCTCAAGTGGATGAACTTGAAATAAAGCAAGGTTATGTACTGGAAAATCAAATTATAATGAATGATAACTTGACAGTATCCCACAATGCAATTGTAACTGAGATCAAGAATATATCCACTGCACAGTCTGCAGAAAGTGCCACAGCCAAAGAAACTTTTGATAAGCACTTACAAGAGAGCTTAACTGTTGTTACAACTGCTATACAAGACTCTCAGAAGTTGATAACTGACAAACTCCAAAGGTTGAAACCTTTCTTTAAAGATGGAGTCAACTATTTGGATAACCAAGTCAGATTTCAAAAAGATGATATAAGAGATCACATAGAAAGAGAAGTCATAAAGGGGGAGAGGGTGTTAGTCAAAGCCAGCTCTGATCATGCTAAGTGGATTTCTAATTCTATCAGAGCTACTCTTGGTTATCATCCTTTATGTGATGATGATAATGTTGCAGAATCTGGGATACATCCTGCATATCTAGGAGGGGAGCAACCTGAAGTGGCTCAAGTCATCTACCCTCCTCCAGATTTTGATATAATACAAGCTGATATCCAGACAATGTATAGCCCACCTGAGGGAAAGGATAATGTCATTATAGAAAAAGTGGTTCAGCTAGTATCTGAGGTTGTGCAAGAAGCTTTGCTGAAAGAACAAGAAGCTAGATTGTCTAAAAAGAGGTTCAGAGAGCAAGCTGAACAAAGACCAGACTTTGAGCAGTGGAGCCCCACTTTAAGAAACATTATCTTAACTGCATGGAAAGCTGCAAAAGATAATATTCAAGATAGAAACAAATGGTTTTCTGAACTGGAATGGAGAAAGCATGAGACAAGGCAAGAAGCTATAGTCCAATATAGAAGAAAGGCCAAGATGGGAAAGCTATCTCCTACTGCTCAGGAGCCTAACAAGTACTTTCCCAAGCCATATCATTACTTTGAGAGGCAAAAGATTAAAGCTGAAGAGCTAAAGAAGAAGGATCTGAAAGGGAAAAAGCCTGCTGATACTGAAGTTGCTGAAGCCCCTGTCCAAGCCAAAGTACAATCAGGAAAAGGAATTGTGATTAAGGAGGCTGATCAGAATTAGAATAGATTTATCTTAAGTTTACAGTTGTAATATTTTGATTTTAACACACTCTGTAAATTTTTGTATAATGAATTTAACAAAGTGTTAGAACAATGTGCTGTATACTAAATCTATTTCATAATTGTTCTGAGATGATTTCTGTGTATACATGTTTATTTGATACATGTTTATGTTATCCCTGATTGCTTAATCCTGCTTTACATCATGCTATGATTTTATTATGTATGCTGTATGTCATTGACTAAGGGTTATGACTTCTCCAAATAGGGGGAGATTGTTCGGTACATTGGTTTAAATGTACCTGATTTGAAGAAGCCTCACCCTACTCAATGATATACATCAAAATGTATTTGATGTATTTTGAGTTACCTTGTGCAGGTTAAGTATTTGCAGGAAAGATGAAAAATTTTCTAAGTCCATGTGTCGACACCTAGGAGCAAAGTGTCGACACTTAAGAAGACTTGTGTCGACACCCAGGCAAGCAGTGTCGATACTTGGAGTACTTGTGTCGACACCAGGGATGCAGAGTCGACACCAGACAGAAAGTGTCGACACAAGGAGCTGTATCGACACTCAATGAAGAAAAGCCCAGTGAAGCTGTGTCGACACTTAGCAGTTGTGGCGACACCCAGAAGAACTGTGTCTACATCAGGAAGTGTCGACACTTGGAGCTGTGTCGACACTCAACAAAAGTCTGCAAAGTCTAAGTATAAGTGTCGACACCCAGAGGAATGTGACGACACACAGCAGAAGACTCAGCACTTAAAGAAAGGGTCGACACAAGAAAGAATGTGTCGACACTCAGCAGAAGACTCAATATATAAAGAATGTGTCGACACAATGAGCTGTGTCGACACTTAGCAAAGTTCAACAAAATTCTAAGTACAAGTGTCGACACTAAGGAGATGTGTCGACACTCAGCCAGAGTCTCAACAGAAGAAGAATGTGTCGACACAAGGAGCTGTGTCGACACTCAGCAAGTATCAACACAGAAGGCATGTGTCGACACCAAGAAAGATGTGTCGACACTTAACAAGTTCAACACATGAAGATGTGTCGACACAAAGGAGTTGTGTCAACACTTACAAGAATTCAACAAAATACTGAAGTACAAGGACTTGTGTCGACACACAATATCAGTGTCGACACATGAAGAAGAAGCTGTGTCAAGAAGTGAATTCTACAACACAAAGGAGTTGTGTCGACACCTTGTAGGCTAGTGTCGACACTTAGTCAACTTGTGTCGACACTTAGTCTATAAGTGTCGACACTTAAAGACAGACAGTCTCGAAACTTTCAGACAGTTACAGATTTTTCAAGAACTGACTGGATGACTTGACAGCTGCCATTCCAGCCGGTCTACTGCACCTGTCAGAGTTGTCAGAAATCAGTTATGAACCGGACCAGCCGGTTACCATGAAGAAGGCATATATATAGGCTTATACTGTCTACAGAAACGGATGATTAATTGTAGTTCAAGTGATAATAAGAAGATCTAGCTATTTCTTGAAGAATCAAGTGAAGATCTAAGAAGTTGGAGAGAGAGAGCTCCATCCAAGAAGACAGCCGTTGGAACCAGGCTGAGAAGAAGGGTTCAGATTTTGTTCTGAATCTTAAGTAGTAGAGATCAAGGATCAACTGCAGAGGAGATCAATCTTATTGTTTTCTACATTCAAGAAGCTTTGAAGAAAGACAAGTCAGGTTGATCTCAGCTGAGTTCTTCCAAGAACTCATCAAGAAACTCACAACTCTTCTCTCTTTTCTCTGAGTTGTAGGGATTACATTTTGTATTCATATTATATTGTAGGATCCTTAGGGATCTGAGTTTGTAAGCCTGTAATTATAAAGGCTGAGTGTAGGGCCTGTGTGCCTGAGTGTAGGAGATCTTATTCTCTGAGTGTAGGCCTGTTGTGGCTGAGTGTGGGCATGTTGTGGCTGAGTGTAGGCTTTGTGAAGAAGCTGAGTGTAGGCTTTGTGAAGAAGCTGAGTTGTAGGGCCTTGGGCCTGAGCTGTAGGAACCTATTTTGGGGTTCTGAGTATAAGATCTGAGGATCTGAGATAGTGGAGGAGTTTGGCCGAATCTAGTACACTACTAGATAGGCGAAGGGGGAAAGTGGATGTACCCAAACCTTGGGGAACCACAATAAACCTGGGTGTTCACTGTGTACATGTGTGTTGCTGTGATTGCTGGATGATTGTTGTGTAAAAGTAGATATAATTCTGTGTTATAATCTGAATTCTGCCTAAAAAGTTAAAAAGATTTAAGTCACCTATTCACCCCCCCCCCCCCTCTAGGTGATTAGGTACAATATCTTTCATTTATATCCCATTCTTTATTGAGTGACCTCAAGAATTTGTCATTCAGTTCATAGTTGGAGAATTGTCTGCCATAAGTCTTCAGTCCATTGACAATTTTGAAGAATTTCTCATAGCACAAAACTATGGAATCCTTCTTGTCTTGCCTGAATTCTTCATATTACTGATGTAAAAGGGATTTTCTATCATCCCTTACCTCCTCAATCCCCTCCATATAAACCACCAGAGACTCCCACATTTCTTTTGAAGTCTTGTAGTGAACAAGGTTCTGAAAGATTGAGTCATCAATAGCACTGACTATAATATTATGGGCCCTCTTATCCATAGTGGCCAGAACTACCTCATCCTTTATCATTTCTATGTACTTCTTTGGGGTGTTGATATTAGCATCTAGTGTTGAGATCTCTTCATGGGTTTGAAGGGTCCCTCTTCCATTATTACAAAGATCCTATGGTCTGAGTCTTCCATGAAAATCCTCACCCTCTCCTTCTATATACCAAAGTTCTCCTTCCTACTATTAGGAAGCTTCATAGAACTAAGATCTTTGTGGTTCTAACTAGAAGTCATGATGATTATCTTTTACTACCCTTAGAGATCTTGTTCAGACTGTTAGGTCTTTATTGAATAACCTCCCTTTGATACCACTTGAAATTCTTTTTAAGGGTAGATAAACACATAGAGGGGGTGAATAAGTTTCTTTTTGATCTTTAATTCTTTTTTAGATTTTACTTGATGTGGTTATGTTAGGTTAGTTACTTTCAAGAACACAAAAAATACGCAAGCAATTTATAGTGGTTCCCCTATCTATGGTACATCCACTTTCCACCTTCACCTATCTAGCAGAGAGCTAGACTAGGCTAACTTCTCCAAAACTCAGATCAATAGATCTTATAACTCGGATCCCTCCCTAGATCATACACCTCAGAGTGGGTTCCACTCCTACAACTCAGACTTTTCTCAGTCCTACCTCAGAGACAACAACAAGTCTCCTACCTCAGGTTTACATGCAAGCCCTACCTCAGCTTTTATAACTCAGGTCTACCTCAGATTCTATACAAGAATCCTACCACGGCCTTTGGAAGAAGTTAGACACTTAGATCTCAAAGAGATCTTACAATAGAGATTGAAAGATTGTTTGTTTTATAGAGACTCAAGAATAGATGCTCTGAAGCCTTTTTATTTAGTTGTATTACCAGAAAAACATTTCCACTAGAGCAACAGGAAGTGATCTTCAAATTAGGGATAGAATGTTCTGTATTGAATGCTTGCAGGGATCTTCTTCTTCTCCAAGCTTCGGAAATATTATTATGAAGACTTGTGGAACTTGAAGACAATGAATTGATCTTTCTTGGTGACTGCGGCTTTTGCGAATTAAGGTTTGTAGAATGTATTCCAAATCTCATCAAAAGTCCCAAGCACTTGTCCTATATATCTCTGCATCAGCAATAACTGAAATCTGGTTTAGTTATGCAGCATGGTAGGCATTAACAATTATATCTTCTAAAGATTGTGTGTCAAAAGAATGCGGCGGTTTTCATCTTTTAGTGTACAGTTAGCATCAATTTGAATTAAGCATGACGTCAACAGTATGCCTTGATGCCTTTTGACTTAGAATAAATATATGTGCTCATGTAGAGGCATTGAGTGATTGAGATTGACATGAAGTCATTTAACTCAGTCAAATACTTGAATTTCTGTAGAGGCGTCGAGTGACTGAGATTGACTCAGCACATTCTACTTTGGTGTTGAGTGATATCTTATGTTTTGACGCATTTGCACTTGGACAAATTTTCTACTTCTACACTGAGGTGATTAGTGAATGGCATTCACTAGACACTTTTGTACTTAGACAGATTTTCTTCTTTTCTACTGAGGCGTTGAGTGAATGGCCTTCACTCAACGCTTTTGTACTTAAATAGATTTTCTACTTCTCAACGGTATCTTTGAATGAATAACAATTAGTCAGCGCATTTAGACCTTTAGCATTGAGTGATGTGAGATGACTTGACGCATTTGTACATAAGTAAATATCCTTCACTCTAGAGTGTGCTAACTTATCTCCAATTGAATTTTTGATAATATCAAGCCGGTTAATCAATCAATTACTAATAACCTGCACATTTTAACTCAAGAAATATCAAATATATATTTGTGTATATTATTAACTTATGTGGCTTCTTCAAATCTAGGACATTATGGTCAATGTTCCCAACAAGATCTCAGTTAACTAAGTTTGTTGATAAGTGTTGTGAGGGTATTTTTGTAAGATACAGCTCATATAGCAGAGCATATAGAGTATT
The DNA here is from genome assembly GCA_039583875.1 of Platanthera guangdongensis. Taxonomy (NCBI): domain Eukaryota; kingdom Viridiplantae; phylum Streptophyta; class Magnoliopsida; order Asparagales; family Orchidaceae; genus Platanthera; species Platanthera guangdongensis. The sequence continues at coordinate 207,039,169 of CM077151.1, read as the reverse complement.
CAACAATAAAATCCAAGTCATAGAAGAATCTATGCATGTTATTTTTGATTAGAGTTGTCGTATATATAAGGGCAGTTCTAGTGCACTAATATTGCAGGAACAGAACAAAGATTGCAAGAGCTATCTATCCAAGCTGAGCCCATATCAAGTAATGTCTCTCCTCCTGATGAAGATTTCAGTGGAAATATTTAGCTAATTAAAGAAGATCAGGTTGCTGTAGATGCAGTAGCTGTTGTTGGAACACATCCATCTATCGATAGGCTGCCTGCAGCAACCAGGCACCTGATATATCACACCAGTAATCTCATTATTGGGGATGTTAGCCAAGGAGTCACCACTAGGAGTTGGATCCATAATGAAGCTCTATTTTGAGCTTCCTGTCTCGGGTGGAGCCCAAGAAGTTTGAATAAGCTACTAAGGATCCTCTTTGGATCAATGCCATACAAGAAAAACTACACCAATTCAAGAGACACATGGTCTGGAAATTGGTTTCAAAACCACAATGACAAAACATTATTGGCAGCAAATGGATCTTCAAAAACAAATTTATTGAGATTGGTGTAATAGTGAAGAACAAAGCAAGGCTATTAGCCAAAGGATATAGGCAAGAGGATGGCATAGACTTTGACCAAACATTTGCCACAGTTGCTATACTAGAGGCAATAAGAATGCCCCTTGCCTATGCTGCATACAAAGAATTCAAGGTCTAACAGATGGATGTCAAATCAACATTCTGGTATGGTAATCTCAAGGAAGAGGTATATGTGGAGCAACCCTCGGGTTTTTTATATCCGACCCTAACTGATAATGTTTATTTACTTAGAAAAGTTTGTGTGGGTTTAAGCAAGCCCCTAGGGTTTGGTATGAAACTTTGTCTACCATTATCATTAAGAACAAGTTCCTAAGGGGAAATATAGATAGCACATTGTTCCTATGGGAATCTAAGGGATAGTGTATCTTATTCCAAATAAATATTGAATACATTATATTTGGGTCTACTAATGACAACCTTTGCAAGAGGTTTGCCAACCTTATGCAGGGGGAGTTTGCAATGAGCAATATGGGAGAGCTAAAGTACTTTTTAGTTCTCAAAGTGAAACAGTCTGATGAGGGAATTTTCATTTCTCAGACTAAGTAGATTGGAGAGCTAATTTAGAAATTTGGGACTGAGTTTGTCTTGTAATGCCCCAAAACTCAAAAGAGCGACGGGAGGCGTTTTGAGCCAAGTTTGGAATTTGGCAGGGGGCACACGGCCGGGGACACGGGCGTGTCCCAGGGCGTGTCATGTTTGGGTCGACGATTTGGCCGAGAGGTCGATAAATTTTGTAGTCGACGATCGTCGAGCAGCAAACACGGCCCGAGACACGGGCATGTCCCAGGGCGTATCGAGCTAATGTCGACGATCTGCCTGGGAAGTCGACGATTTTTCACTCGACGAGGTGTCGAGACAGGGAACATGGCCTAGGACACGGGCGTGTCGAAGGCCGTGTCGGCTGGTTGACGAACTGTGCTCGAAGAAGTGTCGAGACAGTGAACACAGCCTGGATCCCAGGCGTGTTCGGGTATAACACGGGCATGTCAAATAGTACAAGGGCGTATCGAAGACCCATGTGTGTCTCAGGTTAGTGTTGGTCCTGTGTTGATGGTAGAACACGCCCGGGAACACAGGCATCTACAGGATGACACGAGCATGTCAGGTCAAACACGGACGTGTCGGGTGCCCGTGTGCATTTTGGGACGCGTCGGTTTCGACGGCGAATGGGGAACACGGCCCGGGATACAGGCGTGTCACCGGTCGTGTTCAGCCCAGATTTTGCATTTCAGCTCTGGATCGTGGCCGTTCGTTTCCTTATTTTGGGATCCGACGGTTGGGGGTTGTTCCTGCTAGGATATACCCGGGAATATGGTTTCAAATCCCTCATTTATTTCACTTAGTCTCTTTCTAAAGTCTAGAGAGAGGGGAGAGCAAGGAAGAAGAAAGGTGGCTAGATCCGGTCACCGGCGGAGCTTCGGAACTCCAAATCACGAGCCGACTTCGGATCTACGGAGGAAAGGAGATTGCGGTGCTTTCCATCTGCATACATTTCCATGGCGCCAAGGAAAAATGCTAGGGTAACGATTCTCATCCTAGGACATGTGAATTCCTCTTTTCCTTTGCATAGGAAGCCCGCTTTCGCGAGTTTGCGGTGAGTTTGAGGCGTTCCTTCGGGTAGACATGAATAGTCCCCGTTGTGTACATATAGAGTCCGTAATCGAGAACGGATATAGGCATGATGTGTGAAGCCTACCCGGACAAGTTTGTCTGGATCGGTGATGTTGCATTGCATAAGTGGACGGAGAAGACTCCGTGCGGTTGTTTGTTTTTCGGGTTCTCTACGCGGTAGATGGTAGCAGGGAGCCTTGGGGATTGACTCCAAGTTGCACCCGGAAAATTGGGCAGATGCGTGATTCTGCTAACATGGTGTCCTAGGAGCCAACTTGAACATAACCTGGTTATGTCAAGTGTGTGATGGAAACGGGACTCGGGGATGTTTAACCCGCGCATATGGCTTAAATTGTCATTACGGTGTGAGCAACGGGTCAGGCGGAACCGTACCCATTCTATGTCGTTCGGTGGGAGCCGTTGCCATAGATGAGGGTCTTCGGCGGTCTATGGCTTGAATTAACGTGACCCATGCCGGGAAGACAAAAATGCTCGCAAGATTGGTCGTCGAAGTGACAGTGGTGAGACCGGGGTGTCCATGGCTTAAATTGACGTGACATTGATCGGTTCACCGAGAATGTGCCCTGAGAGCATGGGGTATGTGGCCATACGTGCCCACGCCTGTGATGAAGTGTTTATCTATACTGCTTGGTTATGCTAACAAAGTGCATGGAAAGGAGCATCGCCGCCCCCGAGTTTGGGGGCGGGATAGTTATAATTTTGTCAGCATAGCTGACCGTTGCTTTTGTTTGCCACCATGCAGTGGATTGTTGCTTGCAGGTGCTGCGGAGCCGAGCGGTAAATACCGGGCTAAAGCCCAAGTTGGTGTGCCGGCCCTCGAAGGCCAAATTTTGGAGTGTTTACTTGTTATATTCATGTGTGACCGACTGCGTGCTGTGTTATGGAAGACACATTTTATTTGAGTAAACAATTTGTAAGGCCTTAAGGCCATTATACTAGTATATTGTACTCATTCCTATTGGATTTTATAGTGGACATTCATGCTTGTGGCTGGGATCTTTATTTTGCAACTTTTAATAATTGCTTCCGTTAGAACGACTCTGTGTAGGACATTGGATATTAGTTGGATGGTATTCCATTGAGTAACCAGTCGGTCTGTCTGTGGTATATGGCGTCGGGCCCCGACCGGACTTACTGATATATGTTATGCGATGGATAGGGGGTGTTACAATTTGGTATCAGCCTACTAGTTTCGGTCGGGCTTAAAATGAATTCGAGGGCGAATTCTTTTTAAGGGGTGGTGAGCACATGTGTGTGCGTCAATGTTATAATATCAAAAGAACCCATGAATGTCCACTTAGGAATGAAAATACACGTGTTTGAGGAACCTGCGTGTTCCTATAATTGCTTTTTGCAATTTTGTTTGGTTGCTTAATGGTGTTTTGTACAACTATAGGTGACCAGAAGTGGTGATGGGCCGTCAGAACGCCGAGTTTCTGAGGCTAGTAGTGCACCAAACGATGCTCCTACAACACCTCCATTGGCTGAAACCATACGATTGGTTGTCGAAGCAGTGTTTGCCATGATCAATGTGTAGCCTGCAAGGCAAATACAGCAGCCCGCTCCTACCATGGAGCAGGTACCGCTTCAAAGGGATGAACCGAGAAGAGTGGAGCAGGTAGTGGTGGAGCCTTTGGTGCCGAGGAGAGCAACCGAAAGACAGCTCAAGCACGTTATGAGCTTTAAGCCTCCTATGTTGTCGAGGTTGGGAACCCCATATCAAGCTGAAAACTGGCTCTCCCGAGTGAAGAGAGTCTTGACAGCTACTGAGACAGAGGAGTGGCAGATGACCACTATAGCTACGTTCCTGTTGGATGGAGACGCTAGGCTGTGGTGGGAGGGTTTGGAGCTGCATCTCTTGATAGGAAGGCAACTTGCAGACGTTTCGATGGAAGAGTTCTCGAGACTGTTCTTGGCCAGGTTCTTCCCTTCGGCGCATCGGATAGCTTTGGAGAATGAGTCCCAAAGGTTGGTTCAAGGAGAGAGTAGCATGGATGAGTATCTCCACGAGTTTACTTGGTTGGGTCGGTATGCTAGCTCTACATTAGTGGATGAGGAGCATAAGACCAACCGTTTCTACGAAGGTCTAATAGATGTCTTAAGGCTAATGCTCTCGGGGCCTATGAGGCAGGGTTTTTTGACCCTACTGAACACGGTCCGCTCTTTGGAAAAGGATATGAAGAATGTACAAGCAAAGAAAAGCTTTGCTGATAAGAAGTCTGAGTTCAAGGTGCCGACTACCTCAAAGTTTGGTTACCGTAAGTTCTTTAAAAAGGCTAGGACTTCGGGTCCAGCTCCATCTTCCGGTGCTTCTGGGGCGACTACGGGTCGGACCCCGGGTGCATGTTTTACTTGTGGGAATTTGGGGCACTTTGCCTGCGACTGCTGTAGCGGACGTCCCAAGTCCGAAAGGAAGCCGGGAGCAACATATGAAGAGAAGGGCGAGGTGGTGGAGTCAACCGCGTCCCATTATGCTCCAGCTCAACCGAGAGTTTATAATCTAGGACAGCAGGAGGCCATAAAACAAGTGGATATGGTGATAGGTATGGTTTAAATTTATAGCAAGTCAAATTGTTTTATACTTGTTATGTGCGTGTTACCATACCTCTGCTTGTTTAGGATTTGTTTTGATTTGTGACTATCCGGCGATAGCACTCTTTGATACGGGAGCTTCACACTCCTTTTTGTCCGAATGGTTCATATCGCGCATCGGAGTACCTTCTTCGATGGCGAAGGACAAACTGGATGTGTTGTTGCCGAATGGGTGTTCGATGCGCGCGGAGAGAATCTGTGGCATTAAGATTCATATTGGGAGTCAGGAGTTCCAATTGCTAGCGTCGTTACTGCCGTTGGTGGAGTTCGACGTAATATTTGGCATGGACTGGCTCTTGGAGCAGCAAGCTTTTATTGATTGCGGTCGCAAGGAAGTCAATTTGGGAACAGGTCGTGAGGCGACTTTTACAGGCTTGAAAGAGTTGTGCAAGACTTTGATGTCCGCTCTTCAGGTGGTGAAGGCAGTTCGTGCTGGTGTAGAGCTGTTCTTTACGCTAGTGGAGGTTGCAAAGCCTAAGCCTACGTTGGACAGTATTTCAGTGGTAGATGAGTACCCTGATGTGTTCCCTGCCGATCTTCCTGGAGCCCCGCCTCAATGGGAGATAGATTTCACGATTGAGCTAATGTCAGGTGCGAAACCTGTGTGACGCTCTCCGTATCAGCTAGCGCCTAAGGAAATGGCGAAGCTGAAGGTTCAACTGCAAGAGTTGTTGGAGCAGGGGTATGTGCGTCCAAGTTCGTCGCCTTGGAGCGCACTAGTCCTCTTTGTTAAGAAGAAGGACGAAAGCTTGAGAATTTGTATTGATTATCGGGAGTTGAACAAGCTAACGGAGAAGAACAAGTACCCGATCCCGAGGATTGATGATTTGTTTGATCAGTTAGTCGGGTCGACAGTGTACTCAAAGTTGGATCTCAAGTCTGGTTACTATCAGCTGAGAATACGGGAGAGCTATATCCCTAAGACAGCATTCAGTACGAGATACGGGCATTACGAGTTTACGGTCATGCCGTTTGGGCTGACTAATGCGCCGTCAGTGTTCATGGATTTGATGAACGGGACTTTTAGGGAGTACTTAGACCACTTTGTGATTGTCTTCATCGACGACATTTTGGTGTAGTCGCAAAGTGAGGAGGATCACTTTAAGCATCTAGATTTGGTGTTGGAGATGCTGAGGAGGAATCAATTGTACGCCAAGTTCTCCAAATGTGAGTTTTGGCTGTCTTCAGTGGCATTCCTTGGTCATATAGTGAGTGGAGAGGGCATTGCGGTGGATCCGACGAAGATTGTTGCTATACGAGAGTGGCCTGTGCTTTCTACGGTAGCGGAAGTCCGGAGTTTTCTGGGGCTTGCCGGCTATTACAGGCGCTTCGTGGAGAACTTCTCGCGGATAGCATTACCCCTCACTACTTTGACGAGGAAGGAGCAGAAGTTCGTTTGGACGCCGGAGTGTGCATGAGCTTTTGAGGAGTATAAGTGTCGGTTGACCACAGCACCTGTGCTGAGTTCGCCGAGTGGGACCGAAGGTTTTGAGATCTAAACATACGACAGAGAAGATGGATGGAGTTCCTGGGGGACTACACGTTCAAGATCCATTATGTGCCTGGGAAAGGCAATGAGGTTGCTGACGCGTTGAGTCGCCGGGCCCCAGCTCAAGCCAATTGGCTGTCGGTCCATGATGAGCGGTTGGTTCAGTAGTTGGAGGCGTTGGAGATCTCTTGCGTAGACAAGCAGTCGAGTGCTGAAGCGCTATTGAACTAGACGAAAGTTCAGTATGACCTGGATGATCGGATTCGACAGGCTTTGGATGTGGATAGCAGTATAAGCAGCTCATGATAGAGGCTTTAGATGGGTCAAATTCCCAATATGAGGTTGTGGATGGATTGCTTTGGAAAGACAGTCTTCTGTGCGTCCCAAATGTGGGCACTTTGCGGGTGGAATTGTACGAGGCGCATCATACCAAGTACACGATTCACCCGGGGAGCACGAAGATGTACCACGATGTGAAGAAATTCTTCTGGTGGCTAGGACTGAAGAAGGATGTGGCACTGTACGTGGTGAAGTGTCAGATATGAGCCTTGGTGAAGACAGAATTCCAAAAGCTGGGAGGATTCTTGAAGTCCTTGCCTATTTCGGAGTGCAAGTTTGACGACATTACTATGGACTTTGTGCACGAGCTGCCTAGGTCGCAAAAAGGGAACGACGCCATTTGGGTGGTCGTAGATCGTCTAACAAAGGTGTCGCACTTCATTCCGCATGGGAAGGATGATCCCGTGGAGAAATTGGCAAAGCTGTATGTGGACAATATTGCGCGGCTTCATGGTGTGCCCAGCAGCATCGTGAGTGACCGAGATGGGCGGTTCACATCCAATGATTAGAGGCTGATGCAGTAGATGTTGGGAACAAAGCTGAGTTTCAGCATAGCCTTTCATCCGCAAAAGGATGGGCAGACCGAGAGGGTCAATAAGACGATGGAAGACATGCTTCGCATGTTCTTCCTGGACTTTGGGAAATAGTGGGAAGATCACCTATACTTGGTGTAGTTCGCGTATAACAATAGCTACCAGGCGAGCATACAAATGGCGCCCTTCGAGGCCCTTTATAGTAGAAGATGTCACACGTCGTTGTCTTGGTTGGAAACGGGCGAGTCAAAGTTGTACAAGCGACAAGAGGTGGAATATGCTACTTCGTTGGTGCAAACCATTCGGGAACTCCATTGATGAAAACATTTTTAATTCCATTTTGACAGAACCAACTCAACCTCAGGAAACAACAAGTATCAATGTTGTTCCATCATGTCAATGGACAGATGCCTAGAAAAGGCTGAAGATTGCTGATACACAAGCAATGAATATTCTTGCACAATCAATGTCTGATGAAATTTTTCAGGAAGTTGTTGAATGTTCATCTGCAAAAGATATGTGGGACTCGCTCACAGCAATGGTTGCAGGATCAACTAAATTAAGAAACTTTAAAGCTAAAACCTGGAGTGACTCTGAAGCTTCATCCTGCACAACTGATGATGAAGAAGAGTCCAGAGCAAGAGAGTTCTACTTAATGGAAATAAATGTCTCTTACAGCAACCTTGATGAAGAATCAGACTCTGATGAAGAATCAGAATGTGAATCAGAAGAAGATCAGGTAATCTCTACCTTTGATCTTTCATCAGAGGAATTTAAAACTGATTTTAAATTATTGTGTAAAGACTTAATTCAATCTGAGAAGGAAATAAAACTTCTCAAAGAGAAATTAAATACTGTATCCTTTGAAAATATAACACTCAAAAAAGATTTAAAGAATGCTCTTGAACAACTAAGTTATTTAGAATCAATTAAAGGAAAAGATAAGTTAAAGGACATTGAAAAAATTACTGAAGAATTACAAAAGAATAAATCAAATCAATTTAAAAATCTTCAGAAAATTTTTAGTTCAAAATAATTCGTCGAACCGAGATCGATGAAAATAACACCATTCGTCGAACAAAGCTCGGTGAACTATGAATAAAGATTTCAATCTTAACCAGTCAGGAATCTATGCTCGACAAAACAAATATGTTTCATCGAATGGAGGTCGACGAAAGTGGAATAGAGAAAACCATTTCCATTATTCTCTGAGCAGAGATCGACGATCTCAATACCATTCGTCGAACTCAGTTCGACGAAATGACCTTAATTCGTCGAACTCAAAATTTCAGAGCAGAAATTTTAACTTATTTCAAAATCATAATCAACATTTTACAAATCCTTTTACTGAGTGGATAATCCCTCCTTAGAAAATATCATCCACTTGGTTATGAAAATCAAACTGGATATTCTTTTATTTCTAATTATTATAAAAGAGAACCAGGACCCAAGGTAATCTGGGTCCAGAACTTCTAACATCTCTTTTCAGGAAAAGACCTAACTTACCACAGAGGTACAATGGTATTTGATAGTAACCAAAAGACTTCAGTCTCAGCCAATACATGGGATACATCAGTGGATGTATACTGAGAGATTGTTTGAAAGGCTACAGCAGTAGAGAGAGACTGTTTATTCTAATAGATTATAAAGTCTACTCAGATTAGGGGCAAGGAATGTGTGTAAGAAAAAGTTACTAGGGGAGATTATTCGATTGCTTGGAAGGATGCAGAAATAGCTTTATTTTATTTATTTATTTTAAAAGCACCCATGTACATCTGCTGAAAATTCTTATAAATTAGCCAGATTGTTTTTGCTTTGCATTTTTATTTGTTTTTATATAAATAGTGTCCTCACCCAAATAGGGGGAGATTGTTGAAGCCCTAGTTCTGATTTGGGCAAGGATCACTATTAGGTTTGTTTAGATTGACCCATCATGTATAGCCAGGGTCATGGTTGTGTCCTAGAGTCTAGGACAAGTCCTTAGAATCAAATCACATGGACCAGCCTTCAACAAACTGCCAGAGACTCAAGAAATTGTGTCAACACTTCGGAAAAGTTGTGTCGACACCAGAAGCCAGATTGAGTCGACACACAGGACTTGTGTCAATACACAGGACTTGTGTCGACACACAGAAAATATGTTGATAGCAATTGTGTCGACACACAGAACATCTGTCGACATCAACTGTGTCGACACCAGAAGCGACTGTGTCGACACACAGGACTTGTGTCGACACACAGAACATCTGTCGACGGCAATTATGTCGACACATAGCACTTGTGTCGACACACTCTAGTGTCAAGACAAGAAGTAATTGTGTCGACACACAGGACATGTGTCGACACATTCCACAGAAGCTGTGTCAAGAAGTTATAGAAGAACTGTGGACTCAGCTCAACGAACTCCAAGCTCAGGTCGACGATCGCTGAACTCAAGACAGCTCGATGAAATCAGAAACTGAGCTAGACGATCTGCGAGCTCCGGTCGACGAATTCTGTGCAGTATTCAGACAGAAATATTTACAGCTGGTAGAATTAATTAAGGCTTAATTAAAGAAGATTACAGCTATTAGATTTAATTCTATATATTCTTATGAATATAGTCGTTTGGTGGCTGCATTAATTATGGATTAAATCAGGATTTAATGCTAACTGATTCCCAAAGCAATTACCATTCTCGGAAATGTTTTAGCCATTGCAGACAAAGTAAATTCAAATGTTTGAATTATGTTCAGACAATATAAAAAGATATTTATGCAGAACAAAATTACAAGAAGAACATGAAGCAGTAAGAGAGAAGAAAGAGAAACAACAACAACAAATCAGTTAATTAGTGAAGAACAATACAGCTCTCATACACACAGAGTTCTTCATAATTTGCTTCAGGCTTCCAAGGGACAACTACTCAAAATCAGTCCAAGAAGCTTCTGAAGAGCAACATCAATTTGAAGGCCTACACCCTGAAGCAAAGCTCCATCTTTCTGAACTATTCAACATCTCAGGGGGAGCTTTGACATCATCAACATCCACTAGTCTTCTCTCAGTGATTTGAGATAGAGAAGACAACATCACTTCTTTTACCTTTCCTATGTACAGGGTTATAACTCCCTTCAAAGGTTAACCCCCTTGGTTGCAAGTCTCCTGATCAAAAGACTTGAGGATTGGTTTTTGAGCACCTGATCAAAAGCTCATTGGTGGCAGTCATCTGATCAAAACCTGTAGTTGATTCCTACCAGGGTGGTAGAAGAGTGGATGTACCCAGTTAGGGGGAACCACTATATATCCTTGTGTTTTCTGTGTTGCTTGCTCTGTTCTTTACTTTTGTGTTGTGATTTTCTTTTCTGAGAATATAGATATAACTCTAACTAGTGCAAGTTAAGATCTATACCTATCTTTCAGTTTGAGGCATTTCTTCGGGTTGACATGAATAGTCCCCGTTGTGTACATGTAGAGTCTGTAATCAAGAACAGATATAGGCATGATGTGTGAAGCCTACTCGGATAAGTTGGTTTGGATCGGTGATGTTACATTGCATAAGTGGTCGGAGAAGACTCTGTGCGGATGTTTGTTTTTCGGGTTTTCTATGCGGTAGATGACAACAGGGAGCCTTGGGAATTAACTCCAAGGTGCACCCGGAAAACTGGGCAGATGCGTGATTCTGCTAACATAGTGGCCTGGGAGCCAACTTGAACATAACCGGGTTATGTGAAGTGTGTGATGGAAACGGTACTTGAAGAGGTTTGACCGGCGCATATGGCTTAAATTGTCATTGCGGTGTGAGCAATGGGTCAGGCGGAACCGTACCCATTCTATGTCGTTCGGTGGGAGTCGTTGGCATAGATTAGGGTCTTCGGCGGTAAATGGCTTGAATTGACATGACCCATACCGGGAAGACAAAAATGCTCGCAAGATTGGCCGTCCAAGTGGCGGTGGTGAGACCGGGGTGTTCATGGCTTAAATTGACGTGGCATTGACCAGTTCACCGAGAATGTGCCCTGAGAGCACACGGTATGTGGTCGTGCGTGCCCACGCCTGTGATGAAGTGTTTATCTATACTGCTTGGTTATGCTAACAAAGTGCAGGGAAAGGAGCATCATCGCCCCGAGTTTGGGGGCGGGATCGTTATAATTTGGTCAGCATAGCTGACCGTTGATTTTGTTTGACACCATGCGGTGGATCGTAGCTTGCAGGTGCTGCGGAGCCGAGCAGTAAATAGCGGGCTAAAGACCAAGTTGTTGTGTCGGACCTCGAAGGCCAAATTTTGGAGTGTTTACTTGTTATATTCATGTGTGACCGGCCTGCATGTCATGGTATGGAAGACACATTTTATTTGAGTAAACAATTTGTAAGGCCTTAAGGCCATTGTACTAGTGTATTGTACTCATTCTTATTGGGTTTTGTAGTGGACATTCATGCTTGTGGCTGGGCTCTTTGTTTTGCAACTTTTAATAATTTCTTCCACTAGAATGACTCTATGTAGGACGTTGGATATTAGTTGGATGGTATTCCATTGAGTAACCACCCGGTCTGTCTGTGGTATATGGCGTCGGGCCCCAGCCGGACCTACTGCTATATACTATGCGAAGGATAGGGGCTGTTACAAGTCTCCACCATGAAAACTCCCACGGGATAAAATATATCCATCGATAAGGATGAGAAAGGGAAACCTTTTGATTAATCCATGTACAGGTTATCATTGGGTCCTTACTGTACTCGACTGCTAGTAGACTTGATATTATATACGCTAGTTATGTCTATGCTAGGTACCAAGCATGCCCTATGGAATCTGATTACTTAGCTATAAAGTGAATTTTGAGATACCTTAAGGGCAACCAACAGCTTGGCATGTGGTCCCTAAGAACAATGATTTTAAATTAATTGTATATTCTTATGCAGACTTGGCAGGTTGCAAAGAGGATAGAAAGCGCACCTCTGGAACATGCCAGTTGATGGAGACTGCGACCTCCAACATGTTAAAAAAGATGATGGCATGCTTGCGGAAGATCCTTCTCTGTCTCCAACCAAAGACTTGTGGCATCGTGGTGACCTTGTGGAATGAAACTACAATCTCCGCCCTCAGTGCCAGATGGTCAATCAATATTTATTTAAATCCCTTCGTTATTTTATTTGCACTTTTATTTTATTTTCATGATGTTTAATGTTATGTTGGTTGATGTATTGTTATTTTAAATTGGGTTGTATGTAGCCAAACTTGATTGTAAGCCTATATAAGGCCTTGATGTTGAACATTTTATTAAGTTGATGAATAAAAATTGAAACACTAACTCTAACTTGAGAAATCCCTCTCCTCTTTCCTCTTAGCCGCTGGCCTCCCTCTCACCCTCTTAGTAATTTTCGACCACCCACCTCTCCTCCCTCTCTCCAAGTGGCTGAGCCTGTCCTCTCTCCCATCTCTCCAAAGTCATCGCCCAACACCACCACCCTCCTCTCACCTCTAGGGCAAGCCCGACCTCCCTCTTCCTCTCTTGAAGAGTTCGGCCCACCTTGTTTCTCTCTTGTGGATTTCAGCCAAGGAGCAAAGAAGCGTCTCGTGGAATCAACTTCGGCGTGAAGCGAAGAAGGCGGACGAGTTTTCTCTACATTCGGCGTGACTTAGGCATAACCATTGAAGTGCGAACCAAGTTAGTAAATCAAAATCATCTATTCTGATTGGGAAACCAAAATTTCTACTTTTTGTGTTTCAATTCCCTCTATATTTTCTTGTGGTGGAAATACTTTGGCGTGATCTCTTAATAGCATTGGATTTATCGTGGTTTTCACTGATTTCATTATTGTTCATGTTAATTTTATTTAAGTTCAAGAGGATTGGCGAACCTCGTTTTCTTTTTGTTGGGAGAGATCTACCATTTTCGAATCTTAAATTTTGGTGGATCTCTTTTGGTACAACATTCGCTCGATCGGACAGGGTGGGTCCTTTTAGCCTGAAAGAATATCGGCCTATAGCCTTTGTTTGATCTTAAACGGTGTGGCTACCCGTACGTTAGCATTTAATTGATAAAATTGAATAACATGTATATTGCGCTGAAAGTTTTGTGCGAACATATAATTAGGACGTAGAGAGTAATTCGTGTTTGTCTGTAATTTTTCGATGTCAACGTATGAGCCTACATCAATTTGGTATCAAAGGGAAGTTCGTGTCAATTTCCTAATTGTCACCCTCCCCCTTTTCTTAGATCAGCGACACACACTTGCACGATCGGTTGTCCAAAACAATAAAACAAATTTTAAATTTTTGGTTTGCAAATAGTGGCCTAAAGCTTTTATTTTTCTGCAAAAAAATCAAAAAATTGTGATAATCTCCTATGTATTTTTATCAAGAAAATCAAAAAAAAAATTTATTACCCTAGTTATTAAGCAGGAACAAATCCATCTGTTATAATTTTATTGGGTCAGAATCACTGTTATTTGCATGCGCACTAGATTAGGTATGGAGTATTCCCCGTCTTCCTCCCAAATGGCGGACGAGCAGGATGTGGGTCACGTTCCCGCAGCGATTGATGAACTCTGCCAGAAGTTCACTGATCAGTTGACGGAGATTAGGGAGATGCTTCACGAATTGAGATTAAATCATGTGGCTCCACGTAACCATGCCGCCAACCAACGTGAGGAAGGGAACAATAATAATAATCGTGATCATGTCCCGCGTGCACCGGTCCAAAATAACCAGGCACCATTTGAGTTTGATATTACTTGGGTGGTCTGAGTCAAACCCCCATTGTATGATAGATTGGGAGATCCCCAAGTCTTCCTAGGCTGGGTTATGGGGATGGTGTGCTACTTTGAGTGGCACAAGCTGACTGAAATTGATAAGGTGTGAGTGGCGAGAATGAAACTGTTTGGTAGAGCCAAGATTTTCTGGTTGAATGAGGAATGTTGCCTTGGTGTCATGAATGGCTTACCACCCATTGGTTCGGCAAGTATGAAGGCCATGCTGACAGACCAGTATGTCCCTGCGTACCATCGAACATAGATGTTTGATGATTTAGCTACCCTTAAACAAGGGAATAGGTTGGTCTCTGATTACATGAGCCTTCTCAAGGACATGATGTTCAGCTGTGATGTTAGGAAGATGCCAGAGATCACCCTCTCTAGGTTCCGTAAGGGGTTAAACCCCGACATTCATGGTAAACTTATGTGATATGGTAATGCCGACCTAAACACTACTTTCAATGCCTCCTTTCATATTGAGAAGCACAATGTTCTTAAGTCTAAGACTCACTTGTTTTAGAAGGGAAAGTTCATCTTAGGACCACCCCCACATCCACGTATAAGGATATTCGTAAGTTCTGGTCCACTGACTCAAATTCTGTTGTCATTACAGCTACGAATATGAGAAACCCAACGGGTGAGAGAGTTCCCATAGGAAGGGTCGTCAAAATGAATGCTACTTGTTTTTCTTGTGGAATTCAAGGCCATTACGCTAGTGAGTGTCCTACAATCCCAAGCACCTAGACCTTTTAGATTCCTCATTTGAGCCTGTCGAGCTTATGTATGAGGCTGGAGAAGAATACGAGTCATAAGGAGTACCTAGAGATATAGATGATGATGCTAATATGATGATAATGAGGTGTATTCTGGCTACTCCACGTGCATTGGATGATTGGAATGGGACAAATATTTTTTCGTTAAATTTTAAGAGTGGAGAGAAGTGGTGTAAGTTGATCATTGATAGTCGAAGTTGTATGAATGTGATTTCTGAAAATGCGGTGTCCTGAATGTTATTAACCACTGAGCCGCTCCCCCACCCCTATAATTTTTCTTGGGTAAATAAGACATCCCTCCCGGTTTCGAAGCATTGTTTAGTTCCTCTTACCATCGAGGCTTACTCTGAAAAGGTTTGGTGAGACGTCATCCCCATGGATGCCTGTCATGTCTTACTAGGATGCTCATGGCTTTATGACCATGATGTTACTCATTTCGGGCGAGCGAACACCTATTAGTTCAAATTTAATGTCAAGACCATTATCTTTAAACCCACTCCGCCTAAAGATCTGTCGGTCTCTTCTAAAGACACGATTGTGCCTGTAGCGAAGAAAACATTAAGGTTGATAGGTAAGGAGTTAGAGCATGATACCTTTATGGACAGTGTCATGTATGTGTTATTATGTTTACAAGTTAATGAAGACGCGTCCCCTTTTGAGAAGTTGCCAGTACCATTGAAGACACTTTTAGAATAATTTAAGGATGTCTACCTAGACGATTTACCGTCTGAGTTACCCCCAAGTGAGAAATTCAACACGAGATTTATTTCATTTTAGGTTCCTCTTTGCCCAACCTTCCCCATTATCGACTTAACCCCTCCGCACACATTGAATTGCAAAAATTAATTTCGGATTTGCTAAGTAAGGGATTCATCTGTCATAGTAAGAGTCCTTGTGTCGTACTCGCATTATTGGTCCCAAAGAAAGATGGTTCTTGGAGGATGTGTGTGGATTATAGTGCCATTAATAAAATAACTATCAAATACAGGTTTCCCATTCTTTGTTTGGATGACTTATTGGACATGTTAGCCGGGGCCATAATTTTTTCTAAACTAGAACTTAAGAGTGTCTACCATCAAATCCGAGGTAGGGAGGGAGATGAGTGGAAGACGGCATTTAAATCAAAAGACAGACTTTATGAGTGGTTGGTGCTCGGGGAAGGGCTCACTAATGGACCGAGTACATTTTCTAGATTGATGGCTCTAGTGTTCAAGTCTTTCCTAGGAAAAGTCGTAGATATATATATATATATTGATGATATATTAATTTTTAGCGCCTCTCTGAACGATCATGAGTTGCACTTGAGTATAGTACTTACCACGTTGTGAAAGAAACAATTATTTGTTAATCTTAAAAATGCTCGTTCAATGTTCCATCTATAGAGTTTCTTGATTATATTGTGAGTTCGGAGGGCATACATGTTGATCCTAAGAAGGTCCAAGTCATTAAGGATTGGATGGAACCCACCAACATAAGGGATGTTCAGAGTTTTCACGTCCTACGTACTTTTTATCGTGGATTTATTCAAGATTTTAGTAGTATCATGACACCGATCATGGAGTGCATGAAGAAGGGTGATTTCACATAGACCAAATCGTCCACTAGAGCATTTGAAACAATTAAATCGTGCATGTCAGAAGCCCCTCTTTTGTGATTGCCAGATTTTAACAAGGTTTTTGAATTGTCCTGTGATGTGCCTGGAGTTGGTATTAGCGGTGTATTAAGTCAGGAGGGTCATCCTATTGGGTATTTTAGTGAGAAGCTCGCAAACCCGAAATTAAATTATTCTAATTATGATAGGGAGTTTTATGCGGTTATTTGGTGCCTCCAACATTGGCGACATTATTTACTCCCTAAGGAGTTTTTTATCCCATCTGATCATGAGGTTTTGAGGTTTATCAATTAGTAAAATAAGGTTAGCCTCAGGCATGCTAAATGGGCCTCCTATCTTCAGGAGTACACCTTTATAATAAAACATCTTAAGGTAACTCTAAATTGTGTGGCTGACGCTCTTAGTCATGTCTCATTACTATTGTCTACGCTGGAAGTGAAACTGATTGGGTTTGATAGGATTAAGTATGAGTACGTTCATTGCTTGGATTTCAAGGAAATTTATTTATCCACTCAAAACAACTCGCCCACTACCATTTCAGCATATTATATTCGGGACGGTTATTTATTTAAGCATTCAAAGCTATGTATTCCTCGTTCTTCCCTACGCCATTTCATCGTTTCAGAATTACATAGCGGAGGTTTTGGTGGTCATTTTGGTCAAGACAAGACCATTGCATTAGTGGAAGGCAAGTTTCATTGGCCAGGCCTTAAGTAACCGGTTCATAAAATTGTGGGAAGTTGTCGCACGTGCCAATTAGCTAAGGGTAATAAAACGAATGCGAGACTTTACACCCCCTCTTCTGATTCCTTCTATTCCATAGGAAGATGTTAGTATGGATTTTATACTGGGCCTTCCCGTCACATTTAGACATCGTGATTCCATCTTGTTAGTAGTAGATAGGTTTTCTAAAATGGCTTATTTTTTCGCTTGCAATAAGACCGACGATGCGTCACATATTGCTAAATTATATTTTAAGGAAGTCGTTGCACATCGGGGCGTTCCCAAGATGATAGTAACTGATAGGGACGTGAAGTATACTAGTTATTTTTGGAAGACCCTTTGGAAGATTATGGGAACCAAACTCTTGTTTTCTTCGGCCTACCATCCACAGACGGATGGACAAACGGAAGTGGTAAACAGAAGTTTGGGTAGTTTACTTCGTTGTCTTGTGGGTGACCATAAGGCTACGTGGGATCTAATCCTTCCCCATGCTCAGTTAGCGTACAATAGTTCAAAAAATAGGTCCATGGGTTTATCACTGAATGAAATCGTGCACGGATATAAAGCACCAGTGCCCCTTGAATTAATTTTGTTACCTACATCTTATAAGTCAAGTCAATTTACACAAGAATTTGCCTCTCATGTTCACAATTTACATAAGAACATTAATGAAGCGCTAAACGCACAATATACATCTTATTAATCTCAAGCTAACTTACATAAGAGAGTGTCTCACTTTAACGTTGACGATTTGGTCTTGGTGCGTCTCATCCCTAAATGGATGCCTTCAGGCACCATAAAAAAGTAGGTGAATTGACGAGCTGGGCCTTTTCGAATTTTAAAGAAATTAGGAGAAAATGCATATCTTTTGGAGTTACCCACTGATTGGGGAATTTCCCCTATTTTCAATGTTTTGGTTTTAACGTCATATGTTTCTCCACCACTTGAATTATCTGACTGACTGTTTGTTTCCACTGCATTTTCTAATGGGTTGGGGGTGAGCTTGTTTTTGGATCGCTCTCTCCATCAGTCTCCACTGGAGGTACGTTGAATGTTGATGTAGAAACTTTTTCTCCTTCTTTGACTAATGCTTTTCCAAGGTTCCCCAGGACCACCTTTTTTCTAGACAAGATCCTCAAAGATGAAGTGCTCTCCTCTCCAAGTGGTGATATTCAACGCTACTTGATACGATGGTGTTATCGCTCGGCCTCTGATGACTCTTGGCTTCCTGAATCGGAGGTGGCTTTTTGTATGATGCTCTTCTACGCAGGTACATACATGTCAACTCATCGGTGATTAGTTATTTTGAGCGGGGGAGGATTGATGGAGATATTGACCCCCAACATGTTGAAGATGAAGACGGCATGCTTGCGGAAGATCCTTCTTTGTCTCCAACCAAAGACTTGCAGCGTTGTGGTGACCTTATGGAGCGATGCTACAATATCCTCCCTCGGTGCAAGATGGCGAATTAATATTTATTTGAATCCCTATGTTATTTTATTTGCACTTTTATTTTATTTTCATGATGTTTAATGTTATGTTGGTTGCTGTATTTTTATTTTAAATTGGGTTTCATGTAGCCAAACTTGATTGTAATCCTATATAAGGCCTTGATGTTGAAGATTTTTTTATGTCATTGAATGAAAATTGAAACCCTAACACTAACATGTGAATTCCCTCTCCTCGTTCCTGTTAGCCGCCGGCCTCCCTCTCCCCCTCTTAGAAATTTCCAGCCACCCACCTCTTTTCCCTCTCTCCAAGCCGCCAACCCTCTCCTTTATCCCCTCTCTCCAAAGCCGTCACCCAACACCACCACCCTCCTCTCACGTCAAGGGCAAGCCCAGCCTCATGATGAGTAGGATCTATATAGTGTTTGTCGGACTCATCTGGGCTTATTATCTTGCATGCGCACTACCATTTCAATTGGAAAGGTCATATTTAAGATTAGATCTTCACTTAGCCAATTGTGCACTGTTTTGTCCCAAGGGTGTGCAATTGCACATTCTGTTGTTGGGGGTAAGCACATGGTGCTCCCCAGGGGCTCTTTCCAATTGCTTTTGTTGCATTTATGCATTGCTGGAAGGTCCTCTTTTTGCTTTATTTGGTGTGCAGGTGGTTTGTTTTCTCCAAGTCTGGAATTCAAGTTTGTGGAAAACGCACGGTCGTGTGTTTCCTTAACGCACGGTTTCTTCCTAATCGTGCGTTTTACTTTGTCGAGTGGAACTCGACGAACTTCGTCGAGTTGAGCTCAATGTTTATAAACGCACGGTTTCGGCCAAACCGTGCGAGAAGGAAACACACGGTTTTCCTATACCTTTCATTTTGACACCGTTCTGTGGTTAATCGTGCGATTTGTTCACGCACGGGCGAAAGCGCATGTGCGTGAGTAAAACGCATGGTTCCTATGTTTTATCTTTTTTCCTGCGTTCTGTGTTTACCCGTGCGATATCCTTCACGCACGGGAGGAAGAGCTCGTGCGCGAGTACAATGCACAGGTCAACGCATCTTCATCTGCAAGCTTGGCCTGGAAGTTAATAACACACGGTTAGCACACGGTCGTGCGCCAAACCGTGTCTTCCTATTTTTCTGACCTGCTTCTATTTAAAGCACAGATTTTCCTCCATTCAGGAGAACCTGATCTGGAGCCATTCCAGCCGTCATTTTAGGGCAAAACTCTGACCTTCCGCCTTTCCCTTCATCTTCCACCGTAGGGAGGTGCTTCGGTCAAGCTTTCAACGCCATATTCAAGCTGGAGCTTCCTCTCGGCCTCCTCCTTCATCCTTGAGCTTCAAGAAGAGATTTGACCTAGCTTTCTCCATCAAGATAGGAGAAGTTTGTGCCATCCTCCACCGAATCGTGACACAAAGAAGAGGGGTACATTGGGAGTGAGTGACAACCTCCTCAACCCCGGACACAGTTGAGGACCGAGCTTGGATGCGGATTGACAACCCGGCGATTCCTTCAATGAATCCTCAGCAAGACTTCGGATTCGGTCGATACTTTTCTTATCTTTTTGTTGATAGTGTAGCTTAATCTCTTTGTATATGATGAAGTGTACTTATTTTGTAAAACGTTTGTATATCATCATGTCTATGTGATTTTATATTTTCGTTATTTGCTTGAGATGCGCCTTTATTTTCCATTCTCCACCACATCTGGTTGTGTCGCACTAGGAATTGCTAGTGTCGTGCGTAGCGAAGAGGTGCTCTCGACCCTCATTCCGCCATTCTCACCACCTCATTCGCAAGCCTACTCGTCCATCCGCCCAGCGATTCGTTGTATAGCGGCCCGTGTAGTCTTCCATCCCGCCTGGCGAAGCATCGCATAGTGGCAGTGCATCGGAGTAGTTTATTAGTGTTTTACTTTCTTTTTCCGTAACATTCAAAACCCCCTTCCTAAACTTTGACCTAAGGACTTCAATCTCAAGTCCTCATCAAAATTAACTCCACCTTACTGTGTTCCTTGAGAGATTGATACTTGGGGAAAATCGCCCATTTTATATTATTTGTGTGACCGGTACACTTGTCGTTCAACGCATCAAGTTTTTGGCACCGTTGCCGGGGAACACAGTCGTGTGCGTTTTTGGAGAGGGAGATAAGAGATAGAAGCCCTTTTCCATTTGTACATTTCATATTTTCTTCTTTGCTTTAGTTTTTAGACTTGGTTGCTTATTTTTTTGTTCCTTTTCTAGTTTTAATTTTTCAGCAGCAAGTATTCCTTTTCTTCTTTTTGCTAGTGTATAGTTAATTTTTGCTAAGAATATTTCTGTTGGTGAATTCACCATGTTTTCTTATATGAATATCCTTTGCAGATGGTGCGGGGATTATAAGTATGGTAGTGATGAGTGCACCACTGAAGATAGGGAGCATAATTCTCTTGGTTCAGTGTATGGAGCACCGTCCTCTTATAGTACTTCATACACCATACCCAAGTCTTATGGTCACTTCTCTTCTACACCTTCACCTTTTTCTTATTCCTCTACAGTCCCACCTAGACAGAGGAGTAATGGAAAACAGTGTTTGTGTTGTCGTAGCACTGATCACATGTTGAAAGATTGTGCAGAATTTTAGTGCCAGTTGGAGGAGGATGATGAACCGGGTATCTGATTTGTTCCATCCACCTCTCAGTTGGCTTCCCCTTCTTATTCTGATGATATATTTGCAGTACCACCTTGTCTATGGGGGACTGCTGCGGATATACCCATCAGACTTTCTGCTGATCGGTGTGACGACATTGTGGTGTCGTCTCTCCCTATGTATTATTCCCCTCTTTTGGATTCACCCCCGGAGGAACCCACACATATTTTCTCTGATGTTGTTGTCCCTTCGCTTTCTTTGCAAGAATTATCTATCCTAATTTTTAGTGAGTCGGTTGATGACATTAGGTCGGATAGTTATTCAGAACCTGACGTTGCGCCAATGTGGGACAAGGATGTCATTCTCACCATTGGAGAGTGTGACACCTTGGAACATGATGATGCACTGAGGTGGGATGATGAGGAGATTATTTCTGATGAGGAAATTTTCACTTCCTTGTTGGATGAGGAGGTCCAAACCACCACTGAGGACCTCGAGCTCTCGAATTCCTCTCACTATGACTCATATGATACTGACTGTGATCTGTGCTCGGATCCTGCTGAGAGTGATACCGGGATCACTCTCCCATATTCTGCGTGTTTTTGTTTTTCCACTCGTTTATTACTTGACCTCCCTTCATTATCTGAGCCTGTGCAGTTTGAGTCTCCACGGGTGCGTTGGGATGACGATGAACCTTTTGCTCATGCCGACAGCGAGTGCATCTGCTGGTGCGAGAAGGTTTCTACCTCCTTCACAGTGGAAGTCCCTACCATCGCCATCGCCTCCTGCAGACCTACGGTGGATGACGCTTTGCTAGGAAAGGATTTAGCTGGTGATGAGATGAGCGAGGACCATTGCTCCTCCTCTTCTTATTCCTTATTTCCTCTACCTGTGTCGGGCAGGTATTATTATTTAGGTAGAGTGGTAACTGCTTTATCTCCGTATCGGTACTTTCTACCGCAACGGATATTCGGTCAGTTACCTGTGCACCTTTTATTTCATAGGCCCATCAGCTAAGAATTTTTCGTTGGCCGAATAAGTCGTGATGGGAGGACAATAACCAAAGTAGTTATCTTACATTTTCTACATTTTATTTTCCATGTCTATCTTAGTTTAGTATTTCTTTGTATTTTGTATATTTTTCTATTTTTTTGCGGAGCTCACCCCTGCAGGTATTCATGGCATATTCGTATTGGCATGGCTGTGATTCTTCGTTTGGCGGACCTGCTTCCATTTTTCAAGCGTCTTCTGGTATACTCTTTAGCTGAGCATTGGGTAACCTCTTCCCTTGTCTCTATTTGATTTAAATTTCTATATCATATGCTGTGGAGCTTAGTTTAAGTCTGGGGGAGAGCCAGTATTTGTTACCTTTTGCATGCGCACATTTCATGTGCATACTAGAAGCTTTTATTGTTTTATTTTGATTAGTTCATTGCATCGCACACCACTGCACCCACATGAGCGTGTGCTTAGTTGTTAGCATGCTGCGAGTTAAACTCATTTCTTTTGTATGATTTGGGAAAATTTTTGTGCTGGCATAGGATTGTGAGACGGAGTAAAATGTTGACTCCTATAGTGCTCCTAGTCAAGTGCTCTCGTCTCGTATAGAAATTGGAGTAGATTTAATTTTTTTGTATGCTTATAGTTTTATATTTTTCTATTTGCGTAAAGACTTTTTATTCTACTCAAAAATTGGTGAATCCGGTGTGAATCGAACGGTAGTGTAGGGATGTGTGTAGCCGTCACTAAACTCATTTTGCTCGAGTCAGGAGGAATGATCATCTTTCTCAGTGGCTAAGAACTTGCCCCAAGCTACTCTCGAAGCATTGGTGCATGGTTAGTCTAGCGTGAGCGAGATGTAGGCCATCATTTGGCCTGGTTGAGCTTTGTATTGTTCCTAACATCTTATCTTCGCTAGCCCCGTTGTGCCTACCCCTTCTTTTGATTCAGCTCCACCATTATTTCATCAAAACCTCATAGCCCATCCTAGTCACACACCCAAGTCGAGCTTTAGTGTTTTACATTTTCATGTTGGGGTGTTGATGTGGTGATATTCGTTGTGAATATGTGGAGGTGCTCCAAAGTTTATATTTACAGAATTTGTTAAAATAAAGGATGATTTGAAAAATTATATGAAAATGAATTGTAAAAAAAAGTGAAAAGAAAACGTATAATTGAAAATTCTATTTGAGAAGAGTTTGTATTTAAAGTAGGAGGTACACACACCCATTTTTTAAATATTAATTCTGGGGGTGTGGTGTACCCGCATGTATTTTGGTTAGCGGTAGATTCTTTTTTATGCTAGCTCATTTGGGTTAGGTGTGTAGCCTTCTTATTTATCTTTATTTACCTCACCGAAACCCAAGCCCCATGATTCTCCTAAAGTCTTATGGATTCATGGTTGAGTCAAACTAGTACTGTGAAGAGAGTGTGAACAGGCAAGCATATTGTAACACCCCCTATCCATCACATATCATATAGCAGTAGGTCCGGCTAGGGACCGACGCCATATACCATAG
Organism: Platanthera guangdongensis; assembly: GCA_039583875.1. Lineage (NCBI taxonomy): Eukaryota > Viridiplantae > Streptophyta > Magnoliopsida > Asparagales > Orchidaceae > Platanthera > Platanthera guangdongensis. Next base: position 207,015,560 of record CM077151.1, on the reverse strand, counting down.
ACAGACCAGGTGGTTACTCAATGGAAACAATCCAACTAATAACCAACGTCCTACACAGAGTCATTCTAGCGGAAGCAATTTAAAGTTACAATTTAAAGAACCCAGCCAGAAGCATGAATGTCCACTACTCAAAATAATAAGAATGAACGCACAATGCACAAGTACAACGGCCTTATGGCCTTACAATTGTTTATTCAAATAGAAGTGTTTTACAAACCTCGGCACGCAGGCAGGTCATACATTAGAACAAAAGAAAACACTCAAAATTAGGCCTTCGAGGGCCAGCTCAGCAACTTGGGCTTTAGCTTGCTATTTACCGCTCGGCTCCGCAGCACCTGCAAGCAAAAAACCACCGCACGGTGGCAAACAAAAGCAACGGTCAGCTATGCTGACCAAATTATAACGATACCGCCCACGAACTCGGGTGATGGCGCGGCCCCTCCAACACTTCTTGATGATGACCCGGTTGTCGCGGCGCAACAATTTAAAGATTTGCGACGTCATGACAACGCCACGGACGCTAACAGAAAGCTGCGATACAACCTCCGTCTGCGGCGCGCAAAGCTTGCTTAAAAGTTTTACTTAGTTTTATTTTAATTTCTTTTAAAAAATATGGCTTGTATTAATTTTTATTTTCATGTTGGTGTGCTACTAAACATTTGGTGTGTATTTAACCGCCCGGATGGATGAGATATCATCTCCATCATGGACGGTTGGATCTCTTTTGTAACTCCTATTTAAAGGAGGCTATTATGAGGAGTTAAAGGATTGGAAAAAGAAAACCTAAACCCCCCTTGAGAAATTTCGGCCACCATGGAGAGAATCTAATAGTCGCCCCCCCCCCCCCCCTGGTGTGAAGCCAAACCTTGCCTCCTCCATCCCCGTTCGGTGCGACTCCGGCGTGGCTTCTATCGGTGCGACTCCGTGGAAGAAGGAAGCAGCCCCATTCGGTGTGAAACCGGTGGAACCGTGAAGAGAGTGACTCTCCCACAAATCTTGTGTGATCATCTTCTTGGTTGGGTAATCTCTTCCCTTTCTTTGTGTTTCTTGCTGTGAGGTTTTGTGGAGGTTATACAACCGTCTTTTCTGCGATTTTAAAGTGTTTTCCGCTTGCAAAAATCTGAATCGAAACGTTGTTATTGACCCTCTTGTTATCCGGATTGGGAAGATCCGTTGGAGAACAAACTAGGCCTAGCCTTGACTTGTTCTCCAAGTTTGGGCACACTTTGTGCTAACAAGGGAGTTAATCTCAACTTGTTCTTGATCGCTCTTTATCATTTAGCGCCGCTCCTAAATATATTATTGCTGCGATTGACGGCTTATAGTGAGAAGAATAGATGCTTGTGTAGGTGCGGTGAGGCGTGTGCTTGTTGGAGAGGTAGGTCCTAAGGACGTGGTATCGAGTCCGGCTAAGAGCGAGTTGTGTGCTTGTTGGAGAGTTAGGTCCTAAGGACGTTGTATCGAGTCCCGTATTTTTGAGAGCCAACCGACCCCTTTACGTTCGCTTTTGGTCAGAGCACTCTCTTTATTTTTTATGTTCTGTGATGGGTAAGCTTCCGTTAGCGTAAACACGTCCGTGTCACGTACACCCTACACCAATTTGGTATCAAAGCAGGTCGTTTCAACTTCTATGTTGCAAACATCCTCGCTGCGTTCCTTGTCGGTCCATCTAATCTTAGAAAAAAAAAATCAAAAAATTTTTTTGTGTGGTCTGCCAATAGCGGGCTAAAATCTGTCATTTTCTGCGACATCTGAAAAAAAAAATTTAATGATCTACGCCTTACTCCCATCGGGAATATCTAAAAATATTCCATTTCAGTATAGCTTCAACCCTAGGAAAATTCATCTTGCCCGGGGTTTCCCAAATCTGAATGCGCACTAGGCTAGGAACGGAGTACACAACCTCGTCTACATCTTGGGTGGCTGCGAATGAGCATGGTGATCCCAACACCGAGGCTATAGCGGGTCTTCATGCCGACATGGCTGAGCTTAGGAACGTCTTAGCCCAGATCCTACAAAATCAGGAAAGGCCACCCCCACCTCCCGTTAATGTTGGGCAGCCCAACCGGCACCAACCGAACTTTGACTCGGATTCTGAGGGAAACTCTCCCCGTGTGCCCACTCGAGAACCCCGCCCCGAGCGAGGATTTGATATCACGAGGGCCATCAAGATAAATGCCCCCACCTATGATGGCATGGGAGATGCCCAGATCTTCCTCCATTGGGCTATAGACATGGAGTGCTATTTCGAATGGCACAACCTCACGGACCCCCAAAAGGTTCAAGTTGCCAGGATGAAATTAACGGGACGTGCCAAAACTTATTGGCTGAATGAAGAACGTAGGTTAGGAGCTGGGCACGGAGTCCCACTCATTGGATGGGCTGTGATGAAGAACCTGCTAACCGATCAGTACGTTCCCGCGTACCATCGGACGCAGATGTTCGATGAGCTTGCCACCCTTCGGCAAGGCTCAATGTCTGTTGCTGAATATATGGGAGAACTTAAGGACCGTATGGTACGATGTGACCTTCGAGAGCTCCCCGAAGTCACTTTATCTAGATTTCGAAAGGGGCTTCACCCCGACATTCAGCGGAAACTCTTGCGTTACGGTCACACGGACTTGAATACGACTTTCAATGCCGCCTTGGACATTGAAAAGCACCTAGCATCTAAGGCTCACTCCCGTTATTCTAATACGAAGAATAAGTCCACCACTGGGGCATCTTCTTCCACATTTCCTGATAAGGGAAAATTTAGATCCTCTGAGTCGAAATCCGTAGTGATTACCGCTAGAAATACCAAGAACCCCGCTAGTGAACGTATCCCCGTTGGAAAGGTTAGCAAGGCTAACACCACTTGTTACTCATACGGCATTCAAGGCCACTATGCCTACGAATGCCCCACCAAGACGAAGGCCATAGCCTTGTTAGAGTCTGCTACCGACCCTGACGATTATGTCTATGAGGCCGAAGAGGAGAGCGACCCCAAAGGAGTCCCTAGTGACTTGGAGGACGATCACCGCCTTATGGTGATGCGTTGCATTATGACCACTCCTCGTCCCGTAGACGACTGGAAGAGGACGAGCATATTTTCCCTGATCTTTAAGAGTGGAGAAAAACTTTGCAAATTAGTTATCGATGGTGGTAGTTACGTAAATGCCGTTTCTGAGAACGTTGTTAAGCGTATGTCCTTGACTGCTGAGCCGCACCCGACCCCCTACCAGGTCGCTTGGATTAGTAAGGTTACTATTAAGGTTACCCAACGATGCCTAGTCCCCCTGTCTTTCAAATCCTACACGGATGAGGTTTGGTGAGACGTCCTACCGATGGACGTTTGTCATGTGTTATTAGGATGCCCTTGGATATACGACCGTGATGTGACGCACTATGGTCGTGAAAACACTTATGAGTTCAAATTCAATGGCAAGATCGTCACCTTGAGACCGACTGTGCCAAAAGAGCCGGTAGTGTTGGCTAAGGATACCACCGTCCCAGTAGAGAGGAAAGCCTTGAGTTTAGTTGGTAGGAAGGAATTTGTGAAAGATCCCTTCGTTGGGGGTATAATGTATGCTCTCGTTCTCCTGAGTGCAAAGACTGATAGTGGCGTGTTGGAAGATTTACCCCGAGAGCTACGGGTATTGTTGGATGAGTTTAGGGATGTATACCCGGAAGAGTTGCCTTCGTCGTTACCACCGCTTAGAGATATACAACACACAATAGACCTTATCCCCGGATCGTCCTTACCCAATCAACCACACTATAGGCTTAATCCTACTGCCCACACGGAGTTACAAACCCAGATAGAGGATTTGCTAAATAAGGGATTTATTAGGACGAGTATGAGCTCATGTGCTGTCCCCGCTCTTCTTGCCCCTAAGAAGGATGGCACCTGGCGCATGTGATAGCCGAGCTCTCAACAAAATTACTATAAAATATAGGTTTCCAATTCCGCGACTAGATGATCTTTTGGATGTCCTATCGGGTGCCACTATCTTCTCAAAATTGGACTTACGGAGTGGTTACCACCAGATTAGGATCCGAGAGGGGGATGAGTGGAAGACGGCGTTCAAGTCTAAGGACGGGTTGTATGAATGGCTTGTGATGCCCTTTGGGTTATCCAATGCCCCCAGCACCTTCTCCCGGATGATGACGCACATCTTTAGGCCATATATGGGGAAGTTTGTTGTAGTATATTTCGACGACATCCTAGTCTTTGGTACCTCCCCCGCCGAACACCTCTCCCACATCAAAGTAGTCCTCTCCACCTTAAGGACTGAAACCTTATATCTAAATCTTAAGAAATGCACTTTTATGTTTCAGAGGTTGAATTCTTAGGTTACATAGTTGGCTCTGAAGGAATTCGTGTTGACCCAGGAAAGGTTCAAGTGATTAGAGACTGGCCCGAGCCCACTAGCCTTCGTGAGGTGCGTAGTTTCCACGGGTTAGCTACCTTTTATCGTTGTTTCATAAGCGATTTTAGTAGCATTATTGCACTCATTACGGACTGCATGAAGAAAGGCGAATTCACATGGTCCAAATCCGCCACGTTTGCATTCCATCGTATTAAGGAGCTTATGACCGAAGCACCGGTGTTACGTCTCCCAGACTTCACCAAGGTCTTCGAGCTTACTTGTGATGCATCTGGCGTAGGTATTGGAGGTGTCTTGAGTCAAGAGGGTCACCCGGTTAGTTATTTTAGTGAGAAGTTAGCGGGTGCTAAATTAAATTATTCCAATTACGATAGGGAGTTTTACGCGGTCATTAGATATTTGCATCATTGGAGGCACTATCTCCTTCATAAGGAGTTCGTGATCCTCTCTGATCATGAAGCGTTACGATTCATCAATGGTCAGCACAAAATCAGCCCGCGCCACGCTAAATGGGTATCCTTCTTGCAAGAATACACATTTACTCTCAAGCACCTTAAGGGGTCCGACAATCGAGTTGCCGATGCACTCAGTCGCCTCACCCTCTTACTTTCCTCCATGCAAGTCCACGTGGTAGGGTTCGAGCGCATAAAGGATGAATACGCCACATGCCCTGATTTTCAGGAGCCATACTTATCTGCCCAGGATAGCTCTCCCGCGACCATCACGGCCTTTTCACTTAGAGACGGATATTTATTCAAACACGGAAAATTGTGTATCTCTCACTCCTCTTTGCGACTCCACATCATTTGGCAGTTACATAGTGGTGGCTTGAGTGGTCACTTTGGAAGAGACAAAACAATTACGCTCGTAGAGGAGAAATTCTTTTGGCCTAAACTAAAGGCGATGGTTGGGAAAGTAGTGAGCAGTTGTCGTACGTGTCAAGTTTCAAAGGGTACTAAGTCCAATGTAGGTTTATACACCCCTCTACCTATTCCGTCCGTTCCGTGGGAAGACGTGAGCATGGACTTCGTTTTAGGCCTTCCCCCCACCCTTCGACGTCATGATTTTATACTCATTGTTGTGGATAGGTTCTCCAAGATGGCGTACTTCCTCCCATGTAGTAAGACCAACGACGCTTCTCACATTGCGAAACTGTATTTTAAGGACGTCGTTAGTCACCGTGGAGTTCCGAAGACTATTGTCTCGTATAGGGACGTCAAGTTCACTAGCTACTTTTGGAAAACCTTGTGGGTTCTTATGGGAACAAAATTATTATTCTCCGCGACTTATCATCCACAAACTGATGGCCAGACGGAAGTAGTCAATCGGAGCCTAGGAAATCTTCTTAGATGTCTCGTGAGCGATCATAAAGGCACTTGGGATTTACTTCTTCCACATGCACAACTGGCTTACAATAATTCTAAAAATCGGTCCACGGGTATGTCTCCGAATGAAATTTTTCACAGGTATAAGGCTCATGTGCCACTTGACTTGGTCCCCTTACCTCCCACATACAAAACAAGTCAGTTTGCACAATCCTTCGCCCAACATATTCACGACTTACATGCACGTATACGAGCTACCTTGACCGCTCAATATGAGTATTATCAAGCGCACGCTAATCTACATAGGAAGGTGTCACACTTTAAGGTCGGCGATCTGGTTTTAGTACGGTTAGTTCCCGAACGAATGCCAACTGGCACCGTTAAAAGGTTAGCTCCAAAGCGCGCCGGTCCTTTTCGGATTATAAAGAAGCTAGGTGACAACGCTTTCGTATTGGATTTGCCTGCTGAATGGGGTATCTCCCCTATTTTTAATGTCTCGGATTTGACGTTGTTTGTTGCGCCTCCACAAGAGTTGGTTTCTTTGTAGTCTTCTCCCTCCACTAAAATTTCTAATGGGTTGGGGAGTGGTAGTTCGGATGATCTCTCTCCTTCGGTCCCCGCAGGTATAACATCGGATGGTACGTTGCCTTCTTTTATTCCTACTGCTGACATGTTTCCCAGGTTTCCCAAGACGTTTCTCCATCCAGATATGATACTAGCTGCTGAGCCACTTGCTACTCCAGACGGTGCTACCTACCGCTTCCTCATCCGTTGGCGTGACCGCCCACCTTCGGACGACTCATGGGTACTCGCGACAGAGCTTCAACGTTTGGATGTCGAGCTTCTCCGCCGCTTTCTCTCGGACCACGCCTCGGAGATGCGAGATTTTGAGTGGGGGAGGATTGATGGCGCGGCCCCTCCAACACTTCCTGATGATGACCCGGTTGCCGCGGCGCAACAATTTAAATATTTGCGACGTCATGACAACGCCACGGATGCTAACGGAAAGCTGCGATACAGCCTCCGTCTGCGGCGCGCAAAACTTGCTTAAAAGTTTTACTTAGTTTTATTTTAATTGCTTTTAAAAAATATGGCTTGTATTAATTTTTATTTTCATGTTGGTGTGCTACTAAACATTTGGTGTGTATTTAACCGCCCGGATGGATGAGATTTCATCTCCATCATGGACGGTTGGATCTCTTTTGTAACTCCTATTTAAAGGAGGCTATTATGAGGAGTTAAAGGATTGGAAAAAGAAAACCTAAACCCCCCTTGAGAAATTTCGGCCAAACCTTGCCTCCTCCATCCCCGTTCGGTGCGACTCCGGCGTGGCTTCTATCGGTGCAACTCCGTGGAAGAAGGAAGCAGCCCCATTCGGTGTGAAACCGGTGGAACCGTGAAGAGAGTGACTCTCCCACAAATCTTGTGTGATCATCTTCTTAGTTGGGTAATCTCTTCCCTTTCTTTGTGTTTCTTGCTGTGAGGTTTTGTGGAGGTTATACAACCGTCTTTTCTGCGATTTTAAAGTGTTTTCCGCTTGCAAAAATCTGAATCGAAACGTTGTTATTGACCCTCTTGTTATCCGGATTGGGAAGATCCGTTGGAGAACAAACTAGGCCTAGCCTTGACTTGTTCTCCAAGTTTGGGCACACTTTGTGCTAACAAGGGAGTTAATCTCAACTTGTTCTTGATCGCTCTTTATCGTTTACCACCGCTCCTAAATATATTATTGCTGCGATTGACGGCTTATAGTGAAAAGAATAGATGCTTGTGTAGGTGCGGTGAGGCGTGTGCTTGTTGGAGAGGTAGGTCCTAAGGACGTGGTATCGAGTCCGGCTAAGAGCGAGTTGTGTGCTTGTTGGAGAGTTAGGTCCTAAGGACGTGGTATCGAGTCCCGTGTTTTGAGAGCCAACCGACCCCTTTACGTTCGCTTTTGGTCGGAGCACTCTCTTTATTTTTTATGTTCTGTGATGGGTAAGCTTCTGTTAGCGTAAGCACGTCCGTGTCACGTACACCCCTACACCATCGGGGCGGCGATGCTCCTTCCCTGCACTTTATTAACATAACCAAGCAGTAATGAAACAACACTTCATCGCAGGCGTAGGCATGCACGGCCACACACCGCGTGCACTCAGGGCACATTCTCGGTGGACCCAGACAATGTTACGTCAATTTAAGCCATTGACATTGCAGTCACACCACCATAACTTGGATAGCCAATCTCGTGAGCATTTAGGTCCTTCCGGCCAATGTCACGTCAATTTAATCCATAGACAACCCGAGACCTACTATCTATACCAACGGTAAGTCCCACGTAGCTTTAGGTCGCTTGTACCGAATGACATAGACCAGGCACGGTTCTGCTTAACCCGTTGCTCACACCGCAACGTCAATTTAAGCCATATGCGCGGGTTAGCTCCCCGAGTCCCAAATCGTTTACACACATCACCTAACCTAGTTATGTTCAGGTTGGCTCCTCGGTCACCATGTTTGCAGAATCAAGCATCTGCTTAGGTTTCTGGGTGCACCTTAGGGTTAATCCCCAAGGCTCCCTGTTGCAATCTACCGCATAGAAAACCCGAAAAACAATCATTAGCGCGAAGTCTTCTCCGGCCATTCATGCAATGCAACATCACCGATCCAGACCAACTTGTCCAGGTAGGCTTCACACATCATGCAAATGTCCGTTCTCGGTTACGGACTCTACATGTACACAAAGGGGACTATTCATGTCTACCCGAAGGAACGCCTCAACTCACCGCAAACTTGCGAGAGCGGGCATCCTATGCAAAGGAAAAGAGGACTTCAAATGTCCTAGGATAAGAATCATTACCCTAGAGTTTTTCCTTGGTGCCATGGAAATCTATGCTGATGAAAAGCGCCGCAATCTCCTTGCCTCTGTATATTCGAAGTTGACTCGCGATTTGGAGCTCCGAAGCTCCTCCGGTGACCGGATCTAGCCTCCTTCTTCTTCCTTACTCTCCCCACTCTCTAGATCTTTAGAAAGAGATTGGTAGGATTAAATGAAGGATTTCCAACCCTAAACCCGAGTATATCCCATTAGGAACAACCCCCAGCCGTCGGATCCTAAAGTAAGGAAACAGACGGCCACGATCCGGATCTAAAATCCAAAATCTGGGCTGAACACGGCATGTGACACGCCCGTTTCCAGGGTCGAACACGGCCTGTGACATGCCCGTGTCCAGGGCCGTGTTCCCCATTTGCCGTTGAAACTGATGCGTCCCGAAAAGGACACAGGCATCCGACATGCCCGTGTCAAACTTGACATGCCCGTGTCAACCAGTACACGGTCGTGTTCCCGGGCGTCTTCCTCCATCGACACAGGACCAACACCGACCCAAGAAGGACACGGGTCTTGGACATGCCCGTGTTGAATTTGACACGCCCGTGTCTACTCGACACTGCCCGTGTTCTGACCCCGTATATCAACCATGCCACAACCCGGCTTCAACCCGTGAAAGACACGGCCTGTGTCACGACCGTGTCTCAGGCCGTGTTCGCTGCTCGACGATCGTCGACTCCAAAATTCATCGACCACTCGGCCAGATCGTCGACCCGAGCACGACACACCCCTGGGACACGAACGTGTCCCAGGCCGTGTGCCCCCTGCCAAGTTCCAAACTTGGTCCAATCGCCTCCCGTCGCTTTTTTGAGTTTCGGGGCGTTACAACTCTCCCCCTCTTAAAAGAATTTCATCCCCGAAATTACATAAAGGAAAGATAAACACAAAACTCAAACGGTACCTGAGCGGAATAACTTCGGGTACTCCTCAAGCATGGTCTTCTCTCGTTCACACGAAAGCTCCTCCCGACCGCAATTGTCCCAACAGACCTTGACCATCCTGATCTCTTTGTTGCGTAGCCGCTTGACTTTTGAGTCCTCTATGTGAACGGGCTTGACCTTCGTCGTCAACCCATTATCGACCAGCACTTGATCGACCGCAATCACTGGCAAAGACTCTTGCACCGCCTTCCGTAGCACCGATATGTGGAATACATCATCTAAACCACTAAGCTCCACAGATAGACTCAATCGATAAGATGATTCGCCAATCCGCTCCAGAACCTCAAACGGTCCAAGGTACCTCGGGCTTAGCTTCTTCAATCGCCGCACCCGCGAGACACCCTTTAATGGCTTAATCTTCAAGTACACCCAATCGCCCACAGCGAACTCCGCGTTCCTATGGTTGGCATTATAATACTTAGCCTGGCGGTCCTGAGCGATTAGTAACATCTCTCGAATCGTTCGAACCAACGATGTAGCATCTTCCAACTCTTGATGCTTGTACAACTTTGACTCACCCGTTTCCAACCAAGACAATGGCGTGCGACATCTTCTACCATAAAGGGCCTTGAAGGGCGCCATTTGAATGCTCGCCTGGTAGCTATTGTAGTACGCAAATTCCACCAAGTATACGTGGTCTTTCCACTGCTTCCCAAAGTCCAGGACGCACATGCAAAGCATGTATTCCATTGTCCTATTGACTCTCTCGGTCTGCACATCTGTCTGCGGATGAAAGGCTGTGTTGAAACTCAGTTTTGTTCCCAACATCTGCTGCACCAGCCTCCAATCATTGGACGTGAACCGCCCATCTCGGTCACATACAATGCTGCGGGGCACACCATGAAGTCGCACTATGTTATGCACATATAACTTTGCCAGTTTTTCCATGGAATCATTCTTCCTATGCGGAATGAAGTGCGACACTTTCGTTAGATGATCTACGACCACCCAAATGGCGTCGTTCTCCTTCTGCGACCTTGGCAACTCGTGCACAAAGTCCATAGTAATGTCGTCAAACTTCCACTCCGGAATAGGTAAGGATTTTAAGAATCCTCCCGGCTTTTGGCACTCCACCTTCACCAAGGCGCATGTTTGACACTTAGACACGTAGAGTGCCACATCCTTCTTCAGTCCTGGCCACCAGAACAATTTCTTCACATCGCGGTACATCTTTGTGCTCCCCGGGTGAATCGGGTACTTGGTATGATGCTCCTCGTACAACAATTCCACCCGCAAATTACCCACATTAGGGACGCAAAAATGACCGTCTTTCCATAGCAAACCATCCACAACCTCATATTGGGAATTTGACCCATCCAAAGCCTCTATCATGAGCTGCTTCATGCTGCAATCCACATCCAAAGCCTGCCGAATCCGATCAGTCAGGTCATACTGAACTTCCGTCTAGTACAATAGCGCTTCAGCACTCGACTGCTTGTCTATGCAAGAGATCTCCAACGCCTCCAACTCCCGAACCAACTGCTCGTCATGGACCGACAGCCAATTGGCTTGAGCTGGGGACCGACAACTCAACGCGTCCGCAACCATATTGCCTTTCCCAGGCACATAATGGATCTTGAACCTGTAGTCCCCCAGGAACTCCATCCATCTCCTCTGTCACATGTTTAGATTTTCTGATCCAACAAGTATTTCAGGCTCTTATGGTCGGTATAGATATCGACCTTCACTCCATACAAGTAGTGCCTCCACAGTTTCAAGGCAAAAATCACGGCCGCTAACTCCAAGTCATGGACCGGATAATTCCTCTCGTCCACTTTCTGCTGTCTCGAGCCATACGCTATCACACTTCCATGCTGCAGTAGCACATAACCCAAGCCACTGCCCGAAGCATCGCTATAGATTTCAAAACCTTCGGTCCCATTCGGCGAACTCAGCACAGGCGTTGTGGTCAACCGACACTTCAACTCCTCAAAATCTTGTGCGCACTCCGGCGTCCAAACGAACTTCTACTCTTTCCTCGTCAAAGTCGTGAGGGGTAACGCTATCCGCGAGAAGTTCTCCACGAAGCGCCTGTAATAGCCGGTAAGCCCCAGAAAGCTCTGGACTTCCACTATCGTAGAAAGCACAGGCCACTCTCATATCACAAAAATCTTCGCCGGATCCACCGCAATGCACTCTCCATTCACTATATGACCGAGGAATGCCACTGAGGAGAACCAAAACTCGCATTTGGAGAACTTGGCGTACAGTTGATTCCTCCTCAACGTCTCCAATACCAAATGCAGATGCTTGAAGTGATCCTCCGCACATTGCGAGTACACCAATATATCGTCGATGAAGACGATCAGAAAATTATCCAAGTACTCTCTAAAAGTCCTATTCATCAAATCCATGAACACTGACGGCGCATTAGTCAGCCCAAAAGGCATGACCGTAAACTCGTATTGCTCGTATCTCATACTAAACGCTGTCTTAGGGATATCACTCTCGTGTCACAAAACTCTTCGCCGGATCCACCGCAATGCACTCTCCACTCACTATATGACTGAGGAATGCCACTGAGGACAACCAAAACTCGCATTTGGAGAACTTGGTGTATAGTTGATTCCTCCTCAGCGTCTCCAATACCAAATGCAGATGCTTGAAGTGATCCTCCTCACATTGTGAGTACACCAATATATCGTCGATGAAGACGATCAGAAAATTATCCAAGTACTCTCTAAAAGTCCTATTCATCAAATTCATGAACACTGACGTCGCATTAGTCAGCCCAAAAGGCATGACCGTAAACTCGTAATGCTCGTATCTCATACTGAACGCTGTCTTAGGGATATCACTCTCCGTTATTCTCAGCAGGTAGTAACCGGACTTAAGATCCAATTTTGAGCACACCGTTGACCCGACTAACTGATCAAAAAGATCATCAATCCTCGGGATCGGGTACTTGTTCTTCTCTGTTATCTTGTTCAACTTCCGATAATCAATACAAAGTCTCAAGCTTTCGTCCTTCTTCTTAACAAAAAGGACCGGTGCGCTCAAAGGCGACGAACTTAGACGCACATAGTCTTGCTCCAATAACTCTTGCAGTTGAACTTTCAGCTCCACCATTTCCTTAGGCGCTAGCCGATACGGAGATCGTGACACAGGTTTCGCACCTAGCACTAGCTCAATCGTGAAATCTATCTCCCGTTGAGGCGGGGCTCCACGAAGATCAGCAGGAAATACATCAGGGTACTCAGCTACTACTGAAATACTATCCAACGTAGGCTTAGGCTTTGCAACCTCCACTAGCATAAACAACAACTCTGCACCAGCACGAACCGCCTTCACCACCTGAAGAGCAGACATCAAAGTATTGCTCGACCCTTTCAAGCCCATACAAGCAGTCTCACGACCTGTTCCCAACTTGACCTCCTTGCGACCGCAATCAATATAAGCTTGCTGCTCCGAGAGCCAGTCCATGCCAAATATCACATCGAACTCCACCAGCGGTCGTAACGACGCTTGCAAATCGAACTCTTAACTCCCAATACGAATCTTTACGCCACAGATTCTATCTGTGCGCATCGAACACCCATTTGGCAACAACACATCCAGTTTGTCCTTCGCCATCGAAGAAGGTACTTCGATGCGCAATATGAATCCTTCGGTCAAAAAGGAGTGTGAAGCTCCCGTATCAAAGAGTGCTCTCACCGGATTCTCACAAATCAAAACAAATCCTAAACAAGCAGTGGTAAGGTAACATGCACAAAACAAGCATTTAAAAATTAACTTGCTATAGATTAAACCGTACATGTCACCACATCCGCTTGCTTAATGGCCTCCTGCTGGCCAATATTATAAACTCTCGGTTGAGTCGGAGCATAATGGGACGCGGTTGACTCCACCGCCTTGCCCTTTTCCTCATATGTTGCTCCCGGCTTCAACTCAGACTTTGGACGTCCACCCCGGCACTCACGGGCATAATGCCCCGGCTTCCCAAAGTTTTAACATGCGGCCGGGGTCCGACCCGTAGTCACCCTAGAAGCACCAGAAGAGGGGGCTGGACCCGAAGTCCTAGCTTTCTTGTTCCACTTCCGGAACACAGACTTTGAGGAGTTCGGCACTTTGAAATCCGACCTCTTATCACCAGAGCTTTTCTTCGCTTGCACATTCTTCATATCCTTTTCCAATGACCGAGCCGTATTGACAAGGGTCAAGAAACCCTACGTGATAGGCCCCGAGATCAATAGCCTTAAGTCATCTCTCAAACCTTCATAGAATCGATTCATCTTGCGCTCCTCATCTGCGAATGTGGAGCTAGCGTACCGACCCAATCGAGTAAACTCATGGATACTCATCCACGCTACTCTCTCCTTGCACCAATTTCAGAAACTCATTCTCCAAAGCTATCCTCTACGCCGAAGGGAGGTACCTTGCAAAGAATAGTATAGAGAACTCTTCCATCGAGACATCTGAAAGTTGCCTTCCTCTCAAGAGATGCAGCTCCAAACCCTCCCACCACAGCCTAAAGTCTCAATCCAATAGGAACGTAGCTATAGTGGTCATCTGCCACTCCTCCGTCTCAGTAGCTGTCAGGACACTCTTCACTCAGGAGAGCCAGTCTTCAACTTGAGATGGGGTTCCCAACCCCGAGAACACAGGAGGATTAAAGCTCATAACGTGCTTGAGCTGTCTTTCAGTTGCTCTCCTCGGCACCAAAGGTTCCACCACTACCTTCTCCACTCTTCTCGGTTCATCCCTTTGAAGCGGTACCTGCTCCATCGTAGGATAGGGTTGCTGCATTTGCCTAGCAGGTTGCGCATTGATCATGGTAAACACTGCTTCAGCAACTAATCGTATGGTTTTAGCCGAGGGAGGTGTTGCGGGAGCATCATTCGGTGCACTACTAGCCTCAGAAACTAGACGTTCTGACGGCCCTGCACTGCTTCTGGTCACCTATAGTTGTACAAAACCTCGTTAAGCGACCAAACAAAATTGCGAAAAGCAATTATAGGAACATGCAGGTTCCTCAAATACGTGTATTTTAATTCCTAAGTGGACATTCATGGGTTCTTTTCATGTTATAACGATGACGCACACACATGTCCTCACCACACCTTAAAAGAACTCGTCCACGAATTCATTTAAGCCCGATCGAAACCAGTAGTCTGATACCAAATTATAACACCCCCTATCTGTCACATAGCATATAGCAATAGGTCTGGCCGGTGCCCGACGCCATATACCACAGACAGACCAGGTGGTTACTTAATGGAAACCATCCAACTAATAACCAACGTTCTACACAGAGTCATTCTAGCGGAAGCAATTTAAAGTTACAAATTAAAGAACACAGCTACAAGCATGAATGACCACTACTCAAAAAAATAGGAATGAACGCACAATCCACAAGTACAACGGCCTTACGGCCTTCCAATTGTTTACTCAAATAGAAGTGTTTTCCAAACCTCGGCATGCAGGCCGGTCATACATGAGAACAAAAGAAAACACTCAAAATTAGGCCTTCGAGGGCCAGCTAAACAACTTGGGCTTTAGCCCGCTATTTACCGCTCGGCTCCGCAGTACCTGCAAGCAACAAACCACCGCACGGTGGCAAACAAAAGCAACGGTCAGCTATGCTGACCAAATTATAATGATCCCGCCCCCAAACTCGATGCGGCGATGCTCCTTCCCTGCGCTTTATTAGCATAACCAAGCAGTAATGAAACAACACTTCATCACAGGCGTAGGCACGCACGGCCACACACCCCGTGCACTCAGGGCACATTCTCGGTGGACCCGGACAATGTCACGTCAATTAAAGCAATAGACATTGCGGTGACACCACGGCCAATTGGACGGCCAATCTCGTGAGCATTTAGGTCCTTCCGGTCGATGTCACGTCAATTTAAGCCATAGACAACCCGAGACCTACTATCTATGCCAACGGCAAGTCCCACGTAGCTTTAGGTCACTTGTACCAAACGACATAGACCCGACACGGTTTCGCTTAACCCGTTGCTCACGCCGCAACGTCAATTTAAGCCATATGCGCGGGTTCGCTCCCCGAGTCCCAGATCGTTTACACACATCACATAACCCAGTTATGTTCAAGTTGGCTCCCAGGACACCATGTTGGCAGAATCACGCATCTGTCCCATTTTCCGGGTGCACCTTGGAGTTAATCCCCAAGGCTCCCTGTTGTAATCTACCACGTAGAAAACCCGTAAAACAATCATTAGCGCGGAGTCTTCTCCGGCCATTCATGCAATGCAACATCACCGATCCAGACCAACTTGTCCGGGTAGGCTTCACACATCATGCCTATGTCCGTTCTCGGTTACGAACTCTACATGTACACAAAGGGAACTATTCATGTCTACCCGAAGGAACGCCTCAACTCACCGCAAACTCGCGAGAGCGGGCTTCCTATGCAAAGGAAAAGAGGACTTCACATGTCCTACGATGAGAATTATTACCCTAGCGCTTTTCCTTGGCACCACGGAAATCTATGCAGATGAAAAGTACCGCAATCTCCTTGCCTCCGTAGATCTGAAGTCGGCTTGCTATTTGGAGCTCCGAAGCTCCGCCGGTGACCGGATCTAGCCTCATTCTTCATTGCTCTCCCCTCTCTCTAGATCTTTAGAAAGAGATTGGTAGGATGAAATGAAGGATTTCCAACCCTAAACCTGGGTATATCCCATCAGGAACAACCCCCAGCCGTCGGATCCCAAAGTAAGGAAACGGATGGCCACGATCCGGATCTGAAATCCAAAATCTGGGCCGAACATTGCATGTGACACGCCCGTGTCCAGGGCCGTGTTCCCCATTCGCCGTCGAAACCGACGTGTCCCGAAAAGGACACGGGCATCCGGCACGCCCGTGTCAAACTTGACACGCCCGTGTCAACCAGTACACGGCCGTATTCCCGGGCGTGTTCCTCCATTGACACGGGACCAACACCGACCCGAGAAGGATACGGGTCTTGGACACGCCCGTGTTGAATTTGACATGCCAGTGTCTACCCGACACGGCCCATGTTCTGACCCTGTGTATCAACCATACCACAACCCGACCTCAACCCGTGAAGGACACAGCCTGTGACACGCATGTGTCTCAGGCCGTGTTCGTTGCTCGACGATCGTCGACTCCAAAATTTGTCGACCTCTCGGCCAGATCGTTGACCCGAGCACGACATGTAACACCCCCTTTCCGTCGCATAGCATATAGCAGTAGGTCCGAATGGGGCTCGACGTCATATACCACAGACAGACCGTGTGGTTACTCAATGGAAACCATCCAACCAATCCAACGTCCTACACATAGTCATTTTAGCGGAAGCAATTAAAAGTTTCATTAATAAAGAACCCAACACTAGCATGAATGTCCACTAACAAGCCACGGAATGAACGTACAAATACACAAGTATAATGGCCTTAAGGCCTTAAAATTGTTTACTCAAATAGAAGTGTTTTCCAAACCTCGGCACGCAGGTCGGCCATACATAAATAAAAGAAAACACTAAGCATTAGGCCTTCGAGGGCCAGCACAGCAACTTGGGCTTTAGACCGCTATTTACCGCTCGGCTCCGCAGTACCTACAAGCACAATCCACCGCAACGGTGGCAAACCAAAGCAACGGTCAGCAATGCTGACCAAATTATAACGATCATACCCCCAATTCGGGGCGGCGATGCTCATTCAGTGCACTATATTAGCATAAACCAAGCAGTATATATATGCATTGCATCATAGGCGTTGGCACACACAGCCACACGCCCCGTTCACTCAGGGTACATTCTAGGTGAACTGGTAAATGACACGTCAATTTAAGCCATAGACACCCCGGCCTCACCAGCGCCACTTTGACGGCCAACCTATGAGCATTTTGTCTTCCCGGCATGGGTCACGTCAATTTAAGCCATAGACCGCTGAAGACCTTCATCTATGCCAACGGCTCACACCGAACGACATAGAACGGGTACGGTTCCATCTAACCCGTGCTCATATCGTAAAGACAATTTAAGCCATATGTGCGGGTCAAACTTCTCCCGAGTCCCGTTTCCGTCACACACTTCACATAACCTGGTTATGTTCAAGTTGGCTCCCAGGCCACCAAGTTGGCAGAATCACGCATCTGCCCAGTTTTTTGGGTGTACCTTGGAGTTAATCTCCAAGGCTCCCTGTTGCAATCTACCCCGTAGAAAACCCAAAAAAACAAACATTCGCATGGAGTCTTCTCCGGCCTTTCATGCAATGCAACATCACCGATCCAGACCAACTTGTCCGGGTATGCTTCACAC
Source organism: Platanthera guangdongensis (assembly GCA_039583875.1). Lineage (NCBI taxonomy): Eukaryota > Viridiplantae > Streptophyta > Magnoliopsida > Asparagales > Orchidaceae > Platanthera > Platanthera guangdongensis. Next base: position 206,997,816 of record CM077151.1, on the reverse strand, counting down.
ATCATGTAACATCTCATTTCCAACTAGACCCCTAAGAGTGGTTTTGGCCCTGATTAGGTCATGACAAAACCCTAGGAAGCTAAAAAGGGCCAAGTGATAGAAGGCCAAGGTGAGAATCACCTTGGTCTGCCTATGGCACAACTTCATCACCAAACCTAGGGTTTGACCTTAGGGCTTCACCATGACTCCATGACCCCACCACAACATCACTAACCTATTGGAGTGTCCACTAGAGCCTTAAGGGTCCATTGGAGTCAACCCAAAGTGGCCAATTTGACCTAGGACCACCATAGGCCTAAATTGGGCAAGGTTCCCTAACAAAGGGGAGTTGGCCTCTAATGTGCCCAACTAACCTTGCCCAGGTCTTCCTAGACCTAAATTGGTGTCAATGGGTCACCAAGGACATATTGGGTTCAGTCCTAGATGCCAAGTTGACCCAAGTCAACTCTAGCCCCTAATCTGGTCAAAGTACCCTTACTAAGGGTAGGTAACCTCTAAAGTGCAAGGTAACCCTACATAACCCTTCCTAGACCTCAGGGGAAGCCATGGGGTCACCAAGGACCCATTGGGGTCAACCCAAATGGTCATGTTGACCCAAGTCAACTCTAGCCCTAAAGTGGTCAAATTGCCCTTACCAAGGGTCAAGTGACCTCCAAGGTGCCAAGTCAACCCTATCCAACCCTACCTAGGCCTTAGGGGAGATCAATGGGTCACCGGGTGTTGGATCCCTAGTTGATTTGGGCTAGGTTCACTGACTTAGGATGTGACCCATCTTGTATACCCAGGGTCAATTTGTGTCCTAGAGTCTAGGTTAAGTCCTTAGGCTCAACTCCAGATGGACCAGCTTTCAACAAGACCCTCAGAGACTCCAGACTCACAAGTTTTCAAGACTAAGTAAAGTGAGTTCGACGTTCATCGAACTCAGCTCGACGAAAGGAGTTCTGCGCTCGATGATCGTGAGATAATTCTTAGTGCTGAGCTCGACGATCTATGTTCTTTGTTCGACGAAAACTTTGTTTCTACATCAAGCCAAAGTCAGGAGGACTTCAAATTTTTCTAAGTCCAGCTTCATGCTTCGGTCGACAAATTATATTCTGAGCTCGATGAACTTGGACCTCAAGTTCACAGCTTCTCAGGTCGACGAATGTTATTCTCTACTCGACAATTTCTGGACTCAGAGAATCTGTGTCGACACTTAGGGTTTGTGTCGACACCAGTCAACTTGTGTCGACACCAGGATTTCAGTCGACACCAACTTATGTCGACACCAGGATTTCAGTCGACATCAACTTGTGTCGACACCAGGATTTCAGTCGACACCAGCTTATGTCGACACTAGAGAATTTGTGTCGACACCAAGATCAATCTGTCGACACCATTTTATGTCGACACAGCATTTCAGTAGATGCAGGATATTTTGTCTAAGTCCAGAACTTTTCTCAGCTCGACGAATTTGATTCTCAGCTCGACGAATGAAGAATGTCTGTTAGATGAATGAAGACTGTCTGGTCGACGAACTCTCTCAAGCTCAGCTCGATGAACTCAAGCTCAGCTCGACGAACACAAGTGCAGTTCGAAGAATTGTGTTTTGCGTTCGATGAATTCAGATTAGGTTTTCTTCAAGGTTCCCGTCCCGTTTCTTGGCACTGATTCTTGAACATTTAATTCAGATCTTCTCGGAATGTTACCGTTAGAACGTGCATTGACTATGGACGATTACATGCCGTTTTTCCATGGGATAGTTAGGAAAGTCATTGATTGCTAATGTTTTCCAAGACGGACTGTAATTACTGCTCGACATTCAAAAGTTTGAATATTCCTCAGTCAGAAATACACAGTACACAGGAAGAGAACAGTATGAAGCAGATATAGAGTTCAAGAATTACAGTACAGAAAATACTCTGAAGCTGCAGAAGAACAAAACATTCTCAAATCTAAAGTTCTTGACTGCAATTAGCCTTGACCAGAGAACTCTTTCAAGAAGAAGAACAACAACTAAATTCAATCAAGAGTCTTCTTCTCTCTATTCACAGGATAACTTCAAAGGACAACAATCAATCAATCTGTCAAAGAAGTTCCTGAAGCAGTTCTGGTCCAGTAATTCTAGGTCAGTGAAGGCCTATCACCCTGAAGCAGTGCTCCAGCATTCCTGACCAATTCAAGACTTCAGGGGGAGCAAGAGCTGCTACATCAATCCACAAGTCTTTTCTCTGACTGTTGACAGAGAAGACACTATCACCCTCTCTCTAATTCCTGTACAGGGTTTTAAATCACTTCAAAATTATTCTGGTTGTAAGTCTCCTTCCAAAAGACTTGAGGGTTTGGTTTTTGGGGACCTGATCAAAACCCATTGGTGCCCAGGACACCTGATCAACTCATCCTGCAGTGGATTCCTACCTAGGGTGGTAGAAGAGTGGATGTACCCAAATTGATTGGGGAACCACTATAGCTCCTTGTGTCTTCTTGTTGCTTATTTTCTTTTATTTTCTGGCTGTGGTCTGTGATTGCTCTGTGTTTAGTTAGTTGTTGTATTTACTTTATGTTATTTGCTTCCCTGTTCACTTAGGTATACAACAACAGTTGTAAAAGGTTTTTAGTAAGCACCATACTCTATTCACCCCCCCCCCCCACATCTAGAGTATATCAGATCTAACCTGCACTTTCAATTGGTATCAGAGGCAGATTGGTTAAAATACCACGCCTTAGTGGTTACACAGGCAAACACCTGAACCACAAAAATCCCTCTAGTTAGATCTGTCTTAAGTTTGTTGTTAGATTTATTTCTTCACAGAACATGGCCCAAAACAAAGATTATGCTAGCACCAGACCTCCAGTGTGCAATCTATCTAAGTTTGCACTTTGGAAGGCAAGGATTAGATTGTACATGAACTCTATTGATGAAGACATTTTCAATTCTGTTTTGACAGTGTGTCCAAGGCCTCCAGAAAATACAAGTACAAGTGTTGTTCCACCTCCTTCAGGAACAGATGCAGAAATCAAGAAATGGAAATTGGCTGATGCAAAGGCTATGAACATTCTAGCCCAGACTATGTCTGATAAAATATTCCAAAAGGTAGCTGAATGCAACTCAGCAAAGGACATCTGGGACAAGCTATCTGAGATAGTCTCAGGATCTGCTGATGAGAGAAAAGATAGGAGATCTCATCTCATAACCCAGTATGAGAACTTCAAGAAAGGAGAAGCTGAGTCAGTAGCAGATATGTATAATAGACTCAGTCTCATAGTCAATGAGCTGAAAACATTGGACAAAGAGATCTCATTGACTGAGCTCAATGATAAAATCCTAATGTGCTTCCCAAGCACTTGGGACTCAAGGATCTGGCCAATCAAGGATATCAGAAGCCTGAATGATATCACAACTGAAGCTCTCTTGGGCAAGCTCAAGTCTTATGAGCTGCTCATCAAGAATAGAGAAGAAGAGCAGAAGGATGCCTCACCAGCTATAAGAAAGGAAAAAATCAATAGCTTTCAAAGCCATTGAAGATCAGCCTGAAGACAAAGTCATAGGCAATGAAGAGCTGCTAAGCCTACTAGCCAAAATATTTTACAAAATGGCCAGGAAAGATTTCAGGAAAAAGTCTGCCAGAGGGCATGACAAGCCAAGGTATGACAAATCAAATAACAAAGAGATTATTTATTTTGGATGCAGGAAACCAGGCCACATGGTGTCTGACTGTCCAGAAAATCAGTATAAGGACAAAAAGGATAGGAAGGAAAGAAGAGAAGACAAAGACTTCAAGAAGAACAACAATGACAAACCCTCCTCCAGCAAGAACAAACACACCAGGAAGGGGTTTGTAGCTGAATCTTGGAGTGAGATAGAAGAAGAATCTGAAGCTTCATCCAGCTCAAGTGATGATGAAGATGATGCTGAAGAAAAAGAATTTTGCATGATGGCTATCAATGCCTCACAATAAAATTCTGATGCAGAAGAGTCAGAATCTGAATCAGAGACTCAATCTGAAGAGGACCAGGTAATAGACTCATTTGATTTTAATTCAGAAGACTTTAAATGTGAATTTAAGGCACTTTGTTTAGATCTATTGAAATCTGAAAAAGAAATTATTTCTCTCAGAAATCAACTATCTGAACAAAGCACCTTAAAATCAGATAACCTCAAACTCTCTGAGGAGTTGGAATGCTGTAGGGAGCACATAGCCTCACTGAAAAAGTGAACTATCAAAGGCCAAGAAGTTTGAAGAATCCCTCAATGGGAGAAGTATCAAACTAATGGACATCACAAGCACAGTGAACTCAAGATTCAACAGTACACTGGGCTTGGGTGCTTCATCCAGCCAACCTATAGTATTAACTACCCCAATCAAATTTATCTCTGATAAAGGTAAGGGAGTTGTAGAGGTAGCTAGGAAGAATTCTGATCTACCTAAGAAAAGCATAGTTTAACAGAAATCGTCGAACGGAGCTCGACGATCGCCGAACTCTGGCATGGTTAATCTTCGAACGGAGCTCGACGATCTGACCCAAGATCATCAAACTCAGCTCCGAGATCGTCGAATGGAGCTCAGAGTTTTGAAAACTCTTTCAAAGGCAAATCAAAGTTCAATCCTAGAGGTTCTACATCTCAATGGTTTAACCCCTATACTGAATGGATAATACCTCCTACGAGATATCATCTGAAGGCTATAAGAGTCAACCAGAGATGTCTTTTATTTCTGAATTCAAAGGTTATCAACCTAGGCCCAAGGTAAACTGGGTCAAAAACAAGTAAATTGTTTTATGTGTAGGTGAATACCTATCCAACATCAAACCAGCAATGGTATCTGGATAGTGGGTACTCAAAGCACATGACAAGAAACAAGGACAATTTCACATCCTTCAAAGCCAAGCTTGGACCCAAAGTAATATTTGGTGATTCAAACTTTGGACTAACAAAAGGATATGGTGCAGTCCAGATTGGCACAATCACATTCAAGAAGGTAGCCTATGTGGAAGGACTGAAGCACAACTTAATCAGTATCAGTCAACTGTGTGATGAAGGCTATCAAGTGACTTTCAGCAAATCCTCATGCAAGATCAAATCAGATGACAACACCACTGTGTTGACAGGTAAAAGGAAAGGTAACATCTATTTAGTAGACTTTCTTTCAACTAAGGTAGATATTTGCTTGTTCAACTCTATTTGTAGACCTAATGAATTATGGCATAAGAGATTAGGACATGTAAACCTTAGAACCATTACTAGGCTATCCAAGGACAACCTTGTTAGAGGACTACCTTCTGGCCCCTATAAGAAGGAAAGACTTTGCATTGCTTGTCAATTAGGCAAGCAAACCAAAAATAGTTTCAAGTCACTTAATAAGAGTGATTCACCTAGGATTTTGTATCTTTTACACATGGATCTCTTTGGACCCATCGCAGTACAAAGCTTAGGAGGGAAATCTTATACCTTTGTAGTTGTAGATGACTTCTCTAGATTCACATGGGTGTTCTTTCTGAGGAAGAAGTCTGATAACTTTAAGTGTTTGACAGAGTTTCTCAAATGCATACAGACTGAGTTCAACACTCACATTTCCCTGATTAGAAGTGATCATGGGACAGAGTTTGATTCTCTTCTTATGCAAGAGTTCTGTCAAAGTGAAGGGATCAGGCATACTTTCTCAGCTCCTAGAACTCCTCAACAAAATGGGATAGCTGAAAGGAAAAATAGAACCCTTATTGAATCTGCTACAACATTGTTGTCAGATGCTCACCTTCCTCTATCCTTTTGGGCAGAGGTAGTGAACACCTCCAATTATGTGTTGAATAGAAGTTTGATACATAAGCTGAAGGGCAAGACTCCCTATGAATTACTCAAAGGGAAGAAACCTAAAGTAGATTACTTCAAAATCTTTGGTTGTATTTCTTACATTCATAATAATGACAAGAAATACATAGCAAAATTTCAAGCTAAAGCTGATGAAGGAGTGTTTCTGGGATACTCCATGATCAGTAAAGCTTATAGGATGTATAATAAATCAACTCTTAAAATTGAAGAATCTGTTCATGTATCCTTTGATGAGACTAACATGTCATACAAGGAGAAAGAAATTTCCACCATAAGCTCTTTGCAGGTTCCACCACTGTGTGAGTCTATGGATGGACTGAACCGTACCCAAGAGGTATCAAACCATCCCACTCCACAGGACGCTGAAGATAGTGATGAGGAAAGTCAAGAGGAAGTGGCTGAACTTCCCCCAACAGTTAGTATCATTCCCAAAGAGGAAGTAAATACTAAAGCTGTTGCTCAACCAACTCCACCAACTGATCTTGTCACACTTAGAGATCACCCCAGAACTCAGGTGATTGGAGACATATCAGTAGGTGTACAGACAAGGCATCAACTCAACCAAGACTTGATACATGCATGTTTTCTCTCTCAAATTGAACCTCTCACCATACATGAGGCAGAGCAAGATCCCCACTGGATCATTGCAATGCAAGAGGAACTCAATCAGTTTGAGAGATGTAGAGTTTGGGATTTGGTTCCAAGACCCCATAACTGTTGAATTCTGTGAAGTGAAAGTGGGTGAATGGAAGGCTTGGGAAACCTATCCGCGCGGACTATGCGGACAGGGTTGGCGGACTGCGAGGTCGGCAGGGATGTTGCAGGCGGTTTGCTCTGTGGCGGCCTGGGCGGTCTGTTCGCGCGGACTACGCGGACAGCAGCAGCGGTCTGACAGGCCAGTGTATGCTCAGCAGGCGGTTGACTCCCAGGAAGTAACCGGGCGGATAGGAATGTTATCCGCAGAGTCCAGCATAAAGCGGACTGAAGAACTGGAGCTCGGCAGACCAGTTTGGCTGTTGCGTTGGTCTTGCTCTAGTGAAGCAGCAAGTGGAAGCCGCGGAGACCGCCGGTCAGCGTGGACAGAAACTGGAGGTCGCCCGGTATGGCGGGCTAGATCCAGTGTCCACCAGTAAGTGCGGACTGGCCCTTGTGGCCAGTGGACTGGACTTGGTGTGATCTGAACCAAGTCCAGGATGGCTCAGTCCGGGGAGATCGCGCAGTGGAGCGCGGGCTGGTTTCTCAGTCCGCCAAGCGTAGTAGAAGTGTTGTTGCCTTGTTTGCTAGCTTGGGGAAATGCGGACTGGAGAATTGCTTGTGCAGGAGCGTGCGGACTGGAGCCAGAGTCCGCTGAGTCCGGTTTAGCCTTGTGATGAGGTTATGGACTCAGGAGTTGCGGACTGGAGTCTGCTGTTAGCATACTGGATTGGCGCATCCGCTAAGTCCGGAGGTGCCTTGGCCATGAGGCAATGGACTTGGGATATGCGGACGGAAGCCGGGTGTCCACTGAGTCCGGCAGGTGCCTTGATGGCGAGGCTGCGGGCTCGGGGTTTGCGGGCTGATGCCTTGTCCGCAGATTGGCGGACACGGCTGTTGTGGAGTCCGGCTGTGGTGGTCCTGGCTTGGTCTCTGGCGGCAAGGCGGGCTGGATATTGGAGTCCGGCCTTGGAGAAGCTGGGGCGGACTGGCTATCTGCACAGGAGCGGCGAACTGGTATGTGTGTCCGCGGGCTGGCGGACACACTTGTTCTAGCTGCGGGATGTGGCGGTGATCCTATCGGCTAGGGCGGTGACCATACTCATCATCGTGCCTATAAATAGGACCCATGTCACATCAGGAGTAAAAACGGACCTAAACCGAAGTAAGTTAACAGTAATTGAGCTCGCGTAAGTTGCTGCGGTCTGGACTTTGGAGTCCGCGCGGATAGAGAGTTGACCCGGTTGTGCTATGCAGGTTGTGCGGATAGCGCTGGAAAGCCAGGACTTGGCTCTGATTGCGGTCAGGGACAGTGCGGACTCTGCGGTTAAGCAACAGGCAGTAAACAGCAGGTCGCGTATAGCGACAAGGCGGTCTCCTCTTTGGCAACTTGGTTCGGGGTTCAGGAAGTCGCCTGCTTCAGGCGGACTGTTCCATTCGGTGGCGCAGCTTGTGCTGTCTGGCGGCTAGGCGACCTCGCGGTCAGGCGGCCTGCAGATCGGCGGGGAAGAGCTAAGCATTGGAATAAGGGTGAGTCCGCGCGGCTTGGGTTGCGGTCTGGCGACCTGGCGGACTGAGCGGACTCCACAGCAGTAGGTCGGCGGCTTGTTGATTGAGTCCGCGCGGCTTGTTTTTTGTTCTTGTCTTTGTAACTGTCTCTGTGCTCCCGGTGTTGGGTTTTGGTGAAGCATGTCTCGCCATGTATGTCTCGCCTTGTAAAGAAGTTTGCTCTTGATCAATAAAGAAGCTTGTGCTACATGTGTTGTTGGTTGTTACTGCTTTGTTGAGATAACCCCTGCTAACTCCACGATCCGGGAAAACTTTCAACATTATAAGTGGGCGTATCCTCCTTCGGTTTGTTGAGTTTTTCAACAGGGTATCCAAGGGGGCGTCTGCGGTTTGTTGAATTTTAACATGGTATCAGAGCGAGGTTGTTGGAGTGGTCAAGCAGTGCTCAATGGAAGTAGTTGCTCTTCCGTAGAGGAAACCAGTGGTAGAACCATGGCAGTGGAGGAAGCAAGTTGTCTTGGAATTGATCTTCTTACAGAGACGAACTGTGAACGGTGGAAGTCCTGTATGAAGAGCTTTCTTCTTGGCGAGGACCTTTGGGAGGTTGTTTGTGGAGCAGGAAGACAAGAGGATACTGCTGGCAATGCTGAGGCGATGAGATCTTGGAAGGAGGCAAATGCGAAAGCGGAGTCTATTCTCAAGCAGGTGATCTCATCAGAGCTCTTGGACCACATCAGTGGATGTCGGTCAGCTGCGGAGGTTTGGACTTCCCTTGATGGGTTGTTCAGGGAGAAGGTGAAGGTTGCTGCTGAAGATGGTCCCTCTACTTCGTATCAGGAAGAAAGGAGTGTTTCTCCTAGGCGTGATAGGAAGAGGAAGGAAGGACCAAGGTGCTATAAATGCAAGCAGCATGGTCATCTTCGGAAGGAGTGCAAGGTTGTCTTGCTCTCGGCGAACGTAGCTCATGTAGGGAGGAAGGAGAAGAACGTAGTTGGGATATCAACTAGTTCTGAAGTTGATCGGAGGAATGCCAATGATAGTGCTGCTATATGGCATGAAAGACTGGGGCATGTAGGGATGGACAAGCTGAAAGCAATGGTGGAAAGAAGACTCGTAAGAGGCTTGCCTAGATTGTCATCCTATGGCGATGGTCGGGGGTGTGCGGGATGTCAGGAAAGTGGAGCCTATCGCTTCATGGTTGACAAAGCACAATCCAGATGTAACGCACCATTGGCGGTTGTCCATTGTGCTCTGGTGGGACCGACCGTCACGGCCAGTCTTGGAGGCAGCAGGTTCATGCTGATATTGGTTGATGACTATTCTAGGTATACTTGGGTATACTTTATGAAGAAGAAGTCCAACATGGTACGCTTGTTTGTGGAGTTCAAGAAGCTTGTGGAAGGCTAGCTTGGCCGGAGGATCAAGGTGTTGAGAACAAGTATCGGTGGTGAGTTTGGCTCAACCGAGTTCTCACGCTTTTGCAGGAAGCAAGGGATCCGGATGGAGCTTTCTTGTGGACATACTTCACAACAGGGTAGTATTGCAGCTCGGATGATCCGTTGGTTAACGGAGACCTGCAAGTGTTGGCTTCAGAGTAAAGGTGTTCCGAAGGCTCTTTGGGCGGAAGGAATAGCCTGTGCTGCTCATGTCATCAACCGGATGCCTCTTAATCCGATCATAGTGAAGACTCCTTATGAGCTGATGTTCGGAGTGAAGCCCTCAGTGAAGCACCTTCGGGTGTTTGGATCTACCTGCTATATACACTCTCCGGGTGCTCTCAAGACAAAGCTAGTCTTTGTTGGGTATGATGAGCAGAGAAGAAGATGGAGGTGTATGGATCCTGCGACGAAGAAACTCATAGTGTCGAGAGACATTGTTTTTGATGAGTTGACGCCGTATTGGGGTAGCTCTTATGTGGAGCTAGAGATAAGCAGGTCAGATGGTGGGCTGAAGGAGGCTGCTGCTAAGGAAGTGGAGTTACCTGAGTCACCAGGTGCTCCAGGTTGTTCTAGCTCCGGGGCAAAGGCGTCAGAGTAGGGAAGTAGGGGAAGCGATGCTCCAGGTACTTCTGGCTCGAAGGCGGAGGCTTCCTGTTCAGGAAGCAGGGGGAGCGATGTTCCAGGCAGTTCTTGTTCAAGAGGGGAGTCTTCTGGTTCAGGTAGCAGGGGGAGCGTTGCTCCAGGTGCTCTTGGTTCCAGTAAGGAGGCGTCTTGTTCAGGGAGAAAAGGGAGCATTGTTCCGGGTTTGCCCGGGAACGGAGCTGGTTCAAAAGCAGCGGAGGTGGTTAGCCATGATCAGGTTCTTCGGAGATCGAAGAGGATCAGTAAGCCACCAGCTCGATATAGCGAAGGAAACACGGCGGACTTGGTCCCATGTTTCTTTGTTAGCCCTCAGGTCGAGCAAGGTACTTCTGGCTGTGATGACCCCACTAGAATCAAGGAGGTGGTTGACACCAAGTCTGAAGAGGTGATTTCTCTCAGAGATAACAAGGCTTGGGCTTCTGTGTCCAAGGAAGTTGGTGATACTCCTGTGATGCATGAGTGGAGGTTGAAGCTGAAGAAGGCAGAGGGAAGCATGGCTCCTTTTTGGAGATGCTGGAGGGCTCCCTCATGGTCCATGATATGCGGGGCGAGGACTATGTCTTGGACATCTCTTAGTAGATGCTATCGGAAGGACCAGGTGCAAGGTTACGGGAGCTGCTGGAGTTGTTCACCACTTCTCACTTCAAGGGGGAGTGTTGAATTCTGTGAAGTGAAAGTGGGTGAATGGAAGGCTTGGGAAACCTATCCGCGCGGACTACGCGGACAGGGTTGGCGGACTGCGAGGTCGGCAGGGATGTTGCAGGCGGTTTGCTCTGTGGCGGCCTGGGCGGTCTGTTCGCGCGGACTACGCGGACAGCAGTAGCGGTCTGACAGGACAGTGTATGCTCAGCAGGCGGTTGACTCCCAGGAAGTAACCGGGCGGATAGGAATGCTATCCGCAGAGTCCGGCATAAAGCGGACTGAAGAACTGGAGCTCGGCAGACCGGTTTGGCTGTTGCCTTGGTCTTGCTCTAGTGAAGCGGCAAGTGGAAGCCGCAGAGACCGCCGGTCAGCGCGGACAGAAACTGGAGGTCGCCCGGTATGGCGGGCTAGATCCAGTGTCCGCCAGTAAGTGCGGACTGGCCCTTGTGGCCAGTGGACTGGACTTGGTGTGATCTGAACCAAGTCCAGGATGGCTCAGTCCGGGGAGATCGCGCAGTGGAGTGCGGGCTGGTTTCTCAGTCCGCCAAGCGTAGTAGAAGTGCTGTTGCCTTGTTTGCTAGCTTGGGGAAATGCGGACTGGAGAATTGCTTGTGCAGGAGCGTGCGGACTGGAGCCAGAGTCTGCTGAGTCCGGTTTAGCCTTGGGATGAGGTTATGGACTCAGGAGTTGCGGACTGGAGTCTGCTGTTAGCAGACTGGATTGGCGCGTCCGCTAAGTCCGGAGGTGCCTTGGCCATGAGGCAATGGACTTGGGATATGCGGACGGAAGCCGGGTGTCCGCTGAGTCCGGCAGGTGCCTTGATGGCGAGGCTGCGGGCTCGGGGTTTGCGGGCTGATGCCTTGTCCGCAGATTGGCGGACACGGCTGTTGTGGAGTCCGGCTGTAGTGGTCCTGGCTTGGTCTCTGGCGGCAAGGCGGGTTGGATATTGGTGTCCGGCCTTGGAGAAGCTGGGGCGGACTGGCTATCTGCACAGGAGCGGCGAACTGGTATGTGTGTCCGCGGGCTGGCGGACACACTTGTTCTAGCTGCGGGATGTGGCGGTGATCCTATCGGCTAGGGCGGTGACCATACTCATCATCGTGCCTATAAATAGGACCCATGTCACATCAGGAGTAAAAACGGACCTAAACCGAAGTAAGTGAACAGTAATTGAGCTCGCGTAAGTTGCTACGGTCTGGACTTTGGAGTCCGCGCGGATAGAGAGTTGACCCGGTTGTGCTGTGCAGGTTGTGCGGATAGCGCTGGAAAGCCAGGACTTGGCTCTGATTGCGGTCAGGGACAGTGCGGACTCTGCGGTTAAGCAACAGGCGGTAAACAGCAGGTCGCGTATAGCGACCAGGCGGTCTCCTCTTTGGCAACTTGGTTCGGGGTTCAGGAAGTCGCCTGCTTCAGGCGGACTGTTCCATTCGGTGGCGCAGCTTGTGCGGTCTGGCGGCTAGGCGACCTCGCGGTCAGGCGGCCTGCAGATCGGCGGGTAAGAGCTAAGCATTGGAATAAGGGTGAGTCCGCGCGGCTTGGGTTGCGGTCTGGCGACCTGGCGGACTGAGCGGACTCCACAGCAGTAGGTCGGCGGCTTGTTGATTGAGTCCGCGCTGCTTGTTTTTTGTTCTTGTCTTTGTAACTGTCTCTGTGCTCCCGGTGTTGGGTTTTGGTGAAGCATGTCTCGCCATGTATGTCTCGCCTTGTAAATAAGTTTGCTCTTGATCAATAAAGAAGCTTGTGTTGCATGTGTTGCTGGTTGTTACTGCTTTGTTGAGATAACCCCTGCTAACTCCACGATCCGGAAAAACTTTCAACATTATAAGTGGGTGTATCCTCCTTCGGTTTGTTGAGTTTTTCAACAGGGTATCCAAGGGGGCGTCTGCGGTTTGTTGAATTTTAACAATAACTACCCAGTTATTCGAACCAAATGGGTCTATAGGAACAAGTTGGATGCTCAAGGTAACATAGTGAGAAACAAGGCTAGGCTTGTTGCTCAAGGCTACAGACAAGAGGAAAGAATAGACTATGACCAAACCTTTGCCCCTGTTGCAAGGTTAGAGGCCATTAGGATATTCCTTGCCTATGCAGCTTACAAGAGATTCAAGGTCTACCAGATGGATGTCAAAAGTGCATTTCTAAATGGAGTACTTCACGAAGAGGTCTATGTAGAACAACCTCCAGGTTTTATATCTCCAACTCAACCCTCTTTTGTTTTTAAATTGCATAAAGCTCTCTATGGTTTAAAGCAAGCTCCAAGAGCTTGGTATGAGACCCTAGCAAGCTTTCTTTTAGAGCATGAATTTACAAGAGGAACAATAGATAAAACACTTTTCACTAGACATCATATGGACCAAACACTATTAGTACAAATATATGTGGATGACATTATTTTTGGGTCTACTGATCCCAAATTGTGCAAGAGGTTTGCTGACCTCATGCATTCAAAATTTGAGATGAGTAGCATGGGTGAGCTTTCCTACTTCCTTGGTCTCCAAGTGAAGCAGCTCCCAGATGGTATCTTCCTCTCCCAAGCTAAGTATGCTAAAGAGCTTATCAAAAAGTTTGGGATGGGTGATGCCTCAGGGATGAAAACCCCTATGGCTACAAATGTTGTTGTGGATTCTGATGCAGCAGGGAAACCAGTGGATCAGAAAAATTATAGGGCAATTGTTGGATCCCTATTATACCTAATAGCTAGCAGACCTAATATAATGTTTGCCACATGCCTTTGTGCTAGGTTCCAAGTGAACCCTAAAGAATCTCACCTTATTTTCTTAAAAAGAATTTTGAGATATATAAAGAGTTGCCCTAGTCTAGGACTCTGGTATCCTGCAGAGTCAGAGTTTGAGTTAACTGGATACTCAGATGCTGACTATGCTGGATGTAGAGTGGACAGAAAAACTACCTCTGGAACATGCCAGTTCCTTGGTATGAGACTTGTCTCCTGGTTTTGTAAAAAGTAGACATCTGTGTCCACATCAACTGCAGAAGCAGAATACATGGCTGCTGGTAGTTGCTGTTCACAAATGCTATGGATACAAAACCAACTCTTAGATTATGGTGTCAACTTAAATAATTCAACTTTATTTTGTGATAATATTAGTGCTATTGCTATAGTACAGAATCCAGTTCACCATTGTAGGACTAAACATATTGAAATAAGACATCATTTCATTAGAGATAATGTGGACAAAAAGAAAATTAACTTGATCCACATTCCTACTGATCTACAGAGAGCAGATATTTTCACCAAGTCATTGGATAAGAAAACTCATCTGTTCTTTATAAATCAACTGGGAATGATTGATGTAGAAGAGTTAACCTAGTTTCTGTCTGCATTCGACTAATTTTCCAGCGTTCGTCGAACGGAGTTCGACGAATTAGGGAAAGTTTGAGAGATTCTCGTCGAACGGAGATCGACGAATTCTCTATGTGAGGAAACAATTTTCGTCGAACAGAGATCGACGAACTTTGCTTCAAGAAACATTTCGTCGAACGGAGTTCAACGAACTGTTTTCGATTCTTCTGGATGAGATCGACGAATTATTTGTCTATAATTTATTTCGTCGAGCTCAGTTCGAAGAATTTTTCTTTTTCGTGGAATGGAGTTTGTCGATTCATATTATGAAAATCTTATATCTAGGTTTTCTTCGACCTCCGTCCCGCGCTTTCAGTTCCCTTGCTCTTGATCGTCGTTTCTCTCTGTGTTTTTCTTGCAGGACATCAATGGCGATTCCCTCAGATGCTTTGGTTGCAATGAAGTTTGACACTGGATTCGACATGGACTTTGAGTCGTTTCAACATTCTGACCCCATCTTTCTATACATCTTAGAACTACTGGAAGAACTAAGTTTAAAGGATTTCAAGACCAGGCACATTAAACTTCATGGAACAGAAATACGAGAATGGGCATATACATCTACAGTTTCTGAAGAAGATGTTTTGACCGGCAATATAGGGAACACTACTGTTTCCCTCTCTCCCGCAGTTCTCACTGAAGTATTTGGATTCGTGAATGGAGAAGACAATCTGGAAATGGATTCTGAGGAATTCAATGATATGCTGAAACTAATGGGTTTCTCTGGGAACAACCCTAATAAGTTGTTGAAAAAGCAATTATTCGCCGCCTACCAATTTCTGGCAGATATTACGGGAAAGATTCTGATGGCCAAGCACTCTGCTCATGACTATATTACCCGTCACCAATTTCTGATAATGTGTGCAGTAGTGAATAAGCGACAGGTTGATTGGAGTAAGGTGTTCTTTGAATTGATCAAAAAGAAGAACAGCGAGAAGGAAGTCTGCTTTGGCAGAATTTTGGGCATATTTCTTAAAAAGAAGGCTGCTGAATGTATGGTCTCCCCGACCATCTTCATAAATGCCAGCAAGCGCCTCACTTGCGCTCTTTCTGGCAGGTGGGAGAGGACCATCTCCAAGCCCTCAAAGGCTTCCTCCTCCTCCCTCCAAACTTCTGAGAGCACATGGGCTGTAAAGGCCGCTCCCCACCCTGTTGAAGAGGTTCATCCATCTCAACCATCTATTCCAGCACCTCTTCCTCCAAAGAACCTCCTCATGTACCTACCCCTCCTTCATCTCCACCACTTGACCTGACAAACATTACATCTCCACCTCCATCTTCTCCCTAGCAAGTTGATCATCAACCCACTCTTCTAGATTCCCCTCAGGACATTCCTATTCATGCACCTCCTCAGTCTCCTCTTCCCCCACACTTATCCACCATCCCATCTTATAATATACCATCAGATGCAATCATGCTAGTTGCCCCCACTCCATTTGTTATTCCTCCTCCCATTCCTTCCCCTTCCCCCTTTAATCCATCTACCCTCATTTCTTTGCTCACACCTCTTATCCAATCCTTGATCCAAGAGGCCATTACACCTCTTGTGACCTCTATCAATTCTTTATCTGCCCAGATCTCTCTTCTACCTACTGTCCACTCTTCATCTAGGGGCCTGGCTCCAGGTATTCCTGAACCCAGGCAGGGGGAGATGCTCTGTGATGAAGTTGCAGCAGATGCAGATACAACAGCAGCAGCAGTCACAGAAGTTCCCTCTCCAGCAGATTCAGATTCAGATAAGGATACAACAATTTTGACAGACTTTGATGCTGAGATGTCTGAGTTAATTCAATTTATGAATACTGACATAGATTTGGATGAGTCAGTTGCTTAAATAACTCTTGTTGAGCATTTCTCTTTAAATCCCACAGTGAATTTATCAGCTTTGTTGAGAAGTTTTGACACTGTACATATGAAATTCCCTCCAGCGGATTTCTCTAAGCCTTATTTGGCTATGGTACCATATACCTCTCCAGCTAGTCCAGCAGTTGCTAAGCAACTCTGTGACAATTTTGCTCTCTCAGCTTCAGCCTCCATCTCAGCTTCCAGCTCAGAGGTCATTCTAGAAGATACTCCAGTGCCAGTTTCAGCACCAGATTTTATTATGGATGACTCTCCAATGCCTACTCTAGATGAGCTTATTCAGGCAGACATTGAAGAAGAGAATAAGGCAGTAGCTGATAGCTCTGTCTCTTTTGTTTCTGAATCTTGTACAGATAATTCTTCTCTTGTTGCTGAAACTCTTATTACTGAACCTTCTGCCCCTCCTCCAGCAAAAGCTGTTGTTTCTGATAAAGCTTTAAAAGCTTTGGATGCATTGTATGATACCCCTCAGGATTCAGAATCTGATGATGATGATATTGATTCTAATGAGGATGCAGCTAGTAGGAAAAAGTGATTGTTGGCAAAGAAGAGAAAGGCTGCTCCTCCTCCCAAGCCAAATCCCACTGCAGACACTCCCTACTATATTCTGCACAATGTGACTCCATATAAGGGAATGCCAGCATGGATGTGGTTCTCCAAAAACCAGCAGAAAGATAGAAAGAGAAGTAGGAGATACTCCCCTCCTCCAGTACACAGATACAGGAAGGATCCTCCTCCACCTCCAGCAGCTGGTGCCAGTGGCTCTAGCTCCCAGAGATCTGCCCCAATGCAAACTTATCAGAGACAGTCAGGGAGATCTTCTGGAAGCAGCCAGCAGAGGCCATCCTCCTCAGGTAGTCAACAACATAAGCAGCAGCAGCAGAAGCAACAAAGTTCTGAAGCTCATAAAGCTGAAAGCCCAAAAAGACCTCTCTCTCCTCCAATTCCTTTTGAAGATCCAGAGACTGCAAATACAGCAAGAATGGCTAGATACCAAGAGCTGATTGGTCTATCATTGATAAATAAAGCTAAAGCAGAAGGAAAAGATATTTCTGGTCTTTCAACTATGTCACAGTATAGAAAGGAAGAGCTGAAAAGATTTGACAAAGGCAACAAACTACTAAATGTTGATGATTATATGAAACTTCACCCAGAAGTAGTTGTCCCCAGAGCAACATCATTAAAAATTATTGGGGCAGCTGATATGACCATGACAGTGGCTCAAGCTCAAAATCCTAACAGAGAAATCATTTTCAAGAAGCCAGGAGAAGAGAAAGCAGAAGACAAACCTCAGCAGAAGAAGCCAAAGAAGTAATTTTCTTGTTGTTTTAATTTCTGTCTGTTATTTGTCTTTAAACTGTGCTCTATGTTAAACAAAGTCGTGTGTATATGTACATATATCTGTTGCATGTGTTATAATTCTCTGCCAGATATATCTCTTTTCTTGCTTTGTTTTTCTGTCTTGAGTCTCTGTTAGTGACCTCACCCAAATAGGGGAGATTGTTGGATCCCTAGTTGATTTGGGCTAGGTTCACTGACTTAGGATGTGACCCATCTTGTATAGCCAGGGTCACTTTTTGTCCTAGAGTCTAGGTTAAGTCCTTAGGCTCAACTCCAGATGGACCAGCTTTCAACAAGACCCTCAAAGACTCCAGACTCACAAGTTTTCAAGACTAAGTAAAGTGAGTTCGACGTTCGTCGAACTCAGCTCGATGAAAGGAGTTCTGCGCTCGATGATCGTGAGATAATTCTTAGTGCTGAGCTCGACGATCTATGTTCTTTGTTCGACGAAAACTCTGTTTCTACATCAAGCCAAAGTCAGGAGGACTTCAAATTTTTCTAAGTCCAGCTTCATGCTTCGGTCGACGAATTATATTCTGAGCTCGACGAACTTGGACCTCAAGTTCACAGCTTCTCAGGTCGACGAATGCTATTCTCTACTCGACGATTTCTGGACTCAGAGAATCTGTGTCGACACTTCGGGTTTGTGTCGACACTAGTCAACTTGTGTCGACACTAGGATTTCAGTCGACACCAACTTGTGTCGACACCAGGATTTCAGTCGACACCAACTTGTGTCGACACCAGGATTTCAGTCAACACCAGCTTATGTAGACACCAGAGGATTTGTGTCGACACCAAGATCAATCTGTCGACACCAATTTATGTCGACACAGGATTTCAGCAGATGCAGGATATTTTGTCTAAGTCCAGAACTTTTCTCAGCTCGACGAATTTGATTCTCAGCTCGACGAATGAAGAATGTCTGTTAGATGAATGAAGACTGTCTGGTCGATGAACTCTCTCAAACTCAGCTCGACGAACTCAAGCTCAGCTCGACGAACACAAGTGCAGTTCGACGAATTGTGTTCTGCGTTCGACGAATCTAGATTAGGTTTTCTTCAAGGTTCCCGTCCCGTTTCTTGGCGCTGATTCTTGAACATTTAATGCCAGATCTTCTCGGAATGTTACCGTTAGAACGTGCATTGACTATGGACGATTACATGTCGTTTTTCCATGGGACAGTTAGGAAAGTCATTGATTGCTGATTCTTTCCAAGACCGACTGTAATTACTGCTCGACATTCAAAAGTTTGAATATTCCTCAGTCAGAAATACACAGTACACAGGAAGAGAACAGTATGAAGCAGATATAGAGTTCAAGAATTACAGTACAGAAAATACTCTGAAGCTGCAGAAGAATAAAACATTCTCAAATCTAAAGTTCTTGACTGCAATCAGCCCTGACCAGAGAACTCTCTCAAGAAGAAGAAGAAGAAGAACAACTAAATTCAATCAAGAGCCTTCTTCTATCTATTCACAGGATAACTTCAAAGGACAAAAATCAATCAATCTGTCAAAGAAGTTCCTGAAGCAGTTCTGGTCCAGGCATTCTAGGTCATTGAAGGCCTATCACCTTGAAGCAGTGCTCCAGCATTCCTGACCAATTCAAGACTTCAGGGGGAGCAAGAGCTGCTACATCAATCCACAAGTCTTCTCTCTGACTGTTGACAGAGAAGACATTATCACCCTCTCTCTAATTCCTGTACAGGGTTTTAAATCCCTTCAAAATTATTCTGGTTGCAAGTCTCCTTCCAAAAGACTTGAGGGTTTGGTTTTTAGGGACCTGATCAAAACCCATTGGTGCCCAGGACACCTGATCAACTCATCCTGCAGTGGATTCCTACCTAGGGTGGTAGAAGAGTGGATGTACCCAAATTGATTGGGGAACTACTATAGCTCCTTGTGTCTTTTGGTTGCTTATTTTCTTTTGTTTTCTAGCTGTGGTCTGTGATTGCTCTGTGTTTAGTTAGTTGTTGTGTTTAATTTATGTTATTTGCTTCACCGTTCACTTAGGTATACAACAACAGTTGTAAAAAGTTTTTAGTAAGCATCATACTCTATTCACCTCCCCCCCCCCCCCCTAGAGTATATCAGATCTAACCTGCACTTTCACCGGGGACTATTTAGGGGCAACCAAAAAGGTCAAAAAGACCAAGGTCAACCCAAGCCTACATTGGCTCAACCTAGCCCAAATAGGCTAGCCCAAGCTCAAGCCTCCTCATGTGGCTTCTTTAGGAGATGATGTGTATGGATGGGCTGCCAATAGACCTCCAGATTGACTAAGTCAACTTGGTGACTAGGAGAGAGGGTGACCTCCATTTCCATGGTTACGGAGGAGAGAGAAAAATGAAAGATGAGGGAAGGAACGGGCTCGGCCAAGGGGAGGCCAAAGGCCACCTTTAATGGCTGAATTCAACTCCCCCATGGAAGGGGATAAGTTTTCAGCCATTTCCCTGACCACCAGGGGCCTGGTTCAGCCCCCTCTACCATGGCCAAATCTAGCCATTAATGGCCTTAATGGCCATTGATGATCCAGACTCTCCTCTCCCCATTTGAGGCTTTAAACACCTTCAGTGGGCCGAGAGGAGGATTTCCCAATCCTTACCTGAAGAAACCGAGCATCCCCATAGTGCAGTTGCAGAAACCGAGCGGCGCCGCCTTCAAAGATGGTTTCCCGGCAATCTTCTCGACTTCAGGCAGACGGCAAGGTCCTCCTCCTCTCCTTATCTCATGGTTAGATCGTAGCAACGTCTAGGTTCAAGGTTCGGGCTCAATTGAGCCCGAACTAATTTCGTATTTCCATGGTTTCGGGCCGAGAATTTACTTGGTAGAACCGCCAGAATATGCCTCTCTGACAGCTGTGCCGCCGCCTGACGACAGCCACCACCTCAACGGAGGTGATGGTGGCGGTGGCCGGCCGGGGCAGCGGCTGGATGGCCGGCGGCAGGCGCTTGAAGTTGGCCCAGGAAAATTGAATCCTGGCCGTCGGCTCAAGGTTGAAGATGAAGGGATTCCGTCCAGGGCGCACCAAGATTCGTGTCAAGGATGATATTAAACTTTAGGAAATGCATTTCTGATTTAATTAAATTTCTGTCACAAATTTTGTATTTAATGGTTTTAATTTTTAAAAATACCTAGGTGTTGTTTCATAAAAAGTGGTCAACTTAAAATTTGTAGCCTGGAGGGTCTAATTTATGTTAAAATTTATTTGGACCACTTTGGGTACCTGGTTTGACCAGGGCACACATTTTGATGAGGTCTATCACCAGGGTTGTCCAAAGCATAAAATGGATGTCCACTCCAAAGTATACATCCAAATGATCTGAAATTTGGGGATTGGGCTACTCTCAACTATATCGAGGACACATCCAAAAATCAAAATTTTTGGAAAATATTTTTCTATAGTTTTTAGAAATATTTAATAATCCATGAATAAATTAATTAGGAGTCATAAACACCTCAAAATCACCCCAAATTTGGGTCGGTGGTCTTATAGGACATGTTAGGGCTCTGGTAGAATTTTCATCTCATTTGTAGATGTTTTGGCTAGGTATTGATCAACCGTAGGTTGACCCCTTTTAGGGTTAACTAGGTCAAGCACCCCCTTTGGGTTTTGAGTGGTCAAATCACCTCAACATAGGCTGATATTTTGGCCACTGACTCTCTATAGCATGACTCACCCTACAATGGAATTTGGGGTGGTTAAGAGTAGGGTAGCCCTAGAGCCCTAAGGTAGGTCCCTTAATGGGGATTTTTAGGGTTTGAAGGTCATTGGGGTCAAATGACCTTGGGATGAATTGAAAATTTGTGGAGAGGACCATAGGATTAGTATGGTCCTCTGGTTAAAATTTTATGGAATTTGGAAGCCTTAAACCCCCTCAAAACCCTAACCCTAGCTTAGGGCACAAACCTTGTAGTGAAGGAAAATGTCACTAAAACTCATTGAAAAGTGATGAAATTTGGGTTGAGTAGTTTTTAAAGATAGTACAAGCTCTGGAGTTTTTATTATGAATTTCGGATTAATATTTTGGATACTTCATTAATAATTTAGTAATTTGTATTATTTACTTAGCAATTTATAATGAAGAACCTGCTTGCTGGAAATTGATGAAATTTAGCCAGAGGACTTTTTATTATGTTTTAAAGCTCTATAAATTTTTATAGAATTTTTGGAAGATTATTATGTTTCTAGAATTTATTTTGGAGTCTAGCAAGCCTGAAAAATTATGATTTTTGCACAATGAACCTCTCTGTACCATATTAAGATTCTGTAATTTTTATATAGTTTTCTGATGAATAATTTTGGTACTTCCTTCTTTACATATGATTAAGGGAATTATTTTGGATAAATTAATTAGAGGTCAAATTTTCTCTGAAAAATTGTGTAAATTAGTATCTAGTAATATATCTTTGTTATTTAGTGATCAAAATTTTTGGGTGGCCATTACTTGAGTAGATCATATAGTTCATGTTCAAAATTGCCCATGGCCAAAAATTTGGAAAAATTCAATAAATATCAAATTAATTAGAAAATTTATGAATCCCTAATTTTAGACTAAATTTGTTATGATAGACCTCTGGTAAATTTTATAGGATATTTGGAAGACAATCCGGTGTACCTCCTTAATACATCTCATATAGTATCGGGTGGTCTGCATATAGTAACTACGGAAACAGAACTAGAGTATCCTCAGTAGGTTGCTGGTTTGGGTAAATAAGGAGTTCATCTTTGGAAGACAAAATTAGTAGAGTGAGAGGTTGACTAGTGATAGGTGGTGCTCGGGATCGGCGGAAGATCGTCCTTCCCGTAGGGAGGAAGTGTTTAATGAACTAGGGCTAGATTCAGTAAAATTAATTAAGGGTTGGGAAATCGGGTTACAACCAATAATAGTAAGCGCCTTGCGAAAGGGAGCTTTGGATGTAATCTCATCGTAGTTCCTAGTGCCTTCGAGAGCCCTTCACAGGGTATACCTTGGGCAGTCCTGGGCTAACGTAAACTGTAGGAGTGATAGATCTTAAAGAGCAACTACAATAATTAGGGGTTCACTTTCACACACCCCGGTATCTCGGGAAGTTGGTTTGACTCGGTTGATATTTCTGAGGGGCAGGATGGCCCGGCGAGCTTTGGCTCGGTTGATGGTTGTGAGGGGCAGGTTGGCCCGGCGAGCTTTAGCTCAGTTCGGATACATAAGGTTGCATGTGCGTAGAGTAAAGGTGGTGGGTCTTCGGTATTGGAGTGTCGATGCACCGACGCCAGTACGTTTACTCGGCAACTGTGGCTAGCACTTCACCGACAGAAGTCCGGTTCGCCATCCGGCAAGAGTACGCAGGAGCTTCGCTTTGTGCACCAGCGTTGAGGCGTACGATAGGTCTGACCGGTAGTGCTTTACTGGTTTAGAGGTGGGCGAGGCCCAACCCACTGCTTCCGTCTGCTACAATGGAGGTATCCTGGGAGGTTTGGCTCCATAAAGGGGGAACTAAAGGTCTGTGTGCACAGAGTAGGGTGGGTGAGTTGCACTTGAATGATCACATCATAACCCACTTGCATGTCATAGCATAATCATAGCATAAAACCCCTGTCACATATTGTATAAGTGGTATGGGACGCTTATACAATAGGCCCTGCAAAACGACTCATTGGTCTATAAGCTTGTGTGGGCAAGTTTATAAATTAAGGTTAAATTCTTTATATATATATATATTGCTGATAATAACCGACACCCCAACATATAAATTGGTATGGGACTCTTTATACGATGGGAGCCCTGTAAAAGATCCCTTGCTTATACGTTTCCGTATAAGTTAAGGTTACCTTTCATACTTTACTTTACTGACACATGTACTGTAAAATTGCTAGTATAGGTTCACTACTATCTGTTTCTTGATTACTCTCCACCTTCAAGTCCTCCCCTTTCTTCCTCTCCGCTCGGTGCCTAGGGGCCACGGGGGAAGGGGTGGGGGATGATAGGACTTAGTCTTATAGACTAACGGTTTTCGAACCACATCATTTAGGGGATCGTGGAGCCCAGCATAGAGGAGCAGCCCCGCAGGTCGGCACGCTTAGAGATGGGGCAGTCTAGCACCGGAGTTCAGACGGCGGGGACTGTGAGCCCCTGACTATAGTAGTGTTTTATTTTGCTTCCGCTTGAGTGACTATGTAGTGAGGATTTAGTGTATCGGGCTTAAGCCCTTATTTTCAGTACATTTATATATTTGGTGGACTCTCCCTTCGTGGAGATATTATTACTCTGATGTGATTTTATTATGAACTTTTGGTTAGAGTTTTTACCTCACTTGTGTTTACTCTACTTTTGTTGCTTTTCTGTGATCGAATCGGCGTTTTGCGGTGATGACCCTTCAGGGCGTGAAGGTGCCTTTTGCGGCAGTTCTGGGCCTAAGACCCCAGTGTTTAAAAAAAGGGGGGGTCTTACAAGTGGTATCAGAGAAAACCTCGATCAAAAAGTAACAGTCCACAACCCCTGGGTCACCCCCGCTCGAGTTTAGTTTGGGGACAAACTAAGCAGCGGAAGCAGTGGTGTGCCCATATGGGGGATCACATGTAAATTGTCCACTTTTTATTGGGTATTAAGTCGATTACCTACTAATGTAGTTTGTTTTGCAGCCCCCAGCTCAGCCCACTCCACAAGGCGGAGCCCAGCAGACTCTGGACGTTTCACCACCTCCCCCGGTCCCCACTCCATTCCTACAGTTATAAATGGGACAGACTCTGACAGCCATCTTGGAATCTTTTAGGGATCAACAGGTTATGGCTCCGCAGCCAAACCCGGGGGCCAACTGGCTGAGCATTTTCCGAGGACTTGCTCCCCCATCCAACTTGGGGACTGAGTCGGCCATTCAGACAGAGGAGTGGCTGGACATTATGTATGAGATGCTGACAGGGATACGGTGCCCTTGGGAGGAGAGTGTGCCCTTGGTTGTCTCTTGCTTGGAGTCCTATGCCAAGAGATGGAGGAAGACTTTGCTGGATATGATGTTTGCTGATAGGGAGGTTGCAGAGATTGCTTGGGAGGATTTCAGGGGCGCGCTGTTGGGACACTTTGTTCCACAGTCGGCCAGGGACGAGCTGGAGGATAGATTTTTGCAGTTGAGACAGGGGAACAAGACGGTGGTGGAGTACCACCGAGAGTTCAACCATCTAGCCTGGTTTGCGGACTCTTATCAGTTAGACGAGGCGGGATATACCAAAAGGTTCTACAAGGGCCTGTGAGAGGAGCTGAGGGAGACTCTACTGTTTGTACCTGATGGGCCCATTTCCCGTATACTAGAGATGTCAAAAAGGATAGAGGCTGATTGGCAAGCTACTCGGGGCCGGAAACGACCAACGAAGGAACAGGTTCGAGGAGCAAGGAACGATCAGAGACGAGCCCATATCACGAAAGGGAGGAGGGTCGAGGACCAGCCTCGTCAGGAGGCAAGACAGGAGATAAGGGAGCCAGTGGTGGTGGCTCCACCACCTCTTCAGACACAGGAGGGACAGAGACCCGGGGGAATGGCATATCCCCTGCCAGAATGTTTCAATTGTCATCAGGTGGGGCACATCAGGAGCAACTGCCCCATGAGGGGGGCACCCCCACCAGCACCACCGGCTGCCCAGCCAGCGCAATATCTTGGAGGTCGAGGTCATGGCCGAGGATGTGGATTCCAGGGTTTGGATTGTAGACAAGAAAGGGAGCATGTGTATGCTTTGGACCTGGCGCAGCCTCGGAACCCGGAGCAGGTCATAGCAGGTACGCCAAGATGTTTAATTGTTTAAATAGAATTCTCTTTCTCAGTTGTCAAATTTGTAGAACTGCACTAGATAGAATAAATAGGAAAGAAAACTCGTTATAGAATCCTAAGACATTTAATCGCCCCAGGTATAGTCTTCATCAGCGGCAAGCCCGCTTATACACTGTTCGACATGGGTGCTTCGCACTCGTTTGTGTCGAAAGCCTTCGTGGAAGGGCTGGAAGGTGTGGAGCGGTTCATAGGCCTGATGAGGAGGGTGCGTCTACCCGACGGATCGGAGCTATTCACCTCTGCCCACTGCAACATGGAGGCGGAGATTGGAGGAAAGCCATTCGAAGTATCGTCAACGATCCTAAGGATGCCAGTCTTCGAGCTGATCCTGGGCATGACATGGTTGCATTAGAACCATGCCCAGATTGATTGCCAAGCAAAGAGTATCACCGTGAGGCACGGGGACTCGGTCATTGTCATCGAAGGTATAAGACCAGCCTCTCGTATACTCTTATCTTCAGTACATGCTGTTAAGGCTCATCTGCAGGGAGAGGAGGTTTATCAGATTCTATTTGAGATGGCGGAGGCCAAGGAGTCTGTGACAGACATTCCAGTGGTGCGAGATTTTGCTGACGTATTTCCAGAGAAACTGCCAGGACTACCTCCGCACCGAGAGAAGGACTTCCAGATACAGCTTGTGCCGGGGGCCAAGCCGGCATGTAGGGCCCCTTACCGGATGGCCCTGAAAGAGTTGACAGAGTTCCGAAGTCAGTTGCAGGAACTAGTAGAGGCAGGGTTTGTCCGACCAAGCTCTTATCCATGGGGAGCCCCGGTACTATTCGTCAAGAAGAAGAACGGAAATCTCCGCTTGTGTATTGATTATTGAGCACTAACAAACTGACGGTCTGGAATACATACCCGCTGCCACGGATTGACGAGTTGTTCGATCAACTGGAAGGAGCGAATTTCTTCTCGAAACTTGACTTGAGGTCAGGTTATTACCAGCTACGGATTCAAGAGGAGGACATCCCGAAGACCGCCTTCAGTAGTAGGTACGGACAGTTTGAGTTTACAATGATGCCCTTCGGGCTCACTAATGCGCCATCAGCATTTACAAGCCTCATGAACAGGGTATTCGAGGAGTATTTGGATGTATTCGTCATCGTATTTATTGACGACATCCTCATCTACTCAAGGACGGAGGAGGAACATACACGACACCTAACTTTGACTCTAGAGAGGCTACGGGAACACCAGCTATATGTGAAGTTCAGCAAATGCCAGTTTTGGCTAAAGGAGGTGGCCTTCTTAGGTCATATCATCAGCGGTGCTGGGTTGGCAGTAGACCCAGCCAAGATTCGGGCAGTTCAGGATTGACCACCGTTGAAGACAGACACGGATGTACGGAGCTTCCTGGGACTTGCCGGATATTACCGGAAGTTCGTCGAAGGATTCTCCCGGATTGCACTCCCTCTTACATCTCTAACGAAGAAGGAATCCGCTTTCATTTGGACGTCATAGTGCGAGGCGGCCTTTGTGGTGTTGAAGGGTCGGCTTACCTTGGCTCCCATTCTCGCTCTTCCATTGGGAAGGGAGGGATTCCAGGTGTACACGGACGCCTCCTACCAGGAGATTGGTGCCATTCTGATGCAGAACATGCATGTAATAGCCTACGCCTCCCGATAGCTGAAGATACATGAGAAGAACTATCTGGTGCATGATCTGGAGATGGGTGCAGTGATCTTTCAATGAATATTTGGCGACACTACCTCTACGGAGTTCACTGTGACATCTTCTCAGATCACAAGAATTTGAAATATGTGGACACACAGAAGGAACTCAACATCAGACAGAGACGTTGGGTGGAGTTCCTGTCGGATTACCAGTACACCATGCACTACCATCCCGGGAAGGCGAACGTGGTGGCAGATGCTCTGAGCCGGAGAGGAGATACATCAGGGAAGGGACCACAACTGATGTCCATGGAGGTAGTCCGGTCTTTCAGAGATATGCAGATATCCCTAGTGTCCGAGAATGATCCAGAGCTGTACATGGAGTATCTAGCATCGATGGTTGCCATAGATGATATTCGGGACCGCATCCGGGACGGACAGAAGACAGATGCATGGGCAGATCCGATATTCCAAGCCTTGAATGAGGGTTCGACGGGAGATTACTCACTGAGAGATGGATTGCTATATTTCAGAGGCAGGGTCTATATACCTGCAGGAGGTCAGATTCAGGAGGACATCATGGCGGAAGCACATTGTAGCAGATATTCTATACACCCGGGGATCACCAAGATGACGGCAGACTTGAAGAAGTCGATGTTCTGGCCGGGGATGAAGAAGGACATTTCATACTTCGTGACACATTGTGAGGCATGCCAGCTGGTGAAGGCAGAGTGCAGAAACCCCGCAGGATTTCTACAGCCACTTCTGGTGCCGGGGTGGAAATTTGAGGACATTGCGATGGATTTCATTCATGGCCTTCCCCAATCACGGATGGGAAACGATTCGATTTGGGTCATCGCCGATCAGCTGATGAAGGTGTCCAGATTCATTCCAATCAGAAAAGATGGCTCGGTTGGTGTACTAGTGCGGAGATTCGTAGAGCAGTTCATTCGTTACCATGGGGTGCCCAGGACGATCGTGTCAGATCGGGATGGTCGGTTCACATCCAGGGAGTGGAGATCCGTGCAGGCTTACTTAGGTACGCGGCTGACCTTCAGCACACCATTTCATCCCCAAATGGATGGGCAGATGGAACGCACCAACCAGATATTGGAGGACCTCCTAAGGCTATGCATTCTGGATCGAAACAAACCTTGGGAGAAGCTTTTACCACTGGTCGAGTTCTCCTATAACAACAGCTACCAGTCTAGCATAGGGATGGTTCCTTATGAAGCCTTGTACGGAAGGAGATGTAGGACTCCGCTTTCATGGATTCAGGACGAGGATCCGAAGGCGTTGGTATTGGATTTTGTCGAAGACACCGAGGCTCAGGTGAGACTGATACGGGACAGAATGCTGGAAGCGCAAAGCTGATAGTCTAAGTATTACGATGCCCGACACCGTCAGGTAGAGTTTCAGGTGGGAGACCGGGTTTTCTTGAAGATCCGGCCCATGCATGAAGTTTCACGGGTGCGTGGTCGGAAGAAGAAGCTCATCCCTAGGTATGTGGGCCCTTACAGGATCCTGGAGCGGATCGGGCCCCTAGCTTACAGGCTGGAGTTGCCACCAGAACTGATAGGTTTACACGATGTGTTCCATATTTCTTCACTTAGGAGGGCTCTACTACGCCCGGAGCAGCAGATTTCGACCACAGATGGACCGATAGCTTCAGACCAATCAGTTCACTTGGAGCCGGTTCGGATCAATGACAGAGGAGTACGGATCTTTCATCGCAAGAAGGTTCCGTTAGTCAAAGTTCTGTGGAGAAACCACGGCCAGGAAGAGCATACCTGGGAACCGCAGGACCTGATGCGACAAAAGTATCCAGAGCTGTTCAGTCAGGTATACCTCACAACCTCTCAAGATGTTCAATTTACTTTATTGTTGTAAACTAGTAGGGCTGCTCTAGGAAGAGTAGAGGCTAATCTTTTGTTTATTGGGATCTTGCCTTTGCCGATTGGGCAAATTGGTCATAGCTTTAGGTTTCCCTTTAAACCCCACTTAGCAAACATGGTGTCAAGATGTAATCTTTCACTTCTTATGGGATGTTACAAGTTTCCTTTTCTTCGATAGAAATTCCCGTAGGCTTAACCTTGATTTCGGGGACGAAATCTTTGTTTTGTTTATTGGGATTTGTAACATCTCATTTCCAACTAGACCCCTAAGAGTGCTTTTTGGCCATGACTAGGTCATGACAAAACCCTAGGAAGCTAAAAAGTGCCAAGTGATAGAAGGCCAAGGTGAGAATCACCTTGGTCTGCCTATGGCACAACTTCATCACCAAACCTAGGGTTTGACCTTAGGGCTTCACCAATACTCCATGACCCCACCACAACATCACTAACCTATTGGAGTGTCCACTAGAGCCTTAATGGTCCATTGGAGTCAACCCAAAGTGGCAAATTTGACCTAGGACCACCATAGGCCTAAATTGGGCAAGGTGCCCTAACAAATGGGACTTGGCCTCTACTGTGCCCAACCAACCTTTCACAGGTCTTCCTAGACCTAAAGTGGTGTAAATGGGTCACCTAGGACACATTGGGTTCAGTCCTAGAGGCCAAGTTGACCCAAGTCAACTCTAGCCCCTAATCTTGTCAAAGTACCCTAAGGGTAGGTGACCTCCAAAGTGCAAGGTAACCCTACATAACCCTTCCAAGACCTCAGGGGAAGCCAAGGGGTCACCAAGGACCCCTTGGGGTCAACCCAAATGGTCATGTTGGCCCAAGTCAACTCTAGCCCTAAAGTGGTCAAAGTGCCCTTACCAAGGGTCAAGTGACCTCCAAGGTGCCAAGTCAACCCTATCCAACCCTACCTAGGCCTTAGGGGAGATCAATGGGTCACCAGGGACTCTTTAGGGGCAACCAAAATGGTCAAAGAGACCAAGGTCAACCCAAGCCTACCTTGGGTCAACCTAGCCTAAATAGGCTAGCCCAAGCTCAAGCCTCCTCATGTGGTTTCTTTAGGAGATGATGTGTATGGATGGGCTGCCAATAGACCTCCAGATTGACCAAGTCAACTTGGTGACTAGGGGAGAGGGTGAGCTCCATTTCCATGGTTATGGAGGAGAGAAAAAAATGAAAGAGGAGGGAAGGAAGGGGCTCGGCCAAGGGGAGGCCAAAGGCCACCTTTAATGGCTGAATTCAACTCCCCCAGGGAAGGGAAGAAGTTTCCAGCCATTTCCCTGGCCACCAAGGGCATGGTTCAGCCCCCTCTACCATGGCTGAATCTAGCCATTAATGGCCTTAATGCCAATTGATGATCCAGCCTCTCCTCTCCCCATCTGAGGCTTTAAACACCTTTAGTGGGCCGAGAGGAGGATTTCCCAATCCTTACCTGAAGAAACCGAGCCTCCCCACAGTGCAGTTACAGAAACTGAGCGGCGTCGCCTTCAAAGATGGCTTCCCAGCGATCTTCTCGACTCCAGGCAGCCGGCAAGGTCCTCCTCCTCTCCTTATCTCATGGTTAGATCGTAGCAACGTCTAGGTTCAAGGTTCGGGCTCAATTGAGCCCGAACTAATTTTGTATTTCCATGGTTTCGGGCCAAGAATTTACTTGGTAGAATCGCCGGAATATGCCTCTCCGGCGGCTGTGCCACCACCTTACGACAGCCACCACTGTAACGCCCCCGGTTTTTCTGTGTTTTGTTTGATTGTGGATTGGCGTTACGATGACGTTTTCCGGCCCTTCGCCGTTGTAGAGCGCGGTCCTAGCTCTGTAGGTTCCTTGTGTAGCCTGGTTGTAGCCAGTTGGCAAGTTTCCCCAGCTAGCCGGAGTCTGTTTTGGTGACTCGGTTGGGCCTCTTAGGGAAATGCTTGCGTTTTGGCTTCGGGAGGTGTTAGCCCGAGTGTTCGATCGTCGGATGTTGTTTTCGACCTCGCCGTTGTTTTCGTGGCTTGGTTGTTTAGCTACGGTGCGAGTTTTGGTCGAAATCCGAGATCGTTTGCCTTCGCGTCGTTTCGGCGTTGTTTTGTTAGCTGCAGGTTTGTTATGTTTGTTGTGCTGTGCGTGGCCTGTTGTGCCTGAGCTTGTAGGCTGGTGCCTTGTATCTTGTTTGCTAGGTGTTAGCAGGTTTCTTTTCTGTGTAAGTTTGGGTGACACGGCCTGGGTCACGCCCGTGAACCAGGGCGTGTCGTGCTCGGGTAGAGCTCCCGTTTCTCCGGTCGACGAATTTTTTGGTCGACAGGGTTTTTTGTAGGAACACGGCCGTGACACGGTCGTGTCACGGGCGTGTCCCCCTTCGATTCGTCGAGCTGCGCTCGATGGTCGTCAGGCGGTGTTTAGTGAGAACACGGCCCTGTCACGGGCGTGTCGTGTCGAACACGGGCGTGACCTTGGGGCGTGTCTCTCTGTTCGACGATCGGCGCTCCACGATCGTCGGGCGGTGTTCGAGTTGGTACACGGCCTGTGACACGGGCGTGTCACAGGGCGTGTCCCTTGCTTCGTCGAGCGGAGATCGACTTTCGTCGAGTGGGTAGGTGCGTGAGTACACGCCCCGTGACACGGGCGTGTCGAGCCGTGTCACGGGCGTGTCTGGGGGGCGTGTCCCGTGTTTTCGTCGAGTAGAGATCGACGTTCGTCGAGTGTGTGAGTACACGCCCCGTGACACGGGCGTGTCGGGCCGTGTCACGGGCGTGTCTTGGGCGTGTTCCGTACTTTTTTCCTGAAATCGTCTTTTGTTGCCGTGAACTGTTTTTCCTCCTCATTTTTCATCGTTCCCGAGTCTGGAGAGCTTCCAGCGGAAGGGTTTTGAGAGGAGGCGGTAGTTGTTTTGACCGGCGATTTCGGAAAGGTTAGAGCCCGTTTTTCTCGTGTGATAGCAGATTCGGTTTGCTCTCGGCTAGATCTTCCCTTCCATGTAAGTTTTTCTTGATTTAAGGTTCGATTCCAGGAATTTCTAAATATCTGATTTCTTTCTTCCTCAAGTTTCAGCTTTGGTCTTCTAGGTGGCCGATCTTGCCGCCGGAGCCAAGCCGTGGTGCGGCTGTTGTTTGTTTTTTTCCGAAGAGGTAGAGGCAAGTGGCCCCTTGCCCTTGCCAAATTTATTTCTAACCTATGATCTGTTTTTATTTCTTGTGCATAAGCTCTGTTCACCTTGTTTTTTTTTCCTCCCTAGGGCAGCAGGTTGAATCATTTCATCAAGCTCTTAATCCAGTGCTGATCCTTTATTTTCTTTTCTGGAATTTTAATCAATATTCTCTTTTCGTCGGATGTTTGGTGTTCAGTGGGTAGCTAGAGTTAGGGTGAGGCTGCGGTAGAGGTGGTTCAGGTTTGGTTGCGATAGTCCCGAGTAGTTAGGACGGAACGGAGGGTTGGGATTAGATTTCCAACTCTCTGCTTGCTCGAAATGAGAGGGCTTAGGCTACGTTTTTAGCAAGACTTACGTTTACCCTAAGTGGAAAGCGCGGACAGCGTCGAGTGAGCCGAGCTCACTCAACGCCGTCACTCAGCTTAGGACTTGCGGCTAAGTATTTTTAGGCGTCCGGTGAGTGGAGTTTACTCAACGCTGCGTCGAGTGGGCTCGACATTTCTGTCTTGAGTTCTTGTGTACCTTAGGATTGTTAGTGTGACTTTTCCCTTCCTTTAGGGGGTGGTAATGGGTGTTCGGCAAATTTTTGCTTGCCGACTCTTGGGTTGTGGCAAGTGGTGCATGTTTAGTGGCCTCTAAGAGGGGTGGATTTTGATGTGGAGAGCTGTGGCCACGACCTGTTTGCCCTGGTTTGGGTTGGTGTGGGACCCTAAAGCTGCCACTGGCGACCCCTTAGCCCTTTTTGGATCTGATTCTGGTTATGTATTCAGATCCATCTTTTTTTTTTACCACTGCCACTTACCCACGTATTAGGAATGTTAGACTCTTTTGTGGAGCATGTCGCTTTTGTTGCTCTCACTTGGTGTGCTTTGCTGTGCTTTAGACAGTGCTCTTTTCTTACTGTCATGCTCCTTTCTTTTGCTTATAGCAGCTTGTTGTCGGGGTGGTAAACCCTTCTTTTTGCTTTTAACTCTAATGCTTTATTTACACTTTTGATTATTTCCTTGCTGAGGTGTTCTTTTCTTGAATGCCTCAGGTCCAGGTTGTAGCCGGTTCAGCGGCTAGTTCTTTTGGAGGGGCTGGTTTGCGGCCTCTTGGGTAGCTGAGACAGCTGATCCCAATTCTGTGAGGTAGTTCTTTACTTTTCTGTATAGACATACATACTCACCAGTGGGTTCGTGTCAGGTTGTTGGCGCCCACTGGTGGCTTCTTGCGATGCTGGATATGAACTTAAACTGCTGTTTTTGCCTATTAGTGGTTGTTTACTTGCTTCTGGGATGGATTTTTGCTAGGTTGCATGTTAGATATTTTAAACCCTAAAAGCATTATTATATGTATATCATGCATAGCATAATTATAAAACAAAGACACTATATTTCCTTAACGTAAAAAGATTACCTTTTTATATCTATTATATTCACTTTAGAGTTGTGCATACCATGAGTTGTCCCTCGGGGACACTTACGCTCACTAGGGTGTCAACTTAATTGAACCAAACTATTTTCTGCTGCGTATACTTATACTTTTAATTGTGGACTAGCTGATCCACCATGCCGAGGGATACGGCCAATCAACATAACGCTTTTCTTTCATAATTAATCAACGATTTTCCTTAAAACTAAGATTTGGAGTTTTGCCTGAGCGCGTGCAGTTATCCCCTGCACGGTGCGGCATCACGGCACGTGTTTTCTCTTGCTCTGATACGATTTTATCGTTGAGAAAATGCGGGTTATGACAGTTGATATCAGAGGGAGGTTGCTTGACAAATGGTCGGGCAACCTTTTCCTCGTTTGCATTAGTGGTTAGCGTCATACCATACACACACCGATATGTCATCAGCACGTCTTGGCTAAAGCACGAACACTACCCTCATGAGCATAAAGAAGTATACGGGGCATATTATGTAGTATGGGATGCATAATATGTGTTTGTATATGGATCCACCATAGGAGGCAACATGTGAGGGTTATGTAGTATGGGATGCATAACCTCACCACATGAATGCGGCTAGCACGTTTTCTTTTTTCGTTGCATGGGAATGTTATGTAGTATGGGATGCATAACATTTTCATGTGTACGCCGCCCATGGCATGCATTAAGGCCTTTTTTTAGAATGCATAGCACATCATGCATAGCATAACATTCATAAGCACAACGTGTTAAGCTAAAGATTTGCAAGATGACATATGTACACACATGGTTTTGAGTCAAAAAGAATACAAATACATGCATTCATGGTTTAGGCACATGAGTTAGTATGATGGTGGTGAACCATCTTAGGTTAAGCATAACACCATCTTGAAGGTCTTCTTCTTTGTTTGTGTTGTTTTTCAATTCATTGATCATCATTTCTGTCGAAGGAGAAAGGTCTTTAAATAGTCTTCCTCTAAGGTAACCGGCTGATCCGATTTCTAACAACCTTCTGACAGCTCTGACATTTGCAGTTGACCGGTTGAAATGGCAGCTGTCAAGTCATCCAGACACTTCTTGAAATCTCTGTCACTGTCTGAAAATGTCGAGACAGATAGTCATTATGTGTCGACACAAATAGACTAAGTGTCGACACAAGTAGACTAAGTGTCGACACTAGCCTTGATGGTGTCGACACAACACCTTGTGTTTTTGTAACAGCTTCTCGACACTGCTTCTTCAGAATGTGTCGACACTGATTTTGTGTGTCGACACAAGCCTTCTGTAGAATGTGTCAACACTGATTGAGTGTGTCGACACAAGTACTTCTTCTTCAATACTTAGTTGATTTCTGCTGTGTGTCGACACAACTCCTTTGTGTCAACACATTCCTTCTTGTGTTGAAATTTGCTAAGTGTCGACACATCTTCTTTGTGTCGACACATGCCTTCGTGTGTTGAAACTTTGCTGAGTGTCGACACATCTCCTTTGTGTCGACACATGCCTTCATGTGTTGAAATTTTGCTGAGTGTCGACACATCTCCTTTGTGTCGACACATGTACTTTAACTTTGTTGAAGTTTACTGAGTGTCGACATAGCCTCCTGGTGTCGACACTTTTGATGTCGACAAAGTTTCTCTGGGTGTCGACACTGCCTCTAAGTGTCGACACTGATTAAGTAGACAATTCTTCACTGTGTGTCGACACTGCCTGTATGTGTCGTCACTTTTCTTCTGGTGTCGACTCTGCCTTCCTGGTGTCGACACAATTACTCCAAGTGTCGACACAGTTTCACTAGGTGTCGACACAAGCCTTCTTAAGTGTCGACACTTTTTTTCTAGGTGTCGACACATGGACTTAGAAACTTTTCTTGCAATCCTGCAGTTACATAACCTGCACAAATAAACTCAAAGCACATCAAATACAACTTGATGTATATCATTGAGTACGGTGAGCCTTCTTCAAATCTGGTACATATATTCCAATGTACCCAACAACATCCTTCAAAAAAACTATAAAAATCTCATTGATTTTTATTTAAGGACAAGCTACTTGAGAGGCTAAAGAGAGCTCTGAGATTTTCCGATGACACCGTAGAACTTAGATTATTTCTTTGCTCGAATTTCACACTAATCACTCTCTAGTCTGCTCATGTTCAACATGCTTACGAAAACAGCAGCAGGCGATGAAAGCAACTTGGAAGAACGCACTCATGGAAGCTCATGTAGACACACTTTTCAAGGCTTCGTGGACTTAGTCATTTTCCCAACTTTTTTATACTTGAACCTTGTAACGGAAAAGTGACATGTAACCCTTTGGAGAACTCAAACACTTGTAAATAAAAGTAATATAGTGGATTTTGGCCCGAACCCGATCTGATCACGTGATTTCCAACTCTTTTTGGATTTTTCACGCTAAAACACCTCTGTGTCATTGTTGTTTGGATCTATTTTGACAGTGTGTGCGCCTCATTCCAACCTGGAGCTAAGGCGGTCTGATTCTCCGGACTGGAGGAGAACCTGACGACCCGCAACATATATATATATATATATATATATATATATATATATATATATATATATATATATATATATATATATATATATATATATATATATATATATATATACTATATTATAAAGAAGTCTTTTTACTTCATCTAAACCGTTCAATCAAAACCAATGCCATGATCTCAACCATCCAACAAAAATTTTAATTTATTGGACATCATCATAAGTAGCAAACTAAGTTGTAAAAAAGTCTTTTGGCTTTATCCCATAAATTATTCTGCGAGCTTTTTGACATGAGCTATAACTAGCCAAACCTTTTTCCCATCATTTCAGCTTTCAGGTCTCCTCTCATGAAAGCCAAATTAATATCACCTCATCTGGAATCTACTACCATTTGAATCCTAATTTTCAAAATCTAATATCCCTTGGCGGCAAAACTCCCGCACAAAGTCAATATTTTCAAAACCTAAATTCTTTTAACTTGCTTATTTACGCCTCTCCATCGCGCCTTTCTTTTCTTCCACCGCAGCAAGCTTTCAGGTCCTGTGACAGCTTCCTTCATCTCTGGCGAGCTTTCAAATTTGTATCCCTCCATCTCCGGTGACTTCAAGCTTCCCCTCTGATTCTCGGTAAGCCTCGCCTCTGCTTCTCATCTACTTCGTACTTCCCCCCACTGCAGCCTCCGACCCCTCTTCCTCTTAAACAGAAAAGTTCGGAATTCTGCCTTTTTACGGAGGCCAGTCATCTTGTTGTCGTCGACCACGCCGCTGTAATACCGAGAAAGCCCCTCCACTGCTCTTCGCACCGCTGCCCTAGCTCGCTGCCACGCCTCCATCTCCGGTGAGTAATTTTGTGATATTTGGTTTCCGTTGATCTATAATATCATACTAATCAAAAAAAATGATACGCCAAAAATGATATTATAGTTCCCTATTACCGAGAATCACAAATTCATGTATAATTGTTTAGATTTTGCAGTCCTAGCTCGCTGCTCCCTTCTACCGTGCCTCTAATTTTTGTTTTTTATTGTAATTTTGGATTTCGATTTTGATTTGGGTTCTGATTTCATTTTTCATTTCATTTTGGTCATCTAAGTTAGATTTCTAGGTCACCCCTGACTTCCTTTTGGTCGTCGTCGCCTCTGGAATCAGTCGCCGCCATAACCTCCACAATCCACACAATAGTGACTCCACATCAGATACGTATCCTAATACAATCGTTTGTCTTTCTAGCAATGGAAACAACAGCACCTAAAAATTGTCCGCAATAACTCTCTAATAATGCTCAAAATCTTAAAATGTTGTCAAGTTACATCTTCGCACTTAAAATGTTAAATTTTAGCAACTTAAAATTTTGTCATGTTACATCTTCGCACTTACAACTTAAACTGTTATACATGAATGTTGTTATGAGTTACCTGGATGCCCTTTGGCTTTCCATATGCATGTCAGTGTGTTCTTTGTGTCACCCGGCTTTCCATATATGTGTCAACGTTTTCAGAAAATTTCATCTGGTTGTGTAGCATTGCATTGTAAGTTTTGTGCCTCCCTCACAGCTACTGCAGGCATCAATTTTTTGTATCAATTTTGTTTTTTGGTATCAAATTTTGGAGCACTTATTTCAATGGACATTTTATGCCATTGTGGAGCAAAAGTTCCGCATTGGGGATAGTTGATTTTGTTAATGTGCACCTCGCCCCAAAAATTAGTATCCTTCGAACAAAAGTTAGTCAATTGATTTTCATGTTTCGCATTGGAGATAATTGGTTTTCAAAGGCGTTATTCTCAAACTCATTCTCTACATCTTTCTCACTGGCCCCCAATGCCCTTTGTTTTGTAGCTTCCAATTAATTTTTGTATACTTACCTGCAGATGCAATGCAGACTTTAAATGATAGTGGAGGCAGTATGGAGTCATCGAAGGTGCACTGAATCCTGGGGAAAACTAACATGTTGAATTTTGAGTATTTAACTGTTAGAGTTCTATTCTGACTCATTAATTGCCAAAGTACTTATTTTGATTCCTTCTTAGGTTGGGAGTTATTTATTTATTTTTTTGGATGTCTGATTCATTGCCAAAGTACTTATTCTGACTCATTGCTCTGAATTAACTCATGATCAAAAAAATATTTACATAGTTTGGCAGTGTTTTTTAGGTTACAGTTGTTAAGGGTTCGTTGTTCTCCAAAATGGTATCAAACTTCTGTACCAAATTGAATAGCAAACATGGTGCTTCATGTCATGCACTCTGCATGGTATCAAACTTCATTGTTTTACACGATCAGTGTATTTTTCTAGGTAGTATTGCTCCTGCACCGAGCCTTAGCTCCCACTCGAATACGGGCGCGGCCCGCTCGACTGCGGGCAAACTCCGCCCGAGAGCATCAAGCACGACAGTTCGAATGCAAGCGCGGCCCGCAAAGAGTCAGCGAGCAAAGGCGAAGCCCGTGCGGAGCACACCACACCTTAATTTTGGAGGCACACCACACTTTATTTTTTGACCATTAGATTTGCCTCAAACTAAAATCATACCTCTACATGAGAGAGGGTGGAGGAGAGAGAGAGGGGGAGGAAAGAGAGAAAGAGAGAGAGATGGCGGAAGGGAGAGGAAGAAGAGTTAGATGGCGTGAAAGGAACCGGAGAGAGAGGAATAAGGAGAGAAAGAGAGCCAGAACTTAATGTTTTTACGTCAAAATGCAAATATTTTTACAAAATAAAAATTGTAATATTGATTAAAAAAATTTACGGTCGTTTTGAGTGCTCATATCTATATATTGTGCTCACTGTCTGCCTTGATAAGGGCGCGGCCCGCCTGACGCGAGCCCAAACCACAACGACGCATCGAGCGTGGGTAAAGACCGTGCGCCGGCGGCCGAAGCCCACCTGGATGCGGCCGAAGGCCGCCCGAGAGCATCGAGCACGGGCGTAGCCCGTGCGAAGATGCTCGTGTGTGTGTGTGTGTATATATATATATATATATATATATATATATATATATATATATATATATATATTTATTTATTTATTTATATATAGGGGATCCATCGGGTGCGATCCCTTCTAAAATACGATCGATCAATGCTTCTTGGCCGTCCGATCTCTCCATCGGCGCTTTAGCTACAGTCTCTTCATCTTCCTCGAGCGGGTAAGCCATAGGACGAAGAATGCCGCGTTGTTTTCTTCTTCCTTCCTCCCGCAGGAATGCCATCAATCCACACGCGTTTTTCCTTCTTCTTTCCTCCCACAGGCGTGCCGTAATACCTCCGCCTCTCTCTCCCGCTCTCCCACCGCATTTTTCCTTTTTCTTCCTTCCTCCCGCGGACAGGCGTTTTCCTACTTCCTTCCTCCCGCAGGTGTGCCCTAATAGCTTCGCCTCTCTCTCATACTCTCCCTTACCGGCAGCAAAAATCTACCTACTGTTCGAATCGGCCTCTGGCTACTCCCTCTTCCTCATCCATAGCCTCAACGAGATCAGCTTTCTGCAAATCTGTCTAGTAATTAATGAAGTTACTAAATAACCAAAAAGATTTTGATACAGGAATATATGCAGTGAGATTCATATACCATCATATCAATAAAGCCCAAATTTCAATACAATCTATTACACCAAACATAAACTTCCAGCTGATACAGGCAATGATCGTAGCATAACAGTACTAAAATGGAAACGAGCTAATCTCTTTGCCTTTGCTTGCATTTCCCTGCATATAAAGATTTCATTATTTATATACAAAACAAAAAATAAATGAATTACAAACAAAAAGTATGATAACTTACAAAGTCATCATTTTTTTTGTTAGGTCAATTGCAGCTGTCATGTAATCCATGCTCTCAACATTTTCTACAATGACGACCTTTTTTTGTTTTGCAATTACAAGCTAAATGCCACCTTTTATCTTCTTGCCACTTCCTTTTGTATGTGATTGAATTGGTGGTAAAATCTCAACTTGTGTAGGCATCATAGAACTGTAATTCTTCACCCATATTATTAGTCATTGAATCTTTGTAACCATTTACAAGCCTTTGTTTTTCCCAATTTGATGCGCATGTAGCTAGTTCAATCAACGCTTCATCATTGTCCTTAGACACTTCAATACAGCGTGAAAAATTATTCCGTGCATTTGATATAAGCCTTCGTCGATACTCACCTAAAGATGAATCAACATAAATTGTTTTAGACATCCCAATTATGTTTTGGCTAATTGACATTTGAGTCCACCTTAAAATACAACGGTGTGAGATTTCATCGATGGATTGATCTTTCATAACCAAAAACATGTGTCGACACGGGCTGCCTTGAGTTTCATGCATTTTAAAGTGCAAGAAATTGTTGATGGGTTGATATACACATATGCATCTAGCATTTGTCATAGAACTATCTATTATAGTGAATATTGATGAGTACAAATTTCCATTATCATTAAAAGCATTTGAACTCTTAACCCCCAAGTCATGCATGAACTCCATATTTCCTCCTAGAAAAATGTAGAAATTTGTGTGTGTGTGTAACGTCCCGAATCGCTCTAGGCCCCTTGTGCGTGTTTTTGAGCCAAGAGAGCTGACTTGGGCTCAGGGGAGTGCTGACAACTGGGAATCACGTAACAGCCCAAAGTCTGGGATTGGCAAATTTTTGGGTGACACGTCCTGGGACACGGGCGTGTCCTGCTCGGGTGCGTAGCAGTCGCAAGGTCGACGAAAATGGGTTCGATGAAGTGTTCGGGCGAGACACGCCCCGTGTCACGGGCGTGTTTGGGGCGTGACCTAGGGCGTGTCCTCCTTTGTGTCGACACTCAAGACTTTGGTCGACGAAAATGGTCGACAGAGGGAACACGCCCAGTGTCACGGGCGTGTCCCATCCGACACAGGCGTGTGGGAGGGCGTGTGTTCCCTCTGGTCAATGACTAGCGCTCGACAATCGTCGAGTGTCAAGTATGGGGTACACGGCCAGTGACACGGGCGTGTCATAGGGCGTGTCCCGCTCATCGTCGAGTAGCTCTCGTGTAGGTCGAAATATACTCGAGTAGGTGGAAAAGTACTCGAGTAAGAGGGGGTGACACGGGTGTGTCATCCCTGTGACACGGGCGTGTCCTATCCGTGTACTCGAGTAGTTGGTTTTCTCTCGAGTAAGTCCTATCGAGTAGGTCTCGAGTGGGTTACACGCACCGTGTCACGGGCGTGACTGGGCGGTCACAGGGCGTGTCCCGCTCATCCTCGAGTAGCTCTCGAGTAGGTCGAAATGTACTCGAGTAGGTGGAAAAGTACTCGAGTAAGAGGGGGGTGACACGGGCGTGTCATCCCTGTGACACGGGCGTGTCCTATCCGGGTACTCGAGTAGTTGGTTTTCTCTGGAGCAAGTCTCGAGTGGGTTACACGCCCCATGTCACGGGCGTGACTGGGCCAACACGGGCGTGTCCCACCCGTGTGTCATGTCGAGTATTGAACCGACGCATAAAAACCGTCGTAACGCTTCGCCTAAGCAGGACACGGGTACGGACACGGGCGTGTCCCTACCCGTGTCACTTTTATATAAAAGGGGAAGTGATAACCCTAGCCGTTTTCACTCCTCATTTCAGCCGTTTTTCTGAGAGAAACTCCTGTTGAGAGAAGGAAGTCGCTGGATCTGGTTCTAGAGGAGAAGATCTGCCGCCGCCGTGGAAAAGAAGATGTCTCCGAGAAGAGTCACGAGATCCATGGCCGGAAATGGTGGAAATGCCGGAAATGAGGTGTGCTTCCTACCCTCTCCCTTGGTGCTAGATCTTTAGTTATTTCCTTAGGAGAGATATCGACTCAAGAGAGTTTTGATGGAGAGAAGGAGTTTTCTAGGGATGGCCATGCTAGGACATGTGTTCTAGGTTTTAGATCTCTTCAACCTCCCCTTTCTTCTATGTGATGATGGGTGGATGGTTTCGTGAAGAATCATGGTCTCATGAGGGTGAATAAGGGAGGAGGAAATTTTGGAGTGATTTTGGAAGATCGACTTGGAGAGGAAGATGAACCGATGTCGTTCATTCCTCTTTACGAAGCAAGCATATTATATTTCTGTTATGCTTTTCTCTTCATAGCCTAAGCCTGATTTCGGGGACGAAATCTTTTGTTTGTTTATAGGATTTGTAACGTCCCGAATCGCACTAGGACCCTTGTGCGTGTTTTTGAGCCAGGAGAGCTGACTTGGGCTCAGGGGAGTGCTGACAACTGGGAAGCATGTAATAGCCCAAAGTCTGGGATTGGCAAATTTTTGGGTGACACGGCCTGGGACACGGGCGTGTCCCAGGGCGTGTCCTGCTCGGGTGCATAGCAGTCGCGTGGTCGACGAAAATGGGTTCGATGAAGTGTTCGGGCGAGACACGCCCCGTGTCACAGGCGTGTCTGGGGTGTGACTTAGGCCGTGTCCTCCTTTGTGTCGATACTCGAGACTTTGGTCGACGAAAATGGTCGACAGAGGGAACACGCCCAGTATCACGGGCGTGTCCCATCCGACACGGGCGTGTCGGAGGGCGTGTGTTCCCTCTGGTCGATGACCAGTGCTCGACGATCGTCGAGTGTCAAGTATGGGGTACACGGGCGTGTCACAGGGCGTGTCCCGCTCATCCTCGAGTAGCTCTCATGTAGGTCGAAATATACTCGAGTAGGTGAAAAAGTACTCGAGTAAGAGGGGGTCACACGGGCGTGTCATCCCTGTGGCACGGGCGTGTCCTATCCGGGTACTCGAGTAGTTGGTTTTCTCTCGAGTAAGCCATCTCGAGTAGGTCTCGAGTGGGTTACACGCCCCGTGTCACGGGCGTGACTGGGCTGTCACAGGGTGTGTCCCGCTCATCCTCGAATAGCTATCGAGTAGGTCGAAATGTACTCGAGTAGGTGGAAAAGTACTCGAGTAAGAGGGGGGTGACACGGGCGTGTCATCCCTGTGACACGGGCATGTCCTATCCGGGTACTCGAGTAGTTGGTTTTCTCTCGAGTAAGTCCTCTCGAGTAAGTCTCGAGTGGGTTACACGCACCAAGTCACGGGCGTGACTGGGCCGACACGGGCATGTCCCACCCGTGTGTCGTGTCGAGTATTGAACCGACGCATAAAAACCGTCATAAAGCTTCTCC
Organism: Platanthera guangdongensis; assembly: GCA_039583875.1. Lineage (NCBI taxonomy): Eukaryota > Viridiplantae > Streptophyta > Magnoliopsida > Asparagales > Orchidaceae > Platanthera > Platanthera guangdongensis. The sequence continues at coordinate 206,955,069 of CM077151.1, read as the reverse complement.
TAAGCAGGACACGGGTAAGGACACGGGCGTGTCCCTACCCGTGTCACTTTTGTATAAAAGGGGAAGTGATAACCCAAGTCATTTTCACTTCTCATTCCAGCCATTTTTCTGAGAGAAACTCCTGTTGAGAGAAAGAAGTCGCTGGATTTGGTTCTAGAGGAGAAGATCCGTCGTCGCCGTGGAAAAGAAGATGCCGCCGAGAAGAGTCACGAGATCAATGGCCGGAAATGGTGGAAACGCCGGAAATAAGGTGAGCTTCCTACCCTCTCCCTTGGTGCTAGATCTTTCGTTATTTTCTTAGGAGAGATATCGACTCAAGAGAGTTTTGATGGAGAGAAGGAGTTTTCTAGGGATAGTCATGCTAGGACATATGTTCTAGGTTTTAGATCTCTTCAACCTCCCCTTTCTTCTATGTGATGATGGGTGGATGGTTTTGTGAAGAATCATGGCCTCATGAGGCTGAATAAGAGAGGAGGAAATTTTGGAGTGATTTTGGAAGATCGACTTGGAGAGGAAGATGAACTGATGTCGTTCATTCCTCTTTACGAAGCGTGCAGAATCTTTATTCTGCGCGCAGCGATCTTCTTGGTCATTTTCATATAGGATGTGTCCAGATCTGGGATTTCGACTAAACACGAAAGTTGAAGCACTTGAAAATACCTTTCCAACGAGTGGTTGCACGTCTTCATGCGAAGTCTGTAGCCACGGGAAAGTATGAACGAATATGACGTCCGATAAATTTTGCATGCAGAAATTGTGTTCTGTACGCAGCGGACTTCAAGGCTGATTTCAAATAGAATACACTCAAATTTGGGTTGTGCGCTGAATATGAAATTTGTAACCCATGGAAAGACCTTTCCATCGAGGGGTTACACGTCTTCACCGGATTCTTGTAGCTTCGGGAATCTCCGGTCGAAGTTGCTGTCCAGATTTATTCTACACTTAAATTCTGGGGTTTATATAATATGAATTTGAATTCGATGGAATTGATGTTGCTAATTAACTCTAGATTTTGATGAAATATTTTATGCTGACCACCGTAGTGCTATGAATAATAAATCTTGTTAATTAGATTTCATAAAACTGAATTGTGGAGCAAGCTTTAATGCATGACATGAGTTGCTAAAATTGATAGATTATTATAATTGCGCATCATGTTTATAATATGATGAATGAAATGACTGGATACAAATTGGTAGATTATTATTAATGCGCATCATGTTTGTAATATATTGAAACCATTTGGAATGACAAATAGAAGTATAAACCATGGTTATGAGCATGTATGATGGTTAGAATGAAATGTATTAGTCCAATACTTAGAGCATGGTCTCCCTACGGGTAGTATTGAGGATGGATGTAAGTACGGTGTTGACCATCACTAGTTGGGTTCGAGTTGAGATGAGGTATAGATTGATGGTTGGGTTGTGCCCTCGTGCTTACTTCCGAGGCCCCTTCCATGCCACGGTGTCGTGGCATTTGCATGCGGTGTGAGTCGACATGCGGTGTCGTAATCCTGGGTTAAGGATAGTGTGGCAGGTCTACGGGCTCGCCGATCGTCACAGCGACGGGAGTTGACGGTTAGACTTTGGGCGGTTGGGCTGTGTCCTCGGTGTTCACGTCCTGAGGCCCCTTCCGTGTCAAGTGAACGGTTGGGTTGTGTCCTCGTGCCTTCTTCTGAGGCCCCTTTTGGGTCACACCAGGCCAGTTCGGGTTGTGTTCTCGGTGCACATCTACCCGAGATCCCGCTGGGTCATAGTACGCATGGGCTCCGCTGTTGTGTTCTTAGCGTTGAGGCATACGGAGGCATATGTGAAGTAGTGTGAATACCCGCCTAGTAGTAGAGATACCTGCTCTACTGTCACCGCCTGGTCACGACGGTTGATGCCTGAGAGGTTAGCTACCTGCTCGAATAGTGGGAACTACTAGTCTATGTCGACATAGCAATTGCATGTGTGTGATCATGGGTGAGTCATTGCACAGCATACATACCATTACATAGCATTGCACAAACAAGACCCTCATCGTATAAGTTTGTATGGGCACTCTTATACGATGAGTTACTTTTATGTAACTCGATCCTTAACTTATAAGCTTGTATGGGGATCCTTATAAGTTAAGTTACTTTCCTGCTGTAGTTACTTGTACTCGTTGATTTACTAATTGCTCAAGTAGAACTGCTAGTCTGTAATATTGTTATTCAAGTAGAACTGCTAGTTTATAATGTTGTTATTCATGTACTATTACCAGCTTCTTGTACCTGCTTTACTACTTGTATTATACTTGTACCCTCGTTCCTTTCTCCGCCCGGTGCCGAGGAGTCGTCGGGGGAGCGGATGTGAAGCCACTTAGTCTTTTCGACTAACGGTTGCTACGTCTTCCTTTTTAGGAGGCCACCCCGCAGGTAGAGCAGCCGCAGACTTTACAGCAGGACAGCCAGGCCAGGACGACAGGGCCTGAAGTAACGGTGTCGTCGCTACCGCCGGTTACGGATGTGAGTGTTGTGAGATTCTATTGTAGCCCGTTTGAGCAATTTTTATAGTTGTACTCTGATATTGTAGAATCATGTTTTAGCTTCTCTTATTTGATGTATTTGGACTCATATGCTTAGTATGGATTTGACTACTTCTTGATAATATTATGGTTGGGTTGGCATGTATATATTGATATTGGTTATAGCCGGCGGAATAGGCGTCTTGTGGTACAGGGTAGCCTGTGTGTTAATGCTACCACAAGGCGGCTGTTCCGGGCATAAGACCCCCCTTCGTGCCGTGTTTTCGGATCCGGGAGGGGGGGTCTTACAAATGGTATCAGTTTGCCACGATGCTCAACTAAAGAAGTCATTCAACAATGGTACCACCCACGTTCGATTAGTCAGTTTGCGGACAAACTAACTTAGCGGAAGCAGTGGTGTGCACATATGTAATTCACACTAAGTATGTCCAACTTTGACCTTACGATTAGCCAACCTGACCTTAGGTACGTATCTATATACGTTGATCTCCTGAAGTTTGGACGACCCTAGGTATATAAACCGATTGTATAATGTCTTGTGAGATCCCCTGGGGCAAGCACTTTTGTTTATAGCGGATATTGAATCTAGCAGAGATAATAAACATGGCAGATTTCCTGGGGCAACCACTTTTGTTTATAGCAAACTTGAGCTTGGTGGAGATAATGGATATGTTAAGTGGTTGGAAGCGGGTCTGTTGGGTGTTAAGACAAGCGTTAAGAGACTCGCTAAAGGACTAATTGAAGCAGGATGGGGACTACGAGAAAGAAATTAAACATTTGACCTTAGTCTGCCTAAGTTTGTTCTAGGAATCTGGATTGACCCTTCACAATCTTGATACTTAGGCGTAATGATTAGTGAGAAACCGGCCTACACTCTATTTGATACCGGTGCCACACAATCGTTGGTGTGGCGGACTTCATTAAAAACCTAGAAGGTGTACAATACTTTACTGGTGTAGCTCGACGAGTGCGTCTACCGGACGGCTCGTAGATGATTGCAACCGCTAAGTGCGAGTTCGAGATATTCATTGAAGGAAAGGCCTATGAGACACCTGCCACGATCTTGAGAATGTCAGAGTTTGACATCATTTTGGGCATGGCGTGGTGGGACTGGCACTTTGCAAGGATTGACTGTACAGAGAAACGAATCTACTTGAGACATGGGGACTCCGATGTCATCTTCCAAGGTATTAGCTTCGCACCTCACATGTTGCTATCTTCAGTTCAGACAGTAAAAGCCCATATAAAGGGGAATGAAGTCTTCATGATCTGGTTCGAGTTGAAGGAGATAGCATTGGATATAAAAGACGTACGGGTAGTGCGGGACTTCCCGAGGTATTTCCTGAGAAACTATCAGGATTACCCCCGCATAGAGAGATTGACTTCCAGATTAATCTAGTACCGGGTGCCAAGCCGGTATCCAAGGCCCCTTACCAAATGGCCCCGAAGGAACTCACGGAGTTTAGAGTTCAACTGCAAGAACTGGTAGAGTCAGAATTCGTTCGCCCCAGTTCGTCACCCTGGGGAGCCCCTGTATTGTTCGTGAAGAACAAGGATGGAACCCTGCGTTTGTGCATAGACTATCGGGAACTCAATCGGTTGACGGTGCGGAACATTTATCTGTTACCTCGGATTGACGAGTTGTTCGATCAACTAGTGGGAGAGCATTGGTTTTCTAAACTGGACTTGCGCTCAGGGTATTATCAGTTGAGAATACAAGAAGGTGACATCCAGAAAACGGCCTTTAGTTCAAGATATGGACTGTACGAGTTCACGGTAATGTCATTTGGGCTCACAAATGCCACTTTGGCCTTCATGAGCCTGATGAACAAGGTGTTTGAACCTTATTTGGATGTCTTTGTCATTGTTTTCATCGACGACATCTGGGTCTACTCAAAGACGGAGGAGGAGCATGTTGAGCACTTGACCTTGGTATTGAAGAAATTAAAAGAGCATGTCTTGTTCGTCAAGTTCAGCAAGTGTGAATTCTGGCTTAAAGTGGTTGCTTTCTTGGGGCATGTGATCAGTGGAGCAGGACTAGCGGTGGATCCGGCCAAGGTGCGTGCCGTGAAGGAGTGGTCGCCCTTGAAGTTGGCGGCCGATGTAAGGAGTTTCCTTGGACTTGTCGGGTACTACCGCAAGTTCGTAAAAGGATTTTCAAAGATTGCTCTTCCTCTCACTTCATTGATGAAGAAAGGTGTGCCATTTGAGTGGACACCCCAATGTGAAGCGGTGTTCCAGGAGCTGAAGGACAGACTTACCTCCGCCCCCATCCTTGCACTTCTGTTTGGGAAGGAAGGATTTCAAGTTTACACTGACGCATCATATCAAGGGATGGGAGCGGTGTTGATGCAGCATGGACACGTGATTGCTTATGCTTCAAGACAACTGAAGAAACATGAAATCAATTACCCGGTTCACGATTTGGAGCTTGGAGCAGTGGTGTTCGCCTTGAAGGTTTGGAGGCATTATCTATACGGCGTCCACTGCGAGATCTTTTCAGATCACAAAAACTTGAAGTACGTTCATACTCAGAAGGAGTTGAACTTGAGACAACGACGGTGGTTAGAATTTCTATGCGGCTATGAGTTCACCATGAACTACCACCCCGGAAAGGCGAACTCGGTGGCCGATTCATTGAGTAGAAAGGTTCTAGTCCAGAGTCTCGGTTGATGAGTATGGAGTTGGCTCGGATGATTGAGGAGATGGATATTACATTGATATTTAAAGCTCCTTCGGCAGAGTTTACGGAGTACTTGCCAAGCATGAGCATAGTTTGTGATATCCGGGACCGAATCAGAGTGGAGCAAGGAATGGATGTGGCTCTGGCCCCGACAATCAAGTCAATCGAAGTGGGGACTACGGATGAGTATACGCTAAAAGACGGCCTCGTTTATTTTCGTGGCCGGCTCTACATTCCCAAGGGCGGTAAAATCCGGGAGGATATCTTGAGAGAGGCTCATTACTCTCAATATTCAGTGCACCCGGGCATTGCTAAGATGTATGTCGGGTTACAGAAGACCATGTGTTGGCCAGGAATGAAAAAGGATATCCGATATTTTGTTACACATTGCGAATCTTGTCAAAGGGTGAAGGCGGAGTGCAAGAGTCCCGGTGGTTTGCTACAATCATTGCCCATCCCCGAGTGGAAGTTTGAGGATATCTCCATGGACCTTGTCCATGGATTACCTCGCTCACGCTCAGGAAATGATTTGGTGTGGGTGATAGTTGATCGTCTGACGAAAGTAGCCCGGTTTATCCCAATGAAGAAAGAAGCTCATGTGGATGTCTTAGTACACCTCTTTGTAGAGCAATTCGTACGCTATCATGTCGTGCCTAAGACAATCGTTTCGAACCGGGATGGTCGTTTCACCTCAAGGGAGTGGAAGTCGATATAGGCATATTTGGGCTCGCTCCTTACCTTCAGCACCGCGTTTCATCCTCAGACAGACGGGCAATCTGAAAGTACCATCCGGACATTGGAAGATTTGTTGAGATTATGTGTGTTGGATAGAGAAGAGCCGTGGGAAAGGCTCTTACCGTTGGTAGAATTCTCCTACAACAACAGCCACCAGGCTAGTATCAGCATGGCTCCTCATAAAGCTCTTTACGGAAGGAGGTGTAGAACCCCTTTTTCTTGGGTGCAAGATGAAGACCCGAAGGCTTTGGGCGTTGAATATATTGATGATACCGATGCGGCGGTTAGATTGATACGGGATCGTATGTTGGAGGCTCAAAGTTGACAGACGAAGTATTACAATGCAGGGCACCGGATGGTGGAGTTTCAAGTGGGTGATAAGATGTTCCTGAAAATCTGACCGATACATGGAGTGTCACGTGTGCGTGCTGTGAAAAAGCTCAGCCTAAGGTATGATGGGCCTTATACTATATTGGAAAGGATTGGCTCGTTGGCCTATCGGATGGAGTTACCGCCCGAGCTAGAGAACCTCCACGACGTGTTCCATGTGTCGTCGCTTCGGAAGGTATTGTTGCGGCCCGATCAATACATCCCCATAACTGATGGTGATGTGGCGTCCGATAGGTCTGTGCGACTAGAGCTGGTGCGGATCGTAGATAGCGAGACAGGAAAGTTACGGCGCAAAAGTGTTCCCTTGGTGAAGGTGCTATGGTCCAATCATGGGAAGGAGGAAGATACATGGGAGCCGATGGATGTCATGCAAAAAAACTATCCGTAGTTGTTTGCTCAAGGTAATTTTATTTAAAAGCATATTATATTTCTGTTATGCTTTTCTCTCCATAGCCTAAGCCTGATTTCGGGGACGAAATCTTTTGTTTATTTATAAGATTTGTAACGTTCTGAATCGCACTAGGACCCTTGTGCGTGTTTTTGAGCCAGGAGAGCTGACTTGGGCTCAGGGGAGTGCTGACAACTGGGAAGCATGTAACAGTCCAAAGTCTGGGATTGGCAAATTTTTGGGTGACACGGCCTGGGACACGGGCGTGTCCCAGGGCGTGTCCTGCTCGGGTGCATAGCAGTCGCGTGGTCGACGAAAATGGGTTCGATGAAGTGTTCGGGCGAGACACGCCCCGTGTCACGGGCGTGTCTGGGGTGTGACTTAGGGCGTGTCCTCCTTTATGTCAACACTCGAGACTTTGGTCGACGAAAATGGTCGACAGAGGGAACACGCCCAGTATCACGGGCGTGTCTCATCTGACACGGGCGTGTCTCATCTGACACGGGCGTGTCGGAGGGCGTGTGTTCCCTCTGGTCGATGACCAGTGCTCGACGATCGTCGAGTGTCAAGTATGGGGTACACGGGCGTGTCACCGGGCGTGTCCCGCTCATCCTCGAGTAGCTCTCGTGTAGGTCGAAATATACTCGAGTAGGTGAAAAAGTACTCGAGTAAGAGGGGGTGACACGGGCGTGTCATCCCTGTGGCACGGGCGTGTCCTATCCGGGTACTCGAGTAGTTGGTTTTCTCTCGAGTAAGTCATCTCGAGTAGGTCTCGAGTGGGTTACATGCCCCGTGTCACGGGCGTGACTGGGCTATCACAGGGCGTGTCCCGCTCATCCTCGAATAGCTCTCGAGTAGGTCGAAATGTACTCGAGTAGGTGGAAAAGTACTCGAGTAAGAGGGGGGTGACACTGGCGTGTCATCCCTGTGACACGGGCATGTCCTATCCGGGTACTCGAGTAGTTGGTTTTCTCTCGAGTAAGTCCTCTCGAGTAAGTCTCGAGTGGGTTACACGCACCATGCCACGGGCGTGACTGGGCCGACACGGGCGTGTCCCACCCGTGTGTCGTGTCGAGTATTAAACCGACGCATAAAAACCGTCGTAAAGCTTCGCCTAAGCAGGACACGGGTAAGGACACGGGCGTGTCCCTACCCGTGTCACTTTTATATAAAAGGGGAAGTGATAACCCTAGCCATTTTCACTCCTCATTCCAGCCATTTTTCTGAGAGAAACTCCTGTTGAGAGAAGGAAGTCGCTGGATCTGGTTCTAGAGGAGAAGATCCGCCGTCGCCGTGGAAAAGAAGATGCCGCCGAGAAGAGTCACGAGATCCATGGCCAGAAATGGTGGAAACGCCGGAAATGAGGTGAGCTTCCTACCCTCTCCCTTGGTGCTAGATCTTTTGTTATTTTCTTAGGAGAGATATCGACTCAAGAGAGTTTTGATGGAGAGGAGTTTTCTAGGGATAGCCATGCTAGGACATGTGTTCTAGGTTTTAGATCTCTTCAACCTCCCCTTTCTTCTATGTGATGATGGGTGGGTGATTTTGTGAAGAATCATGGCTTCATGAGGGTGAATAAGAGAGGAGGAAATTTTGGAGTGATTTTGGAAGATCGACTTGGAGAGGAAGATGAACCGATGCCGTTCATTCCTCTTTACAAAGCGTGCAGAATCTGTATTCTGCGCGCAGCGATCTTCTTGGTCATTTTCATATAGGATGTGGCCAGATCTGGGATTTCGACTAAACACGAAAGTTGAAGCACTTGAAAATACCTTTCCAACGAGTGGTGCACGTCTTCATGCGAAGTCTGTAGCCATGGGAAAGTCTGAACGAACATGATGTCCGATAAATCCTGCATGCAGAAATTGTGTTCTGTACGCAGCGGACTTCAAGGCTGATTTCAAATAGGATACACTCAAATCTGGGTTGTGCGCTGGATATGAAATTTGTAACCCATGGAAAGACCTTTCCATCGATGGGTTACACGTCTTCACCGGATTCCTGTAGCTTCGGGAATCTCCGGTCGAAATTGTTGTCCAGATTTATTCTACACTTAAATTATGGGGTTTATATAATATGAATTTGAATTCGATGGAATCTATGTTGCTAATTAACTCTAGATTTTGATGAAATATTTTATGCTGACCACCGTAGTGCTATAAATAATAAATCTTGTTAATTAGATTTCATAAAACTGAATTATGGAGCAAGCTTTAATGCATGACATGACTTGCTAAAATTGATAGATTATTATAAATACGCATCATGTTTATAATATGATGAATGAAATGACTGGATACAAATTGCTAGATTATTATTAATGCGCATCATGTTTGTAATATGTTGAAACCATTTGGAATGACAAATAGAAGGATAAACCATGGTCATGAGCATGTATGATGGTTAGAATGAAATGTAGTAGTCCAATACTTAGAGCGTAGTCTCCCTACGGGTAGTATTAGGGATGGATGAAAGTGCGGTGTTGACCATCACTAGCTGGGTTCGAGTTGAGATGAGGTATAGATTGACGGTTGGGCTGTGCCCTCGTGCTTACTTCTGAGGCCCCTTCCATGCCACGGTGTCGTGGCATTTGCATGCGGTGTGAGTCGACATGCGGTGTCGTAATCCTGGGTTAAGGATAGTGTCGCAGGTCTACGGGCTCGCCGATCGTCACAGCGACGGGAGTTGACGGTTAGACTTTGGGCGGTTGGGCTGTGTCCTCGGTGTTCACGTCCCGAGGCCCTTCCGTGCCAAGTGAACGGTTGGGTTGTGTCCTCGTGCCTTCTTCTGAGGCCCCTTTCGGGTCACACCAGGCCAGTTCGGGTTGTGTTCTCGGTGCACATCTACCCGAGACCCCGCTGGGCCATAGTACGCATGGGCTCCGCTGTTGTGTTCTTAGCGTTGAGGTATACGGAGGCCTGGGTGAAGTAGTGTGGATACCCGCCTAGTAGTAGAGATGTCTGCTCTACTGTCACCGTCTGGTCACGGCGGTTGATGCCTGAGAGGTTAGCTACCTGTTCGAATAGTGGGAACTACTAGTCTATGTCGACATAGCAATTGCATGTGTGTGATCATGGGTGAGTCATTACATAGCATAGATACCATTACATAGCATTGCACAAACAAGACCCTCATCGTATAAGTTTGTATGGGCACTCTTATACGACGAGTTACTTTTATGTAACCCGATCCTTAACTTATAAGCTTGTATGGGGATCCTTATAAGTTAAGTTACTTTCCTACTGTAGTTACTTGTACTTGTGATTTACTAATTGCTCAAGTAGAACTGCTAGTCTGTAATATTGTTATTCAAGTAGAACTGCTAGTTTATAATGTTGTTATTCACGTACTATTACCACCTGCTTGTACTTGCTTTACTACTTGTATTATACTTGTACCCTCGTTCCTTTCTCCGCCCGGTGCCGAGGAGTTGCCGGGGGAGCGGATGTGAAGTCACTTAGTCTTTTCGACTAACGGTTGCTACGTCTTCCTTTTTAGGAGGTCACCCCGCAGGTAGAGCAGCCGCAGACTTTGCAGGAGGACAGTCAGGTCAGGACGACAGGGCCTGAAGTGACGGTGTCATCGCTACCGTCGGTTACAGATGTTAGTGTTGTGAGATTCTGTTGTAGCCCGTTTGGGCAATTTTTATAGCTGTACTCTGATATTGTAGAAGCATGTTTTAGCTTCTCTTATTTGATGTATTTGGACTCATATGCTTAGTGTGAATTTGACTACTTCTTTCTTATATTATGGTTGGGTTGGCATGTATATATTGATATTGGTTGTAGCCGGCGGAATTGGCGTCTTGTGGTACAGGTTTGCCCGTGTGCTAATGCTACCGCAAGGCGGCTGTTTCGGGCATATGACCCCCCTTCGTGCCGTGTTTTGGGATCCGGGAGGGGGGTCTTACAGTTTGTGTGTGTGTAAGACTTGCATGTGATTCAAAAGAGAAATTTGTTTTCAACTTAGACTTTCCATTTAAAGTATCATGATCTGCCTTGAGTTCCTTTTGTCTTTGATATTCCATAGCACTATTAAATCTTGAATAAAACTCAACAAATCCCAATCTATTATTCACAAAGGTGTTAAAAAAAAGAGTTTTCACTCTCAGATCTAGAAATAGTTCTCAGTAGTCCAGATAAAAGAACATCTTTAAAATATGTTGGTATCCACATTGCTCGGATTTCAAACATATGTGCAAACCAATCATTTTTTGATAACTTGAAATCAAACATAATAGCTTCCCAACTAGATTCAAACTCATCGGTAGTCTCGGTATTCCATACAGAATTTTTCAAACGCTGTTGAAAACGATCATCACAATTAAGTATGGGACCAACTTTTTCTGGTAACTTTTTTAATGTATGCCACATGCAAAATCTATGAATTGAATTTTGAAATGTTTTTCTTACTGCACTTGTCATTGCAGGATTTTGATCTGTCGCAATTAAGTTTGGTTCTTTACCCATACACTCAACAAATTTTTCAAACAACCAAATGAACGACTCAGTCTTCTCATCAGCAATAAAAGCAGCACCAAATGTTATCGTCAGTCTATGATGGTTAATTCTTGTGAATGGTGCAAAAATCATTGAATATTTGTTTGTGTTATAGGTTGTATCAAATGAGATTATATCACCAAACTTGGCAAAATTGTCCCTAGCAATGCTATCTGCCCAAAAAGCTTGTTTCAAGTGATCATTCTCATCCAATTCATAGGCATAGTAAACTGAAGAATGTTTCTCGTAGTATTTTGAAGTTTTGAATGAATATGTCTGCATTATAATCTATAAGTTTTTCCTTCAAATCTCTTGAAAAGTTTTCAACATCTTTTAGTGTAAACGCAACATTATCAAAACTTCCAACTTGTTCTTTGATTATGTGATAACCTTTGGAGACTCCTACATTTGCTCGATCCAATGAACAAAGCATTATCTTTTGTGAATCCATTAATTTTTTGTTTGATCTTAGAAATTGCTTCTTCCTTGGAGTGCATAATTAATGGTTGACCCTTATAAAAAGTAATAACTTTATATTTTCCTTCTTCTATCCTTTTCACACATGTTGCATTTCATCCGTCTTAATATTGCTCTCTTTCTGTATACTTCTTTTCCTATCTCTGTAGAATTCATTTCTTGATTTTTTTGGTATAACCATGCTTTGAGCATACAAAATATTTGTATTTTAGATCCCCATTTTGGTCTTTTTTGCATGGTCCAGTACGAACACTAAAACCTACACTATGTGCATATTGCTTGTATGATTCTTCAAATCCTTCTACAGAATAAAATGTGCTTCCAATAAATGCCTTTAAATTCTCTTCACATTGGGGAATCCATTCAACAGCCTAAGAATCACATACATTGCCCAAAATGACAAAATAAAATATAATCTAAAGCATAAATTTAAAAAAAAACACAATGATTTACCTTGCCCTTTACTGGAGTGTTCAACAACATTGGGAATAGATAAAGAGAAGATCTACATTATAAGCAAATAATAACATCCATCAAAAACTATATGGTAATCCAAACATGTGAAATTATTTAAATAATTCATAAATGCAGTTCTTTTATTAGGACTTCATAAATTCTAACAATAATTTTTGAGCGATTGCAATAAGTAGCAGAATGTGAATTCTCATTCACATAACCATCGTGACATCCTTATTTGCTTGAGAAACTCTGTTCATTTTATGTTTATTGATAATGATGAGATGAATAAACTTATTGGTCATAACTCTGATTTTCTCAAAACCAAAACATCTTCAAATCCCTAAGAATGATGATTTAATTTTCATAAAATCCAGCAACACTGCTTACCTGTACTCACCCGGAAATGAGATGCACCGGGGTTGAGGAGATGCGTCGGGGTGAGTAGATGCACCGGGGTGAGGAAATGCGACGGGGGTGATGAGATGCGCCATGGGTGAGGAGATGCGCCGGGGTTGAGTAGATGCACCGGGGTGAGGAAATGCGTCGGGGGTGATGAGATGCCCCATGGGTGAGGAGATGCGCCGGGGGTGAGGAGATGCGCTAGGTCGTTGCTATGGGATCGGGAAAGACAATGTGAAATCATGATTGACAGTAAAGAACAGCTGATATCAAGAGTTCACAAGTTCTCATTTTAGATGGCTTCGCCCGTGCTTGATACTCGGCCGCCCGAGAGCTTCGAGCACATGCGTAGGTCATGCGAAGATCCTTGATGCATTTGTGTGCTACGCACGCATCAAGGCGGGTTGTGTCCGCGACATATACATATGAGTACTCAAAATGATCGTAAAAAAATACATCAATATTACAATATTTATATTGTAAAAAAATTTATTATTTGATATAAAAATATTATTTTCGCTACCTCTCTCTCTTCTTATCCCTCCCTCTCCCTCTCTCTCCCTCTATGCTTCACACCCTCCCCTCTCTCTCTCTCTCTCTTTCTCTCCATATATACAATAACTAGCATCTTCGCACGGCCTGTCGGCCGTGCTCGATGCTCCCGGTTGCCTTGGGTGCTCACGGGCTTCGCCCGTTCGCATCCAAGGAGGGTTTGTCTGTTTGTTTTCGATGTTCCCGGGCGGCCTTCGGCCGCCTCCACCCGATCCCTGCACCGCAAAAACTTGTGATTTGTTCATTGGCAGACACCTAGAAGATCTACAACTTTCGTATTCAACATTTTTCCTAAAAACGCATGTATAAAGCGTACTTTGCAAATGCACTCAGATCTCGCAAGGGGCTTACCGACCGTGTTGGATGCTTCTGGTTGCATTGGGTGCTCACGGACTTTGCATGTTCGCATCCAAGGAGGATTTGATGGCGACGGCCACCACGACGGGCAACTTGGTGATGAAGATGACGTTCATGGCACACTTGGTGATCATGGGGTAGTGGCGGATGATGATGATGATGATCCACCGGCCACAGACTTGCGGCGCCGTAGCGGTCACAGCTACAATCTTCGTCCACGCAACAATATTTAAATTTAATTTATCTTGCTAGTTTGTGGTCTGCATTTATCCATTTATGTGGTTTGTATTAAACTATTTTATTTCTGTCATTTTGAACTTGTGGTGTGCGTTTAGCCACTAATTATGGGCTGCTAATAGCCCCTTGGATGTAAGCCCTATATAAGGCCAAAACTCTTTTTGTCATTTAGACAAATATTGAAATCAACCAAGAATTTTTCAAAATCTAATTTCCTATCTTCCCCCTCCCTCTCTCCTTGCCGCCGCCCAAGGGTGTCTCCCCTCCTTCTAGCTCTTGGTCGCCCCCTCCCTCTCTTCTTATTCTCTTTTCTTCCCTCATCACTCTTCCTTACTACGTCCTCTCATCCACGTTTCTATCCAGCAATCTCAAAGGTTTTCGGCCAACCTTGGAGGAGAAGATACAAGTGCAAGAAAGAAAGGCTTGGGTGAACTTCTACGGCGTGAAGCGGGGAAGACGGACGAGTTCTTCATCCGTGGTGCATGTCACAACCCGCATTTTCCCAGCATTTAAAATACTATCAGAGTAGGGAAACTACGCATTGTGATGCCACGTCAGTAGATGTCCCCTACGTGACGTGGCATCACAATGCGTAGTTTCCCTACTCTGATAGTATTTTAAATGCTGGGAAAATACGGATTGTGACAGTGCGCTTCCCGCAGATTTCGAGGGAAAAGTGATTATTTCTTGTGGATCCAAAAATCTCGGATCTACGTTTCCAAGAGGGGTAACGAAATTCCTACTCAAGAGATTTTCCCTCTTTGATAGTTCTTGTGGTGGACAATTTTTGCATGGATTTTTCGAAGCCTTAATTTTCGTGGTATTATTCATAATAGATTTGTGTTTTTTGTTTGTTTTCCGATAACTCCCGAGAGGATTGGCGATCCTCGCCTTTTCTTTAGTTGGGATAGATCCTATCACTTTCGAATCGTGATTTCTTTGGTGGATCTATTTTGGTACAACTCCAAGCTCGTCGGAACCAATATTGTTCCTTTTAGCCGGAGAGAATTTTGGCCTATAGCTAATCTCTGATCCACTTGCGGTTCGGCTACCCGTAAGTTAGCGCGAGAGATAAATAAAAATCCATTGTATTTGCTGTGTTTCGTTAGTGTGCAGAAAAGACAGCGTTGAACATTGCGAGAGTCGTCGATACGCCATCCGTATAGGATCTTTTTTAGGACGGGACGAGGGAGGTTAGAAGTTTTCATGGATTGGCCACATTTTATCGAAGGTTCATTCGAAATTTTAATAGTATCATGCCACCAGTCACTGAATGCATGAAGAATGGTGATTTTATTTGGACTAAAGCGACCACTAGTGCGTTTCAAACGATTAAGGAACGGATGTCCGAAGCCCCACTACTACGGTTGCCGGATTTTAGCAAGGTGTTTTAATTATCATGTGACGCATCCGGGATAGGAATCAGAGGAGTTTTAAGTCAGGAGGGATATCCGATAAATTACTTTAGCGAAAAGCTTGTGGGCCCGAAGTTAACTAATTCAAATTATGATCGCGAGTTTTATGTTGTGATACGTTGTCTCCAACATTGGCGACACTATCTTATATCGAAAGAATTTGTAATCTTATCAGATCATGAGGCGCTAAAATTTGTAAACTCCCAAAATAAAATCAGCCCTCGGCACGCCAAATGGGTCTCCTACCTTCAGGAGTACACATTCATTATCAAGCACCTTAAGGGTACGTTAAATCGTGTGGCGGACGCTCTTAGCCGAGTCACCCTACTACTATCTACAATGAAAGTATCTGTCATAGGATTTGAAAGAATTAAGGATGAATATGTTCAATGCCCGGATTTTAAGGATATATACTTAGCCGCTCAGGACAATTCCCCTTCTACTATCTCTGCATACTACATCCGTGACGGTTATCTTTTTAAGCATACGCAATTATGTATTCCCTTCTCTTTGTTACGTCATTTTATTATATGAGAGTTATATAGCGGAGGGTTAGGTGGACATTTCAGTCGAGATAAAACTATAACACTAGTAGAGGATAAATTCTTTTGGCTGGGCCTCAAATCAATGGTCAATAAAATCATAGGGAGTTGTCGTGTATGTCAATTAGCGAAAGGTAACAAGACCAACGCTGGTCTTTACACACCACTTCCGATTCCGTCTGTTCTATGGGAGGATGTTAGCATGGACTTCATATTGGACCTACCCCTGACATTTAGGCGACACGATTCCATTCTGGTCGTAGTGGATCGATTTTCCAAAATGGCCTACTTTATCGCTTGTCATAACACCAACGATGCATCACATGTTGCTAAGTTGTACTTCAAGGAGGTCATGGCACATCGGGGCATCCCCAAAACGATAGTGACTGATAGGGACGTTAAATTTACTAACTATTTCTAGAAAAGACTTTGGAAGCTTTTGGGCACTAGACATATGTTTTCATCGGCCTATCATCCCCAAACGGATGGGCAAACGGAAGTGGTTAACTGAAGCTTGGGTGGATTACTTCGTTGTTTAGTGGGTGATCATAAAGGTATGTGAGACCTTATTCTTCCTCAAGCTCAATTAGCTTACAATAATTCTAAGAATAGGTCCATCGGTTTATCTCCAAATGAGATCGTGCATGGATATAAGGCGCTCGTACCTCTTGACTTGGTTCTGTTACCACCATCTTTTAAATCCAGTAAATTTGCACATTAGCGAGACGTTAGCGAGACGTTAGCTAAACAATATGTTGTTTATCAATTGAATGCTAACGTACATAGGCAAGCAGTCCCCTTGAATATTGGTGATTTGGTAATGGTTCGTCTTATCCCTGAACGGATGCCTTCGGGCACCTTAAAGAAATTGGCGAATAGGAGAGCCGGTCCTTTTCGGGTTTTAAAGAAGCTAGGCGAAAATGCATATTTATTAAAGTTACCCGCTCATTGGGGAATCTCCCCTATTTTTAACGTTTCGGATTTAACACTTTATGTCACTCTACCACCTGAACTTTCTGTCTCTCCGTTTAGATGATGAAACCTTCGGGGTGAGATTATTTCTGGATCGCTCTCCCCTTCGGATGCTCCGGGAGGTATGTTGCCTATAGATGATGAAACCTGTTTTTCTTCTTTGCCTAACACATTTCCAAGGTTCCCCCGAACCGCTTTCTTGCCTGACAGGATTTTGCAGGATGCAGTGTTTCCCACTCCCGACGGTGACATTCACAGGTTTTTGGTCTGGTGGCATGGTCGTCCTGCTTCGGACGACTCTTGGCTCTCTGCCTCAGAGGTGGCTCTTCTAAATGAGGATCTCTTACGCTGTTACCTTCCCTCCCACTCATCGGTGATGAGTCCTTTTGAGCGGGGGAGGATTGATGAAGACGGCCACCACGGGGAAGGGAAATGTAGTTGTGGATGTGTTGAGTAGCAAAGCTCCAACCGGAGCAAATTGGTTGCAGATGCATGATGAGCGTCTGATTCATGAGTTGGAAGCTCTAGATATATCTTGTGTTGATAGGAGAATGGGCGCGAAGGCATGCTTGAACTGGGAGGAGGTGCAATATAACCTGTCACAACCCGCATTTTCACCGCATAAAAAGCTTATCAGAGTAAGGGAAAATGCGCGTCATGATGCCACGTCAGCAGGGGATAACTGCGGACGCTCAGGCAGACACCAAACTAATCATGAAGAAAGGTTCTTTTAAAGTTATTTTAAGGAAAATCAGTTCAGTGCAGTAGTTAGCCGTATCCCTCGACTTAGTGGCTCATCTAGTCCACGAATCAAAATATATTATACGCTGCGGAAAAATACTTGATTAGATTAACTCAAACATCCTACATGAGTAAAAACATTCCTAAGGGACAACTCATGCTATACAAGTCTCTAAATTTATTATAGTAGGAAAGATAGCTTTTACGGTCGCTAAAAATAATAAGTTAGAGTTCCAAATTATGCAATGCATGAAGTAATAGTAGTAGATTTTATAGTTGAAAATACCTAACATGCATTCCTAGCATAAATCCTCCCAGAGAACAAGTAATCCACATCCACATTTAAAGAAACGAGCAGCTAGCAAGTATCAAATAACTAACAATTCAGTGGGCGCCAACAAGCTGACACGAACCCACGAACAAAAGTATGTCTGAACTAGTAAAACTAAACAAACATCAAACTACCTCGCTAACTTGGTGATGAAGTTGACGTCCATGGCGCACTTGGTGATCATGGGGTAGTGGCGAATTATGATGATGATCCACCGGCCAAAGACTTGCGGCGCCGTAGCGGTCACGACTACAATCTTCGCCCACGCAACAATATTTAAATTTAATTTATCGTGCTAGTTTGTGGTCTGTATTTATCCATTTTATGTGGTTTGTATTAAACTATTTTATTTCTGTCATTTTGAACTTGTGGTGTGCGTTTAGCCACTAATTATGGGCTGCTAATAGCCCCTTGGATGTAAGCCTTATATAAGGTCAAAACTCTTTTTGTCATTTAGACAAATATTGAAATCATCCAAGAATTTTCCAAAACCTAATTTCCTATCTTCCCCCTCCCTCTCTCCTTGCCGCCGCCCAAGGGTGTCTCCCCTCCTTCTAGCTCTTGGCCGCCCCCTCTCTCTTCTTATGCTCTTTTCTTCCCTCATCACTCTTCCTTACTACATCCTCTCATCCACGTTTCTATCCAGCAATCTCAAAGGTTTTCGGCCAACCTTGGAGGAGAAGATACAAGTGCAAGAAAGAAAGACTTGGGTGAACTTCTACGGCGTGAAGAGGGGAAGACGGACGAGTTCTTCATCCGTGGTGCGCTTCCCGCGGATTTCGAGGGAAGAGTGATTATTTCTTGTGGATCCAAAAATCTCGGATCTACGTTTCTGAGAGGGGTAACGAAATTCCTACTCAAGAGATTTTCCCTCTTTGATAGTTCTTGTGGTGGACGATTTTTGCGTTGATTTTTTGAAGCCTTAATTTTCGCGGTATTACTCATAATATATTTGTGATTTTTGTTTGTTTTCCGATAACTCCCGAGAGGATTGGCGATCCTCATTTTTTCTTTAGTTGGGATAGATCCTACCACTTTCGAATCGTGATTTCTTTGGTGGATCTATTTTGGTACAACTCCAAGCTCGTCGGAACCAATATTTTTCCTTTTAGCCGGAGTGGATTTTGGCCTATAGCTAATCTCCGATCCACTTGCGGTTCGGCTACCCGTAAGTTAGCGCGAGAGATAAATAAAAATCCATTGTATTTGCTGTGTTTCGTTAGTGTGCGGAAAAGAGAGCGTTGAATGTTGCGAGAGTCGTCGATACGCCGTCCGTATAGGACCTTTTTGAGGACGGGACTACATCAGTATTTGTTAGTTTGTGTTCGATGTAACCGGCACTGTCATCGGCCGCCGCCACCTGTGCCTCACCAGCATAAAATCCATGTTTCAGTCACTTTGTTTGATCAAAAATAGAATTCATTCTGCGACCACTTTTGTGACATCTTCGAATGCAAAAAAAAAAATTATAAGTACCGGCTGTTGAATTTTGTGAAGTGGAAGTGGTTGACGGGACAGTCCGGGCGGCCTGGGCGGATAGCTTTGGCGGACTAGGCGGACTCGGTGGACTGTGATGTGCGGCCTGGTGGAAGGTCTAGTGGGCAGCCGGCTGTCTTCTGAGCGGGTTGTTGCATGGAGTCCGCGGACTATGCGGCCTGGTTTCTGCGGATAGGGCGTTTGCTAATTGGCTTTGCCAAGGAGCGGCCTAAGCGGATAGAGGCTTGCGGACTGGTGCTTTGCTCAGTGGTCGTGGTGCAAGCTTGTGCTGTCTGGCGGTTTGGCTCGTGTCCGCGGGATGCTTGCGGACTGGGCTTAGAGCTTGGCTGAGGCCTTGTCGAGCTCTGGTGGCACAGCAGGTGCTTTGCTGTGGAGGTCTTTGGCGGACTGGATTATGGAGTCCGGGAGATGGCTGCTGCGATGGGGCAGGAGTGCGAGGTGCTTGCGGACTGCTGGCGGTCTGTGCTAAGGTTTTTGGAGGACGGGAGTTTGTGTCCGCCATGCTCGCATTGGCCTTTGATGGTTTTGTCCTTGGTCACACTCTGTGCCAAGATCATGGTGTCTGTCGTATCCGCCAAGTCCGCTGTGACCGGGCGGACTGTTGTTATCTGCCTTTGGTCGTGGGCTTGTGACGGATTGAGGCTTGAGTCTTGCGGACTGCCTCGGGTTGGTGCGGACAACCATTGAGGGGGTTGCTGTCCTGTAGTAGTCGGAAGCTTTGCGGGCTGATGCCTTGTCCGCATAGCTTGGGCGGACTAGAGAGGGTTCGCCAATGGTGCCTTGCTCCTGGCGGTTTTCCTTGGTATCCGGCTAAGTCCTTGCGGACTCGTCGGACGGTGTTTTTGCTATCGCGCGGGCTAGGGCGGTGTCGCTATCTCTAGGGCGGTGACCACACTCCTCACCTCGCCTATAAATAGGACCCCCCCTGGCAGGTCTACAGTAACTAGAGTGAACAGTAAGTTGGGTTGAGCGAAGTGCTGCGGTCTCAGTTTGTCAGTCCGCGCGGATTGTTTCAGTGCTGATGTTTGTTGTGTGTAGGTCCGCGGGTTGCTTCAAGGATCCAGGAGTTTGGCTGTGACTTCGGTCAAGTAGTTGGAAGTGTGCGGTCTCTGCGGACTCAGCAGGAGGTCGCTCTGCGGCTTGTCAGTTCTGTTTCATCTTTGCCAGCTTCAATAACCTGTCCGCCGGCTTCAGGCGGGTAGGGGTGTTCCTCAGTTCAGGTTCAGCAGGAGACGAATAACGGTGTGTTCGCGCGGCCTCGCGGCGTCGGCGGACTCCGTGGCTATTCGGCGGACTGCAGCTAAGTGCGGGCAATCTCAGCGGACTCGGCGACCTCGGCGGTCTCGGCGGACTCCGGTGCTGTCCGCCCTGCTTGGTTTTTTTGGTGCTTTCTGTTTATAGCTGTTATACTAGCGAAATCATGTCTCGCTATGTATGTCTCGTGGTGTAAAGAAGTGAATGAATAATAGACCTGCTTGTGCTTCCATTGTTTGTTGGGTTTAACCTTTGTTCCTCGGTTTTCCGCTGGTTCAACGTGAGAACTGGGTAGTTCCGAAGATATTAATTTGGCATTTGGGATATCTTGCTGACCACGTTGAGAAAATTTAACATGGTATCAGAGCGAGGTTCAGTTGCGTGAGCGGATGTCAGCCAGTGTTGTTACTCAGTGATTGAGTGGTGATCAACCTGTGTTGTTGCTCGGAGCTTCTGAAAGGTTGCCAACAGGTGTTGCAATGGAAGGGAGTTTTGCAAGAGGTCTGGGCATTGAACTCTTAACGCCGACTAACTTCAAGAAGTGGAAGTCGTGCATGAAGAGTTATCTTCTTGGCGAGGAGCTGTGGGAAGTCGTCGGTGGTGACAACAGGCAGGAGGTCACGGCTGCGTTCGGTACTGCTGAGCAGGTTAGGCTCTAGAGAAGAACAAATGCTAAGGCGGAGTTCATTTTGAAGAGAGCCGTGTCTCCGGAACTGTTTGATCACATCGTTGGATGTGAGTCGGCTGCTGATATTTGGACAACCATTGATGAGTTGTTCAATAGGAAGAATGTGGCACGGCTTCAGTTCCTGGAGAAT
The DNA here is from genome assembly GCA_039583875.1 of Platanthera guangdongensis. NCBI lineage: Eukaryota > Viridiplantae > Streptophyta > Magnoliopsida > Asparagales > Orchidaceae > Platanthera > Platanthera guangdongensis. The sequence continues at coordinate 206,933,809 of CM077151.1, read as the reverse complement.
GAGTTGGCTAGGGCAACTCAGGGAGACCTTTCCATCTCCAAGTACTTCTTAAAGATGAAGAGCTTGTGTGCTGAGCTGTCGGCTCTGGATCCTGATGAGCCTATCTCTGAGGCAAAGATGAAAATGCACATTATCCGCGGCTTGCGGAAGGAGTATGTGGCCTTTGTTACATCTGTTCAAGGGTGGGCTACTCAGCCATCTTTGCTGGAGCTGGAAAATCTGCTTGCCTCGCAGGAGAGCTTAGCAAGGCAGATGACTGGAGTGAACTTGAAGCAGGAAGGCAGCGAAGCTCTCTTCTCAGGCAAGAAGAAAGGATGTGAAGGGAAGAAGAAGAAGAAGGTGCAGGTCGTTGGTAAGAAGGAGACTTCAACTTCATATCCGCCGGAGAGGAGCAATGCTCCTAAGGACTGGAAGAAGAACCTGAAGTGCTACCGGTGTCATCAGCGAGGGCACTTCAAGCGGGACTGCAAGGTCAAACTGCAGCCTGGGCATGCTGCGGGAAAGGAGGAAGCTTGCTCAAGAAGTGAAGAAGCAGAATGGGGCGGAGCTTTTATGACGGGCACTTGTGTCCGGGCCTTGTCTGCTGAGGACTTCAACGGCGAGTGGATCGTGGACTCCGGGTGTGGTCATCACCTCACCGGAGACAAGTCAAAGTTCACCTCCATGCAGACTTACTCAGGTAATGAAGCTATTATCACTGCTGATAATACTGTTTATGCAGTAGAGAAAGAGGGGGTCGTGTCTTTGGGTAGTGATCAGGGGCCACTCGCGTTAAGGAGTGTGTATCACGTGCCGGGCATGAAGAAAAAGCTCTTCTCGGTGACCAATGCGGTGGACGCTGGTTATCACGTTCTGTTTGGGCCAACAGACGTGAGGTTCCTTCGCAACGTATCAACAGTGAAGGCTGATGTTGCTCATGTTGGGAGGAGGGTGAAGAACTTGTTTGTTCTTGCCACCAATTCTTATGTTGATCGGATGAGGGCCAATGATAGCGCTGCTATCTGGCATGAGAGGCTGGGGCATGTTGGCATGGACAAGCTGAAGGCGATGGCGAGTAGAAGTCTGGTGAAGGGGTTGCCGAAGTTGTCCTCTTTTGGTGATGGGCATGTTTGCGCGGGCTGTCAATACGGTAAGGCACATCGCCTTCCATTTGATAAATCACAAACAAGGAGCAAGAAACCATTGGAGTGCATTCATGGCGACCTGATGGGACCGACGGTTACTGCCAGCCTTGGTGGAAGCAGATACATGCTTGTCTTGGTTGATGACTACTCAAGGTATACTTGGGTATACTTCTTAAAGGAGAAGTCGGAAGCCTTCCGTTTGTTTGTGGAGTTTAAGGAGTTGGTAGAAGGTCGGCTTGGCTTGCGGATTAAGAAGCTTAGAACTGATAACGGGGGTGAATTTGTTTCCTCCGAGTTTTCTAACTTCTGCAGGAAGCACGGGATCCAACGAGAGCTTACATGTGCTCACACTCCACAACAAAATGGGGTAGCGGAGCGGAAGATCCGTCATCTGACGGAGACCTGCAAATGTTGGATTCATGCGAAAGATATTGTCACAACCCGCATTTTCTCAACGGTAAAAATCATATCAGAGTAAGAGAAAACACGCGCTGTGATGTCACGTCGTGCAGGGGATAACTGCACACGCTCAGGAAAAACTCCAGACGTTAGATTTTAAGGAAAATTGTTAATTAAGTATGAAAGAAAATCAGTTTTGTCGAATGGCTGTATCCTTCGGCCCGGTGGATCAGCTAGTCCACTGTTAAAACTATATTTATACGCAGCAGAAAATACTTTGCTTCAATTAAATTGACGTCCTAAATGAGCGTAAGTGTCCCCGGGGGACGACTTATGCGTGCACGACCCTAAGGTGAATATAGTAGGTATAAAAAGATAGTGTTTTACGCTGAGGAAAGATAGTGTCTTTGATTTAGAAACATGTTATGCATGGGGTACATATAATAATACTTTTAGGTTTTAAAATATCTAACATGCAACCTAGCATAAATCCTTCCCAGAAGCAAGTAACCAACCACAAATAGACAAAAATAGCAGTTTAAATTCATATTCAGCATCACAAGAAGCCACCAGTGGAAGCCAACAACCTGACACGAACCCACTGGCGAGTATGTATGTCTATACAGAAGAGTAAAGAACTACCTCACAACAAACGGGGATCAGCAATCTCAGCTACCCTAGAGGCCACCAACAAGCCCCTCCAGAAGAACTAGCCGCTGAACTGGCTACAACCTGGACCTGAGGCATTCAAGAAAAGAACACCTCAACAAGGAAACAATCAAAAGGTAAATAGAGCAATGAATTAATTAGCAAATAAAAAGAAGGGTTTACCAACCCGGCAGCAAACCGCAATAAGCAAAAGAAAAGGGGATGACAGTAAGAAAAGAATGCTGTCAAAAACACCGCAGAGCTCACCAAGTGCGAGCAATAAAACCAATATACCTTACCAAGAGAGAGCCTGCAACAGCATCAGGACATATACATATGCCAAAAAGAAGGGTAAACATAAACAGGAAAGGGACTAACAGCCCTAACACGTAGGTAAGCGGCAGTGGTCAAAACATGGGTCTGAATGCATAACTAGAATCAGACCCAAAAAGGGCTAAGGGGTCAAACAGTGGCAGCTTTAGGGTCCCACACACACCAACCCAAACCGGGGCAAAAGGCGGTGGCCACAGCTCTCCACATAAAACCACCCCTCCAGAGGCCACCAAAACTCCACCACCTGCCACAACCCAAGAGTCGGCTTGCAGAAAATTAGCCGAACACCCAATGCCCCCCCCCCTTCTAGGGAAAAGTCCCACTAACAGTCCTAAGAAACACACGAACCCAAGGCAAAACGTCGGGTCCACCCGACGCGGCCTTGCACGCCTAACCAAAACCAACCCCGAGTCTTCCTGACCCCAAAACAAGCGCAACACCCAGTGTCGACACGATGTGTCGACACCACGACAAGTCGGTGTCGACACAAGGTGTCGACACAACCGCTGCTGGTGTCGACACCAAGTGTCGACACCTCTGCGGCCGGTGTCGACACAATGTGTCGACACTGCCGCTGCGGGTGTCGACACCAAGTGTCGACACCACTGCGACCGGTGTCGACACAAGGTGTCTACACTGCCGCTGCGGGTGTCGACACCAAGTGTCGACACCTCTACGGCCGGTGTCGACACAATGTGTCGACACTGCCGCTGCGAGTGTCGACACCAAGTGTCGACACCACTGCGGCCGGTGTCAACACAACACTGTCGCTGCGGGTGTCGACACCAAGTGTCGACACCACTGCGGCCGGTGTCGACACAAGGTGTCGACACTGCCGCTGCGGGTGTCGACACCAAGTGTCGACACCCCGACTGGCCGGTGTCGACACCAAGGTGTCGACACCCTGACAGGCTGGTGTCGACACCACGGTGTCGACACCCTCACAGGCTGGTGTCGACACCACGTGTCGACACCCAGATAGGCTGGTGTCGACACCACGGTGTCGACAACCCGACTGGCCGGTGTCGACACCAAGGTGTCGACACCCTGACTGGCTTCAGGCGCCAGATCCAGCACACATCTAGAAACGAGAACGAGGATTCTCTCTCTCTCTAGAGTACAACATCCATCGGCAATGGCAGCTACTCGACCTAAACCGAACTGAAACTGTCCCTAATAGACACAATCCCTCGGAAAACTGAGATTTAACTGGAACTTCCTACAATAACCACAGTATGATCGGGAACAAACCCTAGCTTACACTTAAGATCTAAACAAGAAAGAGATAAAAATTAGCTCAAAAGAAAGACAAAGATCAGCTTTGTCAAGGATGAGGGGACATCACTTGCCTCAATACCAGGAACTCGGTCGGCGGCCTCCCCCGCTCACGGATCTGGCCGCAGAGCAGCAAGCTGAGGAGCAGAAAGAAAGCAGATCCCGGCGAGGGCAGTCCAGATCCACTCTCGAAATCGAATTCCGACCGCTAAATCTCCAGGAATCGGCGTCCGAAGGCTAGGGTAGTCCGGTGGTTCTCTTCCTCACGCAAAGGTGGAGGCTTCTACCAAGCAGAGAAAAAGGGAAGAAACAAATAAACCCAGCCCTAATTCTAACCCAAGACTATATATATATCAGTTAAATAATAAACAAACCACATATCAATAATTATTTACACTTAATATCAAAACAACACGAAACCTGAAACTTCTCGGAAAAAGACGAAATTCACGCTGCAGCTAAAAACCCACGCTACGAACACAACTGCGAAGTCGAAATTAACATTCGACGAACGAAACCCGGGATAACACCTCCCGAAGCCAAAACACAAGCATTCCCTAAGAGGCCCAGCCGAGTCATCAAACAGACTCCGGCTAGCTGGGGAATCTTGCTAACAGGCTACAAACAGGCTACACAGGGAACCCTAAGAGCTAAAACCACGCTCTACAACGGCAAAAAGCTGGAAATACTCCATCGTAACGCCAGCCAAAGATCAAACAAAACACAGAAAAACCCTGGGGTTTTACAACCACTCCCCCTAAAAGAAAGTTTCGCCTCGAAACTTTACTCACAACACCCCTATAAGGAAGGAGAGAGAAAGAGCCAGGAAAGGGCTAAATAACTAAATAATAAAATAGAACATACCAAGCACAAGATCAGGGAAACAGATGAGGGTGAGCCTCCCTCATAGCCGACTCTAACTCCCAAGTCGCGCTTTCCACATCTTGATTCCTCCATAAGACTTTAACTATCGGAATAGTCTTCTTCTGCAACGCCCGAACTTGAGAATCCAAAATGCGAACAGGCACCTCCACATAAGAAAGATTCGGCTCCAACTGAGGCACAGAATCCAAAACATGCCTGCCATTCATCATACATTTCCGCAGCTGACTGACATGAAAGACATCATGTATGCCAGGGAAATTTGCGGGCAAAGCCAGCCTGTAGGCTGATACCCCAATCCGCTCAACAATCAGAAACGGCCCCACGTACCTCGGGTCCAACTTCATACTCTTGCCAAATCGCTTGACTCCAACCAACGAGGAGACCTTTAAGAACACCGAGTCCCCCACAGCAAATTCCAAGTCCGATCTATGCCGATTGGCGTTCTTCTCATATCTCTCCTGGGCTATCCGAAACTTTTCCCGAACAAGCCTCACATCGGTTTCCATCTCCTCAAGTGCTTCTGGTCCCAACAAAGGTCCCTCGCCTAGCTCAGCCCAAAACAAGGGAGTCCTGCATCGCCTCCCATATAAAGCTTCAAAGGGAGCCATTTGCAAGCTTTCTTGATAACTGTTGTTGTATGCGAATTCCATGAGCCGCAAGCGCTCGTCCCACGCTCCTCCGTGGTCCAGAATATAGCATCGGATCATATCTTCCACAATCTGATTCACTCGCTCCGTCTGACCATTGGTCTGCGGATGATAAGCCGTGGAATATCTCAAATCTGTACCCAACCCTTCTTGAAGGCTCTTCCAAAAATGAGACGTGAACCTGGAGTCTCGATCTGATATGATACTTACGGGTACACCATGCAATCTGACAACCTCTTCCAGATACAGCTCGGCTATCTTTCTCATCGGATAATCGATCTTAAATGGTACGAAATAAGCGCTCTTTGTCAATCTGTCTACGATTACCCAAACTGAATCATGCCCCTTAGGCGATCTCGGTAAGCCGGTAATGAAATCCATCGAGATACTCTTCCACTTCCACATCGGAATCTCCAAGGGAGTCAGCTTGCCACCAGGCCTCCCATGGTCGGCCTTCACACGCCTGCAAGTGAAACACTCTGAAACAAATCTGGCTATGTCCTTCTTCATCCCGTACCACCAGGCAATCTGCTTTAAATCATGATACATCTTGGTAGACCCTGGATGGTAGGCAACACTAGATCCGTGGGCGTCTCTGCACACCATATCCCGGATATCTCCAACCGCAGGGATGCAAAACCTGCCACGGTACTTCAAGGTACCCGCATCATCTATAGAGAAATCTGGTAATTCACCCTTCTCAGCTCGAAGATACAAATACAGAAAATCGGGATCGTCCTTCTGATGCAGTCTCGTAAGCGTAATCCACGAAGGTTCTGCTACTGCTAAGCTACTCTGCGAATCACAGCTTCCCACAGAAATGTCCATCAACAGAAACTCTTCCACTAGACGCTCGGCGGAAAGATTAAAAATCTTACCTGACTTCCGACTCAGGGCATCAGCCACCACATTTGCCTTGCCTGGATGATATTGAATTTCAACATCATAGTCGGCCACGTACTCCAACCACCGCCGCTGGCGCAGATTCAATTCTTTCTGAGTGAAGACATACTTCAAACTCTTATGATCCGTGAAAATCTTGCACTGCGCGCCATATAGCAAATGCCTCCACAATTTCAGCACATAGATCACAGCTGCAAACTCCAGGTCATGCGTAGGGTAGTTCCTCTCGTGAGTCTTTAGCTGCCTCGACCCGTACGCAATCACATTTCCGCCCTGCATCAAAACGCAGCCCATACCGACATGCGACGCATCTACATATATATCATACTCACTACCCTCCGTAGGCAAAGACAAAATTGGAGCCGAACATAGCCTTCTTTTTAGTTCCTCAAAAGCCTTCTCACACTTACCATCCCATATAAAAGCTACGTTCTTCTGCGTCAACTTGGTCAACAGCGCGGACAAGGTAGAGAAGCCTTCTACAAATCTTCTATAATAACCAGCCAAATCCAAGAAGCTTCTGATCTCTTTGGGGGTAACAGGTCTCGCCCATTCCATAACAGCAGCGATCTTTTCTAGGTCCACCGATATTCCCTCCTTATTAATCACGTGGCCTAGAAAAGAAACTTGAGGCAACCAAAATTCACATTTGCTCAACTTGGCGTATAACTTATGGTCTCTCAGAGTCGCCAAGACCAGCCGCAAATGTCGATCATGCTCCTCTGCATCCTTAGAATACACCAAAACATCGTCTATAAAGACAATCACGAACTTATCTAGAAAATCCTTGAAAACTCTGTTCATCAAATCCATAAAAGCTGAGGGCGCATTAGTCAATCCAAATGACATAACCAAAAACTCAAAATGCCCATGACGAGAGCGGAACGCCATCCGCGGAACATCTGACTCCCGAATCCTCAACTGGTGATAGCCCGAACGAAGATCTATCTTGGAAAACACGACACTACCACGCAGTTGGTCAAACAAATCGTCGATTCGCGGCAAAGGGTACCTGTTCTTAATAGTAACCTTGTTCAGCTCTCTATAGTCGATGCATAACCTCATCGACCCATCCTTCTTTTTAACGAACAGCACTGGCGCACCCCAAGGCGAAGAACTCGTCCTTATAAAGCCTTTTCCCAACAACTCATGCAGCTGAATTCGCAACTCTTCCAGCTCTCGCGGGGCCATCCGGTATGGCGCCTTTACGATAGGACGCGTGCTTGGCTCCAAATCTATTGCAAACTCGACATCTCGATCGGGTGGAAGACTGGGAAGATCGTCTGGAAACACATCAGAAAAGTCACACACCACAGGAATCTCTTCCAAACAGGGCTCACTAACAATCGACCCTACCAGAGAAACCACACCGGCAAAACAGCTAGAAACAAGCAACTTCCGAGCACGCACCGCAGAAATGACTGGAGACTCCTAGAGGGAATGCCCATAAACGCTCCCTGGCTGACCGTTGTCTTTGACGAAGTCCAAGCGCTTACCCTTGCACTGGATCACAGCATCGTACCTTGACAACCAGTCCATGCCAAAAATAACATCAAAGTCCTCCAGGTCAATCACCTTCAAATCTGCCTTGGCTAGAAAATCTCCCAACAAAATTGGACAATCGAGGATACCCAGGTCCGTAACCACAGAGTCACCGAAGGGGAACTTAATGCAGAAGGCACCACCAACACGATCTAGGCCCAAACTAAACCGCTCCACGAAGGCTCTAGCCACAAACGAGTGGGTAGCGCCAGAATCGAAGAGAACGCGCGCCCAGCGGTTCTTTACCTTAAATCGTCCTACGAATTGCACACGCATCTAAGGCAACAAGCGGTAAAACAAAAACTACAACTAAAAGGGAACGTAACGAAACGACTGGGGAGGAGTCGAACCTGAGATAACCTGGGTCGAGGTCTGCGCTTCGTCTGCCGAAAGCACATTCAGCTTTCCTTTTCCTTTATCCACTCGCTGAGGCGGTGGCAGAGCCTGGAGGGGAACTGGCTTCAGAATAGACTGGGTCTGAGGGCACCTTGTCTTGAGATGACCCTTCTGGCCGCACTTAAAACAGACCTTATCTTTTAACCAACAACGGGCAGCCTCATGCCCCTTCCTTCCACACAAGGCACACACCAAGTCTCCCCTGGAAGTACCCTGAATCGCGTGCACTTGTTCCTTCTTCTGCGCTCCCAACCTTTTGAAACACTTCTCAAAGGGGTGGCCTGGCCGGCCACAAAAGCTACAAATCTCTTTAACCTTCTTTCTTGAGACAGCATCAGGTTTCTGAGGGCTCTTCCCTCCACCGGACTTCCGCTTATCCTTCCTTAACTGCTGGCCTCTATTCATGGCATTCTCAATGGCCTCAACTCTCAAAGCAGCTTCAACCGCGCTGGCATAACTGACCGCTCCATAGGCATTCGCTAACTGCTGAATGTCGCTTCTTAGTCCACCCAGAAATTGCTTAACTCGGTCTGCCTCAACACTCACCAGACCCGGAGCAAACCGACTCAACTTACTAAACTCAATCTCATACTCACTAACCGTGAGTTTCCTCTGCTTTAAGTGAAGAAAGTCGTTCATTAGCCGGTCCCGTTCGACTGAAGGCAGGAACTTACTTGACAACAGCACCTTAAATGACTCCCAAGTGCAACCTGCCACTAAGCTCTCTTTCTCACTCAGCCACCAATGCTTTGCTAAGCCCTTGAGCTGGTAGGCAGCGAGCATCACTCTCTAATCGTCCGTAATCCCTGAGTAAGAGAACATCTCCTCAATGGTAATCAGCCAGTCATCCAAAATCATGAAATCTGCCTGCCCATCATAGGTAGGGGGTCTCAGCCGCTAAAACTGGGATATGAACGCCATCTCCGGGGGCACCACAGCCAAAGGCACGGGAGGAGCAGGAGGGGTAGGAACAGCTACCCCCTCAGCGGGGTTCTGAGCTCTCGAGGTCTGTCCCGCCACCACTGCTACAAGGGACTGAATCTGAGCCTGCATAGCCACTACCTGCCTCGATAACTCCTCATTACTCTACCGCAGGCTTTCTACCAACGCATCGCTCTGCGCTCCTGACGTCTCACCCTCAGATTGGGGGGTCGATCTCGTCGCAGGACGTCTCGCCATCCTAAAATCACACAAGCTTTAGACAAATCCTAGCCCATCAACTAGAACGAAACTACCCGGTACGGACAAACACACTTAAATATGAACTTCAACTGCAAAACTTGCTCTGGGAGTTGTTTTTTACCATGATGATGTTATGCTTATCCTAAGATGGTTCACCACCCTCATACTGACTCATGTGCCTAAACCATGAATGCATGCATTTGTATTCTTTTTGACTCAAAACTATGTGTGTACATATGTCATCTTGCAAATCTTTAGCTTGGCACGTTGTGCTGATGAAATGTTATGCTATGCATGATGTGCTATGCATTCTAAAAAGGCCTTAGTGCATGTCATGGGCGGCGTACACATGAAAATGTTATGCATCCCATACTACATAACATTCCCATGTAACGAAAAAGAAAACGTGCTAGCCGCATTCATGTGGTGAGGTTATGCATCCCATACTACATAACCCTCACATGTTGCCTCCTATGGTGGATCCATATACAAACACATATTATGCATCCCATACTACATAATATGCCTTGTATACTTCTTCATGCTCATGAGTATATTGTTCGTGCTTCGGCCAAGACGTGCTGATGACATATCGGTGTGTGAATGGTATGGTGCTAAACACTAATGCAGACAAGGGAAAGGTTGCCCAACCATTTGTCAAGCAACCTCCCTCTGATACCAACTGTCACAACCCGCATTTTCTCAACGGTAAAAATCGTATCAGAGTAAGAGAAAACACGCGCCGTGATGCCACGTCGTGCAGGGGATAACTGCACACGCTCAGGCAAAACTTCAGACGTTAGATTTTAAGGAAAATTGTTAATTAAGTATGAAAGAAAATCAGTTTTGTTGAATGGTCGTATCCCTCGGCCCGGTGGATCAGCTAGTCCACTGTTAAAACTATATTTATACGTGGCAGAAAATACTTTGGTTCAATTAAATTGACGCCCTAAATGAGCGTAAGTGTCCCCGGGGGACGACTTATGCGTGCATGACCCTAAGGTGAATATAGTAGGTATAAAAAGATAGTATTTTACGCTGAGAAAAGATAGTGTCTTTGATTTAGAAACATGTTATGCATTGGGTACATATAATAATGCTTTTAGGTTTTAAAATATCTAACATGTGTTGAGGACCAAGGTCCAGCGGGATTGGGTGTGTGTGGGACCGCATATTTGGGCTTCCCCATCGCGTTCCAGGTCTGGGTGTTGACCCCGGTGGGCCCCCCGTGTGGCGGAATATCCCCGCCATCCCGTGGTTGGATTAGTCCCACAAGCAGGTGGTCCTTGGTGTTTATGTACCCCCGTCCCCCCTTACCATTACCTCGGGGTTTTGGGAAGATGTTTGACGGTGGTTTCCACATGGTATCAGAGCCATCCCGCTGCGGGGGTGTGTTGAGGACCAAGGTCCAGCGGGATGGGTGTGTGTGGGACCGCATATTTGGGCTTCCCCATCGCGTTCCAGGTCTGGGTGTTGACCCCGGTGGGCCCCCCGTGTAATCCCCGCCATCCCGTGGTTGGATTAGTCCCACATTGCCTGCAGCAGTGTTTTGTACCCCCGTCCCCCCTTACCATTACCTCGGGTTTTGGGAAGATGTGTGGTGACGGGTGGTTTCCACAACATGCAACCTAGCATAAATCCTTCCCAGAAGCAAGTAACCAACCACAAATAGGCAAAAACAGCAGTTTAAATTCATATTCAGCATCACAAGAAGCCACCAGTGGGCGCCAACAACCTGACACGAACCCACTGGCGAGTATGTATGTCTATACAGAAGAGTAAAGAACTACCTCACAACAAACGGGGATCAGCAATCTCAGCTACCCTAGAGGCCACCAACAAGCCCCTCCAGAAGAACTAGCCGCTGAACTGGCTACAACCTGGACCTGAGGCATTCAAGAAAAGAACACCTCAGCAAGGAAACAACCAAAAGGTAAATAGAGCAATGTTGAAACCAAAAACTTGGTCTCTCGTGGAGTTCGGGGTCCCAAAAGAGGGGTGACCTCACACCTACTACACTCGGAGGAACGTCACGGACCGAAGACTTGGGAAACTAGGAACAGACCCTCGGCTCTAGCGCGGAGGTCCCACCTCACACCCGGAAGGCTACCTGAGCCCTTCCCCTCCCTAGCCAATGCTCGATCTAGGGTGCCTTGGAGGAGCCCTCTCTACTCTACCAAGGAGGAACTAAGGGAGGAGGAAGCCAAAAAAAGATCCCCTCCAAAGGCACCCAAGGGGGTCTATTTATAGTTTTTCCAAGTCCTGGGGGAAAAAATGACCAAAATACCCCTACGGCCAAAAGGCCTCGGGCCAATAGAAAGCTGTCACGCCGGGGGCAGAGAGGTAATTCCCCCCCCCCCCCCCCCCCCCCCCCCCCCCCCCCCCCCCCCCCCCCCCCCCCGAGGGCAAGACGGTAAAAGCAAGGGGGCAAGGGCAAGAAGGCTGGGCAAGCTGGCAGCCTGCGAGCTGGGGCGGCCTGCGAGCTGGGGCGGCCTACGGGCTGGGGTGGCCTGCGAGCTGGGGCGGCCTGCGCGAGACGGGGCAAGGCGAGCTGCGGCCTGGCGAGCTGGCCTCCTTGGCGAGCTGGCCTCCTCGGCGATACGGCAGCCTGGGCGAGGCGGCGGTCTGGCGAGACGGGGCAAGGCGAGCTGCGGCCTGGCGAGCTGGCCTCCTTGGCGAGCTGCGGCCTGGCGAGCTGGCCTCCTTGGCGAGCTGGCCTCCTCGGCGAGACGACATCCTGGGTGAGGCGGCGGTCTGGCGAGACGGGGCAAGGCGAGCTGCGGCCTGGCGAGCTGGCCTCCTTGGCGAGCTGGCCTCCTCGGCGAGACGGCAGCCTGGGCGAGGCGGCGGTCTAGCGAGACGGGGCAAGGCGAGCTTCGGCCTGGCGAGCTGGCCTCCTTGGCGAGCTGCGGCCTGGCGAGATGGCCTCCTTGGCGAGCTGGCCTCCTCGGCGAGACGGCAGCCTGGGCGAGGCGGCGGTCTGGCGAGACGGGGCAAGGCGAGCTGCGGCTTGGCGAGCTGGCCTCCTTGGCGAGCTGGCCTCCTCGGCGAGACGGCAGCCTGGGCGAGGCGGCGGTCTGGCGAAACGGGGCAAGGCGAGCTGCGGCCTGGCGAGCTGGGGCGGCCAGGGGCCGGGCTGAGGCGGCTTAGGCGGCCTGGGGCCGGGCGGAGGCGGCTTAGGCGGCCTGGGGCCGGGCTGAGGCGGCTTAGGCGGCCTGGGGCCGGGCTGAGGCGGCTTAGGCGGCCTGGGGCCGGGCTGAGGCGGCTTAGGCGGCCTGGGGCCGGCTTCTCCAGAGTGCCTTGGGGGGAGAAATATTTTCTCCCCCTACTAGTATGTTTCCAAGCCAGGGCCAAAATTGGCCATCGAGAGTGCAAAATCTCCAAAAAGCTTAAAAACGGATTTGCCTTGTTTTGGGCCCACTCTTCGCGCATACGGGGTTGTACACAATCCCCGCTCTTTTCGAGGTTGGCACAAGCTCGGAAAGAAACATCCAACCCGACGTATTCGCGGAGTGTAACTTCCCTGCGGGGTCAACCTGCCATGTCAGCTATGGGAGCCTGGGTGGCGAGACGGCCTCGGGGTGCAAACACTTACTCTCCACGAGAGGTACCACCGGCCCTGCCAGCTAGTGGGAGCCTGGCGGCGGAATCGTCATCGGAGCAAAGGGCTTGGGCTACCACGAGAGATCAACCTACCCTGCCAGCTAGATGAGAGCCTGACAGCGGAATCCATCTCGAAGCTAAGGACTAGGCTTCTACGAGAGATCAACCTGCCCTGCCAGCTAGATGAGAGCCTGACAGCGGAATCCATCTCGAGGTGAGACCTTCCCACCCTCCGAGAGATCAACCTGCCCTGCCAGCTAGGTGAGAGCCTGACAGCGGAATCCATCTCGAGGTGATACCTTCCCACCCTCCGAGAGATCAACCTGCCCTGCCAGCTAGGTGAGAGCCTGACAACGGAATCCATCTCGAGGTGAGACCTTCCCACCCTCCGAGAGATCAACCTGCCCTGCCAGCTAGGTGAGAGCCTGGCAGCGGAATCCATCTCGAGGTGAGACCCTCCCACCCTCCGAGAGATCAACCTGCCCTGCCAGCTAGGTGAGAGCCTGGCAGCGGAATCCATCTCGAGGTGAGACCTTCCCACCCTCCGAGAGATCAACCTGCCCTGCCAGCTAGGTGAGAGCCTGACAGCGGAATCCATCTCGAGGTGAGACCTTCCCACCCTCCGAGAGATCAACCTGCCCTGCCAGCTAGGTGAGAGCCTAGCAGCGGAATCCATCTCGAGGTGAGACCTTCCCACCCTCCGAGAGATCAACCTGCCCTGCCAGCTAGGCGAGAGACTGGCAGCGGAATCCATCTCGAGGTGAGACCTTCCCACCCTCCGAGATATCAACCTGCCCTGCCAGCTAGGTGAGAGTCTGGCAGCGGAATCCATCTCGAGGTGAGACCTTCCCACCCTCCGAGAGATCAACCTGCCCTGCCAGCTAGGTGAGAGCCTGGCAGCGGAATCCATCTCGAGGTGAGACCTTCCCACCCTCCGAGAGATCAACCTGCCCTGCCAGCTAGATGAGAGCCTGACAGCGGAATCCATCTCAGAGCTAAAAGGACTTAGCCTCCACGAGAGATCAACCTGCCCTGTCAGCTAGTGAGAGCCTGACAACGGAATCCATCTCGGAGCTAAAAGGACTTAGTCTCCACGAGAGATCAACCTGCCCTGTCAGCTAGTGAGAGCCTGACAGCGGAATCCATCTCGGAGTGAGACCTTTCATGGACCATAAATATTTTTCGGTAGTTTCTACCATTAATCATAGCTGATACAACGCAAGCTAAGTTCATTACAAAGAGATGATTCACTTCTCTCTTACCTCCCTCTTCCCCCGTGAATCATCTGATCCTTCCCCGGGTGCCCACATCAACCCTGTCCTCACATCTCTCCTCTGCTGCCTCGGGTCGGACTTCTTCAATCCGCACCGGGTCTTGCGCTTGTTGAGGCTGATGAGGTTGCGGTGCTGGAGCTATTGTCCTTCTCAACTCCAGAAATTCGGGGCAAGTAGATGTTGCGTGGCCTTCCTCCTGGTGGAACTCACAGTAGGGTAACTCTACTCTGACTCTTCTCCTTCCTGTGTGGTTCCTCCTCTCCCTTCGACCAATTTTCATTGCTTGTTGTGGTGGGGGTAGGAGCTGCATAGGGGCTTGCCTTTGGAAGATGAACCTCCCTCGGTCTTCATGAAAATCCCCCCCATCTTGGTTGTGACCTCTTCTTGGACCCCGAATGGGTCCTCCCTGCTGCCTCCAACCTGGTTCTGGACCCTCCTGTCCCTGGAATGCCTGAGCTCTCTGCTCTTCTCTCCTTCTTCCTTCCTGATGTCTCGAGCCTCCTTACTCCTTCGACTCCGCCTCTGTTAGCCTTGCCAACTTTTTGACAAATGACAGGTTGGCCGCCTCCATGGCTATCTCCTCTGCCGCCCTTTCCATCAGCTCTTCGAAGGAAAGAGGGGCCTTGCGGGTCAAGCCCATCTTGAAGAAACCCTCCTTTAGCCCAACGATGAAGGCCATCTGGAGAGCATACCCTGGCATCTCCTGGACCTCCAAGATCTCCTCTTGGAACCTGTCTACATAGCGGGCCAGCGACTCCTCGGCCCCTTGCCTTATCAAGAATATGGACTCAGGACTCCTCTTCCGCTTTTTGGAGGTGGAGAAGCGGAGCTGGAAGCTTCGGCTCAAGTCCTCGAACCCATAGATCGACCTCGGAGGGAGTTGGTGGAACCAGTCCCTTGCCTTCTCCTTCAACGTGATCGCAAAGAGGCGACACTTGAAGGCATCCGTCATCGGCCTGATGGAGACCGCATCCTCGAACCACTGCAGATGCTGAACGGGGTCATCCTTCCCGGTATAGTAAGCCATGTCTGGCTCTCTGAACCCCTCGGGAACGGGAGCTGAGATGATCAGCTCGCTGAAAGGTGACCCCCTAAGGGGTGGTCTCGCCACCTCCACTCGCGCGACCTGCTCGCCTGGGAGGTTGGCACTCGCCGGGCTGGAAAACAGCTCCCGGCCGGTGAGGTCTCGCTCGACCCCATCTCCCGTCCTCTCCTTCCCTGGCCTTCTTCCTGGTGTACTTCCTTCTCCCCCCGCTGGGGTCATCTCGCCTAGACCCCTGGGAGTCGACTCGTCGAGGGGGGGAGCTAGCTCCTGGGGGGTCGGGGTGGAGCTGCCACCCTGAGGAGCAATGCTTCGCAGCATCTCCATGATACCCTGGATGGAGGCCATGAACTCTTGCCTCCCCACAAAGGGTCCTGAGCTAGGGAGCTCGCCGAGATCATCACTACCTCCCTCACCTCCAGTCATGACTCTCTCCCGAGATCTTCTGTGCTGGTCACTCTCCACACTCACCGCACCAGAATGTTGAAACCAAAAACTTGGTCTCTCGTGGAGTTCGGGGTCCCAAAAGAGGGGTGACCTCACACCTACTACACTCGGAGGAACGTCAAGGACCGAAGACTTGGGAAACTAGGAACAGACCCTCGGCTCTAGCGCGGAGGTCCCACCTCACACCCGGAAGGCTACCTGAACCCTTCCCCTCCCTAGCCAATGCTCGAGCTAGGGTGCCTTGGAGGAGCCCTCTCTACTCTACCAAGGAGGAACTAAGGGAGGAGGAAGCCAAAAAAAGATCCCCTCCAAAGGCACCCAAGGGGGTCTATTTATAGTTTTTCCAAGTCCTGGGGGCAAAAATGACCAAAATACCCCTACGGCCAAAAGGCCTCGGGCCAATAGAAAGCTGTCACGCCGGGGGCAGAGAGGTAATTCCCCCCCCCCCCCCCCCCCCCGAGGTCAAGACGGTAAAAGCAAGGGCGCAAGGGCGAGAAGGCTGGGCAAGCTGGCAGCCTGCAAGCTGGGGCGGCCTGCGAGCTGGGGCGGCCTACGGGCTGGGGCGGCCTGCGAGCTGGGGCGGCCTGCGCGAGACGGGGCAAGGCGAGCTGCGGCCTGGCGAGCTGGCCTCCTTGGCGAGCTGGCCTCCTCGGCGAGACGGCAGCCTGGGCGAGGCGGCGGTCTGGCGAGACGGGGCAAGGCGAGCTGCGGCCTGGCGAGCTGCGGCCTGGCGAGCTGGCCTCCTTAGCGAGCTGGCCTCCTCGGCGAGACGGTAGCCTGGGCGAGGCGGCGGTCTGGCGAGACGGGGCAAGGCTAGCTGCGGCCTGGCGAGCTGGCCTCCTTGGCGAGCTGGCCTCCTCGGCGAGACGGCAGCCTGGGCGAGGCGGCGGTCTGGCGAGACGGGGCAAGGCGAGCTGCGGCCTGGCGAGCTGGCCTCCTTGGCGAGCTGCGGCCTGGCGAGCTGGCCTCCTTGGCGAGCTGGCCTCCTCGGCGAGACGGCAGCCTGGGCGAGGCGGCGGTCTGGCGAGACGGGGCAAGGCGAGCTGCGGCCTGGCGAGCTGGCCTCCTTGGCGAGCTGGCCTCCTCGGCGAGACGGCAGCCTGGGCGAGGCGGCGGTCTGGCGAGACGGGGCAAGGCGAGCTGCGGCCTGGCGAGCTGGGGCGGCCTGGGGCCGGGCTGAGGCGGCTTAGGCGGCCTGGGGCTGGGCTGAGGCGGCTTAGGCGGCCTGGGGCCGGGCTGAGGCGGCTTAGGCGGCCTGGGGCCGGGCTGAGGCGGCTTAGGCGGCCTGGGGCCGGCTTCTCCAGAGTGCCTTGGGGGGAGAAATATTTTCTCCCCCTACTAGTATGTTTCCAAGCCAGGGCCAAAATTGGCCACCGAGAGTGCAAAATCTCCAAAAAACTTAAAAACGGATTTGCCTTGTTTTGGGCCCACTCTTCGCGAATACGGGGTTGTACAAGCAATGAATTAATTAGCAAATAAAAAGAAGGGTTTACCAACCCGGCAGCAAACCGCAATAAGCAAAAGAAAAGGGGATGACAGTAAGAAAATAATGCTATCAAAAACACTGCAGAGCTCACCAAGTGCGAGCAATAAAACCAATATACCTTACCAAGAGAGAGCCTGCAACAGCATCAGGACATATACATATGCCAAAAAGAAGGGTAAACATAAACAGGAAAGGGACTAACAGCCCTAACACGTGGGTAAGCGGCAGTGGTCAAAACATGGGTCTGAATGCATAACCAGAATCAGACCCAAAAGGGCTAAGGGGTCAAACGATGGCAGCTTTAGGGTCCCGCACACACCAACCCAAACCGGGGCAAAAGGCGGTGGCCACAGCTCTCCACATAAAACCACCCCTCCAGAGGCCACCAAAACTCCACCACCTGCCACAACCCAAGAGTCGGCTTGCAGAAAATTAGCCGAACACCGAATGCCCCCCCCCCCCCTTCTAGGGAAAAGTCTCACTAACAGTCCTAAGAAACACACGAACCCAAGGCAAAATGGCGGGTCCACCCGATGCGGCCTTGCACGCCTAACCAAAACCAACCCCGAGTCTTCCTGACCCCAAAACAAGCGCAACACCCAGTGTCGACACGATGTGTCGACACCACGACAAGCCGGTGTCGACACAAGGTGTCGACACAACCGCTGCTGGTGTCGACACCAAGTGTCGACACCTCTGCGGCCGGTGTTGTAACGGCCCAGCCTAGGCTCAGAGGCTGCCGCACCCACGCATGGTCCGCACAGCTTGGCCACCCATGACTGCTACAGGGCTGCAGCCCAATACACCCCAACGCCTCCTCGGCCTGTTTCTCAGCACGCCGCGTTGTTGGCGCTAGGTATCGAACCCGCAACCCTTGATAGCAACTCTTCCAACAGTGCTCATCACCAACTGAGCTGCGTGGTCACGGGTGGCCAAGCTGTGCGGCCCATGCGTGGGTGCGGCAGCCTCTGAGCCTAGGCTGGGCCGTTACATAAAAAGTGCACTTTTTATGTAACGGACTCAGAGGCTGCCGCACCCATACCAATGGGCCGCACAGCTTGGACCGCTACATGGCTGCAGCCCAATACACCCCAACGCCTCCTCGGCCTGTTTCGAACCCGCAACCCTTGATAGCAACTCTTCCAACAGTGCTCATCACCGACTGAGCTGCAGCTCAATTGGTGATGGTCACTGTTGGAAGAGTGATTTATCAAGGGTTGCGGGTTCGATACCTAGCGCCAACAACGCGGCGTGCTGAGAAACAGGCCGAGGAGGCGTTGGGGTGTATTGGGCTGCAGCCCTGTAGCGGTCACGGGTGGCCAAGCTGTGCGGCCCATGCGTGGGTGCGGCAGCCTCTGAGCCTAGGCTGGGCCGTTACATAAAAAGTGCACTTTTTATGTAATGGACTCAGAGGCTGCCGCACCCATACCAATGGGCCGGACAGCTTGGACCGCTACAGGGCTGCAGCCCAATACACCCCAACGCCTCCTCGGCCTGTTTCGAACCCGCAACCCTTGATAGCAACTCTTCCAACAGTGCTCATCACCGACTGAGCTGCAGCTCAGTTGGTGATGGTCACTGTTGGAAGAGTGATTTATCAAGGGTTGCGGGTTCGATACCTAGCGCCAACAACGCGGCGTGCTGAGAAACAGGCCGAGGAGGCGTTGGGGTGTATTGGGCTGCAGCCCTGTAGCGGTCACGGGTGGCCAAGCTGTGCGGGCCATGCGTGGGTGCGGCAGCCTCTGAGCCTAGGCTGGGCCGTTACATAAAAAAGGATCCGTAGAGAATCTGTGAGAATGAATCTCACCGATTCTCACCGAATCGGTGAGATTCATTCTCACCGATCGGGACCCCCCCCCCCTTTTATATGCTTTTTTTTAAAAAAATAAATAATATATTATTATTATTATTAATTATATATATTTATATATAGTTAAGAAGAGAGAAAAGCCCTTCTTCTTCCCCGAACAGCAGCCCCCCCTGTGCGACGAACCTTCCGTTCGCGAAACTTCCGGCGGCCGCCACCGCCGATCCGGTGGACGGAATTTCGATCCGATCGCGGCGTTGGAAAGCTCTCGGCGAGAGCTTCGTGATCGCGGTAAGCTTTTCCCGTTTCGGTGACCGTTTCGCCATAGATTTTTTCGGCCCTAACCCCGGTTGTCCGTTTTTTCGTAGATCTCGTCTCCGCGTGTCCCCTTTTGGACGGATCTACGTGGTGGAGTATTTTGGGTGACGTTTTCAAGGTCGATTTGAGGCAAGTGGATTTCTCCCCTCTTGCGTGCCACCATGAGTTGCATTTTTGTTGTATTATTCTTTTCTCCTTGTCGTAGAATAGGTGAAATTGGAATGTTCCTAGTTTTGGGCTTGTAGTCGGCCCAAACTAGGAAGTTTTCGGTTTTATTTTAGTTGTACTCGGCGGGTAGGGGGAAATAACTCGGCGGGTAGGGGAAAATAAATCGGCGGGTAGGGGGAAATAAGTCGGCGGGTTTTGGTTGTAGAACTTGGTAGTTTCTAAGTGGTGTTGTCGGCTAGTTTTGGTGCCGAATCGTGGATCCTTAGCATGTGGTAGCTGGGTTTCTGAAGGAGTATGGTACCAGGGGAGTTTGAGCCGTGGCCACCACCATTCCCTCCTTTGGACATTTTGGGTTCCTAAAAGAGGTTGGAACTCTATGTGTGTGGACCCTGTGGCGGCCCCTTTAGTACTCTTGAGACACCTGGACCTGGTTGTTCGGTTGTGACTGTTCTTAGTCTCCGACACAGGTTTGGGATTTGTGCCAGTGCTAATGATTTACAAGTTTAGGACTGTTAGTTCCTTCTTACTGTTCATTTGATGCATATTGGTTTCCTTCTGTCTCTGCAGGCTTGAGCGGAGTTTGGTACGTTTCTGTACTTGTTGCATTTCTCTCACTTTACTGATTATTACACCTGCATTTTGTCCTCTTTTGGATTCTTTAGCTGAGTTTTTCGGCATTTACTCTTGCAGGGTTGGTAACCCTTTTTCTTTCCGTTCTTTTTATTCAATTATTATCTGATGCTTCTTTGCCACTTGTTTCATTATTTCTTGCTGAGGTGTTCTTCTTTTGAATGCCTCAGGTTCAGGTCTGTAGTCGGCTGTGCGGCTAGTTTCAGGAGTTTCTCTGTGGACTGCGCTTTGGCAGTGTTTTCCTCGCTTGTCGAGGTAGTTCTTTAGCCTTGTAGTAGTACAGACATACATGCTCACCAGCGAGTTCGTGTCAGGTTGTTGATGCTCGTTGGTGGTTTTCCTTTGTGATATTAAGTATTTGCTTAGCTGCTAGTTTACCTGTTTTGTGGTAGTTTCACTTGCTCTCTGGGAATGTTTTATGCTAGGTTGCTAGTTACTTTAAACCCTATAATAGAACTACTATATGTATTGCATGATCATCATGTTTTATAAAAGCTCAAACTCTATTTTCCAATGCGTAAAAAGATGGTTTTCCTTATAAATATTATAAATTGAAATCTAGGGTCTTGCACAGTGTATGTTGTCCTCTTAGGACGCTTATGCGCTCTTTTAGGATGTTAAGCATAAATGAAGTATTTTTCCGCTACGTATAAAAATAGTTTTCAAACCGAGGACTATCTGATCCACTGAGCCGAGGGATATGGCCAATTAATTTAAAAATCAGTTTTCTATTCATTTTAACTTATGATTTGAAGGATTAGAGTGTTGTCTGAGCGTCAGCAGTTATCCCCTGCTTGACGTGGCATCACAGCTCGTTGTTTTCTCGTGCTCTGATTCATTATATAAATGAGAAAATGCGGGATGTGACAGTTGGTATCAGAGCCAGGATTCTCCGACTATATCGGCGGTATGTGCTCGGAAGCTTGTAGATTCCGGATGTTTTGCTTGTTTGGTTTCGGTTTTAGAAACCAAGGTTAGTTTGCCGTGTTTGGAGGAGATCCCGGTGGTTCGTGATTATCCTGATGTCTTTCCAGCTAATCTTCCTGGTCTCCCGCCTGATCGAGACGTGGAGTTTGTTATAGATTTGGAGCCGGGTACGCGTCCTATTGCCAAGGCGCCTTACCGGATGGCCCCACGCGAACTGGAGGAGTTGCGTATCCAGTTAGACGAGTTGCTTGAGAACGGATTTATAAGGCCGAGTTATTCGCCTTGGGGTGCTCCCGTTTTGTTCGTCAAGAAAAAGGATGGATCGATGAGGTTGTGCATCGATTATAGAGAGCTAAATAAGGTAACGATCAAGAATAGGTATCCGTTGCCTAGGATAGATGATTTGTTTGATCAACTGCGAGGCAGCGCCGTGTTCTCTAAGATTGACCTTCGTTCGGGCTACCACCAGTTAAGGATCCATGAATCAGATATACCGCGGACTGCCTTCTGTTCCCGACATGGACATTTTGAATTTTTGGTGATGTCGTTCGGTTTGACCAACGCACCTTCTGCTTTCATGGACATGATGAACAGGGTCTTCAAGGACTTTCTGGACAAGTTTGTGGTCGTATTTATAGACGATGTGTTGGTGTATTCACGCAATGTTGAGGAGCATGACCAACATTTGCGTCTAGCTTTATCTGCCTTGAGGGACCATAAGTTGTTCGTCAAGCTAAGTAAATGCGAGTTCTGGTTGCCTCAGGTTTCTTTCCTGGGTCATGTGGTTAACAAGAACGGAATCTCTGTCGACCCAGAAAAGATAGCCGCAGTTATGGAATGGACGAGACCTGCCACACCCAAAGAAATAAGAAGCTTCCTAGGGTTGGCTGGCTACTATAGAAGATTTGTAGAGGGTTTCTCTACGTTATCTGCTCCATTGACTAAATTGACGCAGAAGAATGCAGCATTTGTGTGGAGCGATAAGTGCGAAGAAGCATTCCAAGAGCTAAAGAATAGACTGTGCACTGCTCCGATATTGACATTGCCTACGGAAGGATTAGACTATGCCGTTTACGTGGACGCATCCCACGTGGGTCTTGGTTGTGTGCTGATGCAAGAAGGAAAAGTGATTGCGTATGGGTCAAGACAACTTAAGATTCATGAAAGGAACTACCCTACACATGACTTAGAATTCGCAGCAGTTATTTATGCATTGAAATTATGGAGACACTTGTTGTATGGTGCGCAGTGCAAGATTTATACAGATCATAAGAGTTTGAAGTACGTTTTCACTCAAAAGGAGTTGAACTTGCACCAGCGCAGATGGTTAGAGTATGTGGCTGATTATGAAGTGGTGATCCTGTACCATCCGGGTAAGGCTAACGTGGTAGCCGACGCCTTAAGCAGGAAGACAGGGAAAATTTTCAATCTCTCCACTGAGTTGTTAGTAGAAGAGTTCCTTTTAATGGATATTTCAGTTGGTAGATGTGACTCGCCAAGCAGTTTGGAAGTGTCTGAGCCTTCATGGATTTCTCTTACGAGGCTTCATCAAAAGGACGATCCTGATCTACTGCACCTTCATAATAGAACTGAGAAGGGGGAGCTGCCTGACTTTTCGATCGATGATGCGGGTACTCTAAAGTACCGCGGTAGATTTTGCGTCCCCAATTTTCGAGATATTCGAGTTAAGTTGTGCAGTGAGGCACACGGTTCAAGTGTGGCCTACCATCCAGGGTCTACAAAAATGTATAAGGACTTGAAACAGATTGCCTGGTGGATTGGGATGAAGGGTGACATTGCAAGGTTTGTGTCAGAATGTTTTACGTGCAAAAGAGTTAAGGCTGATCATGGA
This sequence comes from Platanthera guangdongensis, assembly GCA_039583875.1. Classification (NCBI taxonomy): domain Eukaryota; kingdom Viridiplantae; phylum Streptophyta; class Magnoliopsida; order Asparagales; family Orchidaceae; genus Platanthera; species Platanthera guangdongensis. The sequence goes on along the minus strand of CM077151.1, from coordinate 206,910,921 downwards.
AGGCCTGGTGGAAAGTTAGCGCCTTTAGAGATTCCAACTTGGAAGTGGGAGAGTATCTCAATGGATTTCATTACTGGTTTGCCGAGATCTCCCCGAGGGCATGACTCTGTTTGGGTGATTGTTGATAGATTAACAAAGTGTGCACACTTCGTACCCTTTCAGATTGGTTACTCGATGAAGAAGATATCGGAGCTATATTTGAATGAAGTTATCAGGTTACATGGAGTACTCGTAAGTATAGTATCAGATCGAGACTCCAGGTTTACGTCTCGTTTCTGGAAGAGCCTTCAAGAAGGATTGGGAACTGACTTGAGATATTCCACCGCATATCATCCACAGACCAATGGTCAAACGGAGCGTGTTAATCAGATTGTGGAAGATATGATCCGTTGTTATATATTAGACCACGGAGGAGCGTGGGATGAATGCTTGAGGTTGATGGAGTTCGCATACAATAACAGTTATCAAGAGAGTCTGCAAATGGCTCCTTTTGAAGCGCTATATGGAAGACGATGTAGAACTCCTCTATTTTGGGCTGAGGTTGGTGAGAGGCCGATGTTAGGTCCAGATGCCTTAGAAGAAATGGAAGTCTCTGTAAAGCTTATTCGAGAGAATCTTCGGATAGCGCAAGAGCGGTACGAGAAGAACGCCAATCGGCGTAGGTCCGTTTTGGAATTTTCTGTGGGGGACATGGTATTCCTTAAGGTTTCCCCGATGGTTGGAGTGAAGAGGTTCGGTAAGAACCATAAGTTGGACCCGAGGTATGTGGGACCATTTGAAATTGTGGAGCGGATTGGTGTGTCAGCCTACAAGTTGAAATTGCCCGCAAATTTTCCTGGCGTGCACAATGTTTTTCACGTGAGCCAACTGCGGAGGTGTGTGCTAAGTGACAGACAAGTGCTGGATGCAGTGCCCCAGTTGGAGCCTAACCTTTCCTACGTGGAAGTTCCTATTCGTGTTTTGGATGTGCAAGATCGAGTGTTGCGGAGAAAGACAATACCGATGGTAAAGATTCTGTGGAAAAACCAAGACGTGGAGAGTGCGACTTGGGAGTTGGAGTCAGCCATGAGGGAGGCGCATCCTCATTTGTTCTCCTAGCTGTGCTCGGTAAGCATTCGATAACCCTTGGTTATTTTCTTTCCCTTCTTTGGTAGAAGTGTTTTGTGCGTAAAGTTTCGGGACGAAACTTTCTTTTAGGGGGAGTGACTGTAACGCCCCCGATTTTCCAGTGATTTATTTAATTTCTTATTTGGCGTATTATGACGTCAGAGCGTTTTGTTAGCGCGTGTTGGTCGTGTGACGTTGTTAGAGCGTGCTTTTAGCTCTTTAGGTTTCCTGCGTGGCTTGGTGATGCCTGGTAGCAAGATTCCCTAGCGAGCCGGAGTCTGTTTGGTGACTCGGTGGAGCTTCTTGGGGAATGCTTGTGTTTTGGCTTCGGGAGAAATTTGCCCGAGTTCTGTTCGTCGGATTTTGTTACCGACTTTGTCGTAGCGCGTTTGCGTTCGTTAGGTTTAACCGGCCAAATTTTGGGATTTGCGTCGGGAGTGGAAAATTTTATATTAGGAAATTATATCGGCTAATTTTAGACTTGCTCGTCAAGTTTCGTCGCGTTCCGAGCATTTTTGGAGCCTCGGCGCGCGATTGAAGTTTGTATGTTTTCGCGTACGCCGTTAACTTTAGAAATTATTATCTCGATAACGGTGCGTCGGAATTCGATTTCGACTTCGCCTTTGGATTCGTAGCGTCGTCATTCGCCTACGGTGCGAATTTCGTTCGTTTCAGCGCGCGTTTGGCCCTCCGTAACTATATAAAGTTATCATGTTATAATAATTATGTATATTATTATATATATATATATTTATATAAAGTATTTATATAAAAAAAACAAAAAAAATAATAATAAAAAGGATTCGTAGAGAATCGGTGAGAATGAATCTCACCGATTCTCACCGAATCGGTGAGATTCATTCTCACCGAATCGGTGAGATTCATTCTCACCGATCGGGACCCCCCCCCCCTTTTATATGCTTTTTTTTAAAAAATAAATAATATATTATTATTATTATTATTAATTATATATATTTATATATAGTTAAGAAGAGAGAAAAGCCCTTCTTCTTCCCCGAACAGCAGCCCCCCCTGTGCGACGAACCTTCCGTTCGCGAAACTTCCGGCGGCCGCGGCCGCCGATCCGGTGGACGGAATTTCGATCCGATCGCGGCGTTGGAAAGCTCTCGGCGAGAGCTTCGTGATCGCGGTAAGCTTTTCCCGTTTCGGTGACCATTTCGCCATAGATTTTTTCGGCCCTAACCCCGGTTGTCCGTTTTTTCGTAGATCTCGTCTCCGCGTGTCCCCTTTTGGACGGATCTACGTGGTGGAGTATTTTGGGTGACGTTTTCAAGGTCGATTTGAGGCAAGTGGATTTCTCCCCTCTTGCGTGCCACCATGAGTTGCATTTTTGTTGTATTATTCTTTTCTCCTTGTCGTAGAATAGGTGAAATTGGAATGTTCCTAGTTTTGGGCTTGTAGTCGGCCCAAACTAGGAAGTTTTCGGTTTTATTTTAGTTGTACTCGGCGGGTAGGGGGAAATAACTCGGCGGGTAGGGGAAAATAAATCGGCGGGTAGGGGGAAATAAGTCGGCGGGTTTTGGTTGTAGAACTTGGTAGTTTCTACGTGGTGTTGTCGGCTAGTTTTGGTGCCGAATCGTGGATCCTTAGCATGTGGTAGCTGGGTTTCTGAAGGAGTATGGTACCAGGGGAGTTTGAGCCGTGGCCACCACCATTCCCTCCTTTGGACATTTTGGGTTCCTGTAAGAGGTTGGAACTCTATGTGTGTGGACCCTGTGGCGGCCCCTTTAGTACTCTTGAGACACCTGGACCTGGTTGTTCGGTTGTGACTGTTCTTAGTCTCCGACACAGGTTTGGGATTTGTGCCAGTGCTAATGATTTACAAGTTTAGGACTGTTAGTTCCTTCTTACTGTTCATTTGATGCATATTGGTTTCCTTCTGTCTCTGCAGGCTTGAGCGGAGTTTGGTACGTTTCTGTACTTGTTGCATTTCTCTCACTTTACTGATTATTACACCTGCATTTTGTCCTCTTTTGGATTCTTTAGCTGAGTTTTTCGGCATTTACTCTTGCAGGGTTGGTAACCCTTTTTCTTTCCGTTCTTTTTATTCAATTATTATCTGATGCTTCTTTGCCACTTGTTTCATTATTTCTTGCTGAGGTGTTCTTCTTTTGAATGTCTTAGGTTCAGGTCTGTAGCCGGCTGTGCGGCTAGTTTCAGGAGTTTCTCTGTGGACTGCGCTTTGGCAGTGTTTTCCTCGCTTATCGAGGTAGTTCTTTAGCCTTGTAGTAGTACAGACATACATGCTCACCAGCGAGTTCGTGTCAGGTTGTTGACGCTCGTTGGTGGTTTTCCTTTGTGATATTAAGTATTTGCTTAGCTGCTAGTTTACCTGTTTTGTGGTAGTTTCACTTGCTCTCTGGGAATGTTTTATGCTAGGTTGCTAGTTACTTTAAACCCTATAATAGAACTACTATATGTATTGCATGATCAGCATGTTTTATAAAAGCTCAAACTCTATTTTCCAATGCGTAAAAAGATGGTTTTCCTTATAAATATTATAAATTGAAATCTAGGGTCTTGCACAGTGTAAGTTGTCCTCTTAGGACGCTTATGCGCTCTTTTAGGATGTTAAGCATAAATGAAGTATTTTTCCGCTACGTATAAAAATAGTTTTCAAACCGTGGACTATCTGATCCACTGAGCCGAGGGATACGGCCAATTAATTTAAAAATCAGTTTTCTATTCATTTTAACTTATGATTTGAAGGATTAGAGTGTTGCTTGAGCGTCAGCAGTTATCCCCTGCTTGACGTGCCATCACAGCTCGTTGTTTTCTCGTGCTCTGATTCATTATATAAATGAGAAAATGCGGGATGTGACAGGTGTCGACACAAGGTGTCGACACTGCCGCTGCGGGTGTCGACACCCCGACTAGCCGGTGTCGACACCAAGGTGTCGACACCTTGACAGGCTGGTGTCGACACCACGGTGTCGACACCCTCACAGGCTGGTGTCGACACCACGTGTCGACACCCAGACAGGCTGGTGTCGACACCACGGTGTCGACACCCCGACTGGCCGGTGTCGACACCAAGGTGTCGACACCCTGACTGGCTTCAGGCGCTAGATCCAGCACACATCCAGAAACGGGAACGAGGATTCTCTCTCTCTCTAGAGTATAACATCCATCGGCAATGGCAGCTACTCGACCTAAACCGAATCAAAACTGTCCCTAATAGACACAATCCCTCGAAAAACTGAGATTTAACTGGAACTTCCTACAATAACCACAGTATGATCGGCAACAAACCCTAGCTTACACCTAAGATCTAAACAAGAAAGAGATAAAAATTAGCTCAAAAGAAAGACAAAGATCAGCTTTGGCAAGGATGAGGGGACATCACTTGCCTCAATACCAGGAACTCGGTCGGCGGCCTCCCCCGCTCACGGATCTGGCCGCAGAGCAGCAAGCTGAGGAGCAGAAAGAAAGCAGATCCCGGCAAGGGCAGTCCAGATCCACTCTCGAAATCGAATTCCGACCGCTAAATCTCCAGGAATCGGCGTCCGAAGGCTAGGGTAGTCCGGCGGTTCTCTTCCTCACGCACAGGCGGAGGCTTCTACCAAGCAGAGAAAAAGGGAAGAAACAAATAAACCCAGCCCTAATTCTAACCCAAGACTATATATATATATCAGTTAAATAATAAACAAACCACATATCAATAATTATTTACACTTAATATCAAAACAACACGAAACCTGAAACTTCTCGGAAAAAGACGAAATTCACGCCGCCGCTAAAAACCCACGCTACGAACACAACTGCGAAGTCGAAATTAACATTCGACGAACGAAACCCGGGATAACACCTCCTGAAGGCAAAACACAAGCATTCCCTAAGAGGCTCAGCCGAGTCATCAAACAGACTCCGGCTAGCTGGGGAATCTTGCTAACAGGCTACAAACAGGCTACACAGGGAACCCTAAGAGCTAAAACCACGCTCTACAACGGCAAAAAGCCGGAAATACGCCATCGTAACGCCAGCCAAAGATCAAACAAAACACAGAAAAACCCGGGGGCGTTACAGATATCCCAAGGTCCTTTTGGGCGGAGGGGATGTCTTGTGCTGCTTACGTCATCAACCGGATGCCACTCAGCACTATCAACATGAAGACTCCTCTTGAGCTGTTGTTGAAGGAGAAGCCGAGTGTTGGACACCTTCGGGTGTTCGGTTCAACTTGCTACGTGCATGTCCCGGATGCTTCACGGACAAAGCTGGATGCGAAGACATGGAAGCTTGTCTTTGTTGGCTACGATGAGCGGAAGAAGGGATGGAAATGCATGGACCCTGTGACGAAGAAGTTCGTGGTGTCAAGAGACGTTGTCTTTGACGAGCTGACGTCATATGGAGGTGGCTCGGTTAAGCTAACCGGAAGTAGCAAGGTTGATGAAGCACCGGTGGCGGCTGCTGAAGGCTTGGAAGAGGAGCTTACTGTTTCACCAACAGCTCCTGTTGCTTCTAACTCCGAGGCTGAGCCTTCTGGCTCAGGAAGCAGGGGGAGCACTGCTCAATGCTTGCCCCAGGTAGGAGTGGAGCCTGAAGAAGCAACGGAAGCAGTGAGCAAGGAACCGACCCTTCGGAGATCGAAGAGGGTGGTTAAGCCACCGGCTCGGTACTGTGATGGGAATGCAGTGAGCTTTGTCTCCTGCTTCTTTGCAGGTCCTCTGGATGAGCGAGAGCCTGCAAACTTCAACGAGGCCACTGGAGTGAAGGAGTGGGAAGGTGCCATGAAAGAAGAGATTGATGCTCTGAAGAAGAATGAAACATGGGACCTTGTTCCCAAGGTTGATGGCATTACTCCGGTTACTTGCAAGTGGATGTACAAGTTGAAGAAGAAGGCTGATGGGAGCATTGATCGGTTCAAGGCTCGCCTGGTCGCTAGAGGATTCTCACAGCAGTATGGAGAAGACTATGAGGAGACATTCAGTCCAGTTGCGAAGATGACTTCAGTAAGAGTGGTGATTGCCTTGGCTGCTAGCAAGAGATGGAGGTTGTGGCAACTCAATGTGAAGAATGTCTTTCTTTACAGAGAGATTGACAAGGATATCTTCATGGATCAGCCACTTGGTTTTGTCTCTGAAAAGCATCCGGACTATATCTGTAAACTCAGGAAGGCTCTCTATGGGTTGAAGCAAGCTCCTAGAGCATTGTATGGGAAGATTGCAGAGTACTTGCAATTCTGTGGATACCTTGCTTCCAACTCGGATTCAAGCTTGTTCGTCAAGAAGAAGGGGGAGCTACAAGTCTTGGTCCTACTGTATGTGGATGACATGATCATCACAGGGAACTCGGAGGAGGAAGTAGCAAGGCTCAGGGCTGAGCTTGCTATACACTTCGAGATGAAAGACTTGGGAGAGCTGCATCACTTTCTCGTTCTGGAAGTGGAGAGGAAGGAGTGCGGGGTTCTCATTTGCCAGAAAGGGTATGCTGATCGCATTGTGAAGCGGTTCGGCATGGGCGAAGGGAAGAAGTGCTCTACTCCACTGGAACATGGGCTGAAGCTTCGACGAGATGAGGGAAGGGTTCTTCATGATCCCTTGGTGTTCAGGGCTCTTGTTGGGAGCTTGATTTACCTGACGATTACAAGGCCAGACATTGCTTATGCTGTTGGCCGAGTAAGTCGGTATATGGCTGAACCAAGGCAATCTCATCTAGTGGTGGCAAAGGGTATTCTGAAGTATGTCAAGGTTTCTTCTGACATGGGACTCCTCTATAGAAGGGACTCGGAGTTTGCGTTGCTCGGGTACACGGATGCTGATTATGGCGGTGATTCGGATGATCGGAGGTCTACTTCAGGTTATGTGTTCACTTGCGGTTCAGCTAGCATCTCGTGATGTAGCAAGAAGCAGGACTCGGTGTCGGTTTCAACCACGGAGGCGGAGTATAAGGCTTCGGCCTTGGCTGCTCGGGAAGCCGTTTGGTTGAGGAGACTTATAGAGGATGTTCATGAAGAAGTGCAAGGGCCTACTTTACTCCGGGGTGACAATGAGAGTGCTCTCAAGATGGTAAATAATCCAGTGTGTCACGCCAGGACCAAGCATATAGAGATTGATCACCACTTCATCAGGGAGAAGGAGTTGGAAGGGTCTCTACTGGTCGGGCATGTTCGGAGTGAAGATAATCTTGCTGACATCTTCACGAAGCTACTGTCGAAGGGGCCCTTTGAGCGCTTGCGCAGCTTGCTGGGCTTGGTCACCACTTCCCACTTCAAGGGGGAGTGTTGAATTTTGTGAAGTGGAAGTGGTTGACGGGACAGTCCGGGCGGCCTGAGCGGACAGCTTTGGCGGACAAGGCGGACTGGGCGGACTGTGATGTGCGGCCTGGTGGAAGGTCTAGTGGGAAGCCGGCTGTCTTCTGAGCGGGTTATTGCATGGAGTCCGCGGACTATGCGGCCTGGTTTCTGGGGATAGGGCGTTTGCTGATTGGCTTTGTCAAGGAGCGGCCTGAGCGGATAGAGGCTTGCGGACTGGTGCTTTGCTCAGTGGCCGTGGTGCAAGCTTGTGCTGTCTGGCGGTTTGGCTCATGTCCGCGGGATGCTTGCGGACTGGGCTTAGAGCTTGGCTGAGGCCTTGTCGAGCTCTGGTGGCACAGCAGGTGCTTTGCTGTGGAGGTCTTTGGCGGACTGGATTATGGAGTCCGGGAGATGGCTGCTGCGATGGGGCAGGAGTACGAGGTGCTTGCGGACTGCTGGCGGTCTATGCTAAGGTGTTTGGCGGACGGGAGTTTGTGTCTGCCATGCTCGCATTGGCCTTTGATGGTTTTGGCCTTGGTCACACTCTGTGCCAAGATCATGGTGTCCGCCGTATCCGCCAAGTCCGCTGTGACCGGGCGGACTGTTGTTGTCTGCCTTTGGTCGTGGGCTTGTGACGGATTGGGGCTTGAGTCTTGCGGACTGCCTCGGGTTGGTGCGGACAACCATTGAGGGGGTTGCTGTCCTGCAGTAGTCGGAAGCTTTGCGGGCTGATGCCTTGTCCGCATAGCTTGGGCGGACTGGAGAGGGTTCGCCAATGGTGCCTTGCTCCTGGCGGTTTTCCTTGGTATCCGGGTAAGTCCTTGCGGACTCGACGGACGGTGTTTTTGCTATCGCGCGGGCTAGGGCGGTGTCGCTATCTCTAGGGCGGTGACCACACTCCTCACCTCGCCTATAAATAGGACCCCCCTGGCAGGTCTACAGTAACTAGAGTGAACAGTAAGTTGGGTTGAGCGAAGTGCTGCGGTCTCAGTTTGTCAGTCCGCGCGGATTGTTTCAGTGCTGACGTTTGCTGTGTGCAGGTCGCGCGAGTTGCTTCAAGGAGCCAGGAGTTTGGTTGTGACTTCGGTCAAGTACTTGGAAGTGTGCGGTCTCTGCGGACTCAGTAGGAGGTCGCTCTGCGGCTTATCAGTTTTGTTTCATCTTTGCCAGCTTCAATAACCTGTCCGCCGGCTTCAGGCGGGTAGGGGTGTTCCTCAGTTCAGGTTCAGCAGGAGACGAATAACGGTGTGTCTGCGCGGCCTCGCGGCGTCGGCGGACTCCGTGGCTATTCGGCGGACTGCAGCTAAGTGCGGGCGATCTCAGCGGACTCGGCGACCTCGGCGACCTCGGCGGTCTCGGCGGACTCCGGTGCTGTCCGCCCGGCTTGGTTGTTTTGGTGCTTTCTGTTTACAGCTGTTATACTAGCGAAATCATGTCTCGCTATGTATGCCTCGTGGTGTAAAGAAGTGAATGAATAATAGACCTGCTTGTGCTTCCATTGTTTGTTGGGTTTAACCTTTGTTCCTCGGTTTTCCGCGGGTTCAACGTGAGAACTGGGTAGTTCCGAAGATATTAATTTGGCGTTTGGGCTATCTTGCTGACCACGTTGAGAAAATTTAACACCGGCTACAACTCCAACTTGATGGTCAGAAATTTCAATATTTTTTTTTGATCAAAAATAAGTTGTTACATCACAATTATCTTCGACTATTAGAATAGTATTCAAAATGAAGGGAACGATGCAAATGCTTGGTTGTTGCACCAGAGTTATCTTCGACTATTAGAACAATAGATTCACCACATTTATCCTCGACTTCTAAGTGAGCGAGACTACTTTTAGAGGAAGAGAAAGAACTTGCTCAAACAAACACATTTAATGATTCAAGCATGTGAAAAAATTGTTGCACATAGATTTGGAAGAAGAAGATGAATTAGTAGAGCACACTTCAAAGTATGATGCCTTTCTTTCCATTTGGTGAAGAAATCAATTCCTAGAGCCCGGAAGACGTGGTCCTGCCATCATTGGTAACTACCAAGCATTTGCATTAAGATCTTATAAATAAATACATGAACCAAATGTTATTATCTATGGTGATCTAATGCATTAAGATCATAAATAAATATATGTTCATAATTGAAAAACAGAACTTCATAAATTAGTAAAAAGAACTGAGGCAGATTTCTGTCGTGCCATGAGAGATGGGGGAGAGAGAATCAAGTGAGACCGAGTTGTGGAAGAGAGGGAAAGCTTACAGTGAGGAAGAACTGACGGTGGAGGGGGCGAGTGTCGTACCCAGCGGCGAAGGTCTGCGACCGCAAAATAAGTGCGACAGCCGGAGCACTGCGACAGGCGAAGCACTGCGACGGGGTAGCACTGGGATGGGCGACGGGCGACGGTGAGCAGAGAGGTTGGGGGAGATGCTAGGCGGGCGGCGGTGAGCAGAGTGGTCGGGGAGGAGATGCTAGGTTTTTTTGGTGATTGGAGCAGCGCCGGTTTGCGATTGGGAGGGGATGTGGAGCGGCAGTTTGGGGGAGATGTTAGGGTTTTTTTTTGCGATTGTGGGGAGGAGTGGGTTTCGGCCCGTGCGCTGCAGCGTGGAGGAGCGGAGAGTCGTGAATTTTTCAGGATAGGTATGAGCGGAAATAATAAAGGAGGGTGTGTTTCAATTTTGGGCCTCCCGTGGCTTTTTAGGCATGGAGCGTGGAGGCGTGAGGGTGTGGTTTGCTTCTTCCGTTTGACACGTTGCTTAGAGGGGTTTTTTAAGTAATGTAGATGTAGATGCAGATAATATATAATAAAATATATAATATATAACGTGGAGCCCACTCTCCCTCACCCTCTCTCTGCTCTCTCTCTCTCTCTCTCTCCCTCCTATCTCTCTCCCAACTCTCTCTCCCCTCCCCACACTCTCTCTCTCTCATGATTCAACGGTTGGTTTTTGTTTTGTGGTATGCTTCCAAATACTTATATTGTTTTATATAATACGAGCATCTTCGCACGGGCTACGCCCGTGCTCGATGTTCTTGCGCGGCCTTCGGCCGCATCCACGTGTGCTTTGCACGCCTCCGAACGCGCTTCTCCCGTGCTCGATGCGTCGTTGCGGGTTGCGCCCTCATCAAAGCTGGATGCGCCCGCATCAAATCAAGATGCACCCACATCAAGAAGGACAGTGCCCGCAATATATACATTTGAGTACTCAAAATGACCGTAAAAAAATATAAATCAATATTACAATTTTTATTTTATAAACAAATTCATGTTTTGTCATAAAAACATTAATTTCACGTAATCTTTTTCTCTCTCTTCTTTCTCTCCCTTCCCCATCTCTCTCTTTCTCTCTCCCTCTCACTCCTCCCCCTTTCTCCTCTCCCTTCTGCCATCTCTCTCCCTTTCTCTCTCCCTCTCTCTCCTCCCCTCCCCTCTCTCTTTCTATCTCTCCCTCCTCTCTCTCTCTCTCTCTCAACTCTCTCCCTCCATCTCATGTTCTCTCTCATGATCCAATTGCTCTAGTTTGTTCTATGGTGTGTCTTCAAATACCTATATTACTTTATATAATAATATATATATATAAGGGAATATGATATTTGGAGACACATCAAAGATTCAATATAAGTAATTGGATCATGAAAGAGAACATGGGGGGAGAATTTGGAGTGTGTGTGTGGAGAGAGAGGGAGAGAAGGGGCTGGAGATATAAGGAGAGGGATCCGGATCCTCTCCATTTCATATGAAAGGGAGGGGATCCATTTCAGCCTTTAATGATCAAGATCAGCCCAAATAATATCGTGTGGATGAGATTTTTTCGAATAAAAAAAATATAAAAGGCTAGGAATAACTGAACCCGTTGGATCAAAATACAAGCCATCATAGCCATGAAATGGATCCCCTCCATTTCAAGTGAAATGGAGAGGATCCTGATTTTAAGGAGAGAGGGGGTGATAAAAAGAAAAAAAGAGAAATTAATTTTTAAGGATTGAAATTTGCAAAATTTTATAAAATAAAAATAGGAATAGTACTTTATATTTTTTTGCGGTTATTTTAAATACTCATATATATAGGTTTTGAAAAAAAAAAAATTTGGGCGCGTGCGCAACATCTTATAGGAGGGTGGAGCCCGGAGCGACGCATCGAGCACGGGTGAAGCCAATGCACAGGCGAGCAAAGCTAGCCTGGATGCGGCCAAAAGCCGCCCGAGAATTTCGAGCACGGCCGTAGCCCATGCGAAGAAGCTTGTGTGTTTGCGTGTGCGGGCGGTACTTCATATTTTTTTGCAGGCATTTTAAATACTCATATGTATATGTTTTGAAAAAAAAATTGGGCGCGTGCGCAACCGCTTATAGGCAGGCGGAGCCCGCAGCGACGCATCGAGCACATGCGAAGCCCGTGCGCAGGCGTGCAAAGCCCGCCTGGACGCGGCCGAAGGCCACCCGAGAGCTTTGAGCACGGGCGTAGCCCATGCGAAGAATCTTGTATGTGCGCGGACGCAGGCGTGTGTGTCAGTTAATATCGAACAAATTTAACTTCAACTAAAAGCAAAAAAAATACATCAAATAGAAATCCCAAACAGGAAGAGCAGTCCAAAGTCCACGATAGAACAGTAGACAAACATTACACGCAGAAGTGGCAAATTATTTAGTAAAAAGTTGGCGGTAGTCAATACAACTAGGCAATGAGGAACGGAAGCACTGTTAGCATGAACAATTCATAGGTGAAAGTAGCAGAACCAGTATACATCGTGTCCTTCTCCTTGAATTTCTCTGTCAAACCCTGCCAATATTCCATCAAAACATTCAATTAGGGAAAAAAGAAAAACGATCAAAATGATCCCATAACCATTTTATGTATTAAATTCCATACAGAAGGTTTTTCCATTCAATTATATAGCCCTTAAAGTCAACAAAATTTGACCATTTCAAGTATGTAAGAGGCATTACCTTCACAGTGAGGCAGCATCTGCATTTCAATCAAAAATACGTGACATTTATTAGCAGACTTATTCACAAATGCAAAGTATAGTGAGTTCAAACGGGGAGAATAAAAAGAATCATACTCAATGAAGTTGTCATATTCGATTGCCTTGTTCATGCCGCCGCTTTTGTCGAACTTGGCGAGGAGGAGGTCGAGTACCACCGGAGGAACTGCGAAGCCCATGCTCATAAGTGCTTCTCGCAGCTCTGATGCATCGATCTTGCCACTTCGATCACGATCAAACCTCTCGAAGATGGTCTGTGGTCGCAGCATTGCTCATAAAATGAGCCGTCAAATGAAATTAAGCAGACTAAGGCTCCGTTTGGGGGGACTTATTTTCACCGGTCAAGCGGTTACGACCGCATGAATCGGACCTTAATTAAGACCCGGTTCATGCGGGCGGTTATTAAGGTCCGGTTCATGCGGTCGTAACCACTTGACCGGTGAAAATAAGTCCCCTCAAACGAAGCCTAAATCTACAGTGTTAGAATTGTTTAAGGAGGATATGAGATAGTTACCCTCCAGCTCTGAAGGCTGTAGAATAGTGAGGTGAATTCCTTTGGACCTGAGAAAGAAGAACAATGGATGAGGGAGAGGAATACCGCTTGAACTTCAAAAATTCTAACAATTTTTTGACCAGAATAATACTCACAGCAAGTTTTTTACTTTTTTTTTTTTGATCAAGTAATATACCAATAAAGACTTGGAATTACTAATGATTGTATCAGGGACAGGAGTAGCACCAATTACAGAGAAGATGCGAGAAGCTCGACTAAGATGGTTTGGACACGTACAAAGGAGACAATCAGAGGCACCTATTAGGCATTGTGAGAGTCTGGTCACTAGGGATGCTAAATGAGGGAGCGGTAAACAAATAAAGATTTGGAATGAAATTAAAAGGAAATACATGATGTACTTAGGCAATAGTGAGATTATGACAAAATATAGGGCACAATGGCACAACTTCACATGAAATCTAAAACTTAGTCTGTTTGGCCCGGCGGTGTTCATTTTTATATTCAAAACTACTTTTTCCTTGGTGGCGGTCATAACCATTGTCTTGCCAAACATGCATTCTATGATGGTGGCGTTTTTGTTCAAACTCATTCGTGCAAAAATGTCGCGCCAAACAGAGCCTTAATCGGAAATATTTTGGAAGAAATAGCTTCACTTGAAATAAAATGGATCCGTGGGTGCAGTGAGTACATGAGGCTTCCACCCTTGCAAGGTCTAGGTAGTGATTCATGCATGCAACCAACCGCTCGCCACACCCCTAACTCCATCGATGCCAATAACTACAACCACCAACAAGGAACAACTCCAACTTCTCCGATCAACAGTTCCATCTTTGCCTCCTTCAACCTCCCTCCTGCTACAAGCCTCAAAAACAGCCACTTCTTGCCATTGCCTCCACCAACAACCAGTAGCACCCCAATTCCGCTCGCCGCCTCTCCCCAAGAGCACGTGATCCAAGCCCAAATCAGTAATCCGCCCCAATGCCTAAAAAAACTGCCCATCAAGCTCTCAGTCCAGCTCCAATGGACCCAATGACTACTCGGACAATATGTGGCTTCATCCGTGGACCCAATGACTACTCGGACAGCGGCCACTTCTTCTACTGTCAACACACCCTCCACATACTAGTAACACATTTCGGTACATCTTTTCGTTTATTTTCCCTTCCCTTGATCCCCATAACACCAGCCACAAGCCAGACCCTTCAAAAAGAAATTTCAAAGTATTTCATTACAATGCTGAACTACCTAAGAACACAATCACCCACATCCACATGTACTCAGATTAACACAAACCCTATTTTCTCAACATCCACACAACCAAACCTTACACACACTCAGACCTCAAATCAACTACATTTATCATGTGTAATAACAGCCCCATTCCCATTTATTCAAAATTATCATCCATATTTACACTGTTTCTCAAGTATCACCTCCACGCACTATATCAATCCCACATCAAGACTCACTCTCCACCGCCCCAACAAACATCCACGTCATTGTAGCCTGACAACCCCACTACAAAATCGATGAAAGCATTTTGCATTTTTGCGTCAACATCCACCAGTTGTCTTCAATATTATCTGCGACGTCAACATTATTAAAATTCCAGACAACTAGGCCTACATCACAACAAATAACTGGTCTTACACTAACAGCTTCTTTCACCCAAACTTGCCTTGGGAGCAAGATAATTTCTCTTGATCTTCTCCTCCCTCAACCCTCTGCATCTAATTTTGTAACAATGGTCCAACCCACCACTCCCTTCTTGATACCTTTATAGTCCTACAAGCGCACCGATAAATAAAGCCACATCTCCACATATATACAAGCCAACATTACCTGTCTCAATGCCAAACTTAAGAAGCTCAACGAGCTCAATAAGCTTGCTCTGCCATACTCAATGAAACTAACTGCTGGCCGCACCACTATTTCTTCGAAGCCAATAACCTATAACCGCCAAAAAGGAACAACTCCCACTTCTCTTCCACACCGACCTCTTCTTACCACCATCCTCATCGACAACAACCAGCAATACCCCATGTTGAAGCCAAAATCTGACTTCGACAAGAGTTCGAAAAATAGGGGCGTAGTCAACACCTCCTCGTCCCAAGCTCTGACCTCCGACTGGTCGTGAAGGACTAGAAACTGACCCAAGGCCTCAGCAGGGAGGTCCTTCCGCTTACCCGGAAGATCTCTGAGAGATTCCCCTCCAAAGCCAAAAGCTGGGCTCGGGGCTCCTCACAAAGCACAGAAAAACGCCTCTCAAGTCCCGGGAAAGATATCTGTGTGTGCTTCTGAAGAGCCCCTCTGGGTCTATTTATAGTTTTCTGAATTGGATCTGCAAATAACCATACTGTGCTGACCTGAAAATACCAGAATACCCCTGGTTGGGTCTGCCAACAGCCAAATTCCGCTGTTCTGAGGAGTTATATGCAGACCACCAGGGCAAAAGGGTAAAATTACCCGGGGTAGAAGAGTAAAAAACCCCTTGCGTATAGAAATGTGAAAACGGCCCCTTTTCTGTGTGGCGAGTGGGGGAGCACCTGGCGGCGAGACGGGTCTTCCTGCTCGTCTCGCCGATATCCTTTGTTATGGGGTCTTCTTGCGTTTTAAAGGTCTTCTCGCCGCCCTAGGAGGGGCGTCTCGCCTACTGCAGAGGCCACTCGTCTCGCCACCTGCGAGTGGACCCCATGGTCCCACTCGCCCATCAATTCCACTCGCCCGTCTCGACTATTCGCGCTTTGAGGACCTTTTGCGAGCCCGAGCTTGTACACAATCCCCGCTCTTTTCGAGATTATTCTAAGCTCGGAAAGAACATCCAACCGAGGTTCGCTATTAATACGTATTTATTGACGTATTTATGAGAGAATCTTCTGAGTCCCCCCATCAAAACCTATAAATATGGGATTCATATCCCGAATAGAGGCTGCCCCTTTGCACACTTCCTCATTCCTTGCAGCACTGTTCATCATGTCTCACAGCCAGAGTTTTCGCGAGCGTCTTGCCAAAGTGTGCCGACAGAACAAGGCCGTCGTGGCTGCTTATACCTCAACCCTAGTTCGCCCCCTTCCTTCTGTATCATCCTCTCCGTCTCGCTTGAAGAGGGAAAAAACAGGTGGCCCCTCCTCTGCAGAGGATCTGTCTCGCGTAGTCCCGGAGACCTGCCCCACCCCTCCTCCCGCATCTCCCAAAGAGAAAGAGGTGAGATGACTCCTTCAATATTTGTATCTGCTTTCTTAATGGTTTCTCTTCAGGGAGTTCCCGCGGCTATACATCTACCGGAAAGCCCGTGAGATGACTCCGTCGCCTATCGCGAAGATTCCGACTCGCAACCACCTTCCACTCCTCCAACTACTCCTCCCAGCGAGAGGAGGAACGAACCATCCCAGGCTGTCGGGATCTCTCGTCCCCCTGGTAAGGAATCTTCCCTCTCGCTTCGCTGTCCCACTCGCTACTCCCACACCCTCTTGCGGGAGCCGCTCACACTCTGCTCCTTTACTTCTTCCGCAGGCGCCCAGACCGACTCGCCTGCTGAGGCGCACCCTGGGCAACCTGTCGTCCCGCCTCTTCCTCCTCTTGACGGGATTGAAGATTTTCTTGGCGACCCTGCAAACCCGGTGGAAATGAGGCGCAATACTGCCGAGCTGTTCCAAAAACACGCGCCCATCATCCACTCGCTGGCGCTGGATAAGCAGGCGGCGGATAGACGCATCGAATGGCTGGAGAGCGAGTGCGCTCACCTATCTTCTGAGACTAATGCCGAGTTAGATGTTGATGGAACCGACCCTGACGCCATCATTAATGAGACCGACATGCAGCTCCGTCTCGCGCGCCGAGAGCTTGAGTACGCTCGCGCCTTCCACTCGCGCAGTAGACCTCACTGCGCGGGAGCTCGCGGTGGCCGCTGGCAATGGCACCCGTACTGAAGGTCGTCTGTCTCGCCCCACTTCTTCTATTTTCTCTAAATGATGTAATAATAATTAAATAATGTTGTTCGTTGTCGTCTCGCCGGTATTTATCAGAACTGTTGACGCTAAAACACTGGATGGTGTTTTTGATTTATTCATTACTGCTGTTTTAACTTTATTTTTCTTTTAATTTCCTTATTTAATCACCACGTGATTGTGATGGGTCGCGCTGATCGAGGTTCAGGAGAGAGAGAGAGAGCCTACCGCCGACTCTTCCCCTTCCCCTGTACTTTTTCCCTCCTACCAATCATTTCACCATACTTGCTATAAATACACCCGGCCCTGGATCAAAAGGATACCCGCATTCTTCACTCCTGCTGCACCCAAACTCTTGCCCCTCTGTTTCTTTCGTCTCGCCGAAAGCCGTATCGCCAAAACCGTCTCGCAAACACCGTCTCGCAAACACCGTCTCGCCAAGGATGGGAAAGAAGAGAGTTGAGGAAGGCGAGGGGCGCAGCCGCTGCGGGAAGCGGTTCACTGACCACTACTTCCCGCTCGGTAGGCTCCCTGAATAAGATTACCGCGGATTCGTCCACGAGTACCTGGGGGAAGGGATCGAGTCGCGTCCCCCCAAAGTCGGCGAGTCCATCAACACCTATTACCCGGGAGAGCTCGCCTTCCCCGTCTCGCACTTTGAGGCGGGGTTAAGGCTGCCTCTATGGCCTAAGGTCGCCTGCTATATGCGTCGGGAGCGCATTGAGTTCAGCTTGACGGTCTTCCGCAAGCTCTTTATCTATCATAACAACGCTGACGGCGTCTCGTACTTCACCGGCCAAGGGTTCAA
Source organism: Platanthera guangdongensis (assembly GCA_039583875.1). Classification (NCBI taxonomy): domain Eukaryota; kingdom Viridiplantae; phylum Streptophyta; class Magnoliopsida; order Asparagales; family Orchidaceae; genus Platanthera; species Platanthera guangdongensis. Next base: position 206,893,319 of record CM077151.1, on the reverse strand, counting down.
GGTGTGCGAGACGCCCAACAAAAATCATCATTGGCTCACGCGGTTCGTCTTCATTCGTGGAGACCGTGCTGACTTTGGTGACATCCCGCTCGCGCCGGTGTCTCCTCCAGAAAGTTTCTATGCCACTCCGCAGGTCAGCGGCCCAGAGAAGCTGTTGTATGAATATTTCGTCGGCAAGAACTTCGAAGTCAACTTCCTGCGGCGAGGCCTCGACTTGCTTCCTTCAGTGCTCCCTGGCGAAGGTACTCTCGCTTTCTCGTCTCGCTGTGTCTGATTGCTTCTACGTCTCGCCTTCTCATCGCCTTGCTTCGTTTTGTTTTTTAGGGGAGCGAGTCGTCCCAGCTCATCCTCCATATAAAAGCAACATCCACCCCTCGAAGGGCCTTGGTCTCGCCAGCGCGGCAGCTGAGGCGGCGAGAGAGTCCCTGACTTCTGCCCCTCTCAAGAGGCCTCCAGGCGACACGGTGCCGTCTCGCTCCATCCCTCCAAAGAGAATGAAGAAGGCTATGGTGGTCTCCAAGGGGAAGAAGAAGATGACCCCGAAGAAAAAGGAAATATCGGGGTCCTTGAGCCCGATCACTTTGGGGTCTCAATCGCCCCGCTCGCCTCCTCAACATGCCGTCTCGCCTACTCGCGAGACGGAACTTCCCAATCAGCCTGCTGCCGCCTCCCATCAACCAGCCGCTACCACCTCTCGCGAAGGCACCTCATCCAGTCGTCCCGCCCCCTCCTCCCACATGAACTTCAACTTGGGCCCCATGGTCCAAGACGTCGCGAGCGAACCTGTTCTGCTGTGGGGGCGGGACGTCAACCGCGTCTCCATCTCCACCCTCCTTCCCCCTTGGAAGGAGCAGGAGGAGCCCACCAGTCATGCTTTCGCCGTGGGGTACGGCCTTTATGGTGGTCTTGACGCAGTCTCTCCTGAGAGCGAGTCTACGAGAGATATCGTCATGAAGTCCTCTCACGCCCACATGCGCGCCCTGGAGTTCTCGCACCGCGCTGCGCGTCGTCTGATATATATCAACAAAAGATGGTCGGAGAGCGAGACGAGCCTGGAGGCGGAGCGAGAGAGATCCGAAGACCTCGCAAAGAGGTTGTTTGATGCCGAGACCCTCCTTGCAAAAGCCCAAGGCGGCGTGGTAAAGCCCTATCCTTACTCTTTTCCTTCAAAAAGCTTTTAACTATTTACTAATGGTCGGGCGCCTCGCAAGATGTCGCGACGGCGGAGCGGCTGTACTCGCGAGTAGCAGCCCTGGAGGAGGAGGTCAAGGGCTTGAAAGCCCAGAATACTCGCCTTCAGGCCGATGCCGCTTCAACGTCTGGCCGCGAGCCCTTCCGGACACCTCCGCCGCACTACTCTTTTGACGAGGTTGAGGAGCAATACCGAGATGCCGGCATCAGGGCGGCAGAGCTGGTCTTGAAGATGATGAAGGACCTAGGGGTTGTGAAGGACGATTCAGAAACAGTGACCGTTCGCGACCTGGTCCCCCGGCTCTACGGCGAGGAGAGCGAGGATTCTGCTTCCGGCGAGGAGGAATGACATGCCAACTCTAAGATCTAGAATCCCTCTCTCCTCCTCTTTTTGTTGCGGCTGTAAAACTTAAAACCATCTTTTTTGAGCCCTATTTTGTGATGCATAATGACAATCAAATGTACATGTTTATTTGTTGTTTTGCTCTTTATTACGCGAAATGAATCACTGGCTTGCTTGGGCCTGCGAGATGGTGCTATCCACCCATCTCGCCGTCTTGTCTTTACTCCCTACATTTTGCTTTACTTTGCTGACTGCGAGACGAACCTCCGATGCGCTTATGCACGCGAGACGGTGCTACTTCTTGTCTCGCGGTCTTGCCGGAGAGTTGGCCCAAGTCGCGAGTCGTCACTTCCTTTACCTTCGCGCGTGAGATCTGACTGGTATAATCTTCTCGCCTTGCCTTTAGGTATTCCCTGCGCGAGTGGCTCTTGCTGATGCAACCTGCCCTCCGATTATTAGAGTGAGCCTTTCGTCTCGCACGAGTGCCCACTCGCCTAAGCGAGACCATCCTCGTGACCGCCAGCTGCGAGTGCCACCACTCGCACTGCTCCAAGCTTTTGCCTTAGTTTATTTTTCATTTCATAAGTTTAAGCTTGGGATGTTGTTTTGAAAAGATTTTCCCAACCCTTCTGCCATTGAGTGAGTTCACTGCCCTGCTAGCCTGACGAGAGCTTGAGAAACGGGTCCACCAGTGACCGAGCCGGGCTTGAAGTGGTGTAGAATTCCCCGAAACTTAAAACTATCCCCAAGAGTCAAGAACCAAGACTTCAAGAACCAGACCTCTCCCTCACAGGCGAGCCTTCGGACCTGCCAGCTAATAAGAGCCTGCGCAGCGGGTCTACCTGGGGCCGAGCCGCGCTCGGATATAGCCCATTAGACAGTTGTCCTCTACCAAGTATAGTATGTGTCAGTCGATCCTACACCACAAAGGAAGAGCGTGAGAAAGTAACACAGCAATCAAGGTCTTGCGAAAGACAGCTAACAGAAAGAAAGTTAAAAGAAAAGCCCGGAACATGAAAAACCGAGGATAAGGAAAGGGAAGGAGTAAGAGACAGATTAGCAGTGCCAGAAACCGAGAGTGTGTCACCATTGGTCACAGTGATGTGCTTGGGGTAAGCAGTATCTAAGTATTTGGGCGGCTGTTGCGGAGATATATGATGTGTAGCACCCGAGTCCACAATCCAGCGAGAGCTGTGTGAGAGGCACGATATACCTTCCTTGAAGATCAAGGCTACGGAACCAGGAAAGCGACTAACCACCCCTTGACGCTGATGTAGTTGAGTACGGAGGCCATAACCCCATCAGTAGTGATCGAGACGGAGGCCATAACCCTGATCTGCAGCGAGGCACGGCAACCTGGCGGCAAGAAGGCGCGCGGCTAGCCGGACAGATCCAGCTACTAGAACGGAGGAAGCACTGAGAACAGCGAGAACATGCCGCATCAGAGAGAACAAGCCGAGCGGGAAGAGAACAGGCCACTTGGGAAGAGAACAAACCGCAAACTGAAGAAGGCGGAGCGGAGAAATGAAGTCGCACGCGATGAGACAAGTCACAACGACTAGCCAGAGAAGAAGCCGCGCGAGAAGTCCGCACGGTCACGGTGATCACACCAGCGGCAAGGGAAGATGCCACGACCCAGATGCGGAGACAGCAGCGGTTAATGAACAATTCGCGGCAAGAAGAGAAGAGAAAAGAAGTGAAGAGAAACCGCGGCGACGAAGAGAAGTCGCGGCAACTAGGAGAAGTCGCGGCGAACAGGGAGTAAAGTAGTGAGAACTGGGCAGAGAAGAAGGCCACAGTGGAGAGGAGAAGCCGACAACCCGGTAAGAGCAGACCGCGCGGAAACATGGGGAGACCGTAGAGGGAAGCAAGGCAAGCCGCGCGAGAAGGCGCACAACACCAGGGCAGTGGTTAGCGCGGAAGAGGCTGCGACCAGAGAGGCCGAGCGGGAAGGATGGAGAAGATGAATGGGCACGTGAACTAGGGAGACCGCACGATCTCGGCGATAAGACACCAGCGGCAAGAAGCCGTGACAGAAATGCGGAGTTCGCAGCGGAAAGAGAAGAAGCGGGTTGAGAGGAAACAGTGCGGTTAGGGAAGAAACCGCAGTGGAGAATAAAAGAGAGGAGACAAAAACCGCGCGGGTATAGAAGAGACCGCGCGGATAGGGAGGGGACTAAACTGCGAGCTTAATATGGGAGCTCACAGCGAGAAGAGGGAGGGTCCCCACTTGGCAGAGAGAATCCTATAAAGAGGAGAGAGAGGTAGAGGTGGAGGCCGCGGGAATGAAAAAGGGGAAGAGAAGCGGGTAGGGAAGTCCTAACCGCCAAGGCCGCGCCCTGTGCGAGAAGAAAAAGCCGACCGGTTAGAAAACTCAGACCGCGCCTAGCGCAAGTAGAGGAAGATCGGGTGGTTAGCAGAGTTCTAGCCGCAAGGAGAGACCGATTCCATCTGATATCATGTAGAAAGGAATGGGCAAAACTTGTATATACTTCTTCATATGTCAAAATACAAGAGAGAATACAAATATATAGGAGAAGAGAAGGAGAACAATCCTATACAAGAGATGTGGGACTAAAGGAGAAGGAAATGAGCCTATAATTGAGCCTTTACAATTATCTTTCCTATGTCATCTAACACTAGGAATTTTTTGAACCATTCAGTTTTTGTTATTCTCTTGGAGAGAATGCTCTTCAAGAGAACCAGTCCTTTAGATTTGGCGGGGGGTCTCATCCCTGGTTTTATATCGGATTCTGTATGTGGTTGTCATTTCATGAAATCTTGTGTTCAATCCCTCTTCAGCTTCTGCCCCCTCCACCCCTATGTTTTTCCCTTTGTAAGACTGGCAAATAATTGATACTACAAATGAAATATTAGACCTAGTGATAAGAAAATAAACTTGTTATTAAAATATCCTTTGATACCAAGAAGGATTATCAAATGGTTCCTTATTAACAATACGCATCCATACAGGTATTAACACGTTAAAATTTGGAAAACCCAATAAAATATTTTGTTTTGAGGATATCAACATATTCCCTCCGAAATTGGGAAAGAGATTGAACTTACATCTTATTATAAGGGGTTCATCTCCAAGAAAATATTTAGTGGATCCGAAATCTTTAGAAATGAAACACATTTGCAAATAGTGTTTATCTCAGATGCTATTCTTATCACTCCCTACGAGTAAGACCAACAACAACACTCAAGTATTTATCCCACTATAGTGGGGTCGGCTATATGGATCCTTTGTCACCATTGTGCCCTATCTTTAGTCATAATCACACTAATGCTCAAGTACATTGTGTATTTACTTATAGTTTCATTCCAAAACTATATTGGCCTACCCCTCCCTCATTTAACATGCCTAGTGACTAAACTATCACAACGCCTATGTCCTATGAGTAAGACCATGCCAACAAAGATAGTACAATCAAGTCTGATGTTGTAATCCTATTTGAATGATCTAAATGCTGCTACAAAGGCCAATTTTGCCAAGATTTTGTAGAATTTTTCAAACAACGTCCAAGGGCTCTGTTTAAGTTATAGATGGACATTTTGAACAAACATACAATGTTCTATTCTTGAGCAACATATATGTCTCAGTAAGATCGCTATTTAAGGTGTTAAATTCATTTGCAATATACACCATTTTTAAGTGATGCCCATGATAGAAGAATATTGGCAGGGTTAATCTTAGCAACTGTGGTGTGTAAAAATAGTATATAAAATAGACCCATGTAAAATCTTCAACTAGCCAAAGCTTTGGAGTAAATCCATCCATCAAGATGGAGTTTCCAGTGAAAAATCAGCAACAAGAATTGATGTACCTTGGAGGGGAACAACCAAATCTGATACATGGAAACTGAGTATAACACTAAAATCCACATTCATAGAATGCTTCCATACAAAATTCTGCATTGATTTTTGATATTTAAAAACGGATAGAGATGATAGGGGCGAGAAAATTGTATGGAAGGAACAAAATTTCAAACAACGTATAAGAGTGATGGTGAAGCACATTCAAATAGAGCCAAATGTATAAGTCATGTAAAAAGAACATGAGAGACTCTGATGTAGTGCAGGCATAGGAAATTGACATACATATCCATAATCAACATGATTTGTGCCAAGAAGATCTACTATGAATGCAATTTACATGCTTGGCCAATAAATGAATAAATGTAAAAAAGCAACAAAAGAATCTGTTACGGGGCCCGTGATTGCGAGCGTGTGCATCGGGGAAGAGGAGGGAAGTCCTCGAGGGAGGAAGAGGGCCGGCGAGCTATGGCGGCTGTTTCCGGGCTTGTAGCTTGAGAACAGTCACGGCCGGCGGAGCGGACTCGCAGAATCGTGCAGGGGCGAGCGGCGGGATCGGTGTGCGGGTTAGGGTTACGGGATTTCCGTGGAATAAGAAGATAGAGAGAGAGAGAACTAGAGATAGAGTTTAGAAAAGATAAAAATGAAAATACTCTTGCTTGTCTTGTCTTTGTCACACACACACATATAAATAGTTCATAAAAGTGCCTCCTCTTTGGGATTAGACACGGAGGATCGATTACGCATACAAAAATATAAAGTAAACTAGATAAATAGTTCGCGACATGCGCGACCAAGGCGGGACCGTAACATCCCCACCCTACCCGACGACAAGCTTGCTCTCAAGCTTGGTCTGTAGTGACGGTGGCCGTCGGATCTCCCGTGTCAGTGTCAGCAACGCGTTCAGAAACCGAGTCGTCGACCTCCAACCAGAAGAGGCACTTGCAGCGATGTCCACAGAAAAAGGGCTCGTCGCAGTTGTAACAGAGGCCCTTGGCACGGCGATCACTCATCTCCTGCGGCGACAGTCGTCGAATAGTAGCAGGGCGGTCGGCGTCGCGGTCTGGGGCGAGGAGACTGGATGTGGTCGATGACAGAAGCCGTGGAGGACGCTTGGACCCTGCGGTGTCCTAGTGACGTAGATGAGGGCGATCAAAAAGCAGACGCTTCTCGCAAATGCGAGCTAAACTCATTGCAGTGGTCAGATCTGCGGGTGCCTGAAATTCTACGTCCATGCGGAGGCGCTCATGGAGTCCCGCCGTGAAGATGGACACCTGCTGTGTCGGAAGAACGGAGGTAGTGCGGGCCAGGTGGACTTGAAACTGTTCAAGGTACTCGTCAATCGGATCAGTCTGCCGGGTGGAAATGAGATCCCCCAAGGGATTGCTGTGGAGGGGTGGGCCGAAACGGAGGGTGCAGTTCACCTTGAAATCTTCCCAAGAAGGAGTCGTTTCTTCCGTTGCAGTTGGAAAAACCAAAGTTGGGTGGGGCCCATCAGGTGAAAGGCAGCAATGTTGAGCCACGCGTCCCAAGGGGTGCGCTGGTGGGCGAAGAACTGCTCGCAACGAGAGAGCTAAGCAAAGAGGTCTTTGTGGCTGTCTAATATTGGAAAATCCAGCCGCAAGTATCGTGGCACCCCGTTGCCGTCATGTTGCGGGGGACAAAATTCTGGCAGGGGTGGCAGAATCGGCGCTTCACTAGAGGAACCCGTGGCCGGTTGGGCAGGTCGGTTTGCCGTTAGTTGGGTGGTGACGGCAGCAATGAGGGCGTTGTTGTTATCTGTGAGGAGCTTGGCGAGGGACTCGAAAATTTGCGAGAGGGAATGCTGGTCGGCCATGGCGTGAGGCGGAGGTGGGTTAGCGGCGCCGGAGGGAATGGAGAAAAAAGTGTCGGTGGCAGGAGTAGTCTGGTAGAGGCGGCGAGCAAGGGGCCCCCGTTAATGGAGGAGCCGAGCAGGAGACGCTGTGGAATAGGGCTGGCGGAGTGCGGCGGGGAGAGGAGCCGGACGGGGCAAAGTCGGCTGGCCGGAGCATGTCGGGGCGGAGTCGGGCTATGCGAAGCGGCCGAGAGGGGTAGGCGGCGGCAGATCTGGGAGGTCGATCGTCGGTTGATCCTGCAGTGGCTTCACAGGGGCTGGACGGGCCTCGAGTGCGTCTGGACGATGCTGGGCAGTCGTCAGTGGTTCGGGACAGAGGGAGGCGGCCTCAGTGGAGGCGGGGAAGACCGGATCTAGGTTGTCGGAGGTGGGAAGGAGGTTTTCCTCTGATACCAAGATGTTACGGGCCCGGGGAAGAGGAGGATGAGAATCGGCGAGCTATGGCGGCTGTTTCCGGGCTTGCAGCTTGCGAACGGTCACGGCCGGTGGAGCGGACTCGCAGAATCGCGCAGGGGCGAGCGACGAGACCGATGTGCGGGTTAGGGTTACAGGATTTTCGTGGAATAAGAAGATAGAGAGAGAGAACTAGAGAGAGAACTAGAGAGAGAGTTTAGAAAAGATAAAAATGAAAATACTCTTGCTTGCCTTGTTTTTGTTTTTGCCACACACACACATATAAATAGTTCATAAAAGTGCTCTCTCCTTGGGCTTAGACACGGAGGATCGATTACGCATACAAAAATATAAAGTAAACTAGATAAATAGTTCGCGACGTGCGTGAACAAGTCGGGACCATAACAGAATCTTCATATATTGTAAAACTACCTTACAAAATCATGATTGGGTACTATTTACATTGATTTGGTGAGCACTATGGAGAAAGTATATACCCAATGCATGTCCAAGTTAATAAATTATACACAATGCAACAATGATTGGAGAAAAGTAGTGTTACGAGTACACCGTCAGTTTTCTTATTATATTATTATGATTCTATCGAGTCTTTATTATGTTATATTGAGTTTATATTAGGAGTCAAGTCTTTATTATGTCGTATTGAGTCGAGTCTTATTATATTAATATTTCTGCATTTTTTGCGACTTTATGTAATTACGGGTTTGCCTCTTAGTGTCTTGTAGCAAGGAATCACTCAATGAATGAGAACTATCTTCAAGTCTCCCTTCTTGGGCTTCCTCTTCTAAGCTCTTCTCTCCTTCCTCCACCCACTAGGGTTTCATCTTTTTTCATCTCCTCCGTCATTTCTAGGGTTAACTCCTCTTTGTATCTTCCACCCCTCTGCTCTCCAACGATTTGTCAAAAGAAGCATATAACAAGTGGTTCAGCAATGATGTTAGATTTTCTAAGCATGGGCAAGGATTGAGTGCATATGAAATATGCTCATACAAAACTACAAAAACTGAAGCACCTAGATCAGTATTAATTGGAGTTATATTATCTTAACAAGTTAAATGAAAAAGAAACCTGAAAACAACTTAGGATTTGGATGTTGCTCACAGGATCTTACGATATCTCAAATCTGTCCTTCCATCTCAAAAGTGGTTGGAGTTATCAATCAACACATGCATTCACCAAGATCTTAGCACTTGGATGTTGCTCACAGGATCTTACGATATCTCAAATCTTCTCCAAGAAGGGGTATCCTATCCACGCCCTCTAAAAAGATGACAGTAAAAGTATATATTGATGTTGCCTGGGCGCGATCCGTGGATAACCAAAGGTCTATATTTGGGTATTTCTCCCTAGTTGGTGGCAATCAGGGCGACCCGGAGAAGAAAAAAGCAATACATGGTCTCCATGTCAAGTGCGCAAGTAGAGTTTAGGGCTATGACACATGGTATCTGTGAAGGACTGTAGATTCAATCCATTCTGAGAGATCTTGACATTGAACGCAGTGGGAAAATCCTTCTTTATTGTGACAGCAAGGTATCCATCAGCATTGTGCACAATCCTGTCCAACATGAACACACTAAATACGTGAAAGTTGACAGACACTTCATCAAAAAAAATATAGTGAGGAGAACCGTAAGTACACCATTCATTTCTTTTAATCAACAACTAATGGACGTGCTCACTAAGGAATTAAGTTAGGGTTCCTTAGAAAAACTTATGGGCAAGTTGGGCATGACAGATATCACATACCCAACGTGAAAGGGAGTGTTGGAGATTGTATTATTCTAAAATGCTTTTTATATTTTGTATTACCTTGTATGTATATCATACTCCTATATATTAAGGAGTATTGGTATTGAATAGATATTGAATTCTAATTTGCAACGTAATCTTTTACACTGGAGATTCAAACCACATCAATTCTTTTGAAGGGAGTCTAATAAGCCTTTACAGCAAGTTAGTTGAGTGTGAGAGTACTAAAAGCTCTTAGTTGGAGTGTCTCTAGAGAAGAGAGACTATTTGAATCTCAAAACGGAAAATTCGGAATGCAAAGAGGGTTGGAAGAAGGAAGTAGGCTCTAAGAGCTTTTTTATATTCTTGACTTTGCAAGTTTTGGTGGATGGAGAAGCTCTGCCAAAGTGTCTAGGGAATCCTCAAAGCAAAGGTGCCTTTTCAGTTTTCATATCTTCTTCGCCTTCATTTTTTCAAGTACCAATGGAACAGTGTCGGCATGGGCAGTGATGTGACTAGCGTCTTCTATTTTGAGAGAGAAACGACTCTTTTTTGAAATCAACATAATACTGTGAGTTTAATCAATGATCGCTGAAAGAGGGGATAGCTTATCGTTGAGGAAGTCTCTTTTGAGAGGTGAATAGGAGGACATGGAATTCTGGTAGGCCTTCAGTTTGAACTAGGATGACTCTCTCAGGAATAATTCATCTGCAAGAGAGGTGGCAAGTTGTACGTTTGTGACTGACATTCTCCCAGGAACAATTTATCTATAGCAAAGGTGGCAAGTTGTATGCCCACGACTAGCATTCTCCCAGGAACAATTCATCTGCAAGAGAGGTAGCGAGTTGTATGTCCGCGACTGGCATTCTCCCAGGAACAATTCATCTGCAACAAAGATGGCGAGTTGTATGTCTGCGACTGACACTCTCCCAGGAACAATTCATCTGCAAGAGATATGGTATGTTGTATGTCCGCGACCGGCACTCTCCCAGGAACAATTCATTTCCATGAGAGGTGGCAAGTTGTGTGTTCACGACTGGCACTCTCCCAGGAACAATTCATCTGCAAAAGAGGTGACGAGATGTATGTATGCGACTGACACTCTCCCATGAACAATTCATCTACAAGAGAGATTACGAGTTGTATGTCCGGGATTGGCACTCTCCCACGAACGGTCTCGATTGTGGAAGTTGCTAAGGGGGTGAGAAAAGCACTTGAGGGGCTATCAGTCAACATACAAAGGGGGTTGATCTTGGTCGTCAATGCAAAGGCTTGGACTTAGGAATGTGCACTAAGACCTAAGGCATCATCCCTTCATCCTACCAAGGACATCCATTAACGAGGCTGGTAATTATTATAGAATGCTCATGTAAAAGGGCACATGGTCCCTAGGTTTAGAAGAATGATCTTGCCACTTAGAAGCTCAAGGATATTAGCTCATGAAACATGAATAGATAAACAATTTCTTTACTTCTAATTTATCTTAAAAGTTCGTTAGATTGATGACGTCTGAAGTCGATTTAGTTGCAACAGATACGCTTCTTGCAGTCGATACTTGATAGAGGATTCATCTACTTATAAGGCGTTCGAGACTATGACTCCAAACTCCTTTTTGGTAACCTCACAGATGGGTGAGAAGAGCACTCGAGGGGCTAGCAACCAACATGGGCGGGGGGATGCAGAGGGTTCGACTAAGAAAAGCACAATAAGTCCTGAGGCATCGTCGCATCACTCGACTGAGGGTTTCAAAGAGTGGGATGGAGGTTCATGTTCTGGAAAACTTGTAGAGGTTAAGGTTATGTATGTTTTTTCTGTGTATGAAAGATAATTCATCTCTTACAAGGTATTTTATAGTATGACTTCAGACTCCCTTTTGGTGACTTCATAGCAGAGGGAGAAGAGCACTTGAGGGGCTATCGGCCAACATGCAAGAGGGAGTTGATCTCAATCGTCAATGCAGAGACTTGTACTTGGAAAAATGTATCAAGGCCTGAGGCATCGTCTCATCACAGGATCGAGGATTTCAAGAATTGTGATATGGGTTCATGTTCTAGAACACTCGCAAGGAGAAGACTTTCACAACTTTCTCAAATTATTTATTAAATGATAATAGAGTAAGTATGTTGTTAACATGACTTGGTAAATATGTGTTGCTCTTCTGGAAACAATAGCTTTACAGGTAGAACCACTTTAAGTCATCTCTACTCCGAGTGTTCCCAAGGAGCTCTCCATTTGAATTTTGCAGGTAAAACTCTCTAGTATTTAGAGCTTTCAGAATCACGAATGGTTCTTCCCAATTTGGGTTAAGCTTGCTAACGATGGCAGATCTTCCTGTAGCATCAACTTTCTTTAGCATTAGATCTCCCTTCTAGAACTACTTGATTTGAATTTGTTTGTCGAAGTATCTCGTCATCCTTCGCTTGATCTCTTTGTGTCGAGCAGTGGCGAAGTCCCAAAGTTCGTCAATGAAGTCAAGGTAAAGTTTTTACGCTTCTTCATTCTCAAGACGTCACTCTTCCTCTCCATTCTCTGCTGCAACAACCTTGGGGCTCCTAACCTCGAAATTTACAAATTTACAACGAAGTTTTACCCGTTGCAAAGCTCAAATTGGTTCTCAGGGCCCAGAGGACCAAAGGAAGCTATTCCGCCTAACTCTCATTGAATTTTTGTACTTTTTTCTTCAAGAGGTTGAGGATAAGCTTGTTAGCTACCTCCTACTGGCAGTTTCTTCAAGGATGATGGACGAATGTGAAGCGAAAATCTATCCCCAACTAACTAGAAAAATTAGTTAACTCCAAACTAGCGAACCACAGACAAATATCTGTAATGATTGTGGGAGGTATCTCGAACCTACAAGCGATCTATGCTCATATGAAATTTTTTACTACCTAGGACGTGGTTTTGTCCAACGCATTGTCCTTGATCCCCTTGAAGCAATAATCGATCATGATGAGAATAAACTTTGTCTGACAGCTCGCCTGAGGAAATGGTCCTAGTAAGTCCATCCCTCATATAGCAAACAGTCATAAGGCCGTGATTGAATGAAGTTGTTAGGCTGGTTGCAGCTAGAGTGGGGCATAAAGTTGAGACCTCTGACACTTCTTGTAGAAGTTCTCTGTATCCTTCCTGATGGTAGGTCAAAAGTAGTCCAGCCTCAGAACCCATTGCTTGAAAGTTCGACTTCCAAAATGGCTCTCACATTCCCTAGAGTGAATTTCCAATAAGATCCGAAGAACCTATATCTTAATGATGCATCAGGATAGCAGACCAAAGAGGGTCTTTTGATACAATTTTTTGTCATGGAGCATGCAGTAAGCTGTCTTGTGCCAAAATTTCCTTCTATCCTGGAGCATGTAGTAAGCAAGAAAAGTGACAAAAGGGTTAATCCATGACGCTTGCAGACCAATTTCCATCAAGTCCCCTTCCTCGATGGATAATCAAAACAACTTTGTTGTGGTACCCCCGACCCTTGGGTCATACTCCTCCAAATTCTCCTATTTTGGCATGTGTTGGACAAAGAAGGATCGGAAGGAACCAATCAGGCCCTTCAACTCTACAAGGAACTGCTACAACATCGAATCTCTCACTTCAAACTCCACACGGATCTGGGATGCAATCACCAACGAATTTGTGCGAGTAATAATGTCCAGCACTCCCAGCTCCATGGTTAAGTGGAGGCATGAGATTATGGCCTCATACTCGGCCTGGTTGTTTGTAACGGGGAAGAGAATCTTCACTGCTTGTTCAATCCTCGTTCTTTGTGGGCTCACCAAGATGATGCCCGCGCCGAGGGAATTCCTTCTCAAGGCTCTGTCAACAAACACCTTACACGGTGCATACTCTAAAGAGCAGGTTCCCTCCTCATCCTTTGCGGAGAATTCAGGTAGGAAGTTAGCTACTGCTTGATCCTTCATGGTTATCTGAGGCATAAAAATAATGTCAAACTAGCTAAACTCTACGGACCACTTGGTTAAACGACCCGAATGCTCTACCCCTTCCATGACGCTGTGTAGGGGATGGTCAGTCACTACCGTGATGGTATGTGCTTGAAAGTATAGCCTGAGCATCTGAGCTGAGATGATCAAGGCGAAAACTAGCTTCTCCAAGATTGGATAGTGTGGCTCAGTCTTTAACAAGACCCTTCTCACATAATAGATCAGGAGTTGCATTCTTCCCTCTTCTTGGACAAGCACTGATCTTACAGACTCTGCTCTCACCCCCAAGTAAAGGAAGAGGTCTTCTTCCTCTCGGGGTCCTTGCAGCAATGGTGTAAGCTCAACTGATGCTTCAAGCTTTGGAAAAACTCCTCGCACTTTGTTGTTCATTCAAACTTTTGGCTGTTTCGAAGAGTCTTGAAAAACAGAGAGCAATTTTCTCTGTCCCAGGATAGGAACCTGCTCAAACCTGTCGGTCAAGCGTTGCACTTCCTTGGTATCTCTCAATGTTGTCATCTCCATGATGGCTTTTACCTTGTCATGGTTGAGCTCTACTCACGTTGAAGTTAGAAGATGTCCCAAGAACTTTCCCTTCCATGCTCCAAAAACACATTTTGTCGGGTTGAGCCTCATCTTGTACTTTTGCAACGTAACAAAGGTCACAGTCAGGTCCTCGAGATAGTCTCGGATGCATTTACTCTTTAACATGAGGTCATCCAGGTAATTAGCATCCCTTGACTGGAAAAGGAGATTAGCATCCACCAGGGGAAGCACTTGGGAGACCGAAGTGATACTCCGACCGCTCCAACTCATGGCATGGAGACTAACTACCCTTTCGGGAGGCCTCCGTTCCAACTCATCCATAAGTGGCGTTGATTCCTCCGCGCATCCTATTGTCCACCAAATTTTCACACCTCCTCTAGGCCAGTGTTGGAACCAACTCTCCTTCAGTTGAATCTCGTTGTTTCTGATCCTCAGGCCCTCCTCCTTGGGCAAACATCCCCGGGGAGGTCTCTTCCCCGTCGACGATTTCCCAATCGGGCAATCGGCATGGTTTCCCAGGGAGGAGACCTGTTCTGTCTCCCACCTCCCTCTGGTCTCTCGGGAGGGTAGAAACGAGTTTGACGCTCGGGAGAGAAGCATCTTCCTGGTATCATTGGACAAGGTATTCCTTCCGTCCTAAATGAAGACCTACTTATCGGGATCTGAAACTTCCTGTCAGGTCCCTGGGGATCTGGATCCATGACCTCAGTGCAAAGCAGAAGTAGAGCTCACAGAGTAGCTTTCATCATCCTATGAAAGTTTGTGAAATTAGCTCATGTGAAGAACTCACTATTCGCACGCGAGTTGTTGTCATTTGTCTCTGACACTTCATCACGAGACATGATGTCTTTTCACAAGAATTTACTCATCTGACTACAGTTCATGCTCACCGCACCAAAAATATTGGAATCATGAAACCGGTTCACAAAGTTCGGATCAAAAAGGGCAGCCTAAGGTGACTGACCATGTGGTCTAACACCACAGACCTAGTGGAAAGAGAGACGGATCACAAGCTGAAAGATGGACTGCCTATAAACAAAACTCACGAGCTATAGAAAAGAGCTCCCTCCGCACACCCGAAAGTATATAAGAACTTCTCTTCCTAAATCATGATTGCGCTAGGTGCAAGGAAGGCACGGTCTCGACAGATGAGGAACCTTGGGGAGGGGGGTCCAGCATGTTTTTCCTATGTGTCATGGGATCCTATTTATAGGCAATCCAGACTGAGGGGTTTTGCGGTCTACGAATATCCGTCCATGAAAAATACTGGATTCATCGTGTTGTAGGACTTTAGCGAGATGATTGAAGTCGCTTGGAATAACCTTGTGAGTCTGGCACTGGCTGTGTGAGCTCATTAACGAGTTGTCTGGGACTTCGCTCATGTGCTCTCGGGAGGACCTCACCTATGAGCCTTGCCCGAGTGAGCCCTGAAGAACCTCTCCAATGGGCCTCGCCCGAGTGAGATCTGAAAGACCTCTCCCTCCGCATATCTTTGATTATGTTATTTTTCGGGGTCCACAGTCAACTTCTTGTAGTTATGGGCTTATAATTGGGCTTGGTTTTCCCTCAACGAATACGGGTTGTACAGTTAGCACTTCACATCAAAAGAATGACAATTTTTTCTTTACACGAGGTTGTCAAACATACTATTCTGAAGTTGCAACAAACTCCTCTGAAACGATACTGAATTTCATTGTTTTGTTGCAGTTATAACTTAAATTTATTCACTATTTATTTTCGTTTAGATTTTGTGGGATTTCGTGTATTTTCACTGCGTATTTGGTGTGATCAAAACCCAATAGAAAATTTGAAGAATTTCTTTGTAGGTGAATCTTTTATAATTCACCAGCATTACTTAGTTTAAATAACGTTGATACGTTTAAAATTTATTTTTGAGCCAGATAAAACAATTATGGTTGATTAGGTTGGACTTTTCAATTCTTTCAAGATAAACATAGCTTACACTTGTCAGCGTGTCGTATCAAACTGTTGTTCAGGTGGATCAGGATCCTCTCCATTTCATATGAAATGGATACTATCCATTTCATGGTGGGGATCATTTCTGCTACATCTAACGGATGATGATTCCCACCAGGAAATGGACAGGATCCATTTCATGTGAAATGGACAGGATCCATTTCATGTGAAATGGACAGGATCCATTTCATGTGAAATGGACAGGATCCATTTCATTTCATGTGAAACCTGCCTAATTCTACCAAACACTCAAAAATTTAAACTGGATACCTAAGAAACCAAACATGGTTTACTTTTAATCCACTTATTCCATGCTTGTGGACTAAGATTGTAAGGGACAAAAGCAGACGTTGTATAATCTGGATTAGTATTCATACCAATCAGTATAACAAAGTCAATATCATACATTAGCAGTAGTTTAATAGCGCTTTAAGTCAACCCAGAATCGAACAGGAATAAGAGCCCATCGCAGCAGTAAATAAACCGATCGGATCAAAGGAGCATCTCGTGGAAGTCACCATGATTTTTGGCAAAGTCAACCAACAATTCGGAGATTTCTCCAGTCCCAAGTTAAACAATATAAAACCGGCTCAATTACTGATGAGGGCTTTTGAGGAAGAATAGGGGCGAGTGAACCATACCAATCTTGCGGATGTTTGAAGAGGTGAAGAGATACATAAGGAGGTGGACTGTGCGGAGGCTGAAAGTCTGGTTGTATGAGGATAGGGCGCGATGAAGCTCCGTGTCGTCGATGAGGCCACTCCCGTCCTGATCAGCCACCTTGAAGCACGCCACCAGACTCGGATCCGTTCCGGGAGGGAATTGCGAAGGAACCAGTGCCGCAAAAGGATTATCCGCACCGTACACTGCAGCTGAAGAAGGCTGTCCGTACCCTCCTCCGCCGTCTTGTGCTTTTCCTGGTTTCTCTGGCTTGGAGTAAGGCTCCGATGGCTGGGCACCACCGTATCCGTGCGGAGGCGCTGCGCCAAAGGGTTGCGGAGGAGCGGCGCCGTATGGTTGCGAAGTAAGCGCTGCGCCGTATGGTTGCGAAGTAGGTGCTGCACCGTACAGTTGAGGCTGAGCTCCGGTGCCGTACGGTTGAAGCTGAGCTCCAGCGCCGTACGGTTGAGGCGGAGCAGAGGCACCGTATGGTTGAGGTGGAACTGCGGGGCCGTATGGATTCTGAGGCGGAGCTGACCCGTAGGGATTAGCCGGCGGTGCGCCGTAGGGATAACTGGAACCCTGTGGATATCCAGCCATTGGAATCGCAGTGGAAGACGAGTAGATCTGAGTTTTTCTATGTTTTTTTTTGAACGATGTTATGGACACACCTAAATTGGCTATGGACAACCAACGGCTATGTACAACCCAAGATGGCTATGTACAACCAAATCATACTATGTACAGCACAAATTGTTATTTGCAATCAATTACTAATAAACTAGTCATTTTAACGGGTAATAAAATTTAAAAATATTAGTAGTAGAAATTAATTCATTAAAATGTCTGTTACAATATGAATAAATTTAAAAAAGTTTCGTGGTACGAATTAATTCATTTAATTCCTTCATTTCCACATTTCTTCAGCAACCCCCAGTCCTGAAAAAAATAATGTAAATATTAGATTATATGCAATATGTGTAAAAGAAGTAGAAAATTCAATTTTTACCTATATGTAGACGACTTAAGATTAGTTGTTGGTCTTCACAAAAATGCAAAACGTGTTCAATAATCTGCACAAGAAACATTACAGAAAAATTAATAATCACTTTATTTGTATGTATTGCTTATGTCTACTAATTAAAAAACAAGGGTACCTCATTTTCAAGGATCCGTCAAATTAATTATTTCTTCAGTTTTTTCCATATTATCTATATCTCTGATTCTTGAAATGAATGTCAAGTCTCATTCCTCAGAAATTGTAGCATGATAACGCCTCCACGTAGTGATTATTGGAGGTAAGGGGCAATCCTCCCGCATCAGCAGTTGAAAAAAATGATTGTTGTTCACAAATCCAATAAAAATAGTTTTTTGACTAGCCGGAGGGGAAGAATGTAAAGGTAAAAAAGTAAACGACTGAAATTTTGAGTAATGGACAACTGCAACATTATAGCAAGAAGCAATCACTAGCCCCATGTCCGGCATTGTCATCCACTTGTCCAAAGGAGCCGGTTCTGTAGTGCAATCCAAAGATGAAAGTAGTTCCGTCTGTCTCATATTTCCGAATAGGTTGTTGTACAAAAATTCAAAACTTTTCATTTCATTTGCGAGATCTCTCCGGACTTGTAGCCAATTCTCACCCATTTCAAGTGCCTTACTCACCACTCGATAACCGCAATGGCCATCGCCAATCACATTTACGGCATCGACTATATAATTACATATATACGACGACATTTCCTTTCGAATACATTCAACGAATGTGTTGATCCCGGCCTTTCTTCTTGGAATGAATTTCTTAGCTTTATGTTGGGGACGTTGTTCCGCTAACAAAACATGCTCAAATAAAGAGAGTTCTCTTTTTGTAGACTTGTAATCATCTTTGAATTTTTTGTAACATCCACGCGGTCTTCCTTTTAATTTTAGAGGCATTATTGGTTCTTTGGTTTGAGTGGTCGTTGGCTCCATTACTCCCTCAACTTCCGTTTCATTTCTTGTCTCTGAGAATCAGAAATATTATTGTACTTTTGTAGTAGACCGTCTAATTCCATTTGTATGATGTTAACGGGTTCATCTTCCTCCTTTATTTTTGTAGACTCATATGTTCTTAAAGTAAGCTGACGCCAATGTTTATGAACCATCCACGTAGGATATGCCAACGATTGTTTCATATAAGTTACTAATTCGTGGGCACATGGCAATCCCATTGTATACCGCATTTGATGCAAACATTTAGCGGCTTCTACACAACCTCGTTTAGCCAGTTCTTCTTCTCCTTTGATTTTTTCTAATGCTGTAATTGAAACATAACCAAGTAACTCTGTATATAGTGATCCTCTATAACCAGTGTTGACTTGTATTGAACTTTGTCCAAAAGAATGCTTAATCTCCGTGTGTTGTAAATTAAGCATTTGATCAAATATTTTCCATATTGAAGTCAAGTTACACACGGACACCTCTAAAAACTTTTTAAGATGACTGTGGCCGCTCTACACTCGGTTAGTGGTAGTATTCCCAAAATGCATTAACTTATCTACCCATGCCGAAATAAAGTTTTCCTTGTATGGTTCTAACCAAGTACTCACCACGTAATTCAAAACATTTGGATATTTTTCAGAATATTTGCTCACTAATAAGTTGAAACACATATTGTAATCATGGACTGTATCTGCCCTAACCAAAACTTGCCATTCAGACAGAAATGCCTCACATTCTTTCCCACTTTCAAAGAATTTTTTGCAATGAGCTAATATGTTACGGCTGATATGAACTTGACACAATATAACTTTGCTTGAGGAAATACCGCCTGTATAGCATTCATCAGAGCAATCTCCCTGTCAACTATTAAAATATTGGGCAAGGAAGTAGAGTCTAACACACTTTTAAAACAGTCCAAGGCCCACTTATAACTACATTCTGTTTCGTTAGACATGAACGCAAATGCGGCGAAAAAAGTCAAGTTTGTAGAATTCAAGCCAACTATAGAAAGTAAAGGCAATCTGTACCGATTAGTCTTATAAGTGCAATCCATGATGAAAACATTCGGAAACATCTTGCTGAGTTGAATGGAAGTTGGATGAGCAAAAAACAAACTATCCAAAGCATCATTTGTAGGATTGACATGATTGTAACTCGTATAAGCCGCATCTCTAATGCATCTGTATAAAAACTGAATTGGAGAGTTACCATCCAATTCTTTCTTAAACAATCTAACTTTCTCATTATAAATAGTTCTCAAGATGGAAGTGTTGGAAAGATTTCTTTTTTCAAAGTGGATAATATTTTTCTCGGCTTCACACCTGTTGCGTACATCTCCTCCACGATTTTTTGTTCATTTTCATTTAATTTGCTGGCATAACTATGTGCCTCAAGATGAACAAAACCGTGATTATGTATTCCACATTTAACTTCAAATTTCCATTCAACGCCACACGCATCTTGTTGACCGCGTAATGTGAATGGACATCCACAACGTTTGGAGCTACTTTTCCTTAAATTTTGCTTCGGCCTATTTTTGTGGACACGCGGGGAACCTGATCTATCACAGCCTAGAAATATTCTCGGTCTAGCTCTTCCAACAAGTTTATCAGCTCTTTGAACTACAACCACAAAACCCAACCCTTTAGCAATATTGCGAGCCCATTCTATCAATTCTGCTTTACTGGGAAAGGTGCTCTCAGTAATAAAATGCAGCCCGACATCTACGTTACTATCTATACTCGAGTCACTCAGAACAAACGTATGTCCCATATTCATCTTTTCCTATACGAAAATCAAACAAAACAAAAAAAACATTACACTACATAATTCTCAAAAAAAAACATAAAAATCATTGTCATTTTACCATTAATTTGATCTGAATCGACAGAAGGTTGAATCTACTGCCCAAGATGAAACAGGAGAGCCAAACCTGAACAGTCAGAAAGAAAAAAATTTTATTAAAAATGAGCACCTTTGAAAAAAAACTTATCCATCAAACACCTAAATAGACACAAATAATTGCTATATCACTAATTTGTGTAACAGAAATTTGGTATCAGAATTTGAAAATTGAGGAAAAGTGCTCTGTGAGGATGGGGAAATAGAAAATTTGAAAATTCAAACATTTAGGTGTTTTTGGGGTAATAAGGTCCCACAACTATGCACAAAAAATAGGACCTCATTCCCAATGATAGGAAAGAGAATACTAAAATTGCTAGCCAAGCCCAACAACTGTGTTGTTACCCATTTTCTTAGATACAAGATGGCATGGATATGCAAAACAAAAAAAATATTAGTCACTATGAGAATTACTTTGCAAAGGAGGAATTAGGAAGGGAAAGCGACATTATAGATGGAAAATAGCTAGCAATTTTCCAAACCTATATTATTATAAAAGGAAAAAAATTGAACAAAGGCTACTATGGATAAATTCAGCCTAACATGCTGGCCCGGGTCATATCCGAGAGGTCACTCCGGTGCTAGCTTTTTGGTTTCTGTGGGTAGCCCGGAATGACAAGAAGGATAACAAATGGTGAACTCCCTCTTCAAAATCAAATTGCAGATTGATAAAATGGTAGAGCTGCTATATCAAACTAAGCTATGGGCATCCAACCACAAAAATCCACTAGATAGCCACTAAATAGGAAACCCAACACAGAATCCTGAGGGCTGTTGGTGGCCTCCACAGTAAGATGAACTCAAATCCATATATTTGTGACCTCTAATATAATGACAACCATCATTAG